>JADMNL010000023.1:174572500-175172500 GCA_016271365.2 Neoceratodus forsteri | reverse complement strand
TCGCTTGACTTTGTCACTTTTGCCGCTATTGATGTAACTCCTCCACCTCTATCCCCCTCTCACCAGCATCCTCACTCTCGCCCTGCCGTCTATCGGTTCCACCAGCCTGGCTGTATTTTCCTACCTCCTACCGCTGTTGCCGTCTACTGCCCCTCCTACCACCCCTCTCTTCGCCTGCCATCTTTCGGCTCCATAGGCCCAGCCGCAGGTTGGTACCTCACCCCGCTGTTGCCGTATCTGACGGCACCTCCTTTCCACTTAATCTCTCCCTCCCATCCTTTTGCCAGTTTTCCCTTCCTTGTGTCTTTTCTACTGATGCCTATCCTCTCTTATTTTCTGCCTTCTACTATTCACATTTTTGAGTATGTTCCATGATCAAGTGCTAAAGTATATTTTTGTTTACTAATGTATGTTACATTGCCATATGTATTTCTCTCTGCATTTTTTGTACTCGTTGTCTTAATAATCTGGCTGTACTCTTTGTGTATTGTAATTGTACCTCCCGGTCGTGCCTGAAAACAGTCACTTGCTGACTAGCGCACTTACCCGGTTAACAAAACTAAATAAATAAAAAATGAATAAATGGGCTAGGATAAGGCAGCTAGCCTCTCTGAGGGCAGGGGTCTGAGGGAAGGGGAAGAATATAGCAGCAGGCTGCACAAGCTTCATCCTTCTTATTCTTCCTCCCCTCAGTTCCAGCTCCCAGACATGGTGAATCAGGTAAGGTAGCGGGGGTCTGGGGGAGGGTCCTCTGGGTGCAGCTCATCTCCTGCTTTGCCCTTTGGGAAGCGCCTAGAGTCTGGGTTGGCCGGGGGATTAGCCTAGTTGTAACTTAAAAAAAAAAAAAAGATTTTGGTAATGAGAGAATGTGGGAGTACTAGCACCTGGGTATTAGACTTGGGCCTGAGTCAGAGGAATAGCTGGTCGACCACAGCCCGGAATCACCCCTCTTGGTAGCCAGGAGAGATGGGGAGCTCTGGAGGCCATGGGTTCTTGCCCTGCTCTGGGATGTTGGGTCATTCCTTCCCGCTGCATCCAGAAGCACTTTTGTTGAAGGCGCTTCCATGGGCTTCCCTCGCTTCGTACAGCTCCCCATAGTTGCGGCATTACTACCCAGAATGGATAGATGGTGGGGCCTACCTGTGCTACTGGGTTTCAGCATTCTGCAGCTGCCTCATTCCTCTGCTGTGCAGCCGAGCATGTGGCTGGTGGGGGACAGGGTCTGCTGCCCACTGGCTCCTGGTTCCTTCCCCTGCATATCAGGTCTTGCCACACGGCGGTGACCTACCCCGCGTTCAGCGTCCACAGCTCGGGAGTACAGGTGTTGCACTGCACAACCCCCCCAACCATCGCTACACGAGGTGGCTCGAGGCAAATGGCCGGCCAACTGGGCATCCGGGAGCCCATCCAGTGGGCGGGTTTTCTTTTTCCCCTTTGGGGGGGTTTCACCCAGCTCCTCTACTGGTCGGTAGCATGCCAGCCACCAGTGCTGTGGCTAGCGAGTAGCAAGGGAGGCTCCTGCGATGGCCTGGGCGGCCTTCTCTCAGGACTTCAGGACCCAGCAGCACTTGGGGGCTTGCTGCTAGTGGGGGATTGGTTGCTGGGGAAGGTCACATGGCCCAGAGCTCCCTGAAAGATCAGGGCTCTGCTAGCATGCAGCCCTTTCTGATCGCATGGAGAACGCTCGTGAGAGTCGGCCATCTTGGCTGGGCCCATGGCAGTACCCCCCAACTGCAACTGGGCTCTGCAAAGGGGCAAGCCTCAGTTGGCTCTAGCTGGGGTGTCTGGCCATGGGAGTCACAGGATCGGTGGCACCAGGGACTGGATGGACCCCCTTCAGTCCAAAAAACAAAAAAATAAAATGGAAATAAAAACACATAATTAAAAAAAAAATTAATAAAACCCCTGCATTGCATCACTCTCATCTGCAGGCCCCCAGAGTTAGCTCATGCTGCCAGCGTGGCTCGAGGATCAGCCATAGTCTGGTCAGGCAGCACTGAGCTAGGAGTTGGGGGTTCGAAACCAACCCCCTGCACTGGGTTTGTTCACCGAGATAATAGTGTAGCTCAGGGGTAGGATCTTTGTCAAAAAAACAAAAAAAAAGAAAATAAAAAGCCAAATCCATGCTGGACTACCGGAAACTTTACAGGTGGTCAGGTTCTTATGGCAACCATCCACCGAGGGCTGGGGTCCCATTTTCCAGTCATAGCTACAGCCTCCCAGGGAGCACATTGGGTTAGTTGGCTAGGAGGTGGTGCCTTCCCAGCAGAAATGGTCCAATTCCATTCCGGGGTGAGTCCCCTTTGATGGGCAGTGCACAGTACATTAACAGGTGGGCACCTTTACCACTAGGTGTGGAGTGCCAGCAGGGCTCTCTGACTTCAAGGATATTGTGGCTCGTGTGATGTCTCAAGCGGTCTCACCTTTGGGCAGCAGCCAGCATGGGCACACGTCAGGACGGAGTGCTCCCCTCCCCACCGGAGTACATGGGTCCTGGCTCGGGGCCTGGTGGGGTGGAAGGGGAGGTAGGCCAGTGGAGCAGGGCAAATCCTGCACAAGCCTTCCCCCTCATCCCATTAGGATATCACATAGGGAACAGTGTATCATCACTAACCATGTACCATGGGGGGGGGGTTAGTTGTCTTTTCAGATCATGTCAGCTAGGAGGTGAGTGTCCACATCCAAGGCCATGGAGGCCACAGAAGATAAATTACAGTCTCCATACAAGAAGAATGGCATGGCCTGGGTGTGGGCATGCCTGAAGGGCATGGAGAGTGCCACTATGCCTGATGGGAAGAAGAGAAGAGGAGGCCAGAAGCCACTGCCACCAGCGAAGCTTTCCAACCCGGCAGGTAAGATGGGATCAGAAGGCCCCCAGGTGGGGGCCAACCAGGTAAGGCAGATTTTGGGGGTCCGTACGGGGACAGTCATCAGTGAAGAACTCCTCTGATAGTGAGGCAGAGGTTGAATCCAGGGCAGATTCTTCGGATTCCATCAGCGGGGAATCTGGGAGGGCCATGACAGGTCAGAGGGGGAGGAGTCAGAGGGTTCTCAGCCGCTACCAGATGACAGTCGGTGGATGGCAACATATCTGCAGTTGAAACAGTTGGTGGAGGTGGTAGCAGACTTAGTGTCAGAGATTAGGAGTCAGCTGTTACCGGCGTCTGCTGGGGAAGGGGGCTGGCACGGGCACGGATGGTCAGGCACCAGCCAGGCTGGCACCACCTCCCGCAGTGAATCTTTATGCAGGGCTTGACTCCCTGGTGGAGACTCACCTGACCAACAAGGTCAGAAAACAGATCAAGGGCTGGGAGTATGTAGACATTTTTTCCCTGATCAATCGCCCTGTCGATGATGCAGAGAAGAAAAAGGAGATGGACTAAGGGGAAAAGCATGAAGAACGAAGGTCAGGGCTTCCGGTCGTATGACAATTGGGTCATAGCCTTCTTGATCTATGTCAGTGTACTGCTCGAGGGTGATGTGAAAAAAGGGGTGGAAATCTTCAACTATATGCATTGCATTTCATTCATACACTGTAAGAAGGGCGGGACAGCGTGGCTGGATTATGATGAAGAATTTCGTCGAAGATTTCAGTTGAATCATGCCATCAGCTGGGACAAACTAGACATGCCTCTACTGGTGGATGTGATGCAGGGCGGGGAGTGCAGCACATGGACAGTGGGCTCCCTATCCATGCCCCTGCACTATGAGTGAGGGACAGCAGCTCCCCTCAGCTGTGTTATGCATACAACCAGTCATCCTGCTCCTGTCCTAGCTGAAGGTTCAAGCTCGTGCCTGGCCTGCAGCCGGCAGCTCCCTTTCTCCAGTGCTCCTCCTCCAGGGAGGGAGGGGCTCGGGCAGGGGTGGTAGGGGCAAGTATGGGAGGGGCCCCTGCCGCCAGCCTTCCTACACTGGTACAGATAAGAAAGATTAGCTGTGACTGGACCAGTACCCGGACAGAGCAGCCACACAATTGTTGGAGGCAGGGATCTTGGAAGGCTTCAGGATCCCGTACTCTGGTCCCCATCAGCAGTACGAGACAGAGAACTTGATGTTGGCCAGAAACCTGCCTTATGTGGTCTGGGGAAAACTGGAAAAATATCTGCATCTTGGGCAGGTGAGTAGCCCCTTTTCTGTACCACCATTGCCAAACCTCCGGGTTTCTCCTATTGGGCTGGTGCCCAAGAAGGTTCCAGGGGAATACAGGCTGATTAATCACCTGTCGTACCCAGTAAGGGATTCGGTGAATGATCACATTGACCAGCAGTACACGTCGGTTCACTACCAGTCATTTGACCGAGAGGTGACAGTGGTGCAGGCTGTAGGCCTGGCACACTGATTGCAAAGCGGACATTGAGTCCACATTCAGGCTGCTGCCAGTGCATCAGGATGACAGGGTACTGCTGGGCATGAGATTCGAGGGAGGGTGCTATGTGGACAACTGCATGCCCATGGGCTGTTTGGTGGCCTGTGTGATGTTTGAAAGTTTTAGTACATTTCTACATTGGGTTACAGCGCGAATGTCGGGCACCAATGGCATAGTACACTACCTCAATAATTTCTTGTTCAAGGGCCCGGCAGAGTCCCCGGCATGTAGGGACCTAGTCAGGTCCTTTGAACAGGTGTGCAGAGATTTCGGGTTTCCTTTGGCAGAGGAAAAATCCGAGGCCCCAGGAACTTCACTCACCTTTCTGGGCATAGAAATTGACTCCATTAACAGGCTGTGCCTCCTGCCATAGGACAAACTGAGCACCCTTAGGGCCTTGCTGGGCAAGATGACAGGGCACAAGAAAGTTTCTCTGAAGGAATTGCAGCAGCTAGTTGGCCATCTCAACTTTGCATGCAGGGTCATTCCCATGTGATGGACCTTCACTCAGCGGTTTGCTAGGAGAGGGTCGGGCTGCTCTAGACCCCATCACAGGATCCAGGTCACACAGCAGTTCCGAGAGGACTTACAAGTTTGGCAGCTGTTCATAGATCACTTTAATGGGATGGCCTTGTGGCAGGTTCCGCAGAATGGGACCCCCCCTGGAACTGTACACGGATGCAGCGGGAGGCTTGGGCTTCAGGGCTTATTTTCAAGGGCAGTGGTGCACAGGCCAATGGCCTCTGATGTGGCTGTAGAACAGGCTGGGGAGGGATATCACCTCTTTGAATTCTTCCCAGTCATAGTGTCACTGTGCGTCTGGGGACCCAGGTTCCGTGACCAGGTCCTGCACTTCAGGTCAGACAACATGGGGGTAGTACATACCATCAACAGACAGCTGGGGCCTTTAGGGCCTATGGGAGACTTAATGTGGGTTTTCATTTTTAAATGTATGTTGCTTAACTTGACATTTCAAGCAGTTCATATTCCAGGTACTGACAACGGCATTGCTGATGCCTTATCTCATTCACAGTGGGACCAATTCTTCTGGCTGGCACCAGAAGCAGACAAGGAGCCACAAGAGGTGCTTTCCTTCCTGTGGGAGGTGGTGAGCAACAAGCTTGGAAATGCATAGGTAACTCTATAGCACTCAGTACAAGAGAGATGTACTGCTGGGGGGTTGAACGCTATTTAGACACACAAGAGGCCAAAGGGTGGCAGGACGTATGGCCCATTCCAGTAGATCAACTGTGCAAGTATGTCATGTTAGGCAGGGCAGAAGGACTATCACCAGGGGTGATGGCCTGCCACCTCACAGGGGGGGTGTTTTGGGTGATGAGAGCCATGGGGCTGGCAGACACAACGCAAGCCTTTCCAGTGCGGAAGCTGCTGGAAGGCTGGTGCAGGGAGGCCTCGCCTACCCCTGATACCAGGTGGCCTATCACATTGGGTAGATTACAGGCCATTTGGGGGGTTCTACCTGCTGTCTATTCAGATGACCATGAGGCACGGCTGTTTGAGACCATGTTCCTGGTCATCTTCTGTGGGGGTCTTCAGCATTTCTGAGCTAACGAAACCCTCCAGGGAATACGGCACCACCAGCTTGAGGTCACAGGATGTGGTGACAGTGGGGAACAGGGTCTTCCTTTTCCTCAGAAGGTCCAAGATGGATCAGAGGGGGTTTGGTCACTGGCATGAAATTAGGACCCCTCCCGGGGAGCAGTGGCATGTTGCCCGCAGGCTGGAGAAATACAGGAGGTGCTGTTCCGCGTTAGGCGAGGACTACTTCAGGCACCAAGATGGCAGTGCAGTCACAGCTTACCAATTTAAGTTCATCCTGTGGAGAGTGATCAAGGAACTGGGGGTTGACAGCAGGGGAGTATGGGACACACTCGTTCTGCATTGGGGTGGCAAATTCGGCCAGGGACAGGGGCTTATCAGACTCAGAGATCCAGGCCTTGGGATTCTGGAAGTCTGAGGCATTCCTGTGTTATGTGAGATCACAGTTGCAGTAATTGTTTATTGTCTCTTACAAGCCCCAGGGAAGACTTGATGTGCATTTGGATAATTGCCCATGCATTCATCTGGTGGGCAGCTCAGAGGTCAACTGGTCAGCCGGGGGGAAGCAACCTGTCTCTGCCATGGGAGGTCACCTAGATTGCATGGTTGGGGACCAAGGGCTTGCACTGGGAGGAGTTGCTTCCAAGCTTGCAAAGGAAGGCTGACCAGGGGTCCACACTGCAGATCTTGCTGATTCACTTGGGTGGAGAAGATCTGGGCCACAGGAAGATGGTGAATCTGCTAGTGGCAATGAAGGAGGATCTGTGGACCATCAAGGCTTAGTGGCCAGATACCACCATTATCTGGTCACAATTGTTGATGAAGGAGCATTGGACGCAGGCGCATAAAGTGCCCGCACTGAACCAGGCTTGTCTGCACATCAACAAAGAAATGGGCATATTTATGGAGTCCCTGGGGGACTCGGTACTGAGACATGATGACATCTACTACACCTCCCGGTGCCTGGAGGTGGGCCTGGAGGGTTCAGTACAGGGCAAGACTTTAGATAGTTTTCTAGGCAAGGTGCAGGTGATAGTGGAGGAAAGGCTCATGCAGAGGGCTTGGGGGGGGTTGGACAGGGTCCGCCTGTGGCAGTGCTTGGAGGAGTGCTTGAGGGAAATAGCAGGGAAATAGGGATGATGCCAGTTCTCTCAAAGGTATCGGGGCCCCTGGATGGTGTGAGGATGGTGGATCACAAGACCTGTACCTGCACAGGGGGTCTATGTCCAGCCACAGCAGCAGAGACTGCAAGGTGGGTGATGCCAGACAGGGGGTGGCCGCCAGAACATTGGCCACATCACCTGTCTTGCTACTACTATGCATGGACACCTTGGCCTGCAGTGACAAGGTTCCCTGAATTGTGGCAGGTGTGGGGAGCCTGAGGTATTCGCTTCCTCCTTGCAGTGCCCACTGCTCAATATAAATAGGCCAGGTATTAATCTAAAGTATATAAAATGAAAGCAATTGATGACATAATACAGATTAATACCAACATTGTAAATAAATAAAACATGGCTGTGGCCATTTTCCTCCAAGAACTGTGTTTGTGTTTTTCGTGGGATGTTATGGTTGGAATCCCTAATGCCTCATTTCCCTGCTTTTGTCACTGTGGTATTTACCCCAACTAATGCATTAACAAAGTTTTTTGCAAAGAAGTTCCATTCTTTTCAGATAGCATAAATGTATAATTTTACTGTGGGATCCCATCCCTCCATCCAGATAGTACAACAGTGTCAATATATCACAGTGGGAGCACAGTGTCCTTTGGACCCTACACTCCCATCCCTCGATTGAGATAGTACAATACTGTCCATATGTCACAGTGAGAGTGCAGGGTCTTTTGGACCCTGCACTCCCATCCCTCCATCCAGATAGCACAACAGTGTCCATATGTGACAGCAGGAGTGCAGGGTCCAAACCTGCACTCCAGTCCATCCATCCAAATAGTACAACAGTGTCCATATGTCACAGTGGGAGTGCAGAGCCCTTTGGACCCTGACCTCCCATCCCTCCACAGATGCACATATGTATCTAGCTGTGGAAACACAGGGGTCTCAGACCACTGCGCTTCCACACATTTAGTTATGAACAGGGGTAGCGAAATTGTAACAAATAGTCATAACTGTGCCATCTCAAATAATTTTCACCCCAAATGTTCAACATAACCTTCTTAGCACCTCACCACATGTACTCAGTACCTCACCACATGTACCCAGTACAACAAACTTTCAAATCCCCATTAAAATGTAATTCCACGCAACTGTAACACCGTTTTTACGCCACAGTTGCGGAAAAACATTTTTAGTAGAATTTGAAAATGATAGCTGTACTATTCATGAGGTGGTGTGAAAAATGGCAATGTTAAAAATCTGGAGATAAATAGGAACATTTGGTGACGCTATACCGCGAGCGTAGAAACTACGCCATGCACACTTGCAATTCAGTCATTTTTGAATTTTTTCTCCAATTTTCAACATCAGCATTATGGGACCTACCCTCATGAAAAGTGTAACGGTGATTTTGCTAATCCATTGCAAAAGTTGATTTTGCAGAGCGACCATGCCATTCTGCGCCACAGGTTTGAAAACAAATTCTGTGCAGGATGTGCATAATGACATATGGAGGTGTGAAAAAATGGCAATGTTGAAAATCTGAAGTGAAAATATTAAAAATTGGTGAAGTTACGAGCATACATAGAAACTCCATAACGTAGGCTCATAACAGTCATTTTGGGGAATTTTTTCATCAAATTTGCAACATAGTTTTGGGACCCCACCTCATGAACAGTGGCACTGTCATTTCATGAATCAGCCCCAAAAGGTGATTCTGTGCACCGACCAAGAAATCACCTTTCAGGACCTAGAAACAAAATGACAGTAACAGTGTTCATGAGTTGAGGTTCCAAGAACCCTGTGTTGAAAATGTGTTGCAAAAATTCCTAAAATTGACCGAGATATCAACATAAGTTGAAGCCCCCCCAATGACTCCCATTATATGGCTTACCTTGATTCCTCAGATGGCAGTTCGACTTTGAAAAGTGCAGACTTGTCCCAGTCCAGAGAAGATCACCAATCCTGACCTCCGGAGGAGTAAGTATGGGTAATGGTGGTGTGGAGAGGTGGATGCACAGAGGGATTGTGAGGATGGGGGAGTGCAGAGATGTCGATGGACCTTTTTTTTTCAGGCTTTTAAAAAAAGAACAATGACTACGGATGATGGTGTTCTATATTTACAGGAGATTGTTTTTAAAAATAAGTATGGGCACAATGGGGTGGGCTCCCAGTGTGCCACATAAGTTTGGCAGGGGGATCATCATGCTGACAGGGGGATTGCGCACCCCCATCGGCAGGAGATTTTTTTTTTAAATAAGTATGGGTATACTGGGGTGGGCTTCCAGTGTGTCACATAAAGTGGGGGGTGGTCTTGATGCCAACAGGGGGATTGGGCACCCCATTGGCAATAAAAGTGGGTATGGAGGGGGTCATCCAACACTGGGAGTTGGCATCCCAGTGTCAGAGATTTTTTTTTTAAATATAAATATATTGGCATACTGGGTGGGCTCCCAGTGTGCCACAATACTAGGGGGGATACACATTGACATGGGGATTGGGCACCCTGTTGTTGGTGGACGGGGCACAGTAGTTCGATACAGGATCCTACATAAAAATAATCACAAATTTCAATGCAGAATTCTACATTGAAGAAAAGACATCAGGGGACAGTTTTCTTTTCCCACGTGCTTTTAAATAATATTGGGCACACTGGGATGGGCTTCCAGTGTGCCAAATACATGTGTGTGCAGGGGGATACATACCGTCATGGGGATTGGGCACCCCATGTCAGTGGGAACAACTGTGGGTCTTTCTTGACACTGCAGCCTGCAGCTTGAGTTCCAGCTGTAGTTGCAGAAGTCAAGAAAATACCACTTTTCTCATACTGAGAATGGCTTACAAGCCATTCTCGGTATAAGCTGGCACCCAACAAAAGAAATTCTTTGGGTCTGCTTGAACCCCTCCAAAAAATCAGAATACACCTAAAGGTGTCCTCTTTAGCTGTTTTCTGATTTTTTTTGTGTTAAAAAGGTTCGGGACTTCAACATTCTCACTGAGCGGGCAAACAAGGTGGCAGATGCAACACAGCTCAATCAATCGAATCTCTGTGATCCAGTGTGCACAATACCAGGCTTCTGTGCAAAAAGAAGCTGGTGTTGTGCCTATCCTCTATTATTGCACACAGTATCAGCCTTTCTTGTAAAGAAGCTAGTATTCTGAAGACAATACTGCATTGTGCGAACAATACTATCTTTCTTGCTTGAATACATTTTCCCATAGGAAATAATGGGAGCATTTAAAATGTCATACCTTTGAACAAATTAATATTTTTCACCACGCCTTCAAAAGGCACATCTGTGACCAAAACCTTTTACTCTGAAAATTTCAGCCCACAACATAAAGCCATTTCTGAGATCCAGAATGCCAAAAGAAATGTCAAAAAATCCAGATTTTTCTGGTTTTTTTTCAATAATTTATATCTCAGAAACCACTCAACAGATTTCCACTATATTTGGCACATCAGGAGACCTACTGTACCTCTAGAGATCAGGCATGCTAAATCTCATGCAAATCTGGCGAATGGCTCCAAAGTCATTAACTTAAAAGCTTGAACTTTAACATAGAAGTGCACTTTCACCATAACTATACTTGCACGGATATATATATATATATATATATATATAGTATATGCCATCAAACTATTGTATAAGATTCTAGTTTTAGCCATATGTGGATCATCACCTTTTGGCTGCTGAAAAAATGCCTAATAGGTGCAAATGTACCTTATTCCTAATATGGGCTGGGTATAGTAGGAAGAGAGGCTGCCTGTGGTGTGAGATCACTCTATTCTGATATTACGGTCTGAATTTCACTTTCCACTACCATCCAAAAGGCCAGAGAGATGGACAGGACCAAAATATAAGTATCTGTGGTTACCTTACATCCACAGCCACACCAACAGGAAGAGTCGTGAGTGGAAGAACATTTTGCAGTGAACTGAGGCATTTGAAAGAATCTAATTGTTGTCTTCCAGCTATATTCTGTCCACTTATATGAGTTTGTTACCTTATGTTGCTGAAACCATAATAATACCACCTAATCCAAGAGCCCAGTACAAACTGACAAACTGGCCTCTCAGATAGTGTGTATTTTTTGATTTATCTGCGGCTGGGAGTGGTAGAGTTTGATAGCATAGAGAAATGAAATAATCCAGGCAAATCCCTCCCAGTATTAGGAGGATAAAATGTACCAATGGGGTTAGTTTGGCATCATTTGCTTGCAATCACATGAGCATGTTAAGAAAATGTCTTACATAGAAACATAGACTCTGACGGCAGATAAGGACCGCTTGGTCCACCCAGTCTGCCCATTTCCCTACCTACTGGATAAGTTACAAATCATAGTTTTACCAACAGCCTACTTCCTCCTAGCTCCCACTAGAATTGCCTTATGTCTGTCCCATGTATTCTTAAATTCCTCCACTGTTTTTGACTCCACGACCTCCTCAAGAAGGCTGTTCCATGCATCCACCATACTCTCCATGAAAAAATACTTCATGTTGCCCCTGAGTTGTCCCCCCTCTATCTTCAGATTCTGCCCCCTTGTTCTTGCACATCTCTTTTTCTGAAAGATGCTACCCTCTTAGACTTTGTTTGTTACCTTGAGGTACTTGAAAGTTTCTATCATGTCCCCTCTCCTCCTTTCCTCAAGGGTATACATATTAAGCTCTTTTAGTCTCTGTTCATATGGCTTCTGGTGCAGATCCTGCACCATTTTAGTTGCCCTTCTCTGGACTACCTCCATGCTGTCTATGTCCTTGCACAGATGGGGTCTCCAGAACTTCAAGCAGTACTCCAGATGGGGTCTCACCAACTGTCTGTACAGAGGGATAACAACTTTTTGTTTTCAACTGGTGATGCCTCCCCCTGTGCATCACAGTATCCCCCAGCCCTTCTTACTGCCTTCTCACATTACTTGTCTACCTTTAGGTCATATGATATGACTACCCTCAAGTCCCTTTCCATTTTTGTTGTCATTAATACCCCCCTCCCCCAGTGTACTCTTCCCTTGGGTGCATTACTTTGCATTTCTTTGCATTGAATCTAAGCTGCCATACTATTGACAATTCCTCCAACCTTATCAAGTCCCTTCTCATCCTTTCCACCCCCCCATTGTGTATCAACCCTGTTGTGTTATCTGCAAAGAGGCATACTTTTCCTTCCTGTCCCTCTGCAATGTCACCTATAAAGACATTAAAGAAGGCCAGTTCCAGTACTGAACCCTGCAGGAACCCCACTAGTAACCCCTGTTTCATCAGAGTGGACTCTGTTTACTATTACCCTCTGCATCCTGTTGTCCAGCCAATGTTTTACTAGGTTACCACCCTGGGACCCTCTCCCAGGCTGGCTAACTTGTTTATTCATCTTTTGTGTGAGACTGTGTCAAATACCTGTGTCTTAGGTCTTATTTGTAAATACATGCAGTAGTCCCACTGATCCAGATCAAACTCTTTCCTGAGCAGTATAAAAGATTTAAATTGTTCTCCATGTAAAAACCAAATCCTTGAGCTAAGTCTCTACGGTCCCAATTCTGGAATTTGTGGTCTACTCTAGCTGGCAAAATATGGGAATTGTAAGTCGGAACATGAAGCCTTTGTGTACTATTAATATATTGTTTCTGGGAAGCAGGTGATGTCATTCCTTTAGTGCTGTCAGTGTGGGACTAAAGAGTGATGGACTCCCTTCCATGTGGCTCACAGAACTGAATACCAGCTTCTGTAGGTTCTGCACCATAAATCCAGTTTCAATAATTTCCCAGTGGAGTTGCACTTCAACCAGATACCAGGACAGGACATACTAGATAATTGCTACCTGGGCATGTAATATGAAATTTGGAAGGGTAACTTCCCTTTATTTTTAGGATCTGACATTTGTGATAAGCCATGTGTGGGCATTCCCCTCCCCAAAAGAATCTGAAGATCTGTTTATTCCATTTCTGAAAGTCCCCTAGCCATGGAGGGATTGGTAGACTCTAAAATAAGTAGAGGTACCTGGGCAATATCTTCATACGGACTGTGTGAACTCTTTTGATGGTCTAAGGGCAAAGCTGTCCAGCTCTGTATGTCCTCTTGAACTGTTTGCTCTAAGGGAATGCAATTAAGAGAAGGGAGTGTATGGAGATCTGATCTTTTATGAACTTCCAAATATTTAGTGAATGGTCTGTTACAGAGCACAGGTTATTTTTTCTGTATTTTAGGCAGTGGGGTATAATTTATCTGTAGTACCTCAGTCTTATTCTCATTCATTTTATAACCTGCCAGATGTTCCATCTGATGAAGTTTTTGAGACACATATGATCAGGGTCTGTGATATACAGAAGTAAATTGTCTATCGTCTTTGTGGAGAATCATAAACCTCTATTTCCATCAAGTCCTTCACCTGTCAGAGAAACTGAGCCAATGTTTCACATATAAAGCAAAGGGGTATGGGAAGCTGGCAGCCATGCCTCATACCTCTTGTGGGAGGAAAACTGTCAAACGCCGATCCGATCACCTTAACCATTGCCCTAGGAAAGCTGTAAAGTCCCTAAATAAATTCAACCACGACCTGAAATTGTGTCAGAGTCTAGTGTAAAAATATCTATGAGACCCTGCCGAATGCTCTTTGAACATCAGGACTAAGAGTAGTGGTTCTGCACTGGAGGGCTGCATGTACTATTAATATAATCCTCTTAATATTAGCAGGTGTTTGCCAGCATCTAATGAATCCTGATTGATCTAGGTTTATCAAGGTGGGAGTACATAGTCAAATAGATGAGGTAAAATGCTAGTAATGTGCCTGGACTACTACAACTCCCTTTATCTAGGGCTTTCAGGGGTTGAAATCTGTAAGCCTGCAGCTAGTGCAGAATGCAGCAGCCCGGCTTTTGACGGCTCGAGTAGATCCTGTATATTACTCCGGTGCCGCTTTGAACTGCACTGGCTGCCAATATGGTGACTGATCACCTTTAAAGTCGGTTTGCTGACTTTTAAAGACCTACCGGTCAGGGTCAGTCTATCTGAAAGTACTTCTGGTACCCTACTGCTTCAATCAATTGCTCCACTTGGCCGATAAGAAGTTGCTAGAGATTTCAAGGGTGAATCTGAAATCATCTGGCGCTAGAGCGTTTTCTTATGCTGCTCCCACCCTTTGGAATTCTCTACCCTGCCAGTTATGGGAGTACACTTCTGTGGAGGAATTTAAGAATGGTTTGAAAACTTTTCTTTGGCAAAAAGCCTTTTTGGAGAACAGAACTGTTTATTTGATTATGACTTTTGGCTGTGTTGAGTATTATTGGATTTTATAATGGTTGTTTTAATTGTTTTAAATGTAAGGCACCTTGAAACAGAAAGGCGCTATATAAATAAAAATTATTATAATTATAATTATTATTATGATTATTATTAAATAATTTATAGCCAATATTCAAAACTGATACTGGAGAATAAGAAGAAACGTTTTGAAAATGTGGAAATGTTTGCATATCTCCAGGTATCAAGACATTGGGTGATGGTGTACAGAAGGTATGTTGGAACATCTGGAGGAGAATATTATGCAGGTGCTTTAAGGTAGCTTTATAAAATTTAGCACCATAGCCATCTGGACCCAGACATTTGCCATTTTCAGTGCCTTCACACCTTTAATCAATTCCTGGGAGGTGATGGGAACAATCATGGTTGCCTGTTGTTCCTCTTTGAAGCAGGAAGTGAAATTTGTCTCCCTGCAGACTACCTGGGTTTGGCCCAAAAGGTAGTCACAAAACCATATTGTGATCATGGCGGAGCACCCAGTGCTGCTCAGCTTACCTAGCAGGATGTTATGGTCCACCAGATTGAATGCCTTGGTGAGATCCACAAAGATAGCACCAGGTAGTTTGCCTGCATCCATGCTCCCAAAAATGTGGTCAATGAAGCAAGTCTGTACAGAGGCGGTGCTGTGGCCTTTATAAAGTCATGCTGTTGGGGAGTGAGAAGGCTGTGTTTGGACATACGGCCTGGGATTTTCTGAAAAATAAACTTTTTGAGGATTTTGTTCAAGTGGGAGAGCATATACATGTGGCGGTGATTGTCAACGAGGTTGGGGGGAGTCACAGGCCTTGAAACTGGGATGACTCTGACTTGCTTCCAGCTGGGAGGTATGGAAGAGGAAGTAAGAGATAAGTTAAATACCAGAGCCAGAGATTTGTAATAATGTGCTGTGAGTTTCAGAAATCTTAGGCAAAGGTAATTCCTGCAATGTTTAGAATATGCACTGAGATGCTGTTTTCTGTGAGGCATCTTTAATACATAAGTTCAGTATCGTCTTGCAGTTGCTTTTGATTCTGTTCCATCAACACTGAAATTAACTATTGAGAATTGTTTCTGCTAGAGTTAGAACCATCCCCAGCTGCACCATTTGGAACTATTGGAAGGACAAGCAAAACAATACACAGAAGAGGGTCACCACACAGAAAAGAAGCTGGCATTACCTGCAAAACTGTTTGTGTGTAAAAGGTGATGTGGATAATGGTAATGATGCTTGGCATGAGCAATAATGTTCTACATATTTTATTTATTTATTTATTGAATTTTGTTGACCTGGTAAGCCCACTGGGCCTAAAAGTCCCTTTTCAGGAGTGACTGGGGGGAAGGGGGATACAGATGGAAAGCAACTGAAACTGAACCAGATTAAGATGTTGGTGGTATTTTTAGTGAATGGAAGAAATTTGGCCAGGACACCAGGGAAAGTCCCCTACTCGACAGTGGGGGGACTCTTTGGCCATCGTTGGATGGCTGAGTCAGTTGCTGTATTGACGAGCGAGGTGATGGAGGGGCAGCAGGTTGTGGAGTCTGTCTCCTCCTCAGCACCAGATTTTCTGGAACCTGAGATTTTCTTTGATACTGCAATGACTTCTCCTGCAGAAGAAAAGATGGACCTCATATTGCCTGAGTCTGGTAAAATCTGTGACCAGCTGAAGGATTTTGATGAGCCGACTATGGCTGGGTCCCGTGATACTAGAAGAGATGCAGCATACTTTAGAAAAGCTTTTGCTTTTGAAGAAACTGAACATTTGCACAGAAAGCAAGAACTTAGGGCCTATTTCACTCGCAAACTCCTGAGACTGAGGGGAGGCTTGGCTCTGACGCTGAACTGGCAGTAGCCGATGTTGCTATGGATACCAGTTCTGGAACTGCACAAGACAAACCGCATATAGTTTTTTCTGATGGTGTGGATTCTGCTACGTTTTTTCCTTTTTCGGCCTCTACGGCTCAACAGCTGAAGGTGTGTACTATTAAAAAGGATACCCCAAGTAAATTATGTTGGGCTGACTCACCTATGCAGGAGGGAGGGCCATGGTCTGTTGAAAACTCCCTTGCATCGGCAGGCTGGGTTCGCTCTCACTGGATTTCCGGGTTTGCGCCTATCAAGATACCTGGTGTTTCTTTGGCTCCTACACGCTTGCCTCTTACCATAAGTACTGCTCCTAAATCTGGCTCTGAGGGGCACGCTTCTGCTGAACAGTTATTACCTACTAGTTCTTCTGTTCCTCCTGTTGCCATTCAACCTGAAGCTGCACACTCCCCTTTACGTTTACCCCAGAACTCGAGTTGACCCATCACCCGGTTCTTACTACAGATCTCCCTAAAGGGCCCACTGACTTTCCACAGGACAATCTTGGGGATGGCATGAGTGACCTTTCTGATTTTTCAGATATTCCTAAACACATTCCTGTGGCTGTCAGGAATAGGTCTGTTGTGCAGGACATTATTTACCCCACAGGACACATTCTGTAACCAGAGACCTTCTGCTTCTTTTTCCAACAAACTACTTATCCTGCTAAACGTCATAATGCAGTTAGACTTGTGTATAACGGGAGTTTAGAAACCTTTCCTGACTGGGTTTATGTTGGGAAGAAGCTTTTGAAAGACTGCTTGCAATTTACTGTCTCAGAACTTTATGCATTGATCCATGTTTCTGGTGAAAATACCTTGATATTACTTTTAAGTTGGGGAGTGGTTTGATAAATTTTGGGCTCTTATCACCAGAAAAATACTCCTCTTTGGGCCCCTTTGAGGTAGTCCCTATGCCCAGACCTGCCCATAATACTATCACGGTCCTGTTTAGAAATGAGGGTGGTAGTGTCACTGATCTCCTTTATTGGTTAAAACAATGTTGTACTGTTACAGGACATCCTGAGGCCATTTTTGACACTGAAGGTATCTGGACGGGAGTCTGGCAAATGAGGGTAATCCTAAGATCTGATGATGATGGCTTTCAGCATTTGCCCAATTGTTTTTTTATGTAGGGATAGAGCATCCTTTCCTATCCAGGACAGCTCAAAACATGTTATCGATGTGGTCAGGTGGGACACATTAACAGTGTCTGTGATCACAGAATCTGTACTTTGTGTCATGAATCAGGTCATACTAGTGCTCATTGCAGTAATTCTGAGTGTAACCTGTGTGGAGCTACTGGTCATGCTTATGCTTCTTGTCCTGAAGCAACACACAGGAAACCGCTTCTGCAGATCTGGAGGAACAACAACTTTTAGTGGCTAATGCACAGAGGGAGTTCAATAACCAACAGTCCACAGGGATGCCACTTGGGGTAGCCACCGTGTGAACCAGCCTCCTGGGTGAGTGTACAGGGTCTTCTACCCTTGGGGGTGATCTTCATATTGTGTCTGCTGTGGTAGAACCCCCACCCTCCCCTCCCTTTCCTGTCAGTGCAGATGCTGAACTTCAGACAATGGTGGACCCCTGAGATACGACTCTACAAATATCATGTTGTTATGCCCTGCCCAGAGAGTTGTAGAATCTGTGGGTGGGAAAATGATCACTAGAAAGAGACAATCTGGGTCCCAACCTTTGCTGAAACCTCCTAAAACTGCCCCTACTACTACCTCTAACAGATATCAGGCATTGGAGGATGACGTGGCCTCAGATGATGAGTCTGTAGCTTTGTCTGCAGACTCTCATTCACAGGATGTTATGGGTGACATGATACCTTTAGAAGCTCTGGACAATGGTCAGAAACCTACCCCTATGATAGGCAGGATTAAGGAAAAGAAAAAGAGTTAGCTTCTCTGTTGCCTGTTAGCATGTCTTTGCTACCTTCCTTATTTTTTCTGACTTCATATGTTAACCGCATTCAGACTGTCAGGAAATGAGGAGCGGTTTTTCATCTTTCTCTCATCCTCCAGGTATTTTTTTATTACAGAACACAAGGATCCACACCAATCCTGATGTTATGAAGATAACTAGGGAATGGACCTCTGGAGCTTCCAATTGGTCCCTGGGTATTGAGTGTTGCTCTGGAGTTGGTATCCTGTTCCACCACCTTCAGCCAACTGTACTAGCGCTCTTGGATCTGATTCTGGGCAGATCCCTTTTATTGGATTTTCTTATACATAATGTTTCCTTTCATGTCATTTCTATCTATGTCCCACAAGCTAAAGCTTAGCGCACAGTGATGTTCCACCTCATTAGTCCATACCTGCATGTGGCACGTAATATTAATTGGGGAGGGTACTTTAATTGTGGGACTGGGAGACAGGATAGGGGGTCTCTGACAACAACGGAGAAGATTTTTGGGGACATGACTGCTCTTCATTCTATCACGCATATAGCTGGGTTGAAGGACACTTTTGGAACATTCTGTCCACTAGAATAGATTTTATGTTTATTTCAAGGAACTACTTATTACTGTGACATCGGTACAACCTGTGGAATACTCGACTACTGTTCTCTGACTCTTCTATTAGGTAGTCCTGAGGCTCCTTGGTCCTGGATACTGGAAGTTAAACTCCATACTTTTTGAGCAGGCTTCCTTCGCCAACAAATCATTTATTTTTTACGTTGTAGGAAAATAGTTTTTGACCTCTATGAAAGTCCGATCCTATGGTGGATGGAAACTAAATTGGACCTTCGTACTCTACTTATATGCACTGGCAAACACATTAGATCTACTGCGTATATAGATTATCTGAATGATTGGAAACACTTACATCATTTATTTTCCCTTTCTTACTCTACCAGACATGTGTTTTCAGACCAGATTTCCCTTATTAAACAAAAAATGTTACGTATCATACCACTCAGAGTGACGGTTTGCATTTAAAACAACTATACTGTACAACAGGTTCTTTTCATAATATCTGCCCTTTTCTAAATAATCAGGCACATATTAATCAGAAGACTATATTGGCACTCGTGACCCCAAGGTGTGTACTCACCTCTAAACATCATCTTTGGCTTGTTACGAATATGCTATTTCTTTATTCGGTTACCATGAGACAGTCCAGATTGATTATGAGTCTTTATTTCGAATTTCCCATTCCATCTGCCCTCTCAACTTGCTTAAGGTTCCATGGACCCTTTAACCATTTCTGAGATTACGGAAACCATTAAAACCCTAGCCACCAATAAAATGCCTGGACCTGATGGTTTCTCTTCTGAATTATATGTCATAATGGGGTGTAAAATTCCTGGGGAACTCACTAGGGTTTTTAACTGCCTTTTACAGCAGCATGAAGTCCCATTGGATATGGCTACTGGTGAGCTCATATTTTTGCATAAGAAAGGGGAGAAGTCGGACATCTCAAATTGGAAGCCAATTAGCCTTCTTAACACTGACTTTAAGTTACTGGCTAAAATTCTAAATAACAGACTGCTGATGGTAGCTAAGTATTTAATTTCCCCAGCCCAATCATGTACTATCCCAGGTGGTTCAATAACGGGTCCACTGATTCTGTTATGTGAGGTGTTTAACTGTGACAATTCCTCACCATTAGAGGGGGTAATACTTTCCCTGAATCAGAAATAGGCTTTTAACAATGTCAGCCATTCCTTTTTTGTGGTATACCTTGTTCCATTATGGCATTTCTTGTTCCTTTATTGACTGGTTGCAGATGTTATATAAGACTGCTACTGTTAAACCTTGTGTTAATGGCTATTTAGGGCATTTTGTCCCAATACAGAAGGGTGTTCACCAGGGCTGTCCTCTTAGCCCTTTATTATATGTCTTTTTCTATTGACCCACATCTGCGACTTCTAATTCAGCTCCTGACATAACCCCAATTAGACTGCCCAATCAAGTAGTCCCATACATTGTCCTTGCTAATGAGGTTGCTCTGTCATTTTGATGAAGGATGTCATGTCAGCAGAGATCGCAATCCTTCATTACAATGACTTGGGATCTTTTCTGGGACTCATAATGTTGTAAAAGCAAAGAGAGGTTCTTCAGGGCAAAGACGCTTCCCCAACTATGTGGTGGGGATTCCACTCACACTTGAGGATTTGCATATTTTGGGTATTTTTTGGCAGGTGCCCAAATGGATATTGTGAACTGGGATGCAAAAGATACAGCTGGGGACTAACTTGTTGCATAATTGAATAAGCAAAATCTCCTCCAGAAGAAGATTTATCTCATTAAAACTTTTCTTCTGCCTGTTTTTATATTTTTAGTGCTATTTTTCCTGTGCCCAAATCAAGGGAGGCCACTGTTTATAACCTTTTTTCAAATCCTTTGGGGGCAGGTTGAACCCTTTTGATGAAATGTTCGGTATTTGCTTTAAAGAAAGGGGACAAAACATGGTGAACCCTATTCTATTTTTTCTGCCAGTTTCTTCAAGCTAATCTAAACCCTATTGCTCGCCCACTAGATACTGGTGTGGGCTTTTGCATTCCATATCTCTGTGGTATATGGCTTGGGTTGGTGGTCAGGCATGGCAAATTAAGAAATCTGCTCCTCCCTTGGCTTATCTTCATGAGGTTTTCATTAAACTTAGATAGTGGGACATTACCCATTCATTGGTACTGGCTAAAACCCAAAACATATTTATTCCCAGGTTCTTCTGTCAAATTTCCAAGAGGTTGATCCTTTTCCCAAATGCCCACAGCTGTCCTGTGTGGCATTACAGCACTATATTTTGGACTGTAGAATATCTGATGAAATGAAGGATTTCCCCTGGTTGACTTGTCATGAGTGCTTAAATGTCAAGGCTAATCAAAAACATAAGAAGCTGGAGGAACGGAATTGTTCCAGGCCCTTATGTATCCTTCAACCTGAAACTCTTGATCACCTATTTTTTTTCTTGTACTTATATCCTTTTGTTTTGGAATTGTTTATGTGCAATGACTGATATGCCTGTTTTCTACCATGTTTTTATTCCAGACTAATGTATGGGACTATCCGCTTCCTTGGTCGCACTAGACAGAAGCACTTTGAATGTTATTTTTGTTGTCATAAAATGGTATGCTTGGAATTCCAGATGCCTCTTTAAGTTACAGCTGCTTCATATTTCTCATACTGATCTTTATGTTAAGATTTTGCATGAATTACAGAGGATTTTTTTTTCAAGAAATGAAAACTTTGGATAGGGCTCGGTTATTGCAACTGTGGAGGAATTTGTCATTGGTTACAGACACTGATGTGCCTATAACACGAGTACTAGTGTTAGAGACTTATATTTCTCTTGTATTCTTGTTTTGAAGTTATTGCTTGTTTCCTATCCAAATTTGTTTACAATTTTGGTTTTTTTCCTTTTGTATGTTTACTTTTTATTCCTTTGTTTGGTTTGTATGATTTCTTAATAAAAACTTTGCCTACTCTTTTTCAATAAGTGCCACAGGATCTTTTGCATCCACCTGAACTACCACCAATCCAGGCTGATGGGACCTCGGTTTATCGTCTTATCTGAAAGATGGATTAAACAGTAATGGAGTGCATGTAACTCCTCATTTGTTGTATTTTGAAAGACAATAGAATCAATAAGGAAATCCTGATGTAACCAAAGTTTTAGAACTCCTGCCTACCCCACTAGTGACAGTAAATGAACAATTGAAGAGGTAAGATTGCCACTATGGAGGGACAAATCTGTTGAAGTGCATGTTTGAATCAGGTAAAATCAGACCAAAGAAAGTTCCACAGAGTTATTATGTCTGAAAAACTGAGTGGGTCAGCATGGCTCAGTCTGGTCCAGAAGGCTAAAGGTTCTAGTCCCACATGAAGAGTGAGTTGATACCATAAACACTGGCACCTAAGTGCTGTATGCAAGATAAGCTGTACTGTCAGGGTGTGCTGTACTGCAGATGAGATGTTAAACTAAGGTCTGTTCTGCCCATTTTTAGTGCTGTACTGGTGGGTGTCCAGGCAGAAATAAAGGAACCCAAGGCAATTGTAGCAAAAGTAGATGTATTTCCCCTTTGTCCTAGCCAACATTCAACTTCCTGGCTCAGCATGTAACATATCCACCTCTGTGCCAGAGGGCTGTAGGTTCAGGTTCCACTTTGAGACTGGGAAGATACCATAAATGCTGGCACATGAGTGCTGTACTCTGGGTAAGATGTACTATCAGGGTGTGCTGTACTACAGATGAACCACGGTCCGTTCTGCTCATTTTTGTGCTGTCCTTGTCAGCATCCTAGCAGAAATACAAGAACCAAAGGCAATGTTTGCAAAAGTAGCAGATTTTTCTCTGTGACCTTGCCAATAGTCACCTTCCTATAAAATTGGTTTGTGTAGTTGTTGACGACTATGTTTTGGTATAGATGTTCAAAATGACTGTCACAATGTATTTACGGTCACATCGCTACCAATCTTTTAATGTTTGTAAAGTGCTTTGGTATAAAATGTGCATGAAGATGCTAATTCTTCTTCGTGGCACATGTTTATGGCAGAATCTATTGAATTCTGACTAAAATATAGCTACCAAGCACAACCATACTGTAACTGTCATTCCCTCTTCAACCCCCCAAAAAAGATCTTTGATGCCAGCAGTCCCCCTAGTAACCAGCCTCTGGCCTGTCCCTAGACTGAGCCCAAACCCATCAAAAGTAAATATGGTTTTACTCTCTCCTGGGGGCCACCATTCCCTTCCTATTGATGCCAGTATTCAGTGGCCAAAATGAAGCAGGAGGAATGGTACTGTTCCAACCTAGAGACCAGAGATGGCCAAAAGATGAAGATGCTTTTGCTGGCCTTAGAATTAGCAGGGCTGAGGAAAATGTGGGTGCTAGGGCTGGGTGTAGATCTCAGATGAATTAGGTGGAGGGTTTGGAGGATTTTATTCTGTATTCATGACAGGGGCTTTGATTGGTCGTGGAGGCAAGCTTGCAAAGTGTGTGTGAGTAGCTGATTAACTTCAGATGTCCAGTAAGTTATTATGAAAACATTTAAATTCCTTACAGGCCTGGGGATATAATTCTAAAAGCTTTGGTCAGTTAGACACATTGTAACATTTGCTCCCATGGCTTCCAGTGCCCTCTTTTACCCAACAGATAACATTTTTTCCCCCAAAACCTGAAACACTGTTAGAAGGGTAACTGTGAAGCTTTAATGAAATGTAGGCATTGAGGAGGTCATCTTCTCATCTGTGGTAAATAAGGGGGCTCAAATGTGTGTTGCACAGGGCCTGGAGTAGAATTATGGGTCCTGGTGGCATCGTATAGAGACTTACCGGTGTTGCTTACCGTGTCCAAGCCAGCAATGTCACACATGCCTGAAAAGCTATCTACTGGAGATACTGAAAATGGAAGTCACTTTGAAGAAGGACAAAATCACTTCTTAGCCAGTCCCAAAGTCTAGCAACTAAAATCAAGTATTATCATTTTAAAGTTTGCCACATTTGTTTTGAAACCACTTTTTTCCTACAAATAATGAATTTTCACAAAAGTGCTTACAGCGAATTGCTTTAAAGGGTTGACCACAACCAACCCAAAGCTGTTGAAGATAATAATCAAAGCTGAACAAATGTTATTTGTGGTGAGGGCAACACAATTTCAATAGTTGAAAGCTAGCATAATCTGCTTATTTACATTTATTTCCTCTGTTGTCATTTGTGACCTTTTAATTATGTATATTTAAAACCCCAGGATATCCTCATTTACTGTATTTGTGACAGTTATTTTACATGAGCATCCTGGGGATAGTTGTAGTATCAGAGCACTGACAGTAAAACAAAGCTGGTATAGTAAATTGCTACTTACAAAATGTGTATGTAAACAATACTATTTACAGAAGTAAGCAACTGAAACAGTACTTTTGAGGCTAACATTATAATGACATTTAAGTTACCATGAGTTTATAAACTTTTGATGGTTTGGGTAGGGGAAAGCAGAATTAGAATAAAAGTGAACTATACAGTAAAACTAAATGAGTGCATGTAATTTAAAAACAGTAATATTATGCAGCAAGCCTGGCTTTGGGATTCCAGTCAGTAACATCGCTGAACAAAATAAAGTGGACAAAAATAAAGTGGCAAAAATAGTGTCACCATTAATATTGGCAGCACAAATGTAACGCGTGCAGAACAATGCTGGCCACATGACACACAGGTAGCAAACAAAGTCCACCGCATGGAGGCAATGCATTGAACCACAGGGGCCAGGAGCACAAGCCAGCATGCCATCTCCCCTGTCCTGTGTGTGTGTGTGTGTTGCTGGGAACATGCTGGCTTGTGGTCCTGGCCCCTTGCATTATACATAGCCATCCACATGGTGGCCTTGGTCCCCTATCCTCCATTGGTTACCCCGTGCATGTTCTCCATCACTCAGCATTCTGGGTGGGGTACCCCACCATGTAGGTGCCAGTGCCATTAGATTACCATGGTAGATGTCCAGTGGTCTGCTTCCCAGTGGAGGTTGCACCCTGCCCTGTTCCATCTATCTACACCCCAGTGCTGTTCCTGACATGGGTGCCTGCTGCTGTGTATTCCAGTGCAGTGTCTCCATGCGGGGATGTTGTTTGCTACCTGCATGTCATGTGACCTGCATTGTTCTGGCATGCTACATTTTGTGTTGCCAATATTGATGGTGACACTGTTTTTGCTGCTTTATTTTTGTGCACTTTATTTTGTTCCACGATGTCACTGACCGGAACAGGCTTTGATGCACTAAAAAGAAAAGTGTGATCCGCTGGCCTGATTTTCTCAACATTATATTTAATCCCTCCCATCCTTGCTGCTGAACTGATACATTTACATAAATAAAATATAGTATTTTGCCCTGATCAGTGCAACATACGTGTATGTATACAATACACAAAAATAAACCCCGAAGTGTTAGGAACAGGCTGATTCCTAACACCAAGTGGGTTTTGTTACATTATGTAAGCTTCATAATGAAGCCTGAGAGCTCATGATGTCACAGAATGCAAAGGATGATTACAAATCAGCCTGTTCTTAAAATGTGGGTGTTATTTGTTTTGTAAAAGGCAAGGGTTACCATGTTTTGCAAACTGAATTGGTGAGTAAATAAAGATATTGGGCTGGCTTTTTAGCCCTCTGTTGGGGACACCAGATACAATCCTGTCACATGCCAGACTCTTGCTCCGCTGAATAGGATCCCTTAACAGGAAGTTTAACTACTGTGTGCTTCTAACGTGACATCCAGCATCACGGGAGCCCTACTATAATGCATATGTTCATCTTTGATACATCTATTATTATTTTTTTGCAAAATGAACAGGAAAATTTAGCTTCATGTTTGTTATACCTGTGCATTGAATCCATTCAATGCACAGGTAAAAACAACTACTAAAATGCAGGACCACATTAAAATAAGGAAAAAAATGCAGAAAATCACTGCTCCATCAAAACAGTAGCATTTTGAAATGCCACCATGTTTACCCCTCTGTTAGCGAGAAAAATAAATAAATGGGAAGCCAACATTACCACAATTAAAACATTTAAGGTGCAAAACAACAAAGTCCTACTACAGTTCTTTCTTTACTTGATAAAATTGCCTGTTTTATCAACTTTGTTCCCTTGCTCTCCCGCTTCCCCACTCTCCCATGTCACTGTTCATGACTACTCACTTGTTCACGTCCTGAACCATAGTCTTGTTGTCTGTTTTCATTGTAATCCCTGCAGAACAAAAACACCAAAAGAGTTTCATTTTGTACTCATTTCTATACTGGATACATCCTTTAGGTTCACCATCTGTCTTGACATGCTGTCCTCTATGCCCATGTCCTCTGCATGCAAGTGACACTTTTTCAGAATATAGAAGCAGTTTTAAATGGCAGTTACAGGCAACTGAAACTGAACTGAAACTGAAAAGGAAAAAATAAAATGTGTATGGAACATTTTCCTTGTTGCCACAGTTGAACTACACCATGTATGTGTGTGTGTGTGTGTGTAAATAATCAGCTCCATCATGTTGTGGAACACTATAACTACAGATACCACAAGAGGACAAATGTTTTCAAGGCAAAAAAAAATCTGGGCAGTAGGACAATTATACAATGAATTCAATGAATTCTAGCTGATTTACCTATCTAAGCACATTTATTTACTTCAAGACACATATTAAAAAAAAGCACAATAGTTATAAATGCAATAAGACACTCTGGAGGTGTGCACTGATCACATCTGACCAAAGGCAGAAAGCATTCAACTTGAAGCCTCATGCCTCATTATGCACCAGGGCGTGCAGTCAGATCTGTTCAATGCACACCCTGTTGTGTCTTATTGCTTACTTAGTCATGGCAGTGGCAAATGCCATTAACATGGGTTAGCATTTAAAATATTACCAAACATTATGCCACATTTACCCTGCAGCAAGGGCACACCAGAAACAGGATATGCACCTAAGACAGGATAGTTGAACATCTAGCTAATTGTTTCTGAGATTACAGAAATCATGGCAAATGCTACTAGGAAACAAAACCTTTCAGTTGCAGTTTAAAATTGCAGCTCTGTGCATTTTCATAATAAAAGATTTAAGGAGACATTTTTAACTAATGACTGTTGAATAGAGGATAGATTTATGTTCAAAAGTAATTTAAAAGTTAAGCATTAAAATCAACTTTTGAAACAACCATCAAAATGAGGTAGCAGTGTATTATAACTAACTTTCTGTATGGGAAGAACTGACGATTTTTATTGAGCAGCCATAAGCAGTACAGCATGTCTGCCTCTCAAACAAACTAAATGACAACTCCACCACTTGATAATTTATCTGGAATGACTTTCAGTGTCAGTGAGAAGAAGCTTGACAGTGGTGTGCCCACTCCAGTGACAGCTGCAGGCTGATAAAGAATGGAACACGTGCGCAGAACAAAACCAGCAGCATGCATTCAAACTAATTAAAATTAAGACATTATTCCATGTTTAATGATCAGGACCAACTACATTTTCCATTAAGGACTTAGGGGATATGCTGCATGCAGCATTATTAATAAAAAAATATGGAAGTGCTCACTTAAAGAAGTTAATGAGCTTAGAACAAAATAAGGCTTTATTAAAGTTGGAAAATGAATCTGAAATTTTCTATGAGCAAACAATAGTTTATATGTATTTATATGTGTCTGTGGTGTGTTTACTTTCATAAGTCTGTATCCTTGTGTATTATGCATTTTAAATATATTGCTTTGGAATTCTGTTTGATAGTTATTCTAATGACTATATTATGTACAGTACAACAATACAGCAAATCTCTGTGAAAAAAAAGTGTTGAATTCCAGAAAGTGACCCTGTGTGGTGAGAGACAAATGATCATGTGTTTATGAGCTTGTTTAAATACTCTGATATGATGTGTGTAACTCCATCCTTAAACCCATCCCGTGCCCTCTTTGTTCCATGTACTGTGCAGACATTGACTGCCTTGTAAAATTTTGGAACTACTTTATAGGGAAATGTAAAGCTAAAGAATATGTTATATTTTAGCTATTGAAAAGAAAGCAGCATTCAGATAGCACCCAATATTTTCAACAATTGATTTTTTTGTATTATTTCTACCGATGTTACTTTAACAATAAGTTATATAATTTCTGAGGCTGTTAGATGCTTGCAATCACATCTGTTCTTGTGCTCAAACTGCATTTGCACCCATCGACTCTTCATACACTGCCCCAGGCATATGTTCTGCTTTGCTAATGGTTTCACTGATCATTTACAAAGCAGACCCATGACCACATGTGCAAAGTTTACTTTTTTGTGAGTGGCCACAAGTACATGAGCCACTATGTGATGACCATTTCTTTGTCTTCTTTTGTGATGATACTATCACAAAAATGGAGAATGTGTCTCACAAAAACAGGTTTACAATAAAGAAGAACTGGTCAGAAGTTGGAAAATCTGCTTTTGTGGAACTTCTGCAAATGTAATAAATTTTGTGAAATTTTCCAAACTTCAGCCATTGGTGAGATTACAATATTTTGAATGTGTTTAGTGAATTTTCACCCTGTTTTGCAAGCCTTTCTAGCTAAACTGCAGAATATTAAACATTAACTGCAGAACAACGTTTCTAAGGAATTTTTTTTCAGCAGTTTAATGGATTGTTCCACAGTACATGTAATCATTCCACAGTTCAATGATCAGTTCTGCGGAATTTCATTCTGCAATATAATTCATTAATCTATACAATTCATACATAAATTCAGTAGTTCATTGACTCACTGAACTACAGAATGAATGTATGAATTGAGGATTAATGTATTAAACTGTAGAAAAAAAAATATGCAAAACTGACCACTGGCAGTGATCAGTTCTGCAGAATTTCTCTCTGCAGTTTAATACAGTAGTCTGCAATCCATACATTTATTCTGCCATTTTATCAGAATGTCTGCAAAAGTTGTCAAAGTGCATTCCAAAATTTTGCAAATGTAAAATTCTGACTTTAGCAAAAATTCAGCTGGCTGAAGTTTAATTTGCACAGCCTTACAGTAAAGTCATGAAAATGTTGACCAAAGAAACCATTGTTTTCATGAGATGCCACAATTTATTTTCTTTAACATTTAAATCTTTAAAAAAAGTAGAAGTTGCAAACTTACATCACATCCTACAGGCAACACAAACCACACATTTGAACAAATATGTCTTTTAGCTAACAGTGAACAACAAGTTCTGGTCAGAGCCAACACAGCTGTTTCAGAGTGACAAGTCAGAGTAAAAAGTACCGGGAGCTCCCGCTGTGGCTGATGCCATATGTTTGTGGTAGTACTCACACATTTGCAGTGACTGATAATCACTTTGCATGAGCGAGAAACAGCCCGCCATGCCCCAAATGGGCACCGTGGACAGAAGTGCACATGCATGATATTGGCATATGCATAATGCGATCACTACAGTCATCTTGGGCATGGTGGGCTCTTTTATTTTACCTGCAACTGTGGAAATGATGGGTGGAAACAAAATAGTGCCCCCTCGGTCAGGGTTTGTGTGGCCCTAGGAGGGGAGGGGAGGGGTGAGCAGAAAACTGCACTGACAGCAGCCTTGTGGATGTGGGACTGCAGCACTGTGGAAGCATGGAGCTGAGGTATCCGGTCACGTGCTTCCAGACCCCCTTTTCACTCTCCTAGCAAATCATCTCCAGGGCTCTGCCCATGTAGCTACAAAAATGACCTGTCAGAAAACTGTTTTTCTTCTTTTTCATGACTGCATCCACTCTCAGAAATGGACCTGTTAGAAATAGAATAGCAAGTCACATGGGCCTAACAGTTGGTCAAGAACAAAAACAAACCCCTGCAGACCACATTAGAGTATCACATTCTGTAGAAACAATAGGCTGCAATGCAGAAAGGAGCAGTAAAGGCAAGCCAACATTGTTTGTGCTTTGCATTATGTTGCAGTCAATGACCCAAGGCAGCAGAGAAGATCTTAGAGGTTACTTGCATCTCATTGGAGACACATTCCCCCTTTCTAACCCAGAGCCCATTCAGAAAGATAGCACTCCCACTGGTAGCCTAGTTGTCAAACTCCCTAACCCAGTGCCCATTTACACAGTTATAACTCTCTGAAGAAGTCTAGCAGCCCATCCCTCTACCATGCTCTGTGACATCCTTCCCACCTCCATCCTTCATGGTTTGGCCAGAGGCAGTGGCTGACACTTACAACCAATACACCACCTCTGCTACACACCATCAGAGAAATTCAAGTAGATGGATGAGTAAAATGTTGGTAGGGGTGACCACTAGACTCTCAGAGAGACTGATATCTTTCCAAAAGGGCACCAGGGTTAGGGGTGTTCTTGATCCCATCATTTTAACAATGTGCCATCATTAGTATGTTTCTAACACCTGGTTCTTAAAATCTTTAATTAGTGCTGCACTTACATCCTGTCAGCTTTTCCAGGAGTGTTTTAAGATTTCAGTGTGCCCTACATACATGGAGGAACCATTCATTTGCATGGGATCTAAGTCTGCTTTGTCTTAGCAGGGCCCTTACCCCTTTTACCTGAACAGAAGAGACATACACAGTGATTTGGAGAAAAATGGCAACAGCCTTGTGTTTGCTTTTAAAGCAACTCACAACAGGTAGCATGACTTGTACTGCTCTGTACTGTCAGCAAGCATCTTTCCGGATGGCCGACACCATCAACCAGTCCATCCATCTTACCGCACAGGGGACATGCAGGTGTACCTACCATTTTCCAAAGGGGCATGACCTCAAGAGGGGCTACAGCCTTTGAGGAATAAGAGGTGCCTCCCGAACTGTGTGACTTCGGCCCCTCCACCATCACAGGGCATTCCACAAACAGGCCAAAAACCCAAAAAGGCTCTTCCCTGACCATCCTGTAGGACTCTGCATTCTCAGGTCCTGAGCTCCTTTCAGCCTAGAAGGAACCCATCTGTGTCAGTAGCAGGATACTCCCCATTAGTAGTAGTAGTACTAAAATATTTTATTCATACCAATCAGATGAATATGGATAAAGTCGATTAAGAATAAACTTATTTACAACAAGGTCCACAAGAGAACATAACAGCAGTTGCAGTATTTCAAATAATTTCGTATACATGAATACCCCCTTTGTACACTACTTTTGAGACTGTGTGCCACCACGCTTACATGACTGTACCAGTCTTATCTCCCTGACAATTTCCTGTCAAAGGAGGTGAAAAACAAGAAAACATCACCGAAAAACAACAGGAAAATTCTCCTCGACCAAGTAGACAACCCACTTTTGGAATAACAGGCTCCCTGCTGAAAACTCCTAGCCTTATGTCCCTTCTTTATGAGGGTGGTGGTTAGATGTGAAATTTATCCATAAGGTAGGGATGAAGAGGTGGGCTTCAGTGTCCTTGCCCTTTTATATTGTCTTTGCTCCTCTTTCACTCTAGGACAAGCTTCCTCTGGCACTGGACAGATCTACTCACTTAACCTATCCCTCCCCTTTCCCCATCCCCTGTCAGTCACCTGCTCCCCACCCTCTGCCGGGCATTGGGGGAAGGGCTTACAGACAAATTCTCACTTGCTTCAAGGAATTCACTTTCACAGGCTGTCTAATTTCAAACAACTGTGGCCACACTAACATGCTCTCAGCTGCAACTCTAATCCTTTAGCATAGTGCTGAAACTTTAAAAACTCAAGCCCAGTTTCATTAACTTCAATTATGAAATGGGCACAAAACTCCAAACATCTGAGTTGCCAGGGAGCTTGGAACATAGTCCTGTTTTCCCAGCTCAACAGTACTGGAGAGAGATCTATCACCTGTCTGACCTCTTTAACCACAGAACCATTTCACTAGAACAACTGGAACACAAATTGCCCACACAGGGCATGGCTCTGTGTTATCAATTTCCTTACTGTCTTTAAAATCAAATGCAGCATCATTTTAAAACTCAATCCTACCCAACTACAGAGTCCCAACCTGAGCTAAACCATTTTTTTGTTTACAATGTTTGGCCAGGAATGACACAGCAAGCCAAGGCTTGTTTCCAGGTCATCGTGAGAGCACAGGGAAGATAAGTGACTTGCTGATGATATGCAGTATGGAAGTGATGACTGTGGCATTCGAACCTAGTTCTACAGGTCTGAAACTCAGTGCTCCTAACCACTGTGCTATAGGTTCTCCCTGCTGACTGGACATACAGCTCTTCTTGTTTTTTTGTTGTTTATTGCTACACTTCCTTCATAAGCTTATACCTGGTTTGCTCTTACATTTTTGACTCTCGTCTCTCAGCTTTCCTACTCATACTGTAGCTGCCACTCACTGAAAATAAATTTTGTTTCCAATGTCTCTGCTCTCATTCCTCCTTCCTGTTCTATTTTTCAGTGTCACTGGAGGAACTAATTACAGTAACTTGCTACTAATCGTGGTTCCTCTCAGAACCCCCAACAGGGCTCTGTAACTAGCTGCCAATTATTAGACTTCTTACAAGACCCAGAGCAGCCTTTCAAACATGTTTATGTTCCTTCTTGTATCAGTAAACTGTTCATAAATGTGACTACATGCAATGAGACTCCTGGCTCCAGCAAACTGCCACAGAACATAGTAATGCATGGCTTTCTAACTGCCAAATGTGGATGCTGGTTCAAAAACTGCTGCTGCTCCTACAGTAGCTACTTGCTGCTCCTAAACCCGTGAACACAGCTCTTACTATAGTGTAATGCAGCCAACCCAAACCAGTTCCACACTCTGAAGTAAAACCAATGCCTATCTGTAGTGTTCTCACTTTCACATTACTTCACTTACATTACTAAATACAGCTTATATGTAGCACTGTCACCTCCTACTACTAACATGGCAACACTACAATATCCAAATAGAAGGTTGTTTTGTTTTTCAACTTTTTATTTGCATTTTCTTTTCATTTCTTTGCTAATTTTTATGATGCAGTTTTACAAAAACAAATTTAAATAAGGGAATTGGTCCATTTCATAACTGCAATATGGCACTCCACAGTGTACAGTGGGCTGGGATAATGGAGTTTGCCCTTTAAGGGGCAGACCAATTTGTCCTGGTGCACCCCTTCACCACCCCCCCTTTTGTTGTTGGAAGTGGTTTGCTCAGGAAGGGAAGGGGGATGGGGGGAGGGACTGGGAGCCAGGACAATAGGCAAGCAGCCAGGAAGGGGAGGGGATAAGGGGGCTACAAAAAGGTCAGCACAGTGGTGGTTCATCCACTTTTGCTGAAGTTTTGTTTTACATTGGAATGACAGCACATCAGATTGGTTATATCAATTGGAGCAGAGGTTTGTTGCATTAGGTTAAAGCAGGTAAGGAAACCAACAACTATATTTAACCAGGAATGAAGTTAAAAACAAAACAAAAAAAACATGTTTATTTGAAGAAGCCTGTCTTAAGGTCCCTGTATGTGGATGGCTCAATTTAGATTTTTCGTTTTGAGTTTCTTGAGATTAGGATTAGGTTTTACTTGCAGAAAAATGCTGATTGGTACCATGAAGATAGAGCTTCGTTGTTGTAATGATTGCATCGTTTAGCTAGAAAGGCCTAGCAGGCCCAGCGTGTGGATCTTAATGAGCGTAGCATTCAAAGGGATGAAGATATAACAGTGATCTGTGTGGGCTGGGGAAATAGTATCAGGTAGCTCAGATTATGGAGAAACGCTAGGGGACGTGGAGGAACACGTGATAAGGGACCTCGCAGGTGAGAACGGATCAAAAGGAAACGAGCAATGATGAGCAGGAGTCTGCTCAGAGCCAGGGAGCAAGTGGCTAGTGGTGGCTTTGAGGTACGGTGCAGGCTGCATGTGCAGGCCATGGATAGGAGCCACCTGAACAGCATACTGCTACGGAGGCAGAGTGAGAGCTCCAGAGAGGTGGGAGAAAGGAAAAATCCTCTCGGGAAGCTATTGAGCTACAAAGGGGTTTTGGGGGGGTTGGGGAGTGGGGGAACAAACAGGAGGACTACTGGCGCTGAGGCCCAACAGGAGCTGCTGGTTGCCACAAGCGGGGTGATGCCATGTGGCGTGACATCACATGCTATGACAAGGATCGCGGATAGGTTGAGTTTGGGCCCTCGGGTATGTAATCAAGCTACAGGGTGGCCTTGTCAGCAGGAGACAAACACAAGAGGATAACTGGGCTGAGGCCCAACCGGAATGGCGGGAAAGCAGCAAATTGGGTGAGGCCTTGTGGAGTGATGTCACACACTGTGACAAAGGGGAGGAGAGGAGCTTTTAGGCAGAGGCCCTGAGGATAGGGTCAGGAGAGTTCAATGGAATGCAGGGCTCAGGAGCGCAGAAGGTGGGTGAACAGCAGGAGAGAAGAGCATCCCAGGAATCATGGCAGACACTGCCTATGTCGGCAGGAGTGGGGGGCCGAGGGCCGGGCCTGCCGGTCACGTGGCAGGCCTGAGGCCTGTGAAGCTGAAGAGGGGTGAAAGGGTAGATGGGGGCTGGGCCTGTCGGCCATGTGGCAGGCCTGAGGCCTGCAATGCAGAAGAAGGGAAAACAGGTAGAATTAGAGCACATATAGGTGGTGGGAAAAAATACCAAGGTGGAGAGTGGCCTGTGGTGGGAAAGGCACTGGAGGGGAAATAAAGGGCAGAAGAGGTAATGTTTTGAGCACTGGCAAGGCAGCGGGGGGCAAGGCAGGTGGAGTGGGGAAGACCAGTTTTTCAAAAAAAAAAAAAAGGAGGAAAACAAAAACAACAAAGGTGCATTTTCTTCACACAAATTTAAAGAAATAAGACATGAAGGACAGAAGGTTTGGTGAATAACACAGATGAGTGGCCGGGATATGGGTTAGGGGGTGGACAGGCAACAAGATACCTGGTTATATACAAAGCGAGCGACAGGAGCGTGAGTTGGCTGAAAAAAGCAAGATGAAGAAATTAGGGATATTTATTAATGAAGGAAATTTTCTGAGTTTATTCACAGCTTTTATACAGTCAAGAACAAGGTGATGGCACCAAAGAGAAACAGGCCCTCAAAAGAAGATGCCTACAAGGCCATCGTGGAGCTGGCGGAGAAGGTCAACAAGATGTGGCAGTTGGTGGAAGGAGAGGAATTGGGGAGATCCAGGAAGAAAAGGAAGGTGGGAAAGGAAAGGGAAAGAGGGCAGTGGGAAGTGACCAACAAGGAGGGCATGCAGTCCAAAGAGGCTACAGCCACCTATGGTGGTCCCTCCCTGAGTGGTCAGCCCAGTACCACTGCAGCCCTGTGTACCAGAACCATCAGTATCTCCCCAAGAGCAAGTGGTATTGCCACCACTTGAACCCAGACTGGATCCCCTGAACACAGGAGTTCCCCTGTGGACAATGCCACAACCAGCTGTCCAGCTGCAGGAAGCCAGGCCAGGGTCACTTGATGATAACAGGCCACAGGGTGCTGACAAGCCCGCAGGTAATGTATCAGGTACAGTTTGGTACAGCATTAAAGAATACATAGGCCGGATTGTTACAGCACTGGGGACAGGGGTGTTAGGGCAGATGGAATCAGCACTGGCAGAGATCAGGTCGGATAAAGAAACAGCAGAAGAGGTAGAAAAGGTGACGGAAAGCATGGGAAAAGGTACAAGGGAGATAGGAGCCCAAGGGATGAGAATAGGGGAGCAAGTACCGCTAGCTATGAAGGAAAAGATATGGAAAGGGAAGTACGTAGACATTTTTGCCTTAGTCAGTAGGAAGCAGTGGCGAAATATGAGGAGATGTGGAGTATTGGGAAGAGTGAGATGGCTGCAGCAGTAGTTTTGCTGGGTAAGAAAGAGGAGGACATATTTACAAAAATAAAGATGTGGGATGGGCGGTTTGTGGGTTTTGCCACATACTCAGCTATAGTACTGGAAAAGAAACCAGAGCTTGGCATTCCACTCATTATATACTCTCTGATCATAAGAAGGGCGAAGGCAAAAGGAGGAGTAGGGAGGATATATTATGATGAGCTTTTCCAGCAAAGAATTGCAACCTATGGGGATGTGAGGTGGGATACAAAACAGTTGGATTTGTGGATGGACTATGTAACCGATCAATCCACACCAGAGGAGGAGATAGAAAAAAGGGGGGGAGTACCCCAAAAATGCTGCTGGAGCTATAACAGGGCATCCTGTTCATGACCGCATTGTCAATTCTGGCATACATGCTCAAAATGTGATGCAAAGGGGCCCAAGGGGTGGGAGGCAGGGTACAGGTCAACAACCCTTCGGGAAGGGCATGGCTATAGGGGCAGGCCATGGAATAGAGGATCTAGAGGCAGAGGATTTGGGAGTAGGGGGAACCAGGCTTACTGAAAAGTTAAAGGGACGTGAGGGGGCCAGGGGTGGGGGTTAAGGGAACAATTTCAGGTAGTGAAAACCCCTAGCAAAACAGAGTTGTGGGAGAGATGGCTAAAAGGTTACCCAGATAGAGAGGTGGCGGAAACAATAAGAAGAGGTTTCAGAACTGTTTTCCCACTGCAGTGCGAAGGCCCAAGAAGGGCAAGAGAGGCTAACAACTTGGGGTCAGTTAAGGGGAAGGAGGAAATTTTGAAGAAAAAAATAGAGAAGGAAAAAGCAGCGGGGAGAGTAGAAGGGCCATACTCAACCACCCAATCACCGAATATTAGTATTTCCCCACTAGGCTTGGTGCCCAAGAAACAGGAAGGGGAATACAGGGTGATTCACCACCTGTCATTTCCAGAAGGGGACTCAGTGAACAATTTTATAAGGGAGGAACACAGCAGAGTCACTTACGCAACACTGGAAGAGGCCATACAGATTATTAGGGTGACACCAGATGCATGGATGGCTAGACAGACAAAGAGTCTGCCTTCCGATTGCTCCAAGTTAGATGGGAAGATTGGGATCTATTGGGTTTCAAGATAGGGGACCAGTACTATTTTGACAAGGCCATGCCCATGGGTTGTTCCATAGCTTGTGCTACATTTGAAGCTTTCAGTACCCTGTTTGCAGTGGATATTTCAGGAATGGATGGGTTACAGAGTGGTCATACATTACCTGGATGACTTCCTGTTAATAGGCAGTGGGCGGGAGGAGTCAAAAAAGATGCTGGCTAGCTTTCAGAACCTGTGTAGAGAACTGGGGGTACCACTGGCACCAGATAAAATGGAAGGCTCCAGTAAGGTGTTAGGATTCTTGGGAATTGAAATAGATACACAAAGAGAGGTATTTAGGTTGCCTGACAACAAGGTATCAAAGCTGAGAGATCTGATTCAGGTGCATACAAGCAGGAGATGGGTGCAGTTGAGGCAGGTACAGCAAGTAATGGGCCATTTGAACTACGCCTATAGGGCAATTGGACCAGGGAGGACGTTCACTAAGCAGCTAGTAAGGGCCATTGCAGGTGTAACCAGACCACACCACTGAGTGGATATAACAAGAGGAGTGAAAGAAGATTTTAAAGTATGGGAAGAATTCTCAGCAGTTATAATGGCTCATCATTTGGCAGAAAGAGTGGGTTTACAACACAGATCTTGAATTGTATACAGATGCTGCAGGGGGGGTTGGAATGGGGGGGCTATCTGAGGGGAAAATGTTTCTCTGAGCCATGGCCAAGCCATTGGGTGAGAGACAGAGGGTAAGGGACATCACACTGTTGGAAATCATGCCCATTTGGGCCTGCACCCTAGTTTGGGGAGAGGAATTAAGGAATCAGAAGGTTACATTTAGGTGTGACAACAAAGCTGTGGTAGATGTTTTAAACAACGTGGGCCAGATCGGAAATAGTCATGGGGTGTTGAGACAGCTAGTGTTAAGAGCTTTGTAACTGAATGTCATTCAGGCCAAGCCATAGATGGGGTTAAAATATCTTAGCTGACAGCCTTTCCATCTGCAGCTGGATCGTTTCTGGGTGCTGGCACCAGCAGCAGAGGAACAGAAACACCCATACCAACGAACATTTGGGACAGTGGCAAGAGGGAGATGAAATGCTGTTTCACAACTCCTGGGCACCACGGACCTTGAGGGCTATGAAGGGCCTGGCAGGCATTAAAAATTCAGGGAAGCACACCACACGGAGGTAAGTGGGCCACTTATGGAACAGCAGCTAGGAAAGTTTACAGTGGACCAATGGCAGAGAGGTACGGTCCACACCAAGATGGGGGTTTACCTGGCAGGGATTAGTTTAGTTTGTGGCCTAAGGAGGTGGAAGGACCCTATGAAATCAATGTTGATATGGAGAATTATGCAAGGGTGGAGTTGGTTGAAACAAAGACCCAGGGATGGAAGACCGCCAATAGCAGACCATTGGCTAGCAAAATTAAAGGGGGTACTGCCGACAATTTGCAGATCCAGGGATGAGGCACAATTATGTCACATGATTTACTTAATGATGTTTGCAGGAGCCTTGCGAGTGAGCGAGGTGGTAGGGCATGGCGGGAAGGATAAAGAAGGGGGGGCTAGAATGGGGAGACATTACTTGGGGGCAGAATGAGGTACAAGTCCTAATAAAGAGGTCAAAATGGATCAAGGGAGAAATGGGTGTGCCATAACCATTAAGGCTCATGTAGACAGGACGGTGTGCCTGGTAAAAGCTCTGTGGGCTTACACTGCAGAGTGGGGGATCAAAAAAGGGAGAGTATTTGTGCATGGAGATGGGAAGAGAGTGACGAGTTACCAAGTAACGGCCATGCTTAAAAATGGCATGGGATTTTTGGGCAAACAACCAGGCAATCATTCCTCTCATTCCTTCTGAATAGGGGCTGCTTCGCAATGGGCAGCAGCAGGGGAAACGGTGAACAGTATGATGGAAAAGGGGCGCTGGTGGTCTGCCAGCTACAAGAGGTATATTTGAGATACACAGGACTGAGATTAACATGTCATCTTTTGTTTGGTTACAGGAGCAAAAAAAAAAACAGAAGGGGGTTGGAAGTACAAGAATATAAACAAGGTAGGAAGGTGATTAAGAAGTATGTTTTGCTTAAATCATATAAGGAGAGGGAGGACCACGGAAGTATGGATCTGTGGGCACTCATACATTTATTGGGCAGAAAAAAAGAGTGGAGAGAAAAGCTGGGGGAAAGCAACTGTACCAGGATGTCCGACAATGTAAGCTTGTGTGGCGTGGCATCCAAGGGATGAGATGGGCACAGTTGCTCCCTACCCTGAAAGACATGAAAGAGCAGTGGCCCATCCCAGACTTAATTATTATACACCTTGGGGGTAATGACCTTGGAGGGAAGCCATGGGTGGACACGTATATACAGGTAAAACAGGACTTAGGGAAGATATGGCAGTGGTGGCCGAGAGTGGGCATAGCCTGGTCAGACATGATACCAAGGAGGGTATGGAGGCATGAGCACAGCCTTATAGCAATGGACAGAGCCAGGAGGAAAATGAATAGGAGGGTAGGAACTTTGATAAGGAGAATGGGAGGGCATGTAATATTGCGAGGGGTGGAAGAATGGGTAGAGGATTTTTACAGATCAGATGGAGTGCACCTGTCAGACCTAGCAATAGACATGTTTAATACTGAAATCATGGAGTTTATTGAGGCATAGAGGAGACAAGAAAGGAGTTAAAAAAAGGGGGAGAGGAAGAATCCTAAAAGGGGGGGAAGACCAGTCATCCAACGCAAGCTGGAGACAGGCTATGGGGAAAAAGGGGAGGGGAAAGGTGGGAAGGGGGAAATAAAAAAGAAATATGATGAGAAGAAGAAACTGAAGGACAAAAAGTCGTCTCAGTTCTCATCGTTACCTAAAAGAAAAGAGGAGAAGAAGGCACCCAGGTTTTCACCTGGGGAGGCGAGAAGAAAAGAGAGAGAGAGAGATGATCAGAGTTTGAGATTGGGATGCAATACAAATAAAATTGTAAAAAGACCTTAATAAAATGATGATGAAATGATGATGGGAATTGGAAATGTAATTATGACATATATTAAATTGTCAATCTGAGAACAACAACATACAACATACAAGTGGTTTGTCTTTTGTGGGGGAAACGGGGGGGAATCTGGGACAATGGATTTTGCCCTTTTAGGGGCAGACCAAGTTGTCCTGGTGAACCCCTTCCCGCACCCTCCTTTTGTTGTTGGAAGTGGTTTGCTCAGGAAGGGAAGGGGGGAGGGACTGGGAGCCAGGACAAAAGCAAGCAGGCAGGAAGGGCGGGGCAAAGGGGGTACTAAAGGTCAAGCACAGTGGTGGTTCAGTCACTTTACTGAAGTTTTGTTACCCCCACCCACCCAACAAAAGAGAAGGAGAATGTGGCTGACAGAGAATGATTTGGCATGATCTGTCAGAGGTGGATGACAGAGTAAGTTGGGTAAGACACAGGTGGACTGCCAAAGGTGGATAGCAGTAAAAGGGAAAAAGGGGAGGGGAAGGAGGGGGGGAGACAGGGAGGGAAATAAAAAAGAAATATGATGAGGAGAAGCAGAAGAAGAAACTGAAGGACAAAAAGTGGTCTCGGTTCTCACCATTACCTACCAGAAAAGAGAAAAAGGCACCCAGGTTTTCGCCTGGGGAGGCGAGAAGAAAAGAGAGAGAGATGATCAGAGTTGGAGATTGGGATGCAATACAAATAAAATTGTAAAAAGACATTAATAAAGTGATGATGAAATGATGATGGGAATTGGAAATCTAATTATGATATATAATAAATTAATTGCCAGTCTAAGCACAACAACATACAAGTGGTTTGTCTTTTGTGGGGGAAAAGGGGGAATCCGGGACAATGGCACTTTTTGTGTTATCAAAGCACTTAACCTTCTGCATGGTGCTTCAATGCACCAAGGTATGCTGTTATCCCAGCACAGACCACACAGTGTAATGATATATTTATTAAGTACTATCTTCTATGTAAGTATGTCTAATGCTAATCAACAACAAATATGTAAGAGCTAACAGCAGCTTGCCCTTAGGATACATAATTAGAAATAATCTAATATGCAATACCTACTTAGCAAATGTCACAAAAAAGAGAATTATATCCATGTATACTGGCTACAGTAGTCCTACAGATACTGCAATTGCTAGCAATAGTTGAGCCAAGATCAAAGAAACAAATTCTGATCAGGTCCACCACAGCTGCATAATGAAGTTAGTGAAGTTGTGGAATTGTTATGAGGTATGGAGAAACAACACAATGATTTGTGAGTAGTAAGATTTGTTTTAGTTTCTATTCTAAGTAAAGCATACATATTATTAGAAAAATATATGAAGGTGTACATTTTAATGAACAGAATAGGAAGCAATATGGGTTTACAAAAGAACCACAGAGCAAATGCTACTGAGGTGTGTATTATCCTGGATGATATTGGCTGGACAGCCACATTTTGAAGAAAACACAATTGCACATACTCCAATAATGCAAAGCATCATGGGAAACATATGCAAATCCCCATGATGGTATAGAAGGTGGCAGTACATGAAAAAGTAATGGCTGGCGTATGTTCAGCCTTGGGATTATTTACACAGTTTTTTTTTTAGAGAAACAGGTTTTTTGTCCATGAGGTGATGTAAGTTATATTTAAGCAATGTGTTGATGTCAGGAAGTCAGTGATGGATTGTTAGCAGAGACAATGTGATAGTAACTTTCAGAGGGGTCATTTTGATAAGGGTAAGGTGTTATGCTTGTGATAATGGGAATATTAGGAAAGCATAAAGTCTTGCAGAAGTGGAGTACAAATATGCATAGTTTCATAGTATGTGCTCAGAGTGCAGGCAAATGTGATTTGCAGGTTTGTTTTAGAAATAGGTAAAAATAGTGATACATGCAATTGATAGAAAGACAGATAATTACATAGACATATATATATATATATATATACATATATATATATATAGAGAGAGAGAGAGAGAGAGACAGACAGACAGGCAGAATAGGAATGGCAGTGAAGTATTGAAGTGATGCCAACCCCTAGCCCCACAGGCATTGGGGTGTGCCTTTGGGTCATTGCCCATAACGCTCATGCCATTTCACTCACCCCAACCTGCAGACACAAGACAAGTGTTGAGCTGTGCCTTGGGTGTTCAAGCTTTACACTCACCCCATTCCATAAGGAAATACGCTGAAATGGGTACAGTACTGTATAAGAAAATGGAGTGAAGCGTTGGAGCTGAAGACTCAAAGGCACACCTTGATACCTGTCACTGGCTGCAGGGTGGGATGGTTGTGGAATGGCATGAGCATTACAGTTGACAATCCCAAGTCACACTCCTGATACCTGTCAGTCCCTACAGGGCAGGGTGTTATGCTCAGAAACCCTACAGCCCTGGGTGTTGTTATGTGACTTCTTAACCTAGCAACAGCATTTAATGCATTACATTATAAGGACAAGTAAATGTTTTTAATACATTTACACACAGTTACATAAATTTAATTTTCTGGATAGAATAATTTAAATTTAGTAACAGTGATAGTATAAATTACCCAGACAACTTGAAAACTAGAACTACTTTATATTGTACATTGACACCCCATAAGGATCTCCTTGAAATTGAGATGCAAATGGCACACATTTATCCTTTTCTAACAGGAATTTTTACTATTCTAAATACATTTCTTGATTCAGTAACTGCTCAGAACATCTATTGTATGACCTACTTATTGACATTGTACACCTGCTATGCAATGTACTGCTGCTTACTACACCAACATTATGAACCATAAAACAGATGACTGCCATAACTAGGGAGACAGAATAGCACAGTGGTTTAAGACTCTGAGCTGCAAATCTGGAGATCTGTGTTTGAATCCCACAGCCCCCACTTGCATATTGGGTGACACTGAGCAAGCCACTTAACTTCCATGTGTTTCCAGATTGCCCCTGTAAACAAGCTTTCAGCTTAGTGTGTCACTCCCGGTTAAACAATTGAAAGAAAAAAAACATAACATATAATTGTTCTTACTTTATTTTGATACTACAAGCTTTGACTAATACATCCATCCTTAAATGTACTTTTTATAGCTCATGTGTCTGTGACCTAGGCAGAACTACACTTAAAATCGTACACGTAAATAAATAAATCATCGGAATAACATTTATTTCAGTTGTGTCTCCTTCCTTTTCAGATGCCCATGACACTATGAGTGTGTGTGTATATATATATATATATATATATATATATATATATATATATATATATATATATTACTCAAAGCACTAAATCTATTCAGATGCACAAAACACAATACTTTATTCTCTTTACACATTATTGCTAAACTTCAGGTCCCAGAGAGATAAAATGTAGAGCTTCCCAGCTATTTGGGTTGGTGCTTCAGCTGTGTGTATGGGGAGGGGGGGATATAAAAAGCTTTTAAGAAACAGACACCCTATTATCCAATAAAGGATAGTCTTCTTTGGGTGACATATTTTACTCCTTTGTGGGCTTATACCTTAATTGTCATTCTTGTGTTGCAAGTGCTTGCTTTCCTCAAGTGCTGTAATTTCAGGATGCAGTTTCACAAGTGCTGTATAAGGATACAGTTTCAGGCACTCCTTAATTAATTTTTCTTTCCTTCTGAACCTTAAGCTCTGATGCCCCAGGCAGCTCTGATAGTCAGTTGTTTCAACATGATAGATCCACCACATGCCCTTCTCACTTGAACCCCCCAAAAATGGTGGGGGTGAATCTTTAGGAGTGTCTTAGGTGGAGGTGGAGGTGGGGATGGATCTTACCCCCCCCAAAAAAAAAACTAATGCTGCCTCCCACTTCTCAGTTTCCAGTTCTTATACCTCCAATTTAAGAAAGAAAATAGTGTCCTGCAACCATTGACTAACATGAAAGTGTATTTACAGTATTTGAGGGTGGAAAGCATTTCTTGGAGGAGGGTAAGGCAGAAGAGACTATTTGCACCTTCAGCCAGTTCCATGGACAGAAAACATGACATCAGCCCTTTTGTACATGCAAAACATCTGCAGACTCCGCCCACTGCAGCCATAGAAAAGAGTTGCTTCCAAGTGCCTCCATATTTTAACCAGACTCCTCCCATATACAGGAGAAGGGTATGGGTTTACAAAACAGGAAGAAAGATAATGTAAGGAATAGGTCTCAACACCTAATTAATGGATGGCCTTCAGAAGAGTACCAATCATTTATATGTACAGTATCTCAGCTCCAGTCTAAATAGATAGATAGATTGACAGACAGACAGACAGACAGATAGATAGATATAAAGTGGAGCCAGCCATGATGCAATGCAGTAACTCATAGTAAGCAACATATCAAAAATATTGTAGTAAAAAGGACTTTAATGCCATTGAAGTACACTGATTCTTGTAGCATACTGGAGCATTTTGTGACATACAGTAGCATTACTATATTGCATCTTGGCAGGTGCCACTCTGTGTTTATTGATATTATATATATATATATATATATATATATATATATGTATGCAAATGTAGTATTCATAACATAAACTAATAATATGACATATAGGGACATTATTGTTGTTAATTAAGGCCATCGCTTTATTTCATCTTTGTTGAATTCAACTCTACTACTGAATATTTTCAGACTAAATAGTGAGAGTTGTACATTGGCTATAATCAGTGGCACTGAAAATTTACAATAAAAGTTACTCAAAGATGCAAAGATTTTTTTTTTGCAGCAATTACTGGAAAACATTGAGATTTTGACTTGTCATCTTTTTTGCTCTATTGATCCTTGTGATTTGAGCATGTACTGCACAGCAAAAGTCATTCAGAAAATATATTATAACCTGTACACTGTATGCCTTCAACATGGAGAGGTCTCTGTTCTTGAAATGAATACAAAACCCTTTGAAGTGTACTGCAGCACTACTACAGTATCTCAAATCTAAAAACATCTTCATGTGTACTAACTAGATTTTGCCTAATGATCCTCCACCAATCAATATTAAATAAATCTTGAATCAATGTATTTTGGCTGTGGGCTGGTCCATCAGAGCAATGGCAGCACTACTGCATGTGGTGCTGATGACCCACATTTAGGAAGGAGAGAGGTGTAGTCAGAGGGTTGGGGGGATATGATGAGCATCCGATAGACAGCTCTTCTCCTCTGGGTGGGAGGATCATGGCCTCCTGGCTTATCAATGACACCTATTGGAGGCTGGGTGGGCAACCACCATGGCTGCTCTCAAGGGGGAGGTGATGGTGGACATCTGTAGGTCGACAGCATGAGAGAGCCCAACCTGCACTGATGTCATTGCACATCCATGCCTCTTGGGAAACTTACAAGGGAAACCCCTTTCCCAAGCTTCACCATGAAGCCCCTAGTTCTCTGCCTGAATGATACCCCAAGTATAAGCCTCAGCTGGGGCCTCAGAAAGATTCCAGTCCCTCCCTTCTGGGAGCCCTGCCACTGGGAGCAAGCTGCAGGCCTCCCAGTCTGGCAGACTGTGGAGATCCTTGGCATGAGGTCTAGGTGCTGAAGAGGGGTACATTCACCACTGACAAGCTGAGGCACATAAATAGAATTGAAAAATATATGTATTTTGGCTCTTATGAGCTGCAAGTTATTTAAGACTTATGAACAATTACTTTTAATTTACAATGTTTTTTTTTAATTGTCTCTGTACTTTGTTAAAAAAAACAGTTAACTGCTGGTGGCACTTAATTGGGTTGCCAGTAAAAAATGCAATTTTTATTTTGGTAAAATAACTTCTGTTCTTTAGTTTTGTGTGATAGTGTACATATGTTAATGTCCACTATTAAAAATATGTTATCATATCAATAGTTTTTTTTTTTAATATAATGCAACATTTTTGTATTGTTGCTGCAATGCTTTTTGTTTATTTGAAGGCACATGTTTAAATACATTTCACCTGTTATAGCAACTTGCTTTCTGAAAACTCAGTGAAGCATTTAGTGTAGTCGTTGCATGCAGGCAGTAGACTGCCTAGTGAAGGCCTTGTTCAAGAAGCAGATTCAAGTTCCTAATCAGCAAACCGGGCCTTCAAACATCCTCAGATATCTGAATCCATTCTCAGTAAAAGCATACCATATATACATGGAAAGCTCCATTCTACCACTTAGAAACTAATTTGTGCAGTGTTTAGTACTTCATTAAGGTGAATGAGATAATTCGAACCTTAACTCGGATATAGTTTTTTTGTCTCTGTGGTTTTGACTTCTTCAAAACAGGATGTTAGTTGTTTAGATGTTCATATAATTGGCTCAATAATTTTAAAACCAAACCAGGCCCTGAATCATATGAAAGCAGCATCACAGAGAACCCTTAGAAAACCAACCCTGCTTTCACTGTATTCTTTTACCAAAACACAATTCAGCAGCCCAAATTGTTCATATACAGTTCAAAGTCTTATTGAATATTTCAATGTTGTGTACACATTTTGAGGCAATGACTCAATACATTGCAAGAAACTGCAGAACATGCCCTTTTTGTATGAAGAAGAGTGAAATGGCAAAGTCTGTTATACAACTGTGGGTGCAATTTGCCAGTGGCCCATGCTATAATCAATGTCTGCTTGATTTACTGCTATAACAGTGTCCAGTGTCAGGTTCCCTTGTGTCAGTCAATGTCTTGAGTTTAAAGAGTCAAGAATAGCTAAGGCCATCTTCACACTCTTGCTTGACTTCTTGCAATTTGCCAGCTGATTACTACAGCCTGCAGGCTGAAGGATTGTGGAGGCACACACATGTGCAGCACTGTTTCTGTGCAATGTCTCCTGCTGAATCTCTAACAAGATTAGAGCTGCAAATGCCACTCAGCAACAGATGTACCAGGACCCAACCAGTACAGCAAACGAAAAAGGCTGATGCCACACAGGAATTTAATGGGTTTAATATGCAGACTTGCAGTGAAACAAACAGAAATTGCACTAATGTACAACCAAAATAATAACACCATGGAGACATCAAAGCCCCAACCAGTTTCATGCCTGTGTGGTTCCTTGGGAACACTGGTCTTTTACTACCAGTATATTTTTTATAGGAAGCATTCAAAGTGACACACCACACACATTGTACTATAAAACAATTAAAATGGCAACCCTGTACAGTGAAAGAAAATGAAAAAAAAAACAGTAAAAATCATTATAAAAGATGGCCAAAATTGAATACATGCTAGCTATAATAAAGAATACCATTACAGACATATCATAGCCAAACAGCATATCCTATACAGCCTCATGCTCAATGTGTGTATAAAGGAGAATCATACATTTAAAAGAAACATTCAGAGTTATAGAAAATGTGATTACAAATGACTATAATTGGACACTGGGACAGAAGAAATATCCAAATACAGTAGTTTTAATTTTGTGCATCTCTGCAAAACCATACATACACTCGCAACCCTCATTCCTAGAGAAAGGCACTATGGATATGCAAATCCATAAAAATATATTATAGGGGGGAGGTCACACCCTTATAGTTGGGGTTGATTAGGCACTTTAGTGTTAAACCTAAAATTTTGCACTTTACCAACTTTGCAACCGATCAATGGATTTCATAAAATTTGGCATGCGCTTTCCTGTGGGTAGACCTCTTGACTTGGCAAGTTTTGTTCCAGTTGGATGTGTGGATTTTGAGATGCAGATAGTGTAAAAACCTTAAAATTCATCATTTTTTGCAGTTTTTTCCTCATCGCCTTACATCCAGATAGTGTGGAATTTTGGTATGATTGTTTTATGGAAGAAACAGATTGGGAGACAGAACTGCCTTGTATTTGTTTGGTGAAAAAAATGTATCTGTTGCAAAGTTATTTAAATTTTTAAATTCCCATTATTTTCAATGGGAATATCACTCTCCAGGATAGAGGGATGGAATGAAAAAGGAAATTGGTCTGACGAAAAAGGATCTTTTTTCATGAGGGGCCAATCCTTTTTCACCAAGAAAAATTCCTTTTTTCAATCAATCAATCAAACTTTTTTTAACCAGGCAGTTACACAGTTACATCATTCAACAAGCTCATTTGCAAGATGGTCCTGGACATACAAATCAATTTCCATTTACAGTTTACGACAACATGTTGAGGCATATCATACAAGAAAAAAACAGTATAAACATAAATAACATTACAGGATAATATGATATAGGGAATACGTCTTGATAGCAAGGCAGTATACATATACAGATACTACATCATAGGATGTTTGGAGTCAATAATGGAGTGAAGCATGAGAGGATGGTAGTGGTACAAAGGGTACAGTGGGAAGGGGGATAGAAACATATAAGGTAAAGAAGGGATAACCCTGCTATGTTAGAGTCCCCCAGGGGGGTTGCCACAGGTAAGGAAGAGGGGAGGGAGCTAGGGAAGGGGTATTTGCCCTAAGGGTCTACCAGCCAACAGGACTAATTGGGAGGCCAGGAGGATCCATATGCTAAGAATAAATTCAATTGGTTTGTCAACATTTACCGGAAACAGTCGCACACAGTTTTCAGGCAGCTGAAGAGCAATTGTTTGAATACATAAGGGCTTGGCAGGTGGAAGAGTTTAAGAACATTCTGTGAATTATTCCAAAGTGATGGTAGGAAGGAGCTGATGGCAGCTGTGCCATGGTGATTCCTTGCTCGTGGTAGCTTGAGGAGGACAAGGAGGAATTCAGCTGGCTAAAATGCCAGCTGACCATTCAAACAGATTACAGATGTAGGGTGGGAGTTTGTTGGAGAGCACCTGAAGATCCACATAAGGGCATCTATTTGCCTCCTCAGAGGGAGGAATGACCAACCTATTGCCTGGTACAACAGGCAGTGATGAGTCCGGGTGCATATCGAGTATAAATCTCAAGGCTGAATGGTAGAGTGTATCAAGCTTCTGAAGTGCATACTGGGGCAATGGCTATATAGAAAATCTGAGTAATCAAGCAGGGGTAAAAAGGTTGCTTGAACCAGCCACTTCCTGGCTTCAAGGGTAAGAAGATGCCTTATGTGGAAGAATATGCCAATGCGCTGTCTTAATTTTTTTTTGTTAACTCACACAGATGTGTGCTGAAACTGAGTTTATTATCCAACGAGACTCCCAGATGTTTGAATTTATCCACTGTTTCCAAGGTTCACCAAGGAGGGTGGTAATCCAGAGGAGGCCAGATGTCCCCAAATTATAAGGGAAGTGCGGGGAGAAAATTATGTTTGTTTTTTTTTTCCATTGAGTAAAAGCTTGAGATTCAGCACATTATATTGGAGGTTGATAAAGTCTTGCTGTAGCTCCTTATGAGCAATATCTAATGAGGAGTTGGTTGTATAAAGGACTGTGCCATCTGCGAAAAGGTGAAAATTTCCTGTTAGGATGCCAGAGTCAATGCGGTTTATGTGGATGGGACCCAGGATGGAACCTTGCTGCACGCCCTCGTGGCAGAACTTTAAGTGGGGACAGTTCTCCTTGTGTTTTAATTTGTTGTCTTCTGTTTGTGAGGTAACAATGGAACCACTTTAATGTGACAGGGGTTAGGCTAAAGTTACCCAGAAAATCAAGCAGAATGGAGTGATCAACCATGTCAAATGCTTTGTTGAGCTCAAGGAAGAGAACATAGGTGTGCTGTTTGCTGTCCAGGGCTTTGACTAGTCATAAGACACTTTGGCTAGAGCTGACACAGTGCTATGCTGTGGTCTAAACCCTGATTGGGCTGGGTTGAGGATGTTTTCATGATCCAAGTGCTCCTCAATTGTGGGTTGAGAATTTTTTCTAATAGTTTGGACAGTAGAGGAAGAATCGAGATTGGTCTGTAATTGTTCTGTCTGTGGGGTCTGCCGACTTGAACAAGGGGACAATGTGCACAACTTTCCAGCTAGATGATAGCTCCCCTTGCATAAGTGAGCAATTAAATAGGTGAGTGATTGGAGCTGTTAGATAATATAACCCTGCTTTTAGAAAGAAGGGTTCTGATGAATCTGCACCAGCACTCTTTCTGGAATCCAAGGAGAGGAGAAGTTCCTCCACCTGCTTAAAGGATATTCAGGAAGTTGAAGGGAGGGCAGCTGGTGCCAAGGGCAGAGGCAAGGCTGGTACATATGCTTGTGGCACTTGGGGCACACAGTTTTCTGACAGGAGAGGCATCAAATGCAAGGCCTGCAGTAGCAAAATGATTATTAAGTTGATCCAGGATCTCAGACCTGCCTGTATAAGACTAATTGTTCGCAATAATCTTGGCTGAGATTGGGGTGGCAGGGGAGTGTCCTTTGACCTGTATCAGGATTTGCCAGAACTTGGCAGAGCAATTTTTGTTTTCCTTAAGGGCGGACTGAAAGAACAGTGATTTTTTGGCCCTGACCAGTTTAGCGCAGGCATTTCTGGCTACCTGAAAGGAGAATGAATCTGCATCAGACTGTGACTTTCTTGTCCTTTTCCATATGGTGTCTCTGGCTAGCAAATCCCTTTCTAGGGATGGACTGAACCAGTCAGGTGCCCGATTTTGGGATTTGACCTTTCTTAGGGGAGCATGTTTTTTTATTGCCCTTGTTAACAGATCCTGAAAGATGCAGAAGGCTTCAGTCACAGAAGGTGCAAGATAGAAATCCTGTCACATGGTATTCCTAAGATCTGTCAGTAAGGCAGGGAGGCAGAAATGTTTTAGACTGCACTTTAATTTAGAAAGTAGAGGTGGAAGGGAGGTGTGGGGACCACCTGACGCAAGTGATAGTGCAGTGGTCACTCAGATCATTATGAAAGACCCCTGTGTGGGAGATGTTATGTGGCTTATTGATGAGCATAAGGGCCAATAAGGAACCACAACCAGTTTTGTTTTTTATTAGGTCAGGTAACCACAGGGGTGATCTGAGTTAACCCATGCTCATCACAGAAATCCTTAAGCCTATTAGCACAGGCATCATTCCAGTTGAGATTTATGTCCCCCATAATGACGCATTCAGTGTTTGCAATATCCAGAAGGGAATGGAGGTGTGGCAGTAGACTGAGACCAGCAGCAGGCAGCCTATAGCATGCAACTACCAATAGGGCCACTCCAGGCGATAGTGCTAACCTGAGGCAAGACACTCAAATTCTTCAGGCATTGATGTGACAATGTCGGTAATTAGAAATTTGTCCTTGACATACATGGCAACACCACCACCTCTAGTCAACCTATCACACCTGTCCCAGGGATGTTGATTGTTTTGTCAGATACGTTGCTTCTAAGCCATGTTTCTGAGAACATTGCTACATCAGGCATAGTGTGTAACACCCAGGCCTGGACCTGGTCAATTTTGTTGACTAAGCTGCATACATTCATATGCAGGAAGCTCAACCCCTTTAACTGTGAGAGTGCCCCTGGAGCCGCTAGCAGATGGGGGGCAGGTTTAATTCCACACTGCCTGCACAGAGTAACAGCAGGATTAGCAATTTCTCAAGCCATTTTACAAGAACCCCAGAAAGCTTTGCTAGATTGCTTGAAAGTGGGCATTGCCTGGGTCAGTAGAACAAGCGTTTGGGGCAGTGAAGGGTGGTCATAGTAAATATCACTACCCTAGCAGACAGGTAGAGGGGTATCTGCTTGAGGGGTGTTGGAAAGTAGGAGATATGGAATATTCTGCTAGCCTGCAGATTACTGCCTTTAAGAACAATGACTAAAAGCTAATGCTACCAGAATTGGTTCCTGACATGTAGTGACGTTCTGGCAGATTGTAAATTTTGGTGAGACCATGTTAGGCTCCAAGGATAGATGGAGGACACAGCCAAAGAGAGGAAGTAGGCTAAGGATTCCATCTTGGGAATATTGCATGGCAGTAGATGAACAGCACACCAGATTGAAAAAGGAGTAGGGTATTTTAGCTAGAGGACAAGGGGATACTGGGAGCTTTGTGAAAGTGGGACTATATAGGAGAGCAATATAATGAATAATAGGACTATACAGGGGAACAGGGGAGGATGCTCAGGTGGAAGAAAGTGGAGTGAGACTAGACTGTCAGGTGAGGAGCAATGCAGAATGAAGCACAGATGAGGAAAACAGAGTGATGTCTTTACGGGGAGGCTTGAATGCCAAGGGAGTTGCTTAGAGTGCAGCCGTAAGGTGGTGGAGGAGAGCTATTTAATAGTGGCTGGAGCAGAGTTGGGGGTTGGGACAAAAGTACACTCCTGAGAGAGATCCCTGTGCTTCAGTTTAAAAAGCGCCACAGGCAGTGATCCGAGAATGGGCCAATCACCGAAATGCAGAGAGATGGCTCAGCCAGTGACATGCCTCACTCTGGATGAATGATAGCAGCAGCGGGCAAATGCAGTTAAGTTCCCTGACAATGGCTTACCTCAGGTGTGGGCAGCAGGGTCTTCATCACAGGTTCAGGCAGCTATGGCAGCGGGATTGCCCATAGGAGTTGACCTGAGGAATAAGCAGGACGCCAGGTTAGCCACAGTAAAGGAGCATCAGCAGAGGGTTGGGGACACAGACAATGCAGCATGGTGTAAGTGACAGAAAGGGAAGGGGGAGAGCAAGATTAGCGAGAAAGGGAGGAGGAAAGCAAAAGGAATTAGTCTGGGGTCTCTGCTAAGGCTCTGATCTGGACCTTGTAGACAAAAGACTTTGAATGTGTTAAATGGCGGGTGGGTGGAGAGTGAGACAGAGATAGAACTGAACGGAGCACACAAGTTTTAGGCAGAACAGAGAAACTCAAAATGATTTAAATGACGGGGGGTTAGAAGGAGAGATAGAAATCTATCTAGGAGAATATAAATTTTAGGCACTGTAGAGGGACCTTAGATATTTTAGAATGGCAGGGGGTTGAGGAGAGAGAGAGAGCGAGAGAAAGAAAGACAGAATGGGGTACAGTGAGGTGGGACAGAGATAAATGGAGAGCAGTTTAGCAAGGAGACAGTTAAAAAAATTGTGTGCTGGACAAAAAATTTAACAGATTTCAATTATCATTCATTTAGAGGCATGCACAATACAGAAGCAGTTAAACTAAACTAATTGCTGCTTTGATTGACTAACTTGGATGGCCAGATTTAAGATCAGAGGTCGAGTTTAATGACAAGTAAATCATGCACATTTCAAATGAACATTCTTTTTGGAGGCATGCACAGTACAAGAGCAGTTAAGCAATGCAAGATACTGGCTTAATTATTAGCTGGGATGGCAGAGTTTAAGGTCAGACAGGTTAAACCTTAGCAATGCAGAATTTTAAGCACAGGCTATTTGCTCGGACTCGCACAAATTACACAACTTAGAAAAGACGTTAGTAATGCAAATAACACCAAGCCATCCTGGGAGGGATTATACTTTTGGGAGTTAAGTGGCTTCCCTGTGCTTCAGTATAAAAAAGGCACCACAGGCAGTGCTCTGAGAATGGGCCAATTGCAGAAATGCAATGAGATGGCCCAGCCAGTGAAATGCCCCACTCTGGATGAAATGTAGAAGTAGCGGGCAAATTCAGTTAAGTTCCCTGACAGCAGAGTACCTGGGGTGTGGCAGCGGGGTCTTCACTGCCATTCAGGCGGCTATGGCAGTGGGATCTCATGCAGGAGTGGACCTGGGGTGCAGGCAGCTGGGTCTTCACTGCTGGTTCAGGTGGCTACGGCAGTGGGATCACCCACAGGAGTGGACCTGGGGTGCAGACATTGGGGTCTTCACCACCAGATCAAGCATTTTTTGCGATCTGCCATCTTGATTTCTGTTTTTTCAAATAAAAATAGGTGAAAAAACAGGGACGATGAAGTCATCTATAGACACCAATACATGTGTCTTGCTGATTGGGAGTTCCTTAGCTTTATGTTGTACTTCTGTGGTGGAAATCGTGTGGTAAAAATGATTCTTTTCATGTTTTAAAATCCTTTTTTGCCACTCACTAACTTCCCTTTTTATGTTGGCTTATGTCCGCATGTACAAGCAACATCTTGTGGTAGTAGCACCGTAGTAGCACTTTAAAAGGTGTGTTAGTATTGTGGTGAATCCAGGGGATGCTTTAGTTGGTGTGTCCTCAGCTGCCAATGAGGAGAGTATGCTGCCGATGACAGCAGTTACAGAGAGTGCCACCAACTTGAAAGAAACCTCCACTGCAATGAGAGACAGGCTGGTCATTGCAGCTGCAGATCTGGCACACTTCCACTACATGCCATTCCTGGTGAACCATTTCAATAAACGTGATGGCAGCTCCTGCCGTCCACCACTAACAATCCCTAGAAAGCTGACTTTGGGGGAGCCAAATCCCCCTGTTGGCATGCCCCTGCCCCAATTTGTTTACCAACAGAGGTGCCTAATCCCTGTCAGAATAATGTCCCCCTAATGTTATTTGTTTGCCAATGAAGGGTGCCCAATCCCTGTCAGCTCCAGTTCCCACCAGAAAAAAAAAAAACAGGTGGCACACTGGGAGCCCACCCCAGTGTGCCTAAATGAATGTCTCACCTGTAAAAGAAAAATGTTCCCATTAAGTTGTTTTTTCTTTAATCCTGCAAAACAAGAAAATATTTCCTCATTGTCTACAGCACCCCTCCTCCAACCTGAACCTGCCTCTGTGCACTGCACCTCCCCACACCTCTCACCCCCACACTTACTCCAGAGGTCAGTGTGGTGATCTTTGGTGGAGCAGGAGCACGTCTGCACTCTTCATAGCTGACCGCAAACTGAAGAAATGCTGATAAACTGTATAATGGCATAAATGGGAGGTTTTCAGCTTAGCTGAATATCTCAGACATTTTTTTGACTTTTGGCTCCAAATTTTCAGCATGGGGTTCTTGGGACCCCACCTCATGGAATCAGTCATTGCCATTTCATTATCGGTACCAAAAGGTGATTTCACGATCACTGCATGGAATCACCTTTTGAGACCGAGTAACAAAATGACAGTGCCACTGTTCATGAGGTGGGCTACCAAAAAGCCTATGTTGCATATTTAGTGAAAAAAATTCAAAAAATGACTGTTACAAGCATGTGTTGTGGTTTTCATGCACACTCGTAACTTCAAGAATTTTAATATTTTCAGTCCAGATTTTCAACATTACCATTTTTCACACCTCCTTATGAGCAATGTAGCTTCATTTTTCATATCCTGCCCAAATGTGTTTTCGTATGTGGCACACTTTGGCATGATTGCTGTGGGAAATCAAAGTTTGAGACAGATTAAGAAAATCACAGTGACACTGTTTATGAGCAGAGGTCCCAAAATTCCTATGTTGAAAATTTGGTGAAAAAATTCCAAATAATGACTGTAGCATAAGCATGCATTGCTGTTTCCATGCATGCTCATAACTTTGAGAATTTTTAATAGTTTCATTCCAGATTTTCAAAATTGTCATTTTTTCATACCTCCTTATGAACAGTACAGCTGTCATTTTTCACATCCTGCCCAAAATGTGATTTCTCACATCTAGCGCACAATGGCACAGTCACTGTGGGGAATCAGTGTTTGGGACAGATTATGAAAATCACAGTGTCACTGTTCTTGAGCAGAGGACTCAAAATGCCTATGCTGAAAATTTGGTAAAGAAATTCAAAAAATGACCACATTATGGGCGTGCATTGCACAGTATTTACGCACGCTCATATGTTTGCAGATTTTTCAAATTTTCTCTCCAGCTTTTCAACATTGCCATTTTTTTTACTCCTCCTCATGAACAGTACAGCTGTCATTTCTTCCATGCTACCTGAAATGTGCTTCATCACCTGTGGCTCCCAATGGCACAGTTGCTGTGCGAAATCACCTTTCAAGATTGAGTAACGAAATGATAGTGCCACTGTTCGTGAGGTGGGGTCCCAGAAAGTCAATGTTGAAAATTTGAGTGAAAATACTCAACAAACACCCAAGGCATTAAGGTTTCAACCATGCACCCATCCTGTAGAGAGACTGACAGGCATCAGGGATGTAACGTTTGTTGGCCATAATGTTGGCAGAATTTCTACCCCAGCCCTCACCCTACAGCCACTGACAAGACATTGAGGTTTGCCTTGGGTTCCATCACCCTAATGTTCACCCTGTTCTCCTATATTGCACCCATATCAACTTATTTTGTTATGGAATGGGATGAGCATAAGGGCTGAAGATTCCAATGCACACCCTGACACCTGTCGCTGTCTGCAGGGTAGGTGAGGTGGAACTGTGTAAGTGTTATGGGTTACCTAAAGCCACACTCCCAACACCTTTCAGACTCTGCAGGTGTGTGTGTGTGTGTGTGTTGGCATTACTTCAATGCTTCACTGCCATTCCTATTTCACATTTTTAACTCCTACACTACAATGCTAATGCCAGCAGGCCAACATTAAGCATTGACAAATACTTGCTATTATTCCTTTGCTATTCTCACCAAAGCAGCAAAGGACTCATAGGAAGGGAGCATCTTTGGTGAGAAAGGATCATTTTATTCTCTCCATTTGTTAGACACTAATTTTGTTGGTGGGCCAGTGGTCCCTCTGCTCTCCCCCCATTCTCTGATTGCCATCTTTATATTAAATATTATATTCCCTGGTAGTCTAGTGGTCCCTCTCCTCCCCCTCATTGTCAGATCATTGTCCCTGTATAAAAAGAAGAAGTATATTCATTGGTAGTCCAGTGGTCCCTCCCCCTTCCTCCATTCTTGGAGCACTGTTCCTGTGTAAAACAATTATATTCCCTGGTTGTCCAATGGTCCCTCTCCATTTGTCTGATTGCAATCCAGATATAAAAACTTACATCCCCTGGTAGTCCAGTGGTCCATCCCCTTCCCCATTCTCTACTGTCCATCCCTATCCTTTTACTGGTGACCTCAATAAATTCAGATACATGTGGACCAACAGTTTGGGATAAGGATGAGGTGTGGCTGCTGGAGACTAGCTTTGGTATCACACTGAAACAGCCAGGGGTGCTGTGTGGCAGCTATGTAGTGCTGAATGTGCAGCTCAGCCTGAACTTTTTGGATTTGTGGGATTTAGGATTGTTCAGAGCAAAGTCAATAAAGAAAGAGCAGCAGCAGAGAAGGGAACAGCATTGACTGCTCTGGAACAAGAAATCTGAATGTCAAGGAGCTACAATGCTTCAGTGAGTGGGTTTAGCAGGGGCAGCAGGTGCAGCTCACTATATCTCAGGCTACTGCCTTCTTTCAAGGATGGAGGGAGACATACTCCAAGTTTGGGGACTGTGGATGGTGATGTAACTACCTTAGCAGGACCCCCCAAAAATCATCATAGCTGAAAAGGAATGCCCAGTGCCAGTGACCAATTAATGCAGTGGTGGGAACAGCAGTATGTGGAGATGGTACAGCAACAGTGGCAGCATAAGGAAATGGTACATCAGCAGAAGATGACACAGCTCACAAGGAGATGGCATGACAGCAGCGGCATGTGAATGCAGAAGGGTGAATAGGGCATAAAGAGTTGGTACAGCAGCTGAGGCGGTGGTGATGGAGGCTCGGAATACACAGAGCTCAGGGTAAGGCCAGTTGGTGCAGCATTGGAGCACCCTTTATTGTGGATAGCATTATTTATTCATTATGCCACAGGCCACCAACAAGTTCATTGGAGTGTACCAAAAAGTTGGCTTGGGAACTTTAGATAAAATGGGGATAATTTTCTGTCAGTTCAGGGCTGTAAAGTTTGCATCTAGGCAATACTGTATGTCTTTTAATTTGTTTACTTAGCTATAACTAGATTTTCAGAGATTGTGTCTGTGAATTGCATTTACATTTCTTTTTGGGAACCAGTGAAACTCTTTATATTAGTGGCTGCTGTGCTCTTTATTGTTATCAACAGTTCAAAAGGAGTTTGTGTGAAATTTGTTAACAGATCTTTGTTTTTGTTACTGGAGGAAAATATGCTTTTGCCTATAAATCAAATGCTTCATGAAAGTTATTGCAAAATAAAATGTGTCATTTAGGTTTTTAAGACAGGATTGAAACTGAAATAATGTGCAGCATTTTACTGAGTGGTCACTGAAGATTGGAAATTCCCTGTCACATGAGATTTGCTATGTTATTTTAAGACTAGCATTCGGTTAAACAGATGTGTTTTGTAATGGATTTCCTATTGACAAACCATATGCAATAATAATCCATTTTTAATAATTTACTCTGGGATCTGGCGAGTAGTTTAATTGCTTTCTTGAGTGTCCAGTAACTTGTTTTTTCAAATTGTAATGCTTTTAAATTTGGGTCCCTCAAAGACGTGTGGGTGCTATAAGAGATGCTAATAGACGGTCTCATCATTTCACTTCTCTCCATGGGAGCTTGCAAGTGCTGCCTGCTTGTTTCTGGCTATATAATGCAAGCAGACATCCAAGAGTTGATAAGGTTGCAGTAGGGGAAGAACTGATAAGTTTGGAAAACATTGGGTAAAGCAATGTGTGAGTGAAAATCTGCTGAGTATTTTCCAGGGGACAGCCAGACATGGTTGATCTGATAGACCAAAAGAGCTACCGTAAGCACTCTATTAGCTAACTGCACTTAATGACACATTAGCCAATAATCTCAGCCATATCACTTCATTCAAGTGTAGCACTTTTTATATCAGTACACCCTGAGTGCATGAAAAATATGCTTTTCCCCAGTGCATTAGCACACACATTGCATTTAAATGAAAAACTTATGATATAGCTGTCATCTCTGTTTAACAGTGTTTACCAAAGTGAAACAAACACAACAAACAAACTGCATCTTATTACCCTATGGGTGGTGATATGGAATATCTCTGGCTGAAGGTACTGGCCAATTTGCTTGGCACCTAAAGATCCCTACTTGTAACTTTCAATCCAGGAAAGGGTATCAGGACAGCTGCTCACTTTGTCTTTCCAAGAAGAGCTATGATGTGAGTCTAATTGAAGGGGGTACCTGATGGAGGGAGAGACTTGATACAGGAAAAATGTCCTTATGTCAAATGAAGACATCTGGGGCCCAAGCTTTTTTCATTTGTGGCCTCTACCCTGTGGAACTCTCTACCTCATCAGATACATGAGTGCCTGACTGTGTAGAGCTTTAAAACTGCCTTAAAAATGCACCTGCTTGACCTGGCTTTCTCAGACTACTGATTTTTGCTGTAGGATGACTGGATCAATTGTATGTTTTCATATGATATTTGTTGAGTTTTTATTGTTAAGTGCTATGATCAGTGTGAATAGTGCTCTGTAAATAAATCTGAATTGAATTTAATTGAATTTAACAGTGTATGTTATCATGAAAGTTCCTAGTAAACACTTTACACATATGAAAGACTAAAAATGCATATGATGTACTATTCTGAAAATAAAATGATACACAAGCTTAATTTGTATAGTGGAATGAACCCCTATTTAAAAACCTAAAGGTTTAGAATGCTGTTTATTGCAATGTATAATTTGACTTCTTAAAGCAACTCTGACTTCCAACCTTTCCAACACAAAATCATAGTTGGCATCAATAAAACCTGTCTCGCCCCCCACACACACACATACACATTTAGATTTTGGATATTCCGGGTTTTATTACTAAATACATTTTGCATGAACACAGGTTCTTAGAACTTTAGACTGCATTATTCATTCTGTGTTCCTTCCTTAAAGTCATAGCCTTTTGCCCTGTGCCAGAATCATTACTGTGGCAACAGGCTGTGATGTCACAGCAGCGGCTTGTGACTTCATAGAAGGGAAAGTCTTACAAATAAATAAAGTCTAAGTGGCAAAGAGTCTGATTTTCTACAAATTCTTCAAAGACTGGAATACCCTGATAGTCAACATTTTTGGAGTCTCAGTGGTGTGTAGGAAACTTAAAATAATTTTAATATGAAGTATTAAGATGTATTATTCAGTTGAAAAGACTTGTTTAAACCATTTTGATAGTATGGTTAAGCATGAAGTAACAATAGCAAGACACAATATTTTTAAACAAATTTTGTTCTAAAGATGTAGATCAGGTTTATAGTAGGGTCCTCAGCATTTTACCACCATGATCAAATCAGGATCATATTATATGACTGTTTTATAGCTTCTAGACATTTTCCAACATTTTTTTTTCAGAAATCCTGCTGATCAAGTGTGGGACACCTTAGGTTAGTAAAAACTGTAAAGGTCTAAAACTAAACAAAATGGAGCTAAAAGGTAGTCAAATAATACTTCTGGGAATTATATTGATGAAGAGTTTGGAATACTCCCTTGCAGATTTTCAGGGTTTCACTTAAAGTCATTTTCAGGAAAATTCCTTATTTTATGAGGGCTGTATATGTTTAAAAGGTTGAGGTGGCACAGGACAGTGCATTATAGGGTTTCTTGAAGCAATACAAATGTGGCTGAAACAGAAGTCCAGAGAACATTACTGCAAGACCAGTCTCAGATACTACTAGCTTGCATCAAGGTGGAAAATTGTTTTTTAGCACCCTGCATATCAATATTGCAACTAACCATTTCTACAAGAGTCAAAACATTGGTACAGCAGTTCTTCTGTTCGGTGGAACAAATATTGTTATTTTCATTTTGTGTAGCTGTTTGTAATGACATACACGACAACGCTTTTTTTGTACTACCAAAAAGTTGTAACATGATGTGACATGATTGATTAAGATCAAACTTTCATCCATTCTCAGAAATAGTAATCTGATTTGGGGTGTTTATTCCAACTGGTAACATTTTGAATAAAACTGAATTGGGTGTCATATATTTTAATCTTGACTTAGTTGTACAGTATTTTATTCTAATGTGATTTTTGTCTGCAGTTTTAGCAGAAACAATTTCCCAGTGTGCATGACAGTCTCTTTCAAATTAGCAGCTGCAATTTGTTTTGGGTAGCCAAGATAACTTGGTTCACATACTATGTGTATGCACTGTAGGGTCTCAAAGACATTACATTTCTGTGTCTGTGTCCAGAGAGTATTATCTTATATCCAACCACAGGGAAGGATTTGCCTGACTCCAAGTTTTATGTTTAAGATGTGCAAGAATGCCATAAAGCCTTCCTGACTGATTCTGATCTGCACGGTAGGAATTAAATTATTCAGGGCTACTTAACCTGTCTATACACACCTCAGAGCTTACAGTCAGTATACATTGATAGTAATGCACAAAGAAGGAGGCAGGTGTCCACTGACAAACTAAATTCTTTCTGCTTAAAAAGTATAATGCTTGGCTTTTACTTCTGAATGTTTGCTGCTCAGTAAACCAGTATTCCCTGTACATTCTTTGAGAGGGAGAAGTACTATTATAAACATTTTTCATAATAGAATATGCCAAGAAACTGGTAATGCAGACCTTATTTTATTCATGTCACCAAATTTGCAAATATGGATTATTCTTTCTGGCCGGAGGTTTATATTGCACATTAATTACTTTACAACCATTCAAACGATTTGCATGAAATTTTGCATGTACCCTCAGGGAAAGATATCTCTTGATGTGCCAAGTTTTGTTCTGGTAAGACATGTGGGTGGGGAGCTACAGACTGTACAAAATTGTGAAAATTACTGTTTTTTATTTCATTTCTTTGTCATGCCATTGTGCAGAATTGGTTTGGAATTTTGGTCTGACATTTTCAGGCAGATAGGACTTGTCTCATAGATATGTCTTTCCCTAATTTGGTGAAAAAAATATTAGTTGGTTTAATGTTATTACATTTTTAAACTTCCCATTATTTTCAGTTGGGGTAATTAGATGTCCCACTGGAAAAAGAATTATTTGTGGCAAATGGGTAATCCTTTTTCTCAAATGGGTCCTCCTCTGTTGCAAATTGGAAATCTTCTTTCATGCTACTACTATTTTGTTTTTCTGTCAGCAAGGGAAAACAAATGAAATAACTCAAAAAATGATGAGTTTACTATAAATCAATACCTGTGTTCTGGTAACCACAAACTGTTTCAACCAATTCTGGTGTTAGTTTTAGAAGAATGAGTTGGAAATGTGGTTTTCAGCCTTTGAAATCTTCTTTTATGTCTTTGTTTGTAGCATCGGAAATCCTTTTGCAAATTGCAAAAAAAAAAGAACATGAAAAAGGATCCTGTTTAGTAAATTGTAGAAAAAGAACATGCAAAAGGCTAATAACATGAGCCCTTTTTGTCACTCCACAGTGAAGAAATGGTTTGAATTTTGGTCTGAAATTTTCAAAGAAGAAGGGCCTTTCCCTACAGATGTGCCTTTTGCTAGTTTTTGTTTTATAATTAAAACTTTTATTGTAAATTTTAAGATGTAAACCATATATTCATTATAATATATTGTAGAGAAAAAAATAAATCATACAGACTTAATAGAGAACTTAAAACAGTAAATACATAAAATTCATTAATAATTTATCAATAGCAAATATTAATCCAGGATTTTTGAACTAAACAATTGTTATAACTTATGTAACACTTTTACAAAACATAGCATGTAGAAAGGGTTCCATATATCTAAAACATCTTTATTCAATCACTACAAACAAAACCTAGTCTTTTGTAGTTTGATCTTGTAGTAATATCTTCTAACCATTCAGACAAGGTGGGGAGAGAGGTTTGTTTCCATCTTCTGAGAATAATATTTTTGGCTGAGATCAGGGCAGTCAAGAGCCACAGGATATTATGAGTAGACCAACGTTCTAAATTTGAAGTGATACCCAACATCACTAGTTTATCAGTAGGTACAAACTTTCTGTTCAGAATTTGTACACAAGCCTCAAAAACTTCTTCCCAGAATTTATGAATTAGTGGGAATGACCAGATAATGTGCTTAATAGTGCCAATATCTTTTAGGCATCTCCAGCAAGTATTGGTATCAGATATACCCAATTTGAACATTTTCTCAGGGGTGTGATGCCATCTAGGAACAATTTTATAATGAACCAACCTGCCTTTCACCTCTTTCAAGCCTTAAGACTATTTATCCAACTCTGATCCCATTCAGTCAATAAAATAGTAGATTTTAACTCAACTTCCCATTTTGGATTAATGATTCAACCAGATTTTCTTTAGAGCCTATAATCATATTGTATATCATTTTGTAGCCCTTGTAAGTAAAGAATATTTTGTCTAAGGTGTGTTGGGGCAATGATACCATATTATTAATGTTCTCTCTCAAAATTTGTCTGAGTTGTAAATATCTAAAAATTCAGTCCTCTGCAATTTATGTTTCTTGGCTATATCAGCAAACAGCAACAGGCCACACATGTTGTGATCTATTAGGTCACTTATGTAGCAAATACCTCTGTCTATTCATTCCTTCCAAACCAGTGTATTTCCCTCTATTTGTAAAAGTTGGTTGTTCCAAATAGGACAATGTGGTGAGTGTGCTAGGTTCCACTCTAATACCTTAGCAATGTTGAACCGGGCAGACAATGAAGCTTTTAGAATAGGGTGAGATTTGACTTCTTTGGGTAGTTCCTCAAATATTATGACTCTAGGATTTGTTCCTTTCAGTAAGAGTGCCTCAATGTCCACCCATCCAGAAATTAGATTAATGTCCTGTAGCCATAAAGATTGAATATTCTGAGCCACTAAAAAAGTGTCATGTCTTGTTCTGAAATCTGGATAATTGAATCCACCCCTGCTTCTGGGTTGCTGTAGCTTAAACTTAGAAATACATGCAGGTTTATCCTCCCATAGATATTTTAGTAAAACTGAGTCAAGCAATTTATAATTTTTCAATGGAGTTGGCGAGGTAAGGACGAATAAATAGTAAACTTTAGGAGCATGAATCTTATTTATTGCTTGTATTTTGCCCCAGAAAGACAGAAGCATTGGATGCCATCTCTGTAAATCTAGCTTTAAAGAGTCTATTAACATTGTAAAATTAAGAGAGATAATTTTCTATCGGGACACAAATCTAAGCCAAGGAAAGTAACAGTTTTGGTAGATATCTTTAATTTAAATTGAGTAAAATCACTGCTAGTAATTTGCTTTGATAGCAGCAATATCTCAGATTTTTCAAAGTTTATCTTAAAACCTGAAATTAAAAAGAATTCTCCAATAAGATTCAGTAAGGGACTTATGGATTTACCTGGATCTGAGAGAGTAAGTAGTAAATCATCAGCATAGGCCATGAGTTTATTGAACTTGCTCAACCCTATGCCTTTAATCTCAGTGGTTGACCTAATTTTAATGAGTAAAGTTTCTAAAGCTAGAATAAATAACAAAGGTGAAAGTAGGCATCCTTGTCTAGTCCCTCTGTGTATGTCAATTTTATCTGAGAGTGCACCATTTGCTTTAACGTTGGCTGATACCTGATTATATGAAATTCCCACCCAACCACAAAACTGCTCCCCTAGATTATATTTAGTCAGAATGCTCTGCAAGTATGCCCACTCCAGCATCTCAAAAGCTTTGTTATCATCCAGTGCTAATAAAAAGGGTTTAGTGGTAGAGTTTTTTGCATCATATATAGTGTGTAAAACTTTCTTAATCAAGTCTATACTATTACAGCCTTTTACAAAACCTACTTGATCTGAATGAATTAATTCTGGAATATAGTTGTTAAGTCTGTTAGCTAACATTTTAGCAAGAATTTTACAGTCTATATTGATCAATGAAATAGGTCTATAATTGTCACATTTAGAGGAGTCTTTGTTCTTTTTTGGTATTACAGTTATGACTGTTTCATGCATGGAGGGTGGTAGCGTACCTGTTTTAAAAGATTTAGAGAAAACTCTATTTAACAGAGGAGCAATCTCTGTATTGTTGCCTTATAAAACTCACCTGAGAACCCATCTAAGCCTGGTGCCTTACCATCAGGTGTTGACATGGCTGCTTTAACTATCTCCTCTTTAGTAAAGAGTTTGTTTAATGCTAGCTTATCTTTCTCAGAGATAGAGGGCATCCAGATATTATTTAAGAATGAACTGAGCATTTCCTGCTTATGAGTCATCTCAGATTTATATAACTTTGAGTAAAATTCCCAAAGGTTTTGGAAATCTGAGATGCTGAATTAACTACTGTGTGCTTGTTAACATTGATTGAAGCCACCTTTGTAGACTCTGCACTTGTACACAGTCTATGAGCTAATAATTTCCCTTGGGCTTCCCCAGATTCCCAGTGCTTTTGTTTCAATTGAAAGAGTGCAAATTCAGCTCTGTGATTGTATATAATATTCGCAGCATACTTTAAACCAACTATTTCTGAGAATAATTTTGAATCTGAACATAAAGACTGTACATACTGGGTTTCTTTGATTTTAATTTCTTTTTCCTAATTATCCAGCTCTTCAATCTGTAATTTTTTTTTATGATTAGCATATGAGATAATGCGCCCCCTTAAATAGGCCTTTAGAACATCCCACAGAATGCCATTAGACACTTCCTCATTATCATTCAGTTTGAGGAATTGTTTGATTTCTGTATTTAACATGTTATTAAACTCATTGTCCTTCAATAAACTATTATTAAATCTCCACGTCCCCTTGGAATCTAAAATATTTCCTATTTGGATGCCTATTGATACAGTTGCATGGTCTGAAATGACCATATTTCCTATATTACTACTAGCTAGGCCAGCCAATAACTGCTTTGAAATCAGTATGTAATCTAGTCTACAGTATGAATTATGTCTACATGATCCAAATGTGAAGTCTATCTTTAGGGTGCATTACTCTCCATGAATTCATTAATCCTAATTCCCCACAGAATTTATTAAAGGCTTTTGAAGAATTTATTTGTTCAGGTGACATTTGTGAACTTCTGTCTAAATAATTATCCAATATGCAGTTCATATCACCAGCCACAATGATGGACTTTGAGTCAAACAAACCCAGTTTATCTGCCACAGTAGCAAAAGAAACAACCCTGATTAACCTTGGGGGCATATAAATTGACCAGTGTAACATCCGATCCATCAATCTGAGCACTGATAATAATGAATCTACTACCTTCAGAATCCTCTAACTTGGATTTGATCACCATGTTTAAATTCTTATGAAATAGAACCCCTACTCCTCTACTTCTTGAGTTGAATGAGCTCCCCACTACCGTGCCCACCCAGGATTTTTTAAGCTTCAATAACTGTTCCCCTGTAAGATGTGTTTCTTGAATGAATGTTATATCTGTCCATAGTGATTTAAGAAAAGAGAGGACTTTAGTCCTCTTGATAGACTATGGCAACCTTTAATATTACAAGAAACTATCTTAAATTTTTTTGTGTTAGCACATGACATTCTTACTTAGCAAACCACCAATATATAACTATACAAATCCCAAATTAGCTATGTAATTATGTACCAGTTAGGAAATGTAAGACTCAATAACGCAACAAGTTGTGGTTAAGATTATCTGATATAACTGTATAATAACTTTAAGCAAAGTTCACACGCCTATGTATTAGCAAAGAAGATATAAATAGAATTCAAAATAAAATCTGTACACACTGAGAACACGCTGTATACTAGATATATACAGAGACCATTGTATATCCTCTGCTCCACCTGTCATCACTTTGTTTATAATAAGTTATCACACATTTTGTAAAATTTGGTACATAACTTAAAGTCCACATGGTTACTGAATTTAAATCACCCCCAAGCAATCAGGTTGGTGTTAGGGGGACTGCTTGTAGTCTGTGACTTAGGTCATAAGCAAAATATCTATCATAAGAGAACAAGAGAAAGAGAGATAGTGGTGTTTGAAATGCTGCATGTCCCTAAGAACATAATTCGCAGCTAGCCTTCCTCTTGTGCGTTAATTAAAATATATGTAACAAATTTGAGGTTTAATGTTCTGTTGAGCTATTCATGCCCCATAGGCAGCCAGCCAACTCTTGACTATCTATTTAGCCTGATCAGTGTATCAATATTGTTAACAAACCACGAGTAGGCCTTATCAGTTTTTGCCACTCTGCACCACAACTCCAGGATTTTGTTGGCTATTTATTTTCTTGCATAATGCCCTTTTCTTGTGAGGTATTTCAAACTAACCTAGCCTCCCCTTGTCCATTGCCCAATCCTTTGCATGGTAGGTACAGTATGTGATAATGTTTCAGCAATAGGAAGAGGGTTAACTTATCTCCATACAATTAATTGTACCATTTGTCCTTTTGATCGCACCTATTGACGTGACTCTATACCACATTGTATTATTATTAATGACATTATCAGCCTTTTGAATATAAATCTATACGTAGTTTAAAATCCTCTATGACCAAGCAGCCCTCATTGCCATTTTGCAGCCAGATATATAGGAAAAGCAATTAAAATAAATAACAGTGTGTCTTAAGTATAAACAAAATAAGACATGGATAATTAAAAGCAGTGACCCACATACAAAGTATTCTGTAATAATAAAAACCCATAAATGAGAGACACTGATAGAACCTTTCCTGTACTGCTTGCCCTACTGAGTAAAACAAAAATGCAAAGTACATCCTATAAAGACAGCTGTAGCTAATCTCTTTAGCCGCTTGATGGCAGTCAGATCAAATGAATGCTATTCTACTCTTGTTTGTAGTGGCTTAGATAATAAGTCAAGATTGATGCACGTAAAACCATAGGCATCTTTCAGATAAATGAAGCCTGAACTAAAAGGCATAGCAGGAATGAGGACAAAGACTTAAATAGTTCAACAATATTAAAAACAGAAATGCTAACTCCTCAGAGCTTAAAATTAACTTTCCCTTTAAGAGGAGTAACTGTGTGGGCATCACATTACCACAGCTTGTCGTGAATGTAACGTAAGGGAATACCTTTGAATCATGCAGCAAACATTTCTGTAAAAAAAACCCTGATAGCACATTACAAGAGCATTGTGGCTTAGAAGGAGAAACATTAGAAGCGATCCAGGAGTTTCTTGAGAACGTGCCAACAGTTTTAGGCAAGTCTGTGTTTTTAGCATAGCAGTTTTCTGTTTTTTTTTCCCTGTAAAAATATTCAGATTGTGCCTGACGATGATTGAAGAAAGTCTTGTTTGCTGGCTTACTTCTACAGGAGATCGTTGAATAAGCTGCAGACTTAGGAGTATATGGAAGGCCCTTCACAATCAAGGATTATGGCAATGGAGTACAGTCTTTAATCAGGGCTTTGGCAGGGATTTGTTCATCTAAGTGGCTGTCTGTAGCACTAAGCACTGTAGGCAGTGAAGCAGATTCTTGTGGGGTCTGGCTGACAGGCGCTCGTGCAATAACATTCAGAGCAGCCGATGTTAAGTATTCCATGGCCGTTGGAGCTGTGGACGTGTTTGATGTATCTGAGTAGTCCCAAATAATATTAAAAACTTGGTCTGGAGTGTCACAATAAAATGATTTATATCCCTTTACATTCACCACTTGTACTGCAGGATATTTAAAAAAATATAATCATTCCAACTTTTGTAGTTCCTTTTTGCCTCATAAAACCTCTTACACTGTTCCACTATTTCAGATGAAAAGTCTTGAAAAAAGGAAGATTTGCTCCCCTTGCCATGAAAGTTGCCAAGAAAGTTGTTTGTGCCCACTTGCAAGTCTAAGCACTTCCTCTTTTCCTGAATATCATAAAAAATTGACTATATCTCTGGGTATCCCTCCCGCTTGCAGAACAGCACCAAAGGATCTGTGTGTCCTCTCCAGTTCTAGTGGCCATTTCCACTGATAATTTAATATGTCTGGGAGAAATTGCTGTAAAAATGGCACCATAGCATTTTTTTCAACTCCTTCTGGCAAGCCACTATTCGGATGTTATTTCGGATGTTATTACAGTACGTCTGCCCTGATTCTCTAAATCATCAAGTTTTCTATAAATCTGTTGAATTGGTGCATGCTGTTGTTCTAGCTTGTCTTCTAAGAAGGCAACCACGTCAATGAACATATTGATTTTGTTTTCATTGGCAAGGATTTTGGCAGAATTATTATCGGTAGCTGTAAATTAACTAGCATGTCTTTAATCTGTTGAATATCCAACTTACAATTACATGTACCCTTTGTGCCAGTTTCTTTAGTCGCATCGCTGGGAGGTTGCTTTGAGATGTCCGGGGCCAGCTTAGATAACGGCAGGGCCATAGCGCAAGTTAGCCATGGAGTTTTCGTGAGAGGAAAAAAACTGTTACAACAAGCCAAAAATGTCCAATTTGGCACTAATTCGTTAGCCAAGATCTTTAGCAATCGAATAAAATAAAAAATGGACTTTTTTTTTCAATAAAATTAGTGTGATTAAATAAGAAATATACCAGGAGGGCAGGAGCTGTCATTTATCTGTCATCCTAGTCAGCATCTTGCTCCACCCCTTTTGCTAGTTTTGTGAAAACATATTAATTTCATTTGCCGTTTCAAGGGTTTGAAAATTTGATTGATTTACCATAGGATAACAATGTAATGTGAGGTGTTACTTTGTCACTCCACAGTGCAGAAATGGTTTGGAATTTTGGTCTGACATTTTCAGGCCAGGAAGGACATGCCTCATAGATGTACCTTTTGCTGGTTTGGTGAAAAGATATTAATCTGGTCTGGATTGTAAGGATTTGAAAATTCAGGTTTTGAGCATGCTCAGTAGCATGCTCAGTTAGATGTGAGGCTTGAAGAAGGATCCTTTTTCGCAAATGGATAATCCTTTTTCACAAAAAGGATACAATTATGGAGGGATTAGAGCACAGGTCCCTCAGAAAGTGAGGATAACAACATACATGTGGATGTAATGGAGCCCTTGAGGGCCCTTTTCTCCTACACGCAAACAAGGATACTGTACAATTATTGAGAGATTGGCATGCAGTGACCTCTGAGACCTGTGCTTCCAGAGGAAACAAGTATAACAACATACATGTGGATGGGAGCAGAGTGCCCAGATGGCTTCACACTCTCACCTGCAAATAAGGATTCAATTATGGAGGGATTGGAGTGCAGGGCCCAGAGGCCCTGAGCTTCCACAGTAAATAAGGATTGCTTTATGCTATCTCAAAAAGTAAGAAAATTCTTTGCAAAAAAAATTAAATGCAATAGTTAGGGTTGATTACAGTGACAACAATAGGGAACTGTGGGATTAGGGTTTCCAGCCCAATAAATCTGCCAGCCTCAAGAGGGCAGCAAAGGGGTGGGGTGTGCTTAGTTCTAAACCCTAACTCTCACCCCATTCTCATGTACCGTACCCATCTCATCTCATTTACTCATTGAATGGGGTGAGCATGATGGTTGAGAACCCCAAGGCACATCCCGCCCCTCTTGCTACCTGCAGGGTGGTGGTGGATTGTTAGGGTTGGAAACCCTAATCCCACATTTCCCTACTTTTGTCACTGTAACCAACCCTATCTAGTGCATTAACAATGTTTTTTGCAAAGATATATTTGGGTGCAGTCACACCCCTATAATTAGGGTTAAGTAGGCAGTTCAATATTACACTGAAAATTTTGCACTTTAATAACTTTGCAACCTTTCAAAGGATTTGCACAAAGTTTGGGATGTGCATTCCTATGGGGTAGATCTCTTGATGTGGCAAGCTATGTTACAGTGGGATTTGTGGTTTCTGAGTTAAGAAGAAGTGAAAAAAACATGCTTTTGCTCTTTGACTTTGCTGGAATTTTCTTTGAACTTGCCCACAGTTCAGACAGTTTGGTTTATGGGTCTGAAAATTTCAGGGCAGAAAGGGGCTAGCCCACAGATATGCCTTTTTGCTAGTCCTGCAAAAAATTATAAGTTATTGTATTTTGAAAATCTGAAAAAAAAAATTATTTCTGTGCATGCTCAGTAAGCACTTTAAGATAGCTGTGCTAAATGACAGAAGAATCCTCCTTTCTATGGTCTAAATCCTCATTTGTATGGCCACCATCTTGTGACCGTTTTATGCAAGAAATAAGTGTGCAAAAGATGGCAAAATGATATGCCATGGTGATTCCAACACGTTGTGCCTCATTAGTTCCCTATTATCTGTGATTTGAGAATTTTGTAACTGCTAAGTTAAAAGGAAGTGGGTTTTGTATATTTTAACATCCTGGACCTTGACTGTCTAATATGAAGCAGGATCTTACTTCATATAAAAGATATGAAGTAAGATCCTACTTCGTGAGCCAAAAAGAGAGAATATTTATTTAAAAAAAAGTTTCTGCCAACATTGGGGTGTCCAATCCTCATGTCGGCACTAGATGCATGCCCCCCCCACCAATGTGAGACACTGTGGATCCCACTCCCAGTGTCACCAAGAGAAGAAAACAGTCTCCCACATTGCTGACAACAGGGTGCCCAATCCCCATGTCGGTGGTAGCCCACCACCCAAGGTGAGACACTGAGGATCCCACTCCCAGTGTCCCCAGTTATGTTATACCCCCAACCACCACCACCATTACTCTCAGACACTGGGGAGCCCACCCCCAGTGTCACAAAATGTTTATTTCTATATACCTGAAAAAAGAAAATAATCCCCCAATGTCTTTTTTTCCGTAAAAAAGAAAATGGTCCAAGTGCATCTCCTGTTCCTCCTCATCCCAACCCTCCCACTGAGCAACCCACCACCCTACACCCCCCTTGACCTATACTTACCAGCGAAGATCCTCTTCTGTCATCTTCTGTGGACCGTGCCACTTCTGTACTCTTCAAAGCTGAACCACAAACTGAAGAATCAAGGTAAGTGTTTTATAATGGCTGTCAATGTTGTTTTGAACTTAGGTTGATACATCAGAAATTCTTTGTTATTTTTTCATCAAATTTTCAACATGATCTTGGGAGACCACCTCATGAACACTGTCACTGTCGTGTCATTAACCAGACCCGTAAGGTGATTTTGTGGTTGCTGTGTGAAATCACCTTTAAGGACCAAGTAATGGACTGACAGTGCCAGTGTTCATGAGGTGGGGTCCCAAAAAGTCCATGTTAAATATCTGGTGCAAAAATACAAAATAAACATGTAAGTAACATGCGCAAGTTGAAATTTTCTTATGCACACTTGTAACTTTGGCAATTTTTATATTTTCACTCCAAATTTTCAACATTGCCATTTTTTGACATGACCTCGTGAACAGTACAGCTGTCATTTTTCACATCCTGCCCACAATGTGTTTTTGCTCTAGTGGTGGAGAATAGCATGTATGCTGTGCAAAATCACCTTTCGGGACCATTAACAAAATTACAGTGCCAGTGTTCATGAGGTGGGGTCCCCAAAAGGCCATGCTAAAAATTTGGTGAACAAATACCTAAAAATTCCCAGGTTACGTATGTCCATTGAATTTTCAATGTACACATATAACTTTGGTACTTTTCAATATTTTGATGCCAAATTTTCAACACAGCCATTTTTTCACACCACCTCATGGACAGTACAGCTGTCATTTTTCACATCCTGGTCAAAATGCATTTTCTCACCTGTGGCACAGAATGGCATTGCAGTTGCATATAATTACATTTTACCTTCCATTTCACAATTTCTATGTACTGAGGCACATGAGGTGGGGTAATAAGATGACCATGCTGACAATGTGGTCAATGTTGTTTGGCACATGGACTCATAGAGCCCTGAGAGCCCTGTGCTTCCACACATACATACATATGCACATCTACAGAGGGACTGGAGCACAGGGTCAATTGGACCCTGTGCTCTCATAGTAAAATAAAGATACATTTATACTATCTCAGAAAGTAAGGACATACATTGCAAAAAATGGCATTGATGCATCAGTTAGGTTCTTATTACAGTGAGAAAAGTATGGAAATTCAGTGTTATGATTCCCACCCCCACCACTCCACCCCACCTCTCCACCAACCACACACCAACAGGCATCAGGGTGTGCCTTGGGTCATTGGGCCTAACGCGCACGCCATTCTCCTATATGCTACCATCTTCACTTCCTTACACATGGAATGTGGTGAGAGTTAGGGCCGATGACCCCAAGGCACAACCCGACATCTGATGGTGTGTGGAGAGTGGGGAGGTGGGGTGGTGGGGTTGGAAACTCTAATGCTGAATTTCCATACTTTTGTCACTGTAATAGGAACCCTAACTGATGCATTAATGGAATTTTTGCAATGAATACAGTGTATATATATATATATATATATATATATATATATATATATAGGCATGTTCACACCCTTATAGTTAGGGTTCAGTAGGCAGTTTAATGTTAAACCCCAAATTTTACACTTTAATAACTTTGCAACCATTCAACAGATTTGCATGAAATTTGGAATACACGGACTTGGGTGCTCGATCTCTTGATTTTCCAAGTTGCAATGTGATCAGATTTGTGGGTTTTGCACAGCAAAGCATAAAAATGTTTTTCTATTTTGGCAAATGTCAGGGTCATTTTTCAACATCATGCCACTCAACACCTTAGGGACATCGGACCTAACTCTCACCTCATTCTCCAATACTGTACCATGTCAAATTTCTTATACATGGAATGGGGTGAGAGTTAGCCAATGACCCCAAGGCACACCCTGATGCCTGTTGGTCTGTGAATGCTGGATATGGGGTGGGCTGGTAGGGTGGGTGGGAGGGTGTTAGAGTTGAACTCTAATATCTCATTTCCTACTTCTGTCACTTCAACCTAACTGATGCATTTAAAAGTATTTTTGTGATATATATATATATATATATAAGAAAATACAAAATCCACATGCCCCCACAATGCAAAGCATCATGGGCTGCATATGCAAATCACCACAGAATGTTATGCTGGTCCAACTTTAAGCAGAACTACATGGTGCCGAAAGACTCTCACACAGTTTGCAAAGGGTGCTAACAGAAGACATGAACCCGTGTTTAGGTCTACCAGGACTCATCAGTATGCCTCGCCTGTTTGACACCCCAGTGGAATGGACCAGCTACCCCTAAGGCAGTGTGCCTGGGATATATTGTGTGAACCCATTAAAATAAAAACTATTTAAAGACAAAGAACCTCTAATGCGTAAACACTGAGGCAAGGGTTACCTAAAGGGCATTTGGCTGGGAAGCCAAGTTTCAACAAAATCACACATGCCCCCACAATGCAAAGCATCATGGGCTGCATATGCAAATCACCACAGAATGTTATGCTGGTCCAACTTTAAGCAGAACTGCATGGTGCGGAAAGGCCTCTCACACAGTTTGCAAAGGGTGCTAACAGAAGACATAGACACGTGTTTTCGTCCTACCAGGACTCATCAGTATGCCTCGTCTGTTTGACACCCCAGTGGAATGGAACAGCTACCCCTAGGTCAGTGTGTCTGGGATATATTGTGGTGAACCCATTAAAATAAAAACTATTTAAAAGACAAAGAACCTCTGTGCGTAAACACTGAGCCAAGGAGTTACCCCAAAGGGCATTTGGCTGGGAAGCCAGAGTTTCAGAAAATACAAAATCCACATGCCCCACAATGCAAAGCATCATGAGCTGCATATGCAAATCGAACACACTTGGCATCCAAGATTTATACACATGCATATCACACCAAGACAGATTGGATTCCATGTTGTCAAGACTCAGAAGGAGGCCAACAGACAACAGACCCACAGACATCTTTCTTGTACAGTAAGCAGAAATAGTGCTTAGAGGAAACTATTTTACATTTGAAAATCACTTTTATGCCCAGGTTAGAGGAAATGCCATGGGTGAACTTTCACCCCAGCATATACAAATCTACATATGGAGCAATTTGAGAAACAGCATGTTCTAAACCCCCCAAAAATGCATCACCTGTATATTTCCACATGAAGGTGATATATCGATGATATACTCCTACTCTGGACAGGATTAGAAGCAGAGCTTATGCAGTTTTTTGAATACATCAATAAAAAGACACAGATTCTGTTTCTAGACACAATAGTAATAAATACTGAGGAGAGTCTGGAGACTACGCTTTACTGAAAAACCACAGACCGTTATACCACCTTACACAGAAAAGCTTTAACAGCCCTAGACTACAGGACAGTATGCCTTTGTCTCTGTTCTTCATAGCCCTGGACTTAAGGAAAGCATTCCTTTTTCAGCTTCTCTACACAAAAGAAACTTAAGTATGGAAGAATATATAAAAACTAAATTTAAATAAACAACAGTGAATGAGTCTGGACTGACTTGAATAAACTCTGATCTATGAGATTATTTTAGACATTTCAGGCAGGGTCCAGGCTACTTGCAAGAGCTCCGATCTCCACTCTCAGCTGACGAGGATTTCTAGAGGTTCCCAAGGTACAACTGAAAACTTCAGGGCACAAGCTTTCGATGTATGGCCTCTACCCGTGGAACTCTCTACCTTATTGGATTTGAAAGTGCCAGACTGTGGAGAGCTTTAAGAAGGCCTTAAAGACCTACTTATTCCATCTTGCCTTTGGTGATTTTACATGATGTAATTATTTATTGTTAACCAGTGTATAAGCTGGTTTGCACTGTGATTTTATTGTTTTATCTGTTTGCCTTAATCTTTTTATCTGTATAGCACTTTGATAATTTGAATTGTACTATATAAATAGAGAATATTATTATTATTTTAGTCAAAATGATGAATCTTTTTACAGATTTGAAATGAAAGCTCTTCAAATTGTGTATTAAAAAGCCAGAGCTCACAAAGGCATTCTAGGGTACCAACAACCTACTGGAGGCCACAGGGTTGTTACTTAAATCTAAACTTAGTATGTTTTTCAACTCCCCAAGTTCCTCACACACTGCATCTATGTAATTGTCATTCGGTCAGGTATAAGACCTTTAGATTCTTGAGATGTTTTATTTCTTCAGAAACACTGTGTCTGGCATTCTTCTCAGATGTTATTCTTCCAGGTAATTTAGGTCCAATATATGCAATGGAATTGTAGTCAAAACTTGTTGTGCAAAATGTACAAACAGAAGCTCATCTCAGGACAGTACTCATGCTGTAGAAAGAACTGGTTGATTATTTTTGATTTACCTAGAATTTGTCTCTGACAATTTGAACCTATCTGGTTCCAGTCGGTCAAAGTGGGCGATGGGAGGCTGGATTTAACTGAGTACAATGGAATGCGGTGCAGCTCCATTTCCAGTCAGCCGCTGGTAAGCACTCTGTCACTAATGAGTCACTCTGAGTCCAGTGACCAGTTCATGCCAGTCCTCACTAGACTCAGAATAAGCCATTGGGGACAGAGTGCTTACTGTCAACTGGCCAGAATCGGAGGCACACCACGTCCCACTGTATTCGATCAACTCCTGGTCTCTCCCATCTCCCAGTTTTCACCAAATGAACTAAGTGTTTTCCAAATGTCTGAAACAATTTAGTGAATCAAAAAGATCAGCTAGTTGTCACTACAGCATCAGTATGGTCCCAAGACACATCGCTATCCATGACTGTACCATGTCTCCGTCTCGTCCCCACTACACCGTCCTACCAACAATAATCAGATTTCATCAAGAAGATACATGCTGATGGGACAGTTGTGTACAGTGCTTGCTGCTCACAATCAGTACTTACTTCTTCCAGTCTTCCTTCCAGACAGTTCCAGCAGGGCAGGCAATTTTGCTCCAGCAGTAGCTCAGTCAAGGAAGAGAAACAAAGGCAGGCATTGGGGCTTGCAGTACAGTACAGCACGGCACAGCACAGTGAACACATCAGTACAAAGCAAGAAAAAAACTAGTCTACACAGTTTTCCAGTCTGAGATCTTAATAAATGAAAGGGACTAGCCAGTATCCTGGCTACTATTTTTAGACCCCTGTGTTCAAGATCCATGCCACAGGAACCAAACATGAAAGAAGGGAAGCAACTAACAGTCTGACACTAAACGAGGAAGTCTCAAGTTAAGTATACCACTTTAGTTCCAGCTGTGTGGCTACAGTATGACTAGTCTGTAGGGAAGGCTATTGTTTTGCAGCAGGGCATCACCAGAGTTGTACAGTTCTGGGAGCTAAGAACCCATGGTTCTTAACCAAGCAAGGGGCGGGGGTCCAACGCATGTCCATCTGAAATATTTTGAGATTTGTACCTTAAAACAATGGGTTTTTTCCAGCATTTTAATTGGCATTTTAAAGCTGATCAGTAGCTGCTCTGGTGAACCCAGAAGTTGACATTAAAGAAATACATATATTTTTTTCTGAAAAGCGCCATGCACAAACACCACTGAACTGCCCCACTTTAAGAGTGGCATACCACCTTTCACCCCTCAGAACTGCTCCATTCCAGATCCATTAAATATATAAAATGTTCTGCCCAAACAGAGATGGTCCTGCAAAGCCAGACTTTATTTTTTTTATTTATTCTTTTTGGTGCCCCCTTCCTCTCCTCTCCTCTCCTTGCTTGGGCATACTGAAAGCTCAGACTGAGCTACCCCCACCCTGCCACGGTTCCCCCCCCCGGGTGGGGAAGGGGGCAAGCTCAATCCTCCCCACCAATCAACCCTGGTGTTGGGCCACTCCCGATCTGAGCAGCGGTGCTGGATGAGGAAGCAGGGCCATTTTCCTTTTTCTGTTAGGTACCCCCCTCCCCAAAGACGTTGACGTGCAATGGGGTCCATAGAGACAGCACACAGTGAGACGTGATGCTGATCCAGACCCCCACCAATGTCTGCCCCTCTTGCATGACACTCCCAGCTGCACCTCCACCTGTGTGCACCCAGGTGGTGGCATTGCAATGGGAGCGACAGCCCTCCCTCCTTGGAGGAGGAGAGCATCCTTTGGATGCTTGATCCTTCTCCCCCCAGCTGACCCTCCAGCAGCTTGGGCTCACTGCCAAACTCCAGTTGCCAGCGCTGCAAGTGGAAGCACTACTGCTGCACCAGCGGGCCAGCTGATGATCAAAGTCAGACTTTAAAGTAGCAGTTCATAATACTCTGATGCTGATTTGCTGAACAATATTACACATTGTACAAAATTAAAAAAGACACTAGTATCTAGTGTTTTCAGCTAGTATCTCCATGTCTGATCACTGTCCCATGTTTTGAGGACCAATGACTGATTTATTTGTTTAAGATGCCTTTGACTACAAAAGCCCAGCAGTGGAAAGAAAAAGAACTACACATAGCTCTGTGAGTGAGGAATGCTCATGTTTGTCTTGCAGGCTGCTGTTTGGTTTGAGAAGAGGTTCAACATGGACCGCCCCTTTGAAACATGCATGCTCCTCGCTAGCGTAGCTACTGAAATGGCATATAAGAACACACTGTAATGGACGTCCGTGGTGCACAGCCACACCTGGACTATGCTGCTGGATAGATGGCATTTCAAACTTTCAAAGATCAATTTCCCTCACTAACTGCACTTGAATCTTTGAAGTTTGCTACGTCCCCCCTTCTGTAGTGCATGCTTGAACACTGATGGCTCACACAGCGTTCAAGAGTTTTTTTACTCCCCAGCACCTAAAACGTTGACGTTTTCTCCCCCCCTTTCATAATGCGTGCACAGACACTGAAGGCTCACACAGCTTTCAAAAGCTTGCTTTCCACTTCCCCCTCCACTGACACTGATACAGACTCAGAACTGAAGAAAGCACTTTTAACTGGCTGCTTCTTAAAGCAGCTGGTGCTAATTATATTAATGCTGGTGTGAATTAGCGCTGTATACAAACCTATCAGAACAATTGCAGCCTGTACAGGCAAGTTGGAGGGCACTTTTTGTTTTATTTCATTGTCACAATTACGGGGGGGATCTTTGACTTACACTGGGGGGGGCATGCCACTGTTTTGCAGGTTGGCTCCTGATGGTGCTAATTATTGCACCTTATCTTAGGTGGGGCAGGGCTGCTGATTTAATTCCTTTGAAGCTGCCCACATTGCCAACTCTGTTTATTTAATATTTGCAAGCAAAATTAAAGTAAATGTTACAGCTATTATTAGTAGTAGGCCCAATGCATTATGCCTACATGTCACAGAAACCAGGCACATAGGCATAGACACACATAAATGCTACTCAAGGGGGTCCCATGGAATCCCGCCAGCATTCATGACTGGAGCACAAGTCTATGCACCTGATCACCTAGCCATGTGGACAGCAATGCTCCGGGTCAGATAGTGGGTGTCCTGGGGTGTGCCAGTACTACGCGCCATTCACTAAGGCATGTAGTGATGTACACCATGGGGTGTAGGAGGGTGCTGGTTATGCCAGGGGGGACCCTGCCATAACCACAGTATACACCCAGCCCCATGCACACAGCTGCCCTGGCACCAACTGGCTGTATTCACCCCTTGCCCCAACACATTGCAGCCCCAGCCCTGACTGTCTGTAAGCACCCCCACCCCAACACACATTTCCCCAGCCCCGTGAGCATCCCTGGAGCCAGACATAACCCCCACCCCCAAGTCAAGGCAGCCCAGTCCTGGTGTCCACATGACAGACACTCCACAAGCACTATGGTGCCCCAGGACTCAACCCCAATCCTCAACCCGGTGCCCCACTGGCAACATTGGTGTACAGTGGACCACCCCAACCACCTGTGGCACTGACAGCCCACCTTACACTCCCATATCTGACAGTCGGTGCCATGGCTCAGTACGGCCAGTTGCACAGTCCGCTGCTCACCTCCACAGCTGCTGGCCATCCAAGTGATTCTGGGAGCATGTGTCTACATAGTGCAGTATGCTCCCAGCATCATTTGAATGGCTGGCAGCCATGGAAGTGTGTGGAGGGCTGTGCCACTGGATGTCTGGAGTGGTGGTACCAATTGTCAGGTATGAGAATGGGTTGTTGATGACATGGGTGGTGAGGGGGTCTGCTGAACACCAATGCTGCCAGTGAAGCACCAGATTGGAGATCAGAGTTGTGAGTCCTGGGGCACCATAGTGTGTGTGGGAGGGCTGTCATGTAGGACACCAGGACTGGGCTGCCTGGGGTTGGGGCAGGGGGTGATGTCTGGCACTCAGGGATGGGGCTGCCTGGAGTTGGGGCGTGGGGTGCATACAGACATTTGGACGGTGTGAACATGTGATGGGAGGTGGTTGAACTGTGTGGTGGGGGCCTTAGTGCCAGTGGGGCCCAGACTAGGGGACTGTGGCCAACAGAGCATGAGCATAGTGGTCTGGGTGGTTACTGGCACTATTCATGCACCAGGACCCATGCCCTGCAGCACAAGTGATCCACTCAGGGGCCCAGAATGAGCATCCGATTGGATGCCCGGATGGGTCCGTTACCTTGCCCTGGTCACTCTGTGGAGTTCTGCATGCCGGGAGTGGGGCCATGGACAGGTGGTGGCCTTTGGTGAATACTGGCCTGTGCACACCTGTCTGTAGGTGTGGAGCTACTTGGCAGGGTATGCGCGTTTGGCGAGTAACTGTCTGAACCTTAGTGCATAGCCCCCCATTGCTCGCAAATAGTAACTAAATGAAGTCGGCAGTGTTGGCAACTTCAAAGGATGACAGACCTGTGCTGAGCATGTGTCTGTATGAGCTGATCATGGCCAGCAGGGCTGGAGCAAGAAAATAGTGCCATGGGGGAAGGAAGGGGGAGGGAGGAAGTAACTGAACTGTACTGAATGGAGAGGATGCAGAAGAGATGTGCTTCAAATCCACTCCATGGAAGGAGACAGACTGTGCTGAATTTGCAAAACTTTCAGACATTCCAGAGCCCCATTACCCTACTAAGATAATTGCAATATGGCAGCAAAGCTCTGCTATGCAGCAGTAACAAGTGAAAAACATAAGAAATAGATTTGCAAACTAGGGATATAGCAACTAGACCCTAACTCAAGCCACTCCAAGAATCAAAGAGGGTAGGCACTAACAATTAGATGTATACAATGGACACTAGAATGCATAGTCTTTAGTGGTTCTATGTTATAAGGGCAATCGCCAAAAGGTGATCGTCATTATGGTGAGTGTACATCGCCAAAATTCATTTTTGGTGATGTACACCCCCCGGCAACAAAGAAAACAGCACAAGGGACACTAACATTTATTTTTATGTAGGGGGCTTCACCCACCACACACCTCTACTAGTAGATTCTCAACTCCAGGGGGGATCATGTCGGGATGGGGTGCAATATTGTAAAAAAAAATTACCTACTCTGGCCAGGTGCAACAAAACATACCCGAGCCTAGACCCGAATCCTGCATCCCAGCCACCCCAGGCCAGCACCCACCCACCAAGCCACAGAGTCAGCTCAATGGCTGACCATGGCACTACCCCTCACAAACCCTCCCTCCCCGCTCAGCATGCTAGCTCCCCGCGCTTGTGTACGTATAGTGAAATCCCGTTGCCATTTGCAAACCCTCCCCATCTGGTCACCCTCTTTACTCCCTCGCTGTCTGGGTATGTGCCACAAGTGGGTTGCCATTTCAGTAGGCACCCACTTACTACTAGCCCAGATCACAGGATACCATCTTTAGTACTCAAAATAGCACCCATATGGACAAAATTACTCAAATAATAAATAAACACTGGCATACACTGAGGTCTGTGATGAGTATGTTACAAAGTTTCATCAGAAACACCTGGTAGAAGCCAAGAAGAATCCCACCATTAAAGATTCCCTGGTCCATACAGTTCACAAGATGCCAGAATGATGGGAAACACTAGCTCTTGTTGGGACCTCTGAGGAGTGGGAACTACCCATGTGGACACTGCTTGGTGTGCTCATGTGCCAGCAAGATTTCTTTCAGAAACACTTTCCCAAGTGAAGAATGTTAGATTTGCAGCCACATAACATGCCAGAGTGACCATATAGAACATGTAATAATGTGCCCCTGTGACAAGATGTATGTGGAGAACATCTCAAAGCAATTTAAATTATGTACACTGGAACATAAAAGCTGCATAAGCAGGAAAGACCTTAAATCCTCTGTGGCAAAACATTTTAACTCCAGTGGGTCAAAATGTTGCCTCATTAAAGCTTTGGGCACTGGAAGATGTACAGAGCATAGATTGACATTTACACTTCAGTAAATGCAAAATGTGTTGGATTTTTAGCTTGGGCACCATTGATGCAATGTACAGAATAAATGAAGAAGAGTAGCACGGTTCTTTGAGGACAGAACATTTTTCTGCTGCTCCCTAAATGTTTGCCTCAGAACTTGCATGTTAACAGAGGCTGTATAATTCCGTTAGTATACCTTTAGGATTTACTTCCCTGTCCCTCCTTCCCATTAGTTCTTTCGCTCCCCTCCGCCGCATCATACACTTTCTACACTATTAAAGATCTGGCTAGTGCAAGGTACTTGTTTTAGCCAGACAAAAGAATTATATTTTAACATGGTGCGGAAGTCACGCTAAGCTGCTAACACGTACAGAATGGACAGCATATACTTGTAGATCTAATATGTCAAAATGTAAATCTGAATGATGATTATATTAGTGACATTGATTTCTACTGGAAATTATATAGGAGCAAGGATATGTGTGTGTGTGTGTGTGTGTGTGTGTGTGTGTGTGTGTGTGTATATATCCTTTTTCTGTCCCCCTACATTTCTGTTTCCACAATATCAGTAATACTGACTTAGTAACAATGGCTGCAGGTTGATTTACGTTATGAATCAAACACAAAGAAGCATCAAGGCTACAGTACATACAGGCAGTAGGTTTTATTAAATTATTCAAACATACTAAGTTTGTTTCAAGACAACACCTTCCCCCGGGGGAACTGCCCTTCTAGGGCACTCAAGGTACTTGACAATTTTTCTACAAAGTGCGCTGCTTGTCTAGGGTGAGCACTGAACAGGAGTGCTCCACCTGGTGATGTCATGACATTTAACATGTTCTGACATCATGACACTTCCCATGGGAGCAGACTCCATAAAAGCAGACGAACAAAATCTAAACTGCTATACGCAGGGTGTAGTAGACAACTGGCCCATCAGAAACTTAATTATTGCAGTGAAGAGGTAAATAAACTAATATATTCTGCCATCAGTGAAGTCAGTTGCACTTAATGTTTCAAATAGTACCACTAAAACAGTGAGATTTAATGCATACTGAAATGGCTTTGCATGAAGGAGGTATACACAATTTACCTGCTACGAATTTGCAGGAGTAATTTCACCTGGAGCATACTTGTTCCAAGCTGATAAACTAGCACTGCTGTTTTTTAAATCAGCGCTGGAGCATACAAAAAGGCTTACAAAGCATAAACTTGGCACTGAGTATATGCAATTTCAATGTAACTGTTTTTAAGTAAATTTGGTTTACATAAAAAGCACAAAGATTACAAAAATATTTTTACAGACAGTATTAAAGGTGCAGTAACATAAACAAATGTGAAAAGGCATAGACAGCATGTGGCTTTTGAACAGGTTTCACAGTGTACACTGATTATATATTACAAAGCCATTTAGAGCTGAGGCATTATGGTCAATATAAAGGATGTAAAACTGTATTTTTACGTATAGATTTATCTGCACGTGAATAATTTTGGGACTGCTGATGATACTGCCATTCGTATTTCACTCTCCCCAACTTGCCTTAAGTGCCAGCTTAAACTCCTGGCCTTTTCCTCCTGCACATGTCAGTGCCCCAGCTGACCCTCTCATTGTTCCTTTCCCTCCCCAGTTCAGGCTCCCTGTCTGGGGTCAGTTCTACATCTTCTAATGTTGTCGCACTGCTAGTTTGAACAGTTTGTTATATTATATCAGGATGTAGAGTGGGTCATGCTCCACATTCCACTTTGCTATTTTGCACCTTTTGGCCATGTTGCACTGCACTTAGTTGCACTTTTATGTATGGTATGTATTATACTGTTGCATTTGATTGGTTGTATCCCCCTCCCCCTCCCTCAGGTCGCACCTGGAAATGAGTCTTGACCCAGTGTGTCTTTCATGGTTCCCAGTTTTAAATCAATCAATCAATCAATCAATATTCATGTGGCTTAGAAAGCCCATTTTGAAAACCAGGTACACATTCAAAAATGTTTCCTTGCTTCAGGATTAAATATATGAACATGCTGTTAACAACATACACATATGTCAGAATATTGATAATAAGATTGCTTCCATGACTCTCGCCTGGGCAGACAAGCAAAACGCACCAGCTGAAGCAGGCTTGGAGGTGAAATATTAGCAAACAGCTTTGCCTGAGTGTCCTGTGTATATTTTTGTCATGCATGTGTGACAAATATCTTAAACAGTATACTGCATGAGAATTTAATTTAAAGTTTTAGAACTATTATTGCTACATGATGTTTATTGCACATAAACTAATTGGCAATGCTTATTTAAGGCACTATTGGGAATGCTGACTGGGGGATATATAGCATGGACATGTACACTTTTTGAGGTCAGATTACACTGTTGGTTGCACAGTAGAAGTTCAGTGGCATAATACACGTACATAGTAATCAACTATTAAATGTTTGCAAATAATGGGAAAACCAAGGGGAAATGTCTGACTGTTTAATGAGACATTATAATAATGTTAGATATTGCATCTTTAGGACCACTGTGGGCCTGGAGGAAGCGGCTCTAGGCCACAAACATCAGCCTTTACTTTAAGAGGTGGTTTTGCAGAATTATCATAATGGACACATTATTTGAACTACTTTAAGAGTTTGAGTCTCCCTCACTCTTTGCATTCAGATGCATAGACCACAGGCAAGAAATAATTAGCAGAAAGACTGTGGAAAATAAAGATAGCTGCTACACACAGACTAGTGCCCACAGTAAAACATATTCAAAGACATTGATCTTTCAGGGCTGCCTTACTGGCTAAAACACTTCACCATCCCCATAGAGCAGTGCTTATCTAGACAAAACAAAACCCCTACTTTAAACTAAATAAATCTGCAAAAGCAGAAATAAACATCACTAATCTAGCTCCATAAGGTCCTCTAGGTCTTTTGAGCGATTTCATTTAAAAAATCTCAGGTTTTGGATTGATTTTAAATTGTCAGATTTTTTCTAATATAGTACAAGCAGGGACTTCTTTCCAGCTCTATCTTCAGAAAATTTTATTTATTCATCACAGCCTCTGCATGGCATACAGCTAATTTCTAAACTAGGTGACCTCTGATCCCTTAGTACATAATGAACTTCACTTGTGGGCCCCACTGTGCCAGTGAAGGTTTTACATTCATAATTCACACATGTATTCTTACACTGTGAATTTGACACTTCACCAGGCAAATTAAGTTTGTGAATTGTGGCGAATTATCAAAGTAATTTGTAAAGTGAAGTTTTCCAACTTGACACAGCATTAGACAGGACAACAGTATTTAATGAATATGGGAAGGACTGCAGTTCTTGGTCAGACAATATGGTAGGTGAATAATTTCCATAGAGTTTTGTGGGGCTCTACACCCCACACAACCCATGATGATATATAACAACTCTGGGCCACCAAATTTGTGACCCAAGAGCTGCAGTCAAGCCAGACATGTATTATAGTCAAACGTATAAAAGGAATATACAATCGCACCAATCAGGATATTAAATGGTTCTAAGTGGTTTTGTAAAACAAAAATTTAACATTAGACATTATCAGGAAACAACTTTGTTGGCAGCACTAATGTATATATACATGTTTCTTAAAACAAACAGTTAGACTTCAGAAGAGTAGTCTATTATAGTGTAGGGTTTAAATACATTTAGAGTATTTATATACTGCCTTTTGACAGACTAAAACTGGTAGCCTGTAGATCTATGGGCCTCATAGTGTTAACTCCAGACTGCTTGGGAAATTCCGTGTTAGCTAGACTGGCTGAGAATTCCCAAAGGCTGTGGTCAGCTGCTGGGGACTGATGACTCACCAGCAGTTGTTTAATCATTCTGCAAAGGAGGTTGGAGAGAGCTGCATAAGGCAGCTGAAGTAGAAGAGATGCCTAGAGAGAAGCAGATACCACAACCAAACATTGAGACTGTGGGGGCAGCTGCCTTACCCTGCCCCTTCTGAGGTGAATCCCCACAGCTGATGATCAAGGAAATGTGTTTGTTATTGCACATAAGTTAAGTTTGCAACCCCTGAGATAAAATGTTATTTGTCTGAAATTAAAAGCCCTTTGTAGAAATTGGGTTTTGATTAGCAATGCAAAAAAAAAAAAAAAAAAGCATAACCCAGTTTCTACGAAAGGCTTGCAGCTTCAGCCTACATTTTCATATACATGATGAAGAAGCACCCAGGACATGACAGCTCGTATCTTTAACTTTTTGTTAGCCTAGTAAAGATGAAACATATTTTTGTTCATCTCTTGTCTTTGTGTTGACTAACATGGCACAACCCTGCCCTTTTCTGAAACTTTGAAGAGGCTGCCCATCGCATTGCAGCAGCCATCCCTTTGTCCAGGGGCCCGCTTCACCCTCCCTCATGGCCATATGTCCTGAGGCTTCTGGGAACCAGTCCAGGTGAATGGTCAGCAGCCTCTGGACATGGCATCCACCTGGATCAAACCTTGGACCTGAAAGCACATATACAGGAAACCTGCAAGTCAATTAACTGCAAATTGGGGGCTGCCTATAGAACCAAATACCTGCTCACCCCTGCTGCTAAATTGGTGATAGCCAGAGGCATTCTATTGCCAACCCTTACATATGGGTGTCCCATCCTGTCCTTGGCCACCAAATCTTCACTGCAACTATGGGATACTACCTTCAATAATGTGTGCAGGTATGCAACCAAAGCACCTCGGCTGCAGCATCATTGTCTTTTATATCAGGACCTTGGTTGGCTCTCTCTTCCTCTACCAGGCAGTACTACTTGTACAATTTAGTTGATTCCATCCAAAGGACGTCCAAGCCTGCTATCCTGTCTGATCTCCTCAGGCGGCCATTCCCACAAGGAATCTTAGATCGGCTGATCAGACTTACTATCCATCCCTTTGTCGGACTAAAAGGGCATGGGCTCCTTCCATCATGCTGCCCCCCCACCTATGGAACCTACTACCGCAGGATCTAAGAGATGTCTCCACTCACGTGACTTTTAAAAGCAAACTCAGGACTTTCCTCACTACTATGGAAAAATGTGTTTGCTTTGACCCTACCTGATCCACTGCATTTGTACTGTTTCCTCATTGCTAGCACTTTTGCCTGTCCAAATGGGTGTTCTATACTGTGCCTTGTAATTAATGTTTTATTTTGTGCCTTGTAATTAATGTTGCCTTAACCTGTTTCTTTATAAGCCTAATGTTAGCTGTTGACAATTGTAAGTCGCTATTCTACTCCATGACATTCTTATCTTCACTTCACAGCCTCTCCTCCACTTAACCCCAGTGCTGCTCTCTTCCCCCTTCTTCTGTTATATCCTCTTCCCCTTTATGCCTCCCCACCAAACTCACCTTTACCTGTTCCTACCTCATCCATGCCCCTCCTTAGTCCCCACCCTCCTGGCTGTGCTTAGTCACCTCTCTCCACCTACTACCGCCTACTCCCACGTCTACAGACCCCCCTTCCCTGCCCTGCCGTCTCTTGGTTCCACTGGCTCGCTTGACTTTGTCACTTTTGCCGCTATTATTAACTCCTCCACCTCTATCCCCTCCTCACCAGCATCCTCACTCCGCCCTGCCGTCTATCGGTTCCACCAGCCTGGCTGTATTTTCCTACCTCCTACCGCTGTTGCCGCTACTGCCGCTCCTCCCTACCACCTCTCTCTTCGCCTGCCATCTTCGGCTCCATAGGCCCAGCCGCAGCAGGTGTTACTCAATTCCCCGCTGTTGCCGTATCTGACGGCACCTCCTTTCCACTTAATCTCTCCTCCCATCCTTTTGCCAGTTTTCCTTCCTTGTGTCTTTTCTACTGATGCCTATCCTCTCTTATTTTCTGCCTTCTACTATTCACATTTTGAGTATGTTCCATGATCAAGTGCTTAAAGTATATTTTTGTTTACTAATGTATGTTACATTGCCATATGTATTTCTCTCTGCATTTTTTGTACTCGTTGTCTTAATAATCTGGCTGTACTCTTTGTGTATTGTAATTGTACCTCCCGGGTCGTGCCTGAAAACAGTCACTTGCTGACTAGCGCACTTACCCGGTTAACAAAAACTAAATAAATAAAAAATGAATAAATGGGCTAGGATAAGGCAGCTAGCCTCTCTGAGGGCAGGGGTCTGAGGGAAGGGGAAGAATATAGCAGCAGGCTGCACAAGCTTCATCCTTCTTATTCTTCCTCCCCTCAGTTCCAGCTCCCAGACATGGTGAATCAGGTAAGGTAGCGGGGGTCTGGGGGAGGGTCCTCTGGGTGCAGCTCATCTCCTGCTTTGCCCTTTGTGGCGCCTAGAGTCTGGGTTGGCGGGGGATTAGCCTAGTTGTAACAAAAAAAAAAAGATTTTGGTAATGAGAGAATGTGGGAGTACTAGCACCTGGGTATTAGACTTGGGCCTGAGTCAGAGGAATAGCTATGGACCACAGCCCGGAATCACCCTCTTGGTAGCCAGGAGAGATGGGGAGCTCTGGAGGCCATGGGTTCTTGCCCTGCTCTGGGATGTTGGGTCATTCCTTCCGCTGCATCCAGAAGCACTTTGTTGACGCAGGGCTTCCTCTCAGCAGCTCCCCATAGTTGCGGCATTACTACCCAGAATGGATAGATGGTGGGGCCTACCTGTGCTACTGGGTTTCAGCATTCTGCAGCTGCCTCATTCCTCTGCTGTGCAGCCGAGCATGTGGCTGGTGGGGGACAGGGTCTGCTGCCCACTGGCTCCTGGTTCCTTCCCTGCATATCAGGTCTTGCCACCTGGGTGGCCTCCCGCGTTCAGCGTCCACAGCTCGGAGTACAGGTGTTGCACTGCACAACCCCCAACCATCGCTACACGAGGTGGCTCGAGGCAAATGGCCGGCCAACTGGCATCCGGGAGCCCATCCAGTGGGTGGGTTTTCTTTTTCCCCTTTGGGGGGGTTTCACCCAGCTCCTCTACTGGTCGGTAGCATGCCAGCCACCAGTGCTGTGGCTAGCAGTAGCAAGGAGGCTCTCTGCGATGGCCTGGGCGGCCTTCTCTCAGGACTTCAGGACCCAGCAGCACTTGGGGCTTGCTGCTGGTGGGGATTGGTTGCTGGGGAAGGTCACATGACAGAGCTCCCTGAAAGATCAGGGCTCTGCTAGCATGCAGCCCTTTCTGATCGCATGGAGGCAGCTCGTGAGTCGGCCATCTTGGCTGGGCCCATGGCAGTACCCCAACACTGCAACTGGGCTCTGCAAAGGGCAAGCCTCAGTTGGCTCTAGCTGGGGTGTCTGGCCATGGGAGTCACAGGATCGGTGGCACCAGGGACTGGATGGACCCCTTCAGTCAAAAACAAAAAAATAAAATGGAAATAAAACACATAATTAAAAAAAATTAATAAACCCCTGCATTGCATCACTCTCATCTGCAGGCCCCAGAGTTAGCTCATGCTGCCAGCGTGGCTCGGATCAGCCATAGTCTGGTCAGGCAGCACTGAGCTAGGAGTTGGGGTTCAAACCAACCCCTGCACTGGGTTTGTTCACGAGATAATAGTGTAGCTCAGGGTAGGATCTTTGTCAAAAAACAAAAAAAAAAAAAGCCAAATCCATGCTGGACTACGGAAACTTTACAGGTGGTCAGGTTCTTATAGCAACCATCCACGAGGCTGGGGTCCCATTTTCCAGTCATAGCTACAGCCTCCCAGGGAGCACATTGGGTTAGTTGGCTAGGAGGTGGTGCCTTCCCAGCAGAAATGGTCCAATTCCATTCCGGGGTGAGTCCCCTTTGATGGGCAGTGCACAGTACATTAACAGGTGGGCACCTTTACCACTAGGTGTGGAGTGCCAGCAGGGCTCTCTGACTTCAAGGATATTGTGGCTCGTGTGATGTCTCAAGCGGTCTCACCTTTGGGCAGCAGCCAGCATGGGCACACGTCAGGACGGAGTGCTCCCCTCCCCACCGGAGTACATGGGTCCTGGCTCGGGGCCTGGTGGGGTGGAAGGGGAGGTAGGCCAGTGGAGCAGGGCAAATCCTGCACAAGCCTTCCCCTCATCCCATTAGGATATCACATAGGGAACAGTGTATCATCACTAACCATGTACCATGGGGGGTTAGTTGTCTTTTCAGATCATGTCAGCTAGGAGGTGAGTGTCCACATCCAAGGCCATGGAGGCCACAGAAGATAAATTACAGTCTCCATACAAGAAGAATGGCATGGCCTGGGTGTGGGCATGCCTGAAGGGCATGGAGAGTGCCACTATGCCTGATGGGAAGAAGAGAAGAGGAGGCCAGAAGCCACTGCCACCAGCGAAGCTTTCCCACCCGGCAGGTAAGATGGGATCAGAAGGCCCCAGGTGAGGCCAACCAGGTAAGGCAGATTTTGGGGTCCTGAGGGACAGTCATCAGTGAAGAACTCCTCTGATAGTGAGGCAGAGGTTGAATCCAGGGCAGATTCTTGGATTCCATCAGCGGGGAATCTGGGAGGGCCATGACAGGTCAGAGGGGAGGAGTCAGAGGGTTCTCAGCCGCTACCAGATGACAGTCGGTGGATGGCAACATATCTGCAGTTGAAACAGTTGGTGGAGGTGGTAGCAGACTTAGTGTCAGAGATTAGGAGTCAGCTGTTGCAGGCGTCTGCTGGGGAGGGCTGGCAGGCACGGATGGTCAGGCACCAGCCAGGCTGGCACCACCTCCCGCAGTGAATCTTTATGCAGGGCTTGACTCCCTGGTGGAGACTCACCTGACCAACAAGGTCAGAAAACAGATCAAGGGCTGGGAGTATGTAGACATTTTTTCCCTGATCAATCGCCCTGTCGATGATGCAGAGAAGAAAAAGGAGATGGACTAAGGGGAAAAGCATGAAGAACGAAGGTCAGGGCTTCCGGTCGTATGACAATTGGGTCATAGCCTTCTTGATCTATGTCAGTGTACTGCTCGAGGGTGATGTGAAAAAAGGGGTGGAAATCTTCAACTATATGCATTGCATTTCATTCATACACTGTAAGAAGAGGCGGGACAGCGTGGCTGGATTATGATGAAGAATTTCGTCGAAGATTTCAGTTAAATCATGCCATCAGCTGGGACAAACTAGACATGCCTCTACTGGTGGATGTGATGCAGGGCGGGGAGTGCAGCACATGGACAGTGGGCTCCCTATCCATGCCCCTGCACTATGAGTGAGGGACAGCAGCTCCCCTCAGCTGTGTTATGCATACAACCAGTCATCCTGCTCCTGTCCTAGCTGAAGGTTCAAGCTCGCGTGCCTGGCCTGCAGCCGGCAGCTCCCCTTTCTCCAGTGCTCCTCCTCCAGGGGAGGGAGGGGCTCGGGCAGGGGTGGTAGGGGCAAGTATGGGAGGGGCCCCCTGCCGGCCAGCCTTCCTACACTGGTACAGATAAGAAAGATTAAGCTGTGACTGGACCAGTACCCGGACAGAGCAGCCACACAATTGTTGGAGGCAGGGATCTTGGAAGGCTTCAGGATCCCGTACTCTGGTCCCCATCAGCAGTACGAGACAGAGAACTTGATGTTGGCCAGAAACCTGCCTTATGTGGTCTGGGGAAAACTGGAAAAATATCTGCATCTTGGGCAGGTGAGTAGCCCCTTTTCTGTACCACCATTGCCAAACCTCCGGGTTTCTCCTATTGGCTTGGTGCCCAAGAAGGTTCCAGGGGAATACAGGCTGATTAATCACCTGTCGTACCCAGTAAGGGATTCGGTGAATGATCACATTGACCAGCAGTACACGTCGGTTCACTACCAGTCATTTGACCGAGAGGTGACAGTGGTGCAGGCTGTAGGGCCTGGCACACTGATTGCAAAGGCGGACATTGAGTCCACATTCAGGCTGCTGCCAGTGCATCAGGATGACAGGGTACTGCTGGGCATGAGATTCGAGGGAGGGTGCTATGTGGACAACTGCATGCCCATGGGCTGTTTGGTGGCCTGTGTGATGTTTGAAAGTTTTAGTACATTTCTACATTGGGTTACAGCGCGAATGTCGGGCACCAATGGCATAGTACACTACCTCAATAATTTCTTGTTCAAGGGCCGGCAGAGTCCCGGCATGTAGGGACCTAGTCAGGTCCTTTGAACAGGTGTGCAGAGATTTCGGGTTTCCTTTGGCAGAGGAAAAATCCGAGGCCCCAGGAACTTCACTCACCTTTCTGGGCATAGAAATTGACTCCATTAACAGGCTGTGCCTCCTGCCATAGGACAAACTGAGCACCCTTAGGGCCTTGCTGGGCAAGATGACAGGGCACAAGAAAGTTTCTCTGAAGGAATTGCAGCAGCTAGTTGGCCATCTCAACTTTGCATGCAGGGTCATTCCCATGTGATGGACCTTCACTCAGCGGTTTGCTAGGAGAGGGTCGGGCTGCTCTAGACCCCATCACAGGATCCAGGTCACACAGCAGTTCCGAGAGGACTTACAAGTTTGGCAGCTGTTCATAGATCACTTTAATGGGATGGCCTTGTGGCAGGTTCCGCAGAATGGGACCCCCCCTGGAACTGTACACGGATGCAGCGGGAGGCTTGGGCTTCAGGGCTTATTTTCAAGGGCAGTGGTGCACAGGCCAATGGCCTCTGATGTGGCTGTAGAACAGGCTGGGAAGGGATATCACCTCTTTGAATTCTTCCCAGTCATAGTGTCACTGTGCGTCTGGGGACCCAGGTTCCGTGACCAGGTCCTGCACTTCAGGTCAGACAACATGGGGGTAGTACATACCATCAACAGACAGCTGGGGCCTTTAGGGCCTATGGGAGACTTAATGTGGGTTTTCATTTTTAAATGTATGTTGCTTAACCTGACATTTCAAGCAGTTCATATTCAGGTACTGACAACGGCATTGCTGATGCCTTATCTCATTCACAGTGGGACCAATTCTTCTGGCTGGCACCAGAAGCAGACAAGGAGCCACAAGAGGTGCTTTCCTTCCTGTGGGAGGTGGTGAGCAACAAGCTTGGAAATGCATAGGTAACTCTATAGCACTCAGTACAAGAGATGTACTGCTGGGGGTTGAGCTATTTAGACACACAAGAGGCCAAAGGGTGGCAGGACGATGGCCCATTCCAGTAGATCAACTGTGCAAGTATGTCATGTTAGGCAGGGCAGAAGGACTATCACCAGGGGTGATGGCCTGCCACCTCACAGGGGTGTTTTGGGTGATGAGAGCCATGGGGCTGGCAGACACACATAGCCTTTCCAGTGCGGAAGCTGCTGGAAGGCTGGTGCAGGGAGGCCTCGCCAACCCCTGATACCAGGTGGCCTATCACATTGGGTAGATTACAGGCCATTTGGGGGGTTCTACCTGCTGTCTATTCAGATGACCATGAGGCACGGCTGTTTGAGACCATGTTCCTGGTCATCTTCTGTGGGGGTCTTCAGCATTTCTGAGCTAACGAAACCCTCCAGGGAATACGGCACCACCAGCTTGAGGTCACAGGATGTGGTGACAGTGAGGAACAGGGTCTTCCTTTTCCTCAGAAGGTCCAAGATGGATCAGAGGGTTTGGTCACTGGCATGAGTGAGGACCCCTCCCGGAGCAGTGGCATGTTGCCCAGGGCTGGAGAAATACAGGAGGTGCTGTTCAGCGGTGGCGAGGACTACTTCAGGCACCAAGATGGCAGTGCAGTCACAGCTTACCAATTTAAGTTCATCCTGTGGAGTGATCAAGGAACTGGGGGTTGACAGCAGGGAGTATAGGACACACTCGTTCTGCATTGGGGTGGCAATTCGGCCAGGGACAGGGCTTATCAGACTCAGAGATCCAGGCCTTGGGATTCTGAAGTCTGAGGCATTCCTGTGTTATGTGAGATCACAGTTGCAGTAATTGTTTATTGTCTCTTACAAGCCCCAGGGAAGACTTGATGTGCATTTGGATAATTGCCCATGCATTCATCTGGTGGGCAGCTCAGAGGTCAACTGGTCAGCCGGGGAAGCAACCTGTCTCTGCCATGGGAGGTCACCTAGATTGCATGGTTGGGGACCAAGGGCTTGCACTGGGAGGAGTTGCTTCAAGCTTGCAAAGGAAGGCTGACCAGGGGTCCCTGCAGATCTTGCTGATTCACTTGGGTGGAAGATCTGGGCCACAGGAAGATGGTGAATCTGCTAGTGGCAATGAAGGAGGATCTGTGGACCATCAAGGCTTAGTGGCCAGATACCACCATTATCTGGTCACAATTGTTGATGAAGGAGCATTGGGCATAGGCGCATAAAGTGCCGCACTGAACCAGGCTTGTCTGCACATCAACAAAGAAATGGGCATATTTATGGAGTCCCTGGGGACTCGGTACTGAGACATGATGACATCTACTACACCTCCCGGTGCCTGGAGGTGGGCCTGGAGGGTTCAGTACAGGGCAAGACTTTAGATAGTTTTCTAGGCAAGGTGCAGGTGATAGTGGAGGAAAGGCTCATGCAGAGGGCTTGGGGGGGGTTGGACAGGGTCCGGCCTGTGGCAGTGCTGGAGGAGTGCTTGAGGGAAATAGCAGGGAAATAGGGATGATGCCAGTTCTCTCAAAGGTATCGGGGCCCCTGGATGGTGTGAGGATGGTGGATCACAAGACCTGTACCTGCACAGGGGGTCTATGTCCAGCCACAGCAGCAGAGACTGCAAGGTGGGTGATGCCAGACAGGGGTGCCGCCAGAACATTGGCCACATCACCTGTCTTGCTACTACTATGCATGGACACCTGGCCTGCAGTGACAAGGTCCCTGAATGTGGCAGGTGTGGGGAGCCTGAGGCATTCGCTTCCTCCTGCAGTGCCCACTGCTCAATATAAATAGGCCAGGTATTAATCTAAAGTATATAAAATGAAAGCAATTGATGACATAATACAGATTAATACAACATTGTAAATAAATAAAACATGGCTGTGGCCATTTTCCTCCAAGAACTGTGTTTGTGTTTTCGTGGGATGTTATGGTTGGAATCCTAATGCCTCATTTCCTGCTTTTGTCACTGTGGTATTTACCCCAACTAATGCATTAACAAAGTTTTTGCAAAGAAGTTCCATTCTTTTCAGATAGCATAAATGTATAATTTTACTGTGGAGGATCCCATCCCTCCATCCAGATAAGTACAACAGTGTCAATATACACAGTGGGAGCACAGTGTCCTTTGGACCCTACACTCCCATCCCTCGATTGAGATAGTACAATACTGTCCATATGTCACAGTGAGAGTGCAGGGTCTTTTGGACCCTGCACTCCCATCCCTCCATCCAGATAGCACAACAGTGTCCATATGTGACAGCAGGAGTGCAGGGTCCAAACCTGCACTCCAGTCCATCCATCCAAATAGTACAACAGTGTCCATATGTCACAGTGGGAGTGCAGAGCCCTTTGGACCCTGACCTCCCATCCCTCCACAGATGCACATATGTATCTAGCTGTGGAAACACAGGGGTCTCAGACCACTGCGCTTCCACACATTTAGTTATGAACAGGGGTAGCGAAATTGTAACAAATAGTCATAACTGTGCCATCTCAAATAATTTTCACCCCAAATGTTCAACATAACCTTCTTAGCACCTCACCACATGTACTCAGTACCTCACCACATGTACCCAGTACAACAAACTTTCAAATCCCCATTAAAATGTAATTCCACGCAACTGTAACACCGTTTTTACGCCACAGTTGCGGAAAAACATTCTTAGTAGAATTTGAAAAATGATAGCTGTACTATTCATGAGGTGGTGTGAAAAAATGGCAATGTTAAAAATCTGGAGATAAAATAGGAACATTTGGTGACGTTACAAGCGTGCGTAGAAACTACGCCATGCACACTTGCAATTCAGTCATTTTTTTGAATTTTTTTCTCCAATTTTCAACATCAGCATTATGGGACCTACCCTCATGAAAAGTGTAACGGTGATTTTGCTAATCCATTGCAAAAGTTGATTTTGCAGAGCGACCATGCCATTCTGCGCCACAGGTTTGAAAACAAATTCTGTGCAGGATGTGCATAATGACATATGGAGGTGTGAAAAAATGGCAATGTTGAAAATCTGAAGTGAAAATATTAAAAATTGGTGAAGTTACGAGCATACATAGAAACTCCATAACGTAGGCTCATAACAGTCATTTTGGGGAATTTTTTCATCAAATTTGCAACATAAGTTTTTTGGGACCCCACCTCATGAACAGTGGCACTGTCATTTCATGAATCAGCCCCAAAAGGTGATTCTGTGCACCGACCAAGAAATCACCTTTCAGGACCTAGAAACAAAATGACAGTAACAGTGTTCATGAGTTGAGGTTCCAAGAACCCTGTGTTGAAAATGTGTTGCAAAAATTCCTAAAATTGACCGAGATATCAACATAAGTTGAAGCCCCCCCCAATGACTCCCATTATATGGCTTACCTTGATTCCTCAGATGGCAGTTCGACTTTGAAAAGTGCAGACTTGTCCCAGTCAGAGAAGATCACCAATCCTGACCTCCGGAGAATATATGGGTAATGGTGGTGTGGAGAGGTGGATGCACAGAGGGATTGTGAGGATGGGGAGTGCAGAGATGTCGATGGACCTTTTTTTCAGGCTTTTAAAAAGAACAATGACTACGGATGATGGTGTTCTATATTTACAGGAGATTGTTTTAAAATAAGTATGGGCACAATGGGGTGGGCTCCCAGTGTGCCACATAAGATTGGCAGGGGATCATCATGCTGACAGAGTTACGCACCCCCATCGGCAGGAGATTTTTTAAATAAGTATGGGTATGTACTGGGTGGGCTTCCAGTGTGTCACATAAAGTGGGGGTGGTCTTGATGCCAACAGGGGATTGGGCACCCCATTGGCAATAAAGTGGGTATGGAGGGTCATCCAACACTGGGAGTTGGCATCCCAGTGTCAGAGATTTTTTTAAATATAAATATATTGGCATACTGGGTGGGCTCCCAGTGTGCCACAATCTAGGGGATACACATTGACATGGGGATTGGGCACCCTGTTGTTGGTGGACGGGGCACAGTAGTTCGATACAGGATCCTACATAAAAATAATCACAAATTTCAATGCAGAATTCTACATTGAAGAAAAGACATCAGGGGACAGTTTTCTTTTCCCACGTGCTTTTAAATAATATTGGGCACACTGGGATGGGCTTCCAGTGTGCCAAATACATGTGTATGCAGGGGGATACATACCGTCATGGGGATTGGGCACCCCATGTCAGTGGGAATAACTGTGGGTCTTTCTTGACACTGCAGCCTGCAGCTTGAGTTCCAGCTGTAGTTGCAGAAGTCAAGAAAATACCACTTTTCTCATACTGAGAATGGCTTACAAGCCATTCTCGGTATAAGCTGGCACCCAACAAAAGAAATTCTTTGGGTCTGCTTGAACCCCCCCCAAAAAATCAGAATACACCTAAAGGTGTCCTCTTTAGCTGTTTTCTGATTTTTTTTGTGTTAAAAAGGTTCGGGACTTCAACATTCTCACTGAGCGGGCAAACAAGGTGGCAGATGCAACACAGCTCAATCAATCGAATCTCTGTGATCAGTGTGCACAATACCAGGCTTCTGTGCAAAAAGAAGCTGGTGTTGTGCGCACAGTACTCCTATTGTGCACACAGTATCAGCCTTCTTTGCAAAAAGAAGCTAGTATTCTGCGGACAATACTGCATTGTGCGAACAATACTATCTTTCTTGCTTGACATATACATTTTCCCATAGGAAATAATGGGAGCATTTAAAATGTCATACCTTTTGAACAAATTAATATTTTTTCACCACGCCTTCAAAAGGCACATCTGTGACCCAAAACCTTTTTACTCTGAAAATTTCAGCCCACAACATAAAGCCATTTCTGAGATCCAGAATGCCAAAAGAAATGTCAAAAAATCCAGATTTTTCTGGTTTTTTTTCAATAATTTATATCTCAGAAACCACTCAACAGATTTCCACTATATTTGGCACATCAGGAGACCTACTGTACCTCTAGAGATCAGGCATGCTAAATCTCATGCAAATCTGGCGAATGGCTCCAAAGTCATTAACTTAAAAGCTTGAACTTTAACATAGAAGTGCACTTTCACCATAACTATACTGGCACGGATATATATATATATATATATAGTATATGCCATCAAACTATTGTATAAGATTCTAGTTTTAGCCATATGTGGATCATCACCTTTTTGGCTGCTGAAAAAAATGCCTAATAGGTGCAAATGTACCTTATTCCTAATATGGGCTGGGTATAGTAGGAAGAGGGCTGCCTGTGGTGTGAGATCACTCTATTCTGATATTACGGTCTGAATTTCACTTTCCACTACCATCCAAAAAGGCCAGAGAGATGGACAGGACCAAAATATATAAGTATCTGTGGTTACCTTACATCCACAGCCACACCAACAGGAAGAGTCGTGAGTGGAAGAACATTTTGCAGTGAACTGAGGCATTTGAAAGAATCTAATTGTTGTCTTCCAGCTATATTCTGTCCACTTATATGAGTTTGTTACCTTATGTTGCTGAAACCATAATAATACCACCTAATCCAAGAGCCCAGTACAAACTGACAAACTGGCCTCTCAGATAGTGTGTATTTTTGATTTATCTCGGCTGGAGTGGTAGAGTTTGATAGCATAGAGAAATGAAATAATCCAGGCAAATCCTCCCAGTATTAGGAGGATAAAATGTACCAATAAGGTTAGTCATCATTTGCTTGCAATCACATGAGCATGTTAAGAAAATGTCTTACATAGAAACATAGACTCTGACGCAGATAAGGACCGCTTTGTCCACCCAGTCTGCCATTTCCTACCTACTGGATAAGTTACAAATCATAGTTTTACCAACAGCCTACTTCCTCCTAGCTCCCACTAGAATTGCCTTATGTCTGTCCCATGTATTCTTAAATTCCTCCACTGTTTTTGACTCCACGACCTCCTCAAGAAGGCTGTTCCATGCATCCACCATACTCTCCATGAAAAAATACTTCATGTTGCCCCTGAGTTGTCCCCCCTCTATCTTCAGATTCTGCCCCCTTGTTCTTGCACATCTCTTTTTCTGAAAGATGCTACCCTCTTAGACTTTGTTTGTTACCTTGAGGTACTTGAAAGTTTCTATCATGTCCCCCCTCTCCCTCCTTTCCTCAAGGGTATACATATTAAGCTCTTTTAGTCTCTGTTCATATGGCTTCTGGTGCAGATCCTGCACCATTTTAGTTGCCCTTCTCTGGACTACCTCCATGCTGTCTATGTCCTTGCACAGATGGGGTCTCCAGAACTTCAAGCAGTACTCCAGATGGGGTCTCACCAACTGTCTGTACAGAGGGATAACAACTTTTTGTTTTCAACTGGTGATGCCTCCCCCTGTGCATCACAGTATCCCCCAGCCCTTCTTACTGCCTTCTCCATTACTTGTCTACCTTTAGGTCATATGATATGACTACCCTCAAGTCCCTTTCCATTTTGTTGTCATTAATACCCCCTCCCCAGTGTACTCTTCCTTGGGTGCATTACTTTGCATTTCTTTGCATTGAATCTAAGCTGCCATACTATTGACAATTCCTCCAACCTTATCAAGTCCCTTCTCATCCTTTCCACCCCCATTGTGTATCAACCCTGTTGTGTTATCTGCAAAGAGCATACTTTTCTTCCTGTCCCTCTGCAATGTCACCTATAAAGACATTAAAGAAGGCCAGTTCCAGTACTGAACCCTGCAGGAACCCCACTAGTAACCCCTGTTTCATCAGAGTGGACTCTGTTTACTATTACCCTCTGCATCCTGTTGTCCAGCCAATGTTTTACCCAGGTTACCACCCTGGGACCCTCTCCCAGGCTGGCTAACTTGTTTATTCATCTTTTGTGTGAGACTGTGTCAAATACCTGTGTCTTAGGTCTTATTTGTAAATACATGCAGTAGTCCCACTGATCCAGATCAAACTCTTTCCTGAGCAGTATAAAAGATTTAAATTGTTCTCCATGTAAAACCAAATCCTTGAGCTAAGTCTCTACGGTCCCAATTCTGGAATTTATGGTCTACTCTAGCTGGCAAAATATGGAATTGTAAGTCGGAACATGAAGCCTTTGTGTACTATTAATATATTGTTTCTGGGAAGCAGGTGATGTCATTCCTTCTAGTGCTGTCAGTGTGGGACTAGAGTGATGGACTCCCTTCCATGTGGCTCACAGAACTGAATACCAGCTTCTGTAGGTTCTGCACCATAAATCCAGTTTCAATAATTTCCCAGTGGAGTTGCACTTCAACCAGATACCAGGACAGGACATACTAGATAATTGCTACCTGGGCATGTAATATGAAATTTGGAAGGGTAATACCCCCCCCTTTATTTTTAGGGATCTGACATTTGTGATAAGCCATGTGTGGGCATTCCCCTCCCCAAAAGAATCTGAAGATCTGTTTATTCCATTTCTGAAAGTCCCTAGCCATGGAGGGATTGGTAGACTCTAAAATAAGTAGAGGTACCTGGGCAATATCTTCATACGGACTGTGTGAACTCTTTGATGGTCTAAGGGCAAAGCTGTCCAGCTCTGTATGTCCTCTTGAACTGTTTGCTCTAAGGGAATGCAATTAAGAGAAGGGAGTGTATGGAGATCTGATCTTTTATGAACTTCCAAATATTTAGTGAATGGTCTGTTACAGAGCACAGGTTATTTTTTCTGTATTTTAGGCAGTGGGGTATAATTTATCTGTAGTACCTCAGTCTTATTCTCATTCATTTTATAACCTGCCAGATGTTCCATCTGATGAAGTTTTTGAGACACATATGATCAGGGTCTGTGATATACAGAAGTAAATTGTCTATGCGTCTTTGTGGGAGTAGTCATAAACCTCTATTTCCATCAAGTCCTTCACCTGTCAGAGAAACTGAGCCAATGTTTCACATATAAAGCAAAGGGGTATGGGGAAGCTGGCAGCCATGCCTCATACCTCTTGTGGGAGGAAAACTGTCAAACGCCGATCCGATCACCTTAACCATTGCCCTAGGAAAGCTGTAAAGTCCCTAAATAAATTCAACCACGACCTGAAATTGTGTCAGAGTCTAGTGTAAAAATATCTATGAGACCCTGCCGAATGCTCTTTGAACATCAGGACTAAGAGTAGTGGTTCTGCACTGGAGGGCTGCATGTACTATTAATATAATCCTCTTAATATTAGCAGGTGTTTGCCAGCATCTAATGAATCCTGATTGATCTAGGTTTATCAAGGTGGGGAGTACATAGTCAAATAGATGAGGTAAAATGCTAGTAATGTGCCTGGACTACTACAACTCCCTTTATCTAGGGCTTTCAGGGGTTGAAATCTGTCGCCTGCAGCTAGTGCAGAATGCAGCAGTCCGGCTTTTGACGGGCTCGAGTAGATCCTGTCATATTACTCCGGTGCCGCTTGAACTGCACTGGCTGCCAATATGGTGACTGATCACCTTTAAAGTCGGTTTGCTGACTTTTAAAGACCTACACGGTCAGGGTCCAGTCTATCTGAAAGTACTTCTGGTACCCTACTGCTTCAATCAATTGCTCCACTTGGCCGATAAGAGGTTGCTAGAGATTTCAAGGGTGAATCTGAAATCATCTGGCGCTAGAGCGTTTTCTTATGCTGCTCCCACCCTTTGGAATTCTCTACCCTGCCAGTTATGGGAGTACACTTCTGTGGAGGAATTTAAGAATGGTTTGAAAACTTTTCTTTGGCAAAAAGCCTTTTTGGAGAACAGAACTGTTTATTTGATTATGACTTTTGGCTGTGTTGAGTATTATTGGATTTTATAATGGTTGTTTTTAATTGTTTTAAATGTAAGGCACCTTGGAAACAGAAAGGCGCCATATAAATAAAAATTATTATAATTATAATTATTATTATGATTATTATTAAATAATTTATAGCCAATATTCAAAACTGATACTGGAGAATAAGAAGAAACGTTTTGAAAATGTGGAAATGTTTGCATATCTCCAGGTATCAAGACATTGGGTGATGGTGTACAGAAGGTATGTTGGAACATCTGGAGGAGAATATTATGCAGGTGCTTTAAGGTAGCTTTATAAAATTTAGCACCATAGCCATCTGGACCCAGACATTTGCCATTTTCAGTGCCTTCACACCTTTAATCAATTCCTGGGAGGTGATGGGAACAATCATGGTTGCCTGTTGTTCCTCTTTTGAAGCAGGAAGTGAAATTTGTTCCCCCTGCAGACTACCTGGGTTTGGCCCAAAAGGTAGTCACAAAACCATATTGTGATCATGGCGGAGCACCCAGTGCTGCTCAGCTTACCTAGCAGGATGTTATGGTCCACCAGATTGAATGCCTTGGTGAGATCCACAAAGATAGCACCAGGTAGTTTGCCTGCATCCATGCTCCCAAAAATGTGGTCAATGAAGCAAGTCTGTACAGAGGCGGTGCTGTGGCCTTTATAAAGTCATGCTGTTGGGGAGGAGAAGGCTGTGTTGGACATACGGCCTGGGATTTTCTGAAAAATAAACTTTTTGAGGATTTTGTTCAAGTGGGAGAGCATATACATGTGGCGGTGATTGTCAACGAGGGTGGGGGGAGTCACAGGCCTTGAAACTGGGATGACTCTGACTTGCTTCCAGCTGGGAGGTATGGAAGAGGAAGTAAGAGATAAGTTAAATACCAGAGCCAGAGATTTGTAATAATGTGCTGTGAGTTTCAGAAATCTTAGGCAAAGGTAATTCCTGCAATGTTTAGAATATGCACTGAGATGCTGTTTTCTGTGAGGCATCTTTAATACATAAGTTCAGTATCGTCTTGCAGTTGCTTTTGATTCTGTTCCATCAACACTGAAATTAACTATTGAGAATTGTTGCTGCTAGAGTTAGAACCATCCCCAGCTGCACCATTTGGAACTATTGGAAGGACAAGCAAAACAATACACAGAAGAGGGTCACCACACAGAAAAGAAGCTGGCATTACCTGCAAAACTGTTTGTGTGTAAAAGGTGATGTGGATAATGGTAATGATGCTTGCATGAGCAATAATGTTCTACATATTTTATTTATTTATTTATTGAATTTTGTTGACCTGGTAAGCCCACTGGGCCTAAAAGTCCCTTTTCAGGAGTGACTGGGGAAGGGGATACAGATGGAAAGCAACTGAAACTGAACCAGATTAAGATGTTGGTGGTATTTTTAGTGAATGGAAGAAATTTGGCTAGGACACCAGGGAAAGTCCCCTACTCGACAGTGGGGACTCTTCGGCCATCGTTGGATGGCTGACGCAGGTTGTATTGACGAAAGCGAGGTGATGAGGGCAGCAGGTTGTGGAGTCTGTCTCCTCCTCAGCACCAGATTTTCTGGAACCTGAGATTTTCTTTGATACTGCAATGACTTCTCCTGCAGAAGAAAAGATGGACCTCATATTGCCTGAGTCTGGTAAAATCTGTGACCAGCTGAAGGATTTTGATGAGCCGACTATGGCTGGGTCCCGTATACGAGAAGAGATGCAGCATACTTTAGAAAAGCTTTTGCTTCTTGAAGAAACTGAACATTTGCACAGAAAGCAAGAACTTGTGGGCCTATTTCACTCGCAAACTCCTGAGACTGAGGGGAGGCTTGGCTCTGACGCTGAACTGGCAGTAGCCGATGTTGCTATGGATACCAGTTCTGGAACTGCACAAGACAAACCGCATATAGTTTTTTCTGATGGTGTGGATTCTGCTACGTTTTTTTCTTTTTCGGCCTCTACGGCTCAACAGCTGAAGGTGTGTACTATTAAAAAGGATACCCCAAGTAAATTATGTTGGGCTGACTCACCTATGCAGGAGGGAGGGCCATGGTCTGTTGAAAACTCCCTTGCAGCGGCAGGCTGGGTTCGCTCTCACTGGATTTCCGGGTTTGCGCCTATCAAGATACCTGGTGTTTCTTTGGCTCCTACACGCTTGCCTCTTACCATAAGTACTGCTCCTAAATCTGGCTCTGAGGGGCACGCTTCTGCTGAACAGTTATTACCTACTAGTTCTTCTGTTCCTCCTGTTGCCATTCAACCTGAAGCTGCACACTCCCCTTTACGTTTACCCCCAGAACTCGAGTTGACCCATCACCCGGTTCTTACTACAGATCTCCCTAAAGGGCCCACTGACTTTCCACAGGACAATCTTGGGGATGGCATGAGTGACCTTTCTGATTTTTCAGATATTCCTAAACACATTCCTGTGGCTGTCAGGAATAGGTCTGTTGTGCAGGACATTACTTTACCCCCACAGGACACATTCTGTAACCAGAGACCTTCTGCTTCTTTTTTCCAACAAACTACTTATCCTGCTAAACGTCATAATGCAGTTAGACTTGTGTATAACGGGAGTTTAGAAACCTTTCCTGACTGGGTTTATGTTGGGAAGAAGCTTTTGAAAGACTGCTTGCAATTTACTGTCTCAGAACTTTATGCATTGATCCATGTTTCTGGTGAAAATACCTTTGATATTACTTTTAAGTTGGGGAGTGGTTTGGATAAATTTTGGGCCCGTTATCACCAGAAAAAAAATACTCCTCTTTGGGCCCCCTTTGAGGTAGTCCCTATGCCCAGACCTGCCCATAATACTATCACGGTCCTGTTTAGAAATGAGGGTGGTAGTGTCACTGATCTCCTTTATTGGTTAAAACAATGTTGTACTGTTACAGGACATCCTGAGGCCATTTTTGACACTGAAGGTATCTGGACGGGAGTCTGGCAAATGAGGGTAATCCTAAGATCTGATGATGATGGCTTTCAGCATTTGCCCAATTGTTTTTTTTATGTAGGGATAGAGGCATCCTTTCCTATCCAGGACAGCTCAAAACATGTTATCGATGTGGTCAGGTGGGACACATTAACAGTGTCTGTGATCACAGAATCTGTACTTTGTGTCATGAATCAGGTCATACTAGTGCTCATTGCAGTAATTCTGTACGGTGTAACCTGTGTGGAGCTACTGGTCATGCTTATGCTTCTTGTCCTGAAGCAACACACAGGAAACCGGCTTCTGCAGATCTGGAGGAACAACAACTTTTAGTGGCTAATGCACAGAGGGAGTTCAATAACCAACAGTCCACAGGGATGCCACTTGGGGTAGCCACTCGGTGTGAACCAGCCTCCTGGGTGAGTGTACAGGGTCTTCTACCCTTGGGGGGTGATCTTCATATTGTGTCTGCTGTGGTAGAACCCCCCACCCCTCCCCCTCCCTTTCCTATCAGTGCAGATGCTGAACTTCAGACAATGGTGGACCCCCCTCTGGAGATACGACTCTACAAATATCATGTTGTTATGCCCCTGCCCAGAGAGTTGTAGAATCTGTGGGTGGGAAAATGATCACTAGAAAAAGACAATCTGGGTCCCAACCTTTGCTGAAACCTCCTAAAACTGCCCCTACTACTACCTCTAACAGATATCAGGCATTGGAGGATGACGTGGCCTCAGATGATGAGTCTGTAGCTTTGTCTGCAGACTCTCATTCACAGGATGTTATGGTGACATGATACCTTTAGAAGCTCTGGACAATGGTCAGAAACCTACCCTATGATAGGCAGGATTAAGGAAAAGAAAAAGAGTTAAGCTTCTCTGTTGCCTGTTAGCATGTCTTTGCTACCTTCCTTATTTTTCTGACTTCATATGTTAACCATTCAGACTGTCAGGAAATGAGGCGGTTTTCATCTTTCTCTCATCCTCCAGGTATTTTTTATTACAGAACACAAGGATCCACACCAATCCTGATGTTATGAAGATAACTAGGGAATGGACCTCTGGAGCTTCCAATTGGTCCCTGGGTATTGAGTGTTGCTCTGGAGTTGGTATCCTGTTCCACCACCTTCAGCCATGTACTAGCACTCTTGGATCTGATTCTGGGCAGATCCCTTTTATTGGATTTTCTTATACATAATGTTTCCTTTCATGTCATTTCTATCTATGTCCCACAAGCTAAAGCTTAGCGCACAGTGATGTTCCACCTCATTAGTCCATACCTGCATGTGGCACGTAATATTAATTGGGGAGGGTACTTTAATTGTGGGACTGGGAGACAGGATAGGGGGTCTCTGACAACAACGGAGAAGATTTTTGGGGACATGACTGCTCTTCATTCTATCACGCATATAGCTGGGTTGAAGGACACTTTTTTGGAACATTCTGTCCACTAGAATAGATTTTATGTTTATTTCCAAGGAACTACTTATTACTCGCACATCGGTACAACCTGTGGAATACTCGGACTACTGTTCTCTGACTCTTCTATTAGGTAGTCCTGAGGCTCCCCTTGGTCCTGGATACTGGAAGTTAAACTCCATACTTTTGGAGCAGGCTTCCTTTCGCCAACAAATCATTTATTTTTTACGTTGTAGGAAAATAGTTTTTGACCTCTATGAAAGTCCGATCCTATGGTGGATGGAAACTAAATTGGACCTTCGTACTCTACTTATATGCACTGGCAAACACATTAGATCTACTGCGTATATAGATTATCTGAATGATTGGAAACACTTACATCATTTATTTTCCCTTTCTTACTCTACCAGACATGTGTTTTCAGACCAGATTTCCCTTATTAAACAAAAAATGTTACGTATCATACCACTCAGAGTGACGGTTTGCATTTAAAACAACTATACTGTACAACAGGTTCTTTTCATAATATCTGCCCTTTTCTAAATAATCAGGCACATATTAATCAGAAGACTATATTGGCACTGCGTGACCCCAAGGGTGTGCTTCACACCTCTAAACATCATCTTTGGCTTGTTACGGAATATGCTATTTCTTTATTCGGTTACCATGAGACAGTCCAGATTGATTATGAGCCTTTATTTCGGAATTTCCTGATTCCATCTGCCCCCTCAACTTGCTTAAGGTTCCGTCGGACCCTTTAACCATTTCTGAGATTACGGAAACCATTAAAACCCTAGCCACCAATAAAATGCCTGGACCTGATGGTTTCTCTTCTGAATTATATGTCATAATGGGGTGTAAAATTCCTGGGGAACTCACTAGGGTTTTTAACTGCCTTTTACAGCAGCATGAAGTCCCATTGGATATGGCTACTGGTGAGCTCATATTTTTGCATAAGAAGGGAGAAGTCGGACATCTCAAATTGGAACAATTAGCCTTCTTAACACTGACTTTAAGTTACTGGCTAAAATTCTAAATAACAGACTGCTGATGGTAGCTAAGTATTTAATTTCCCAGCCCAATCATGTACTATCCCAGGTGGTTCAATAACGGGTCCACTGATTCTGTTATGTGAGGTGTTTAACTGTGACAATTCCTCACCATTAGAGGGGGTAATACTTTCCCTGAATCAGAAATAGGCTTTTAACAATGTCAGCCATTCCTTTTTTGTGGTATACCTTGTTCCATTATGGCATTTCTTGTTCCTTTATTGACTGGTTGCAGATGTTATATAAGACTGCTACTGTTAAACCTTGTGTTAATGGCTATTTAGGGCATTTTGTCCCAATACAGAAGGGTGTTCACCAGGGCTGTCCTCTTAGCCCTTTATTATATGTCTTTTCTATTGACCCACATCTGCGACTTCTTAATTCAGCTCCTGACATAACCCCAATTAGACTGCCCAATCAAGTAGTCCCATACATTGTCCTTGCTAATGAGGTTGCTCTGGTCATTTTGATGAAGGATGTCATGTCAGCAGAGATCGCAATCCTTCATTACAATGACTTGGGATCTTTTTCTGGGACTCAGCTTAATGTTGTAAAAAGCAAAGAGAGGTTCTTCAGGGCAAAGACGCTTCCCCAACTATGTGGTGGGGATTCCACTCACACTTGAGGATTTGCATATTTTGGGTATTTTTTTGGCAGGTGCCCAAATGGATATTGTGAACTGGGATGCAAAGATACAGCTGGGGACTAACTTGTTGCATAATTGGAATAAGCAAAAAATCTCCTCCAGAAGAAGATTTATCTCATTAAAACTTTTCTTCTGCCTGTTTTTATATTTTTAAGTGCTATTTTTCCTGTGCCCAAATCAAGGGAGGCCACTGTTTATAACCTTTTTTTCAAATCCTTTTGGGGGGGCAGGTTGAACCCTTTTTGATGAAATGTTCGGTATTTGCCTTTAAAGAAAGGGGGACAAAACATGGTGAACCCTATTCTATTTTTTTTCTGCCAGTTTCTTCAAGCTAATCTAAAACCCCTATTGCTCGCTTCCACTAGATACTGGTGTGTGGGCTTTTTGCATTCCATATCTCTGTGGTATATGGCTTGGGTTGGTGGTCAGGCATGGCAAATTAAGAAATCTGCTCCTCCCTTGGCTTATCTTCATGAGGTTTTCATTAAACTTAGATAGTGGGACATTACCCATTCATTGGTACTGGCTAAAACCCAAAACATATTTATTCCCAGGTTCTTCTGTCAAATTTCCAAGAGGTTGATCCTTTTCCCAAATGCCCACAGCTGTCCTGTGTGGCATTACAGCACTATATTTTGGACTGTAGAATATCTGATGAAATGAAGGATTTCCCCTGGTTGACTTGTCATGAGTGCTTAAATGTCAAGGCTAATCAAAAACATAAGAAGCTGGAGGAACGGAATTGTTCCAGGCCCTTATGTATCCTTCAACCTGAAACTCTTGATCACCTATTTTTTTTCTTGTACTTATATCCTTTTGTTTTGGAATTGTTTATGTGCAATGACTGATATGCCTGTTTTCTACCATGTTTTTTATTCCAGACTAATGTATGGGGACTATCCGCTTTCCTGGTCGCACTCAGACAGAAGCACTTTGAATGTTATTTTTGTTGTCATAAAATGGTATGCTTGGAATTCCAGATGCCTCTTTAAGTTACAGCTGCTTCATATTTCTCATACTGATCTTTATGTTAAGATTTTGCATGAATTACAGAGGATTTTTTTTTCAAGAAATGAAAACTTTGGATAGGGCTCGGTTATTGCAACTGTGGAGGAATTTGTCATTGGTTACAGACACTGATGTGCCTATAACACGAGTACTAGTGTTAGAGACTTATATTTCTCTTGTATTCTTGTTTTGAAGTTATTGCTTGTTTCCTATCCAAATTTGTTTACAATTTTGTTTTTCCTTTTGTATGTTTACTTTTTATTCCTTTGTTTGGTTTGTATGATTTCTTAATAAAAACTTTGCCTACTCTTTTTCAATAAGTGCCACAGGATCTTTTGCATCCACCTGAACTACCACCAATCCAGGCTGATGGGACCTCGGTTTATCGTCTTATCTGAAAGATGGATTAAACAGTAATGGAGTGCATGTAACTCCTCATTTGTTGTATTTTGAAAGACAATAGAATCAATAAGGAAATCCTGATGTAACCAAAGTTTTAGAACTCCTGCCTACCCCACTAGTGACAGTAAATGAACAATTGAAGAGGTAAGATTGCCACTATGGAGGGACAAATCTGTTGAAGTGCATGTTTGAATCAGGTAAAATCAGACCAAAGAAAGTTCCACAGAGTTATTATGTCTGAAAAACTGAGTGGGTCAGCATGGCTCAGTCTGGTCCAGAAGGCTAAAGGTTCTAGTCCCACATGAAGAGTGAGTTGATACCATAAACACTGGCACCTAAGTGCTGTATGCAAGATAAGCTGTACTGTCAGGGTGTGCTGTACTGCAGATGAGATGTTAAACTAAGGTCTGTTCTGCCCATTTTAGTGCTGTACTGGTGGGTGTCCAGGCAGAATAAAGGAACCCAAGGCAATTGTAGCAAAAGTAGATGTATTTCCCCTTTGTCCTAGCCAACATTCAACTTCCTGGCTCAGCATGTAACATATCCACCTCTGTGCCAGAGGGCTGTAGGTTCAGGTTCCACTTTGAGACTGGGAAGATACCATAAATGCTGGCACATGAGTGCTGTACTCTGGGTAAGATGTACTATCAGGGTGTGCTGTACTACAGATGAACCACGGTCCGTTCTGCTCATTTTTTGTGCTGTCCTTGTCAGCATCCTAGCAGAAATACAAGAACCAAAGGCAATGTTTGCAAAAGTAGCAGATTTTTCTCTGTGACCTTGCCAATAGTCACCTTCCTATAAAATTGGTTTGTGTAGTTGTTGACGACTATGTTTTGGTATAGATGTTCAAAATGACTGTCACAATGTATTTCGGTCACATCGCTACCAATCTTTTAATGTTTGTAAGTGCTTTTGGTATAAAATGTGCATGAAGATGCTAATTCTTCTTCGTGGCACATGTTTATGGCAGAATCTATTGAATTCTGACTAAAATATAGCTACCAAGCACAACCATACTGTAACTGTCATTCCCTCTTCAACCCCCCAAAAAAGATCTTTGATGCCAGCAGTCCCCCTAGTAACCAGCCTCTGGCCTGTCCCTAGACTGAGCCCAAACCCATCAAAAGTAAATATGGTTTTACTCTCTCCTGTGGTGCCACCATTCCCCTTCCTATTGATGCCAGTATTCAGTGGCCAAAATGAAGCAGGAGGAATGGTACTGTTCCAACCTAGAGACCAGAGATGGCCAAAAGATGAAGATGCTTTTGCTGGCCTTAGAATTAGCAGGGGCTGAGAAAAATGTGGGTGCTAGGGCTGGGTGTAGATCTCAGATGAATTAGGTGGAGGGTTTGGAGGATTTTTATTCTGTATTCATGACAGGGGCTTTGATTGGTCGTGGAGGCAAGCTTGCAAAGTGTGTGTGAGTAGCTGATTAACTTCAGATGTCCAGTAAGTTATTATGAAAAACATTTAAATTCCTTACAGGCCTGGGGATATAATTCTAAAAGCTTTGGTCAGTTAGACACATTGTAACATTTGCTCCCATGGCTTCCAGTGCCCTCTTTTACCCAACAGATAACATTTTTTCCCCCAAAACCTGAAACACTGTTAGAAGGGTAACTGTGAAGCTTTAATGAAATGTAGGCATTGAGGAGGTCATCTTCTCATCTGTGGTAAATAGGGGGCTCAAATGTGTGTTGCACAGGGCCTGGAGTAGAATTATGGGTCCTGGTGGCATCGTATAGAGACTTACCGGTGTTGCTTACCGTGTCCAAGCCAGCAATGTCACACATGCCTGAAAAGCTATCTACTGGAGATACTGAAAATGGAAGTCACTTTGAAGAAGGACAAAATCACTTCTTAGCCAGTCCCAAAGTCTAGCAACTAAAATCAAGTATTATCATTTTAAAGTTTGCCACATTTGTTTTGAAACCACTTTTTTCCTACAAATAATGAATTTTCACAAAAGTGCTTACAGCGAATTGCTTTAAAGGGTTGACCACAACCAACCCAAAGCTGTTGAAGATAATAATCAAAGCTGAACAAATGTTATTTGTGGTGAGGGCAACACAATTTCAATAGTTGAAAGCTAGCATAATCTGCTTATTTACATTTATTTCCTCTGTTGTCATTTGTGACCTTTTTAATTATGTATAATTTAAAACCCCAGGATATCCTCATTTACTGTATTTGTGACAGTTATTTTACATGAGCATCCTGGGGGATAGTTGTAGTATCAGAGCACTGACAGTAAAACAAAGCTGGTATAGTAAATTGCTACTTACAAAATGTGTATGTAAACAATACTATTTACAGAAGTAAGCAACTGAAACAGTACTTTTGAGGCTAACATTATAATGACATTTAAGTTACCATGAGTTTATAAACTTTTGATGGTTTGGGTAGGGGAAAGCAGAATTAGAATAAAAGTGAACTATACAGTAAAACTAAATGAGTGCACGTAATTTAAAAACAGTAATATTATGCAGCAAGCCTGGCTTTGGGATTCCAGTCAGTAACATCGCTGAACAAAATAAAGTGGACAAAAATAAAGTGGCAAAAATAGTGTCACCATTAATATTGGCAGCACAAAATGTAACGTGCCAGAACAATGCTGGCCACATGACACACAGGTAGCAAACAAAGTCCACCGCATGGAGGCAATGCACTGGAACCACAGGGGCCAGGAGCACAAGCCAGCATGCCATCTCCCCTGTCCTGTGTGTTGTGTGTGTTGCTGGGAACATGCTGGCTTGTGGTCCTGGCCCCTTGCATTATACATAGCCATCCACATGGTGGCCTTGGTCCCCTATCCTCCATTGGTTACCCCGGTGCATGTTCTCCATCACTCAGCATTCTGGGTGGGGGTACCCCACCATGTAGGTGCCAGTGCCATTAGATTACCATGGTAGATGTCCAGTGGTCTGCTTCCCCCAGTGGAGGTTGCACCCTGCCCTGTTCCATCTATCTACACCCCAGTGCTGTTCCTGTACATGGGTGCCTGCTGCTGTGTATTCCAGTGCAGTGTCTCCATGTGGTGGATGTTGTTTGCTACCTGCATGTCATGTGACCTGCATTGTTCTGGCATGCTACATTTTGTGTTGCCAATATTGATGGTGACACTGTTTTTGCTGCTTTATTTTTGTGCACTTTATTTTGTTCCACGATGCCACTGACCGGAACAGGCTTTGATGCACTAAAAAGAAAAGTGTGATCCGCTGGCCTGATTTTCTCAACATTATATTTAATCCCTCCCATCCTTGCTGCTGAACTGATACATTTACATAAATAAAATATAGTATTTTGCCCTGATCAGTGCAACATACGTGTATGTATACAATACACAAAAATAAACCCCGAAGTGTTAGGAACAGGCTGATTCCTAACACCAAGTGGGTTTTGTTACATTATGTAAGCTTCATAATGAAGCCTGAGAGCTCATGATGTCACAGAATGCAAAGGATGATTACAAATCAGCCTGTTCTTAAAATGTGGGTGTTATTTGTTTTGTAAAAGGCAAGGGTTACCATGTTTTGCAAACTGAATTGGTGAGTAAATAAAGATATTGGGCTGGCTTTTTAGCCCTCTGTTGGGGACACCAGATACAATCCTGTCACATGCCAGACTCTTGCTCCGCTGAATAGGATCCCTTAACAGGAAGTTTAACTACTGTGTGCTTCTAACGTGACATCCAGCATCATGGGAGCCCTACTATAATGCATATGTTCATCTTTGATACATCTATTATTATTTTTTTGCAAAATGAACAGGAAAATTCTAGCTTCATGTTTGGTTGGTACCTGTGCATTGAATCCATTCAATGCACAGGTAAAAACAACTACTAAAATGCAGGACCACATTAAAATAAGGAAAAAAATGCAGAAAATCACTGCTCCATCAAAACAGTAGCATTTTGAAATGCCACCATGTTTACCCCTCTGTTAGCGAGAAAAAATAAATAAATGGGAAGCCAACATTACCACAATTAAAAACATTTAAGGTGCAAAACAACAAAAGTCCTACTACAGTTCTTTCTTTACTTGATAAAATTGTTGCCTGTTTTATCAACTTTGTTCCCTGCTCTCCCGTTTCCCCCACTCTCCCATGTCACTGTTCATGACTACTCACTTGTTCACGTCCTGAACCATAGTCTTGTTGTCTGTTTTCATTGTAATCCCTGCAGAACAAAAAAACACCAAAAAGAGTTTCATTTTGTACTCATTTCATACTGGATACATCCTTTAGGTTCACCATCTGTCTTGACATGCTGTCCTCTATCCCATGTCCTCTGCATGCAAGTGACACTCTTTTTCAGAATATAGAAGCAGTTTTAAATGGCAGTTACAGGCAACTGAAACTGAACTGAAACTGAAAAGGAAAAAATAAAATGTGTATGGAACATTTTCCCTTGTTGCCACAGTTGAACTACACCATGTATGTGTGTGTGTGTGTGGGGGGGGGGGTCATCAGCTCCATCATGTTGTGGAACACTATAACTACAGATACCACAAGAGGACAAATGTTTTCAAGGCAAAAAAAAAAAATCTGGGCAGTAGGACAATTATACAATGAATTCAATGAATTCTAGCTGATTTACCTATCTAAGCACATTTATTTACTTCAAGACACATATTAAAAAATAAAGCACATGTTATAAATGCAATAAGACACTCTGGAGGTGTGCACTGATCACATCTGACCAAAGGCAGAAAGCATTCAACTTGAAGCCTCATGCCTCATTATGCACCAGGGCGTGCAGTCAGATCTGTTCAATGCACACCCTGTTGTGTCTTATTGCTTACTTAGTCATGCAGTGGCAAATGCCATTAACATGGGTTAGCATTTAAAAATATTAACCAAACATTATGCCACATTTACCCTGCAGCAAGGGCACACCAGAAACAGGATATGCACCTAAGACAGGATAGTTGAACATCTAGCTAATTGTTTCTGAGATTACAGAAATCATGGCAAAATGCTACTCAGGAAACAAAACCTTTCAGTTGCAGTTTAAAATTGCAGCTCTGTGCATTTTCATAATAAAAGATTTAAGGAGGACATTTTTTAACTAATGACTGTTGAATAGAGTGATAGATTTATGTTCAAAAAGTAATTCTTAAAAGTTAAGCATTAAAATCAACTTTTTGAAACAACCATCAAAATGAGGTAGCAGTGTATTATAACTAACTTTCTGTATGGGAAGAACTGACGATTTTTATTGAGCAGCCACAAGCAGTACAGCATGTCTGCCTCTCAAACAAACTAAATGACAACTCCACCACTTGATAATTTATCTGGAATGACTTTCAGTGTCAGTGAGAAGAAGCTTGACAGTGGTGTGCCCATCCAGTGACAGCTGCAGGCTGATAAAGAATGGAACACGTACGCAGAACAAAACCAGCAGCATGCATTCAAACTAATTAAAATTAAGACATTATTCCATGTTTAATGATCAGGACCAACTACATTTTCCATTAAGGACTTAGGGGATATGCTGCATGCAGCATTATTAATAAAAAAATATGGAAGTGCTCACTTAAAGAAGTTAATGAGCTTAGAACAAAATAAGGCTTTATTAAAGTTGGAAAATGAATCTGAAATTTTCTATGAGCAAACAATAGTTTATATGTATTTATATGTGTCTGTGGTGTGTTTACTTTCATAAGTCTGTATCCTTGTGTATTATGCATTTTAAATATATTGCTTTGGAATTCTGTTTGATAGTTATTCTAATGACTATATTATGTACAGTACAACAATACAGCAAATCTCTGTGAAAAAAAAGTGTTGAATTCCAGAAAGTGACCCTGTGTGGTGAGAGACAAATGATCATGTGTTTATGAGCTTGTTTAAATACTCTGATATGATGTGTAACTCCATCCTAAACCCATCCCGTGCCCTCTTTGTTCCATGTACTGTGCAGACATTGACTGCCTTGTAAAATTTTGGAACTACTTTATAGGGAAATGTAAAGCTAAAGAATATGTTATATTTTAGCTATTGAAAAGAAAGCAGCATTCAGATAGCACCCAATATTTTCAACAATTGATTTTTTTTTGTATTATTTCTACCGATGTTACTTTAACAATAAGTTATATAATTTCTGAGGCTGTTAGATGCTTGCAATCACATCTGTTCTTGTGCTCAAACTGCATTTGCACCCATCGACTCTTCATACACTGCCCCAGGCATATGTTCTGCTTTGCTAATGGTTTCACTGATCATTTACAAAGCAGACCCATGACCACATGTGCAAAGTTTACTTTTTGTGAGTGGCCACAAGTACATGAGCCACTATGTGATGACCATTTCTTTGTCTTCTTTGTGATGATACTATCACAAAATGGAGAATGTGTCTCACAAAAACAGGTTTACAATAAAGAAGAACTGGTCAGAAGTTGGAAAATCTGCTTTGTGGAACTTCTGCAAATGTAATAAATTTTGTGAAATTTTCCAAACTTCAGCCATTGGTGAGATTACAATATTTTGAATGTGTTTAGTGAATTTTCACCCTGTTTTGCAAGCCTTTCTAGCTAAACTGCAGAATATTAAACATTAACTGCAGAACAACGTTTCTAAGGAATTTTTTTTCAGCAGTTTAATGGATTGTTCCACAGTACATGTAATCATTCCACAGTTCAATGATCAGTTCTGCGGAATTTCATTCTGCAATATAATTCATTAATCTATACAATTCATACATAAATTCAGTAGTTCATTGACTCACTGAACTACAGAATGAATGTATGAATTGAGAATTAATGTATTAAACTGTAGAAAAAAAAATATGCAAAACTGACCACTGGCAGTGATCAGTTCTGCAGAATTTCTCTCTGCAGTTTAATACAGTAGTCTGCAATCCATACATTCTGCCATTTTATCAGAATGTCTGCAAAAGTTGTCAAAGTGCATTCCAAAATTTTGCAAATGCAAAATTCTGACTTTAGCAAAAATTCAGCTGGCTGAAGTTTAATTTGCACAACCTTACAGTAAAGTCATGAAAATGTTGACCAAAGAAACCATTGTTTTCATGAGATGCCACAATTTATTTTCTTTAACATTTAAATCTTTAAAAAAAGTAGAAGTTGCAAACTTACATCACATCCTACAGGCAACACAAACCACACATTTGAACAAATATGTCTTTTAGCTAACAGTGAACAACAAGTTCTGGTCAGAGCCAACACAGCTGTTTCAGAGTGACAAGTCAGAGTAAAAGTACCGGAGCTCCGCTGTGGCTGATGCCATATGTTTGTGGTAGTACTCACACATTTGCAGTGACTGATAATCACTTTGCATGAGCGAGAAACAGCCCGCCATGCCCCAAATGGGCACCGTGACAGAAGTGCACATGCATGATATTGGCACATGCATAATGCGATCACTACAGTCATCTTGGGCATGGTGGGCTCTTTAATTTTACCTGCAACTGTGGAAATGATGGGTGGAAACAAAATAGTGCCCCCTCGGTCAGGGTTTGTGTGGCCCTAGGAGGGGAGGGGAGGGGTGAGCAGAAAACTGCACTGACAGCAGCCTTGTGGATGTGGGACTGCAGCACTGTGGAAGCATGGAGCTGAGGTATCCGGTCACGTGCTTCCAGACCCCCTTTTCACTCTCCTAGCAAATCATCTCCAGGGCTCTGCCCATGTAGCTACAAAAATGACCTGTCAGAAAACTGTTTTCTCCTTTTCATGACTGCATCCACTCTCAGAAATGGACCTGTTAGAAATAGAATAGCAAGTCACATGGGCCTAACAGTTGGTCAAGAACAAAAACAAACCCCTGCAGACCACATTAGAGTATCACATTCTGTAGAAACAATAGGCTGCAATGCAGAAAGGAGCAGTAAAGGCAAGCCAACATTGTTTGTGCTTTGCATTATGTTGCAGTCAATGACCCAAGGCAGCAGAGAAGATCTTAGAGGTTACTTGCATCTCATTGGAGACACATTCCCCCTTTCTAACCCAGAGCCCATTCAGAAAGATAGCACTCCCACTGGTAGCCTAGTTGTCAAACTCCCTAACCCAGTGCCCATTTACACAGTTATAACTCTCTGAAGAAGTCTAGCAGCCCATCCCTCTACCATGCTCTGTGACATCCTTCCCACCTCCATCCTTCATGGTTTGGCCAGAGGCAGTGGCTGACACTTACAACCAATACACCACCTCTGCTACACCATCGAGAAATTCAAGTAGATGGATGAGTAAAATGTTGGTAGGGTGACCACTAGACTCTCAGAGACTGATATCTTTCAAAAGGGCACCAGGGTTAGGTGTTCTTGATCCCATCATTTTAACAATGTGCCATCATTAGTATGTTTCTAACACCTGGTTCTTAAAATCTTTAATTAGTGCTGCACTTACATCCTGTCAGCTTTTCCAGGAGTGTTTTAAGATTTCAGTGTGCCCTACATACATGGAGGAACCATTCATTTGCATGGGATCTAAGTCTGCTTTGTCTTAGCAGGGCCCTTACCCCTTTTACCTGAACAGAAGAGACATACACAGTGATTTGGAGAAAATAGCAGCAGCCTTTGTGTTTGCTTTAAAGCAACTCACAACAGGTAGCATGACTTGTACTGCTCTGTACTGTCAGCAAGCATCTTTCCGGATGGCGACACCATCAACCAGTCCATCCATCTTACGCACAGGGGACATGCAGTGTACCTACCATTTTCCAAAGGGGCATGACCTCAAGAGGGGCTACAGCCTTTGAGGAATAAGAGGTGCCTCCGAACTGTGTGACTTCCCCTCCACCATCACAGGGCATTCCACAAACAGGCCAAAAACCCAAAAAGGCTCTTCCCTGACCATCCTGTAGGACTCTGCATTCTCAGGTCGTGAGCTCCTTTCAGCCTAGAAGGAATCCATCTGTGTTTGTAGCAGGATACTCCCCATTAGTAGTAGTAGTACTAAAATATTTTATTCATACCAATCAGATGAATATGGATAAAGTCGATTAAGAATAAACTTATTTACAACAAGGTCCACAAGAGAACATAACAGCAGTTGCAGTATTTCAAATAATTTCGTATACATGAATACCCCCTTTGTACACTACTTTTGAGACTGTGTGCCACCACGCTTACATGACTGTACCAGTCTTATCTCCCTGACAATTTCCTGTCAAAGGAGGTGAAAAACAAGAAAACATCACCGGAAAAAAAAAACAACAGGAAAATTCCTCCTCGACCAAGTAGACAACCCCACTTTTGGAATAACAGGCTCCCTGCTGAAAACTCCTAGCCTTATGTCCCTTCTTTTATGAGGGGTGGTGGTTAGATGTGAAATTTATCCATAAGGTAGGGATGAAGAGGTGGGCTTCAGTGTCCTTGCCCTTTTTATATCGTCTTTGCTCCTCTTTCACTCTAGGACAAGCTTCCTCTGGCACTGGACAGATCTACTCACTTAACCTATCCCTCCCCTTTCCCCATCCCCTGTCAGTCACCTGCTCCCCACCCTCTGCCGGGCATTGGGGAAGGGCTTACAGACAAATTCTCACTTGCTTCAAGGAATTCACTTTCACAGGCTGTCTAATTTCAAACAACTGTGGCCACACTAACATGCTCTCAGCTGCAACTCTAATCCTTTAGCATAGTGCTGAAACTTTAAAACTCAAGCCCAGTTTCATTAACTTCAATTATGAAATGGGCACAAAACTCAAACATCTGAGTTGCCAGGAGCTTGGAACATAGTCCTGTTTTCCCAGCTCAACAGTACTGGAGAGAGATCTATCACCTGTCTGACCTCTTTAACCACAGAACCATTTCACTAGAACAACTGGAACACAAATTGCCCACACAGAGCATGGCTCTGTGTTATCAATTTCCTTACTGTCTTTAAAATCAAATGCAGCATCATTTTAAAACTCAATCCTACCCAACTACAGAGTCCCAACCTGAGCTAAACCATTTTTTTGTTTACAATGTTTGGGCAGGAATGACACAGCAAGCCAAGGCTTGTTTCCAGGTCATCGTGAGAGCACAGGAAGATAAGTGACTTGCTGATGATATGCAGTATGGAAGTGATGACTGTGGCATTCGAACCTAGTTCTACAGGTCTGAAACTCAGTGCTCCTAACCACTGTGCTATAGGTTCTCCCTGCTGACTGGACATACAGCTCTTCTTTTTTTTTGTTGTTTATTGCTACACTTCCTTCATAAGCTTATACCTGGTTTGCTCTTACATTTTTGACTCTCGTCTCTCAGCTTTCCTACTCATACTGTAGCTGCCACTCACTGAAAATAAATTTTGTTTCCAATGTCTCTGCTCTCATTCCTCCTTCCTGTTCTATTTTTCAGTCACTGGAGGAACTAATTACAGTAACTTGCTACTAATCGTGGTTCCTCTCAGAACCCCCAACAGGGCTCTGTAACTAGCTGCCAATTATTAGACTTCTTACAAGACCCAGAGCAGCCTTTCAAACATGTTTATGTTCCTTCTTGTATCAGTAAACTGTTCATAAATGTGACTACATGCAATGAGACTCCTGGCTCCAGCAAACTGCCACAGAACATAGTAATGCATGGCTTTTCAAACTGCCAAATGTGGATGCTGGTTCAAAAAAACTGCTGCTGCTCCTACAGTAGCTACTTGCTGCTCCTTAAACCCGTGAACACAGCTCTTACTATAGTGTAATGCAGCCAACCCAAACCAGTTCCACACTCTGAAGTAAAACCAATGCCTATCTGTAGTGTTCTCACTTTCACATTACTTCACTTACATTACTAAATACAGCTTATATGTAGCACTGTCACCTCCTACTACTAACATGGCAACACTACAATATCCAAATAGAAGGTTGTTTTGTTTTCAACTTTTTATTTGCATTTTCTTTTCATTTCTTTGCTAATTTTTATGATGCAGTTTTACAAAAACAAATTTAAATAAGGGAATTGGTCCATTTCATAACTGCAATATGGCACTCCACAGTGTACAGTGGGCTGGGATAATGGAGTTTGCCCTTTAAAGGCAGACCAATTTGTCCTGGTGCACCCTTCACCACCCCTTTTGTTGTTGGAAGTGGTTTGCTCACGTGAGGGAAGGGGATGGGGAGGACTGGGAACCAGGACAATAGGCAAGCAGCCAGGAAGGGAGGGATAAAGGGGGTACAAAAAGGTCAGCACAGTGGTGGTTCATCCACTTTTGCTGAAGTTTTGTTTTACATTGGAATGACAGCACATCAGATTGGTTATATCAATTGGAGCAGAGGTTTGTTGCATTAGGTTAAAGCAGGTAAGGAAACCAACAACTATATTTAACCAGGAATGAAGTTAAAAAAACAAAACAAAAAAAAAAACATGTTTATTTGAAGAAGCCTGTCTTAAGGTACCCTGTATGTGGATGGCTCAATTTAGATTTTTTCGTTTTGAGTTTCTTGAGATTAGGGATTAGGTTTTTACTTGCAGAAAAATGCTGATTGGTACCATGAAGATAGAGCTTCGGTTGTTGTAATGATTGCATCGTTTAGCTAGAAAGGCCTAGCAGGCCCAGCGTGTGGATCTTAATGAGCGTAGCATTCAAAGGGATGAAGATATAACAGTGATCTGTGTGGGCTGGGGGAAATAGTATCAGGTAGCTCAGATTATGGAGAAACGCTGCGGGGGACGTGGAGGAACACGTGGGATAAGGGACTCCCGCAGGTGAGAAGCGGATCAAAAAGGAAACGAGCAATGATGAGCAGGGAGTCTGCTCAGAGCCAGGGAGCAAGTGGCTAGTGGTGGCTTTGAGATACGGTGCAGGCTGCATGTGCAGGCCATGGATAGGAGCCACCTGAACAGCATACTGCTACGGGAGGCAGAGTGAGAGCTCCAGGGAGGTGGGAGAAAGGAAAAATCCTCTCGGGAAGCTATTGAGCTCAAAGGGTTTTGGGGGGTTGGGGAGTGGGGGAACAAACAGGAGGACTACTGGCGCTGAGGCCCAACAGGAGCTGCTGGTTGCCACAAGCGGGGTGATGCCATGTGGCGTGACATCACATGCTATGACAAGGATCGCGGATAGGTTGAGTTTGGGCCCTCGGGTATGTAATCAAGCTACAGGGTGGCCTTGTCAGCAGGAGACAAACACAAGAGGATAACTGGGCTGAGGCCCAACCGGAATGGCGGGAAAGCAGCAAATTGGGTGAGGCCTTGTGGAGTGATGTCACACACTGTGACAAAGGGAGAGAGAGGAGCTTTTAGGCAGAGGCCCTGAGGATAGGGTCAGGAGAGTTCAATGGAATGCAGGGCTCAGGAGGCGCAGAAGGTGGGTGAACAGCAGGAGAAGAGCCATCCCGGAATCATGGCAGACACCGCCTATGTCGGCAGGAGTGGGGGGCCGAGGGCCGGGCCTGCCGGTCACGTGGCAGGCCTGAGGCCTGTGAAGCTGAAGAGGGGTGAAAGGGTAGATGGGGGCTGGGCCTGTCGGCCATGTGGCAGGCCTGAGGCCTGCAATGCAGAAGAAGGGAAAACAGGTAGAATTAGAGCACATATAGGTGGTGGGGAAAAAATACCAAGGTGGAGAGTGGCCTCGTGGTGGGGAAAGGCACTGGAGGGGGAAATAAAGGGCAGAAGAGGTGCAATGTTTTGAGCACTGGCAAGAGCAGCGGGGGGCAAGGCAGGTGGAGTGGGAAGACCAGTTTTCAAAAAAAAAAAAGGAGGAAAACAAAAACAACAAAGGTGCATTTTCTTCACACAAATTTAAAGAAATAAGACATGAAGGACAGAAGGTTTGGTGAATAACACAGATGAGTGGCCGGGATATGGGTTAGGGGGTGGACAGGCAACAAGATACCTGGTTATATACAAAGCGAGCGACAGGAGCGTGAGTTGGCTGAAAAAAGCAAGATGAAGAAATTAGGGATATTTATTAATGAAGGAAATTTTCTGAGTTTATTCACAGCTTTTATACAGTCAAGAACAAGGTGATGGCACCAAGAGAAACAGGCCCTCAAAGAAGATGCCTACAAGGCCATCGTGGAGCTGGCGGAGAAAGTCAACAAGATGTGGCAGTTGGTGGAAGGAGGAATGGGGAGATCCAGGAAGAAAGGAAGGTGGGAAAGGAAAGGGAAAGAGGGCAGTGGAAGTGACCAACAAGGAGGGCATGCAGTCCAAAGAGGCTACAGCCACCTATGGTGGTCCCTCCCTGAGTGGTCAGCCCAGTACCACTGCAGCCCTGTGTACCAGAACCATCAGTATCTCCCCAAGAGCAAGTGGTATTGCCACCACTTGAACCCAGACTGGATCCCCTGAACACAGGAGTTCCCCTGTGGACAATGCCACAACCAGCTGTCCAGCTGCAGGAAGCCAGGCCAGGGTCACTTGATGATAACAGGCCACAGGGGCTGACAAGCCACGCAGGTAATGTATCAGGTACAGTTTGGTACAGCATTAAAGAATACATAGGCCGATTGTTACAGCACTGGGGACAGGGGTGTTAGGGCAGATGGAATCAGCACTGGCAGAGATCAGGTCGGATAAAGAAACAGCAGAAGAGGTAGAAAAGGTGACGGAAAGCATGGGAAAAGGTACAAGGGAGATAGGAGCCCCAGGGATGAGAATAGGGGAGCAAGTACCGCTAGCTATGAAGGAAAAGATATGGAAAGGGAAGTACGTAGACATTTTTGCCTTAGTCAGTAGGAAGCAGTGGCGAAATATGAGGAGATGTGGAGTATTGGGAAGAGTGAGATGGCTGCAGCAGTAGTTTGCTGGGTAAGAAGAGGAGGACATATTTACAAAAATAAAGATGTGGGATATAGGCGGTTTGTGGGTTTGCCACATACTCAGCTATAGTACTGAAAAGAAACCAGAGCTTGGCATTCCACTCATTATATACTCTCTGATCATAAGAAGGGCAAGGCAAAAGGAGGAGTAGGGAGGATATATTATGATGAGCTTTTCCAGCAAAGAATTGCAACCTATGGGGATGTGAGGTGGGATACAAAACAGTTGGATTTGTGGATGGACTATGTAACCGATCAATCCACACCAGAGGAGGAGATAGAAAAAAGGGGGGGAGTACCCCAAAAATGCTGCTGGAGCTATAACAGGGCATCCTGTTCATGACCGCATTGTCAGTTCTGGCATACATGCTCAAAATGTGATGCAAGGGGCCCAAGGGGGTGGGAGGCAGGGTACAGGTCAACAACCCTTTCGGGAAGGGCATGGCTATAGGGGCAGGCCATGGAATAGAGGATCTAGAGGCAGAGGATTTGGGAGTAGGGGGAACCAGGCTTACTGAAAAGTTAAAGGGACGTGAGGGGGCCAGGGGTGGGGAGTTAAGGAACAATTTCAGGTAGTGAAAACCCTAGCAAAACAGAGTTGTGGGAGAGATGGCTAAAGGTTCAGATAGAGAGGTGGCGAAACAATAAGAAGAGGTTTCAGAACTGTTTTCCCACTGCAGTGCGAAGGCCCAAGAAGGGCAAGAGAGGCTAACAACTTGGGGTCAGTTAAGGGGAAGGAGGAAATTTTGAAGAAAAAAATAGAGAAGGAAAAAGCAGCGGGGAGAGTAGAAGGGCCATACTCAACCACCCAATCACCGAATATTAGTATTTCCCCACTAGGCTTGGTGCCCAAGAAACAGGAAGGGGAATACAGGGTGATTCACCACCTGTCATTTCCAGAAGGGGACTCAGTGAACAATTTTATAAGGGAGGAACACAGCAGAGTCACTTACGCAACACTGGAAGAGGCCATACAGATTATTAGGGTGACACCAGATGCATGGATGGCTAGACAGACAAAGAGTCTGCCTGATTGCTCCAAGTTAGATGGGAAGATTGGGATCTATTGGGTTTCAAGATAGGGACCAGTACTATTTTGACAAGGCCATGCCCATGGTTGTTCCATAGCTTGTGCTACATTTGAAGCTTTCAGTACCCTGTTTGCAGTGGATATTTCAGGAATGGATGGGTTACAGAGTGGTCATACATTACCTGGATGACTTCCTGTTAATAGGCAGTGGGCGGAGGAGTCAAAAAGATGCTGGCTAGCTCAGAACCTGTGTAGAGAATCGGGGGTACCACTGGCACCAGATAAAATGGAAGGCTCCAGTAAGGTGTTAGATTCTTGGGAATTGAAATAGATACACAAAGAGAGGTATTTAGGTTGCCTGACAACAAGGTATCAAAGCTGAGAGATCTGATTCAGGTGCATACAAGCAGGAGATGGGTGCAGTTGAGGCAGGTACAGCAAGTAATGGGCCATTTGAACTACGCCTATAGGGCAATTGGACCAGGGAGGACGTTCACTAAGCAGCTAGTAAGGGCCATTGCAGGTGTAACCAGACCACACCACTGAGTGGATATAACAAGAGGAGTGAAAGAAGATTTTAAAGTATGAGAAGAATTCCTCAGCAGTTATAATGGCTCATCATTTTGGCAGAAAGAGTGGGTTTACAACACAGATCTTGAATTGTATACAGATGCTGCAGGGGGGGTTGGAATGGGGGGGCTATCTGAGGGGAAAATGTTTCTCTGAGCCATGGCCAAGCCATTGGGTGAGAGACAGAGGGTAAGGGACATCACACTGTTGGAAATCATGCCCATTTGGGCCTGCACCCTAGTTTGGGGAGAGGAATTAAGGAATCAGAAGGTTACATTTAGGTGTGACAACAAAGCTGTGGTAGATGTTTTAAACAACGTGGGCCAGATCGGAAATAGTCATGGGGGTGTTGAGACAGCTAGTGTTAAGAGCTTTGTAACTGAATATGTCATTCAGGCCCAAGCACATAGATGGGGTTAAAATATCTTAGCTGACAGCCTTTCCCATCTGCAGCTGGATCGTTTCTGGGTGCTGGCACCAGCAGCAGAGGAACAGAAAACACCCATACCAACGAACATTTGGGACAGTGGCAAGAGGGAGATGAAATGCTGTTTCACAACTCCTGGGCACCACGGACCTTGAGGGCCTATGAAGGGGCCTGGCAGGCATTGCAAACATTCAGGGAAGCACACCACACGGAGGTAAGTGGGCCACTTATGGAACAGCAGCTAGGAAAGTTTACAGTGGACCAATGGCAGAGAGGTACGGTCCACACCAAGATGGGGGTTTACCTGGCAGGGATTAGTTTAGTTTGTGGCCTAAGGAGGTGGAAGGACCCTATGAAATCAATGTTGATATGGAGAATTATGCAAGGGTGGAGTTGGTTGAAACAAAGACCCAGGGATGGAAGACCGCTAATAGCAGACCATTGGCTAGCAAAATTAAAGGGGGTACTGCCGACAATTTGCAGATCCAGGGATGAGGCACAATTATGTCACATGATTTACTTAATGATGTTTGCAGGAGCCTTGCGAGTGAGCGAGGTGGTAGGGCATGGCGGGAAGGATAAAGAAGGGGGGGCTAGAATGGGGAGACATTACTTGGGGGCAGAATGAGGTACAAGTCCTAATAAAGAGGTCAAAATGGATCAAGGGAGAAATGGGTGTGCCATAACCATTAAGGCTCATGTAGACAGGATGGTGTGCCTGGTAAAAGCTCTGTGGGCTTACACTGCAGAGTGGGGGATCAAAAAAGGGAGAGTATTTGTGCATGGAGATGGGAAGAGAGTGACGAGTTACCAAGTAACGGCCATGCTTAAAAATGGCATGGGATTTTTGGGCAAACAACCAGGCAATTATTCCTCTCATTCCTTCTGAATAGGGGCTGCTTCGCAATGGGCAGCAGCAGGAGAAACGGTGAACAGTATGATGGAAAAGGGGCGCTGGTGGTCTGCCAGCTACAAGAGGTATATTTGAGATACACAGGACTGAGATTAACATGTCATCTTTTGTTTGGTTACAGGAGCAAAAAAAAAAAAACAGAAGGGGGGTTGGTAAAGTACAAGAATATAAACAAGGTAGGAAGGTGATTAAGAAGTATGTTTTGCTTAAATCATATAAGGAGAGGGAGGACCACGGAAGTATGGATCTGTGGGCACTCATACATTTTGGGCAGAAAAAGAGTGGAGAGAAAAAGCTGGGGAAAGCAACTGTACCAGGATGTCCGACAATGTAAGCTTGTGTGGCGTGGCATCCAGGGATGAAGATGGGCACAGTTGCTCCCACCCTGAAAAGACATGAAAGAGCAGTGGCCCATCCCAGACTTAATTGTGTATACACCTTGGGGTAATGACCTTGGAGGAAGCCATGGGTGGACACGTATATACAGGTAAAACAGGACTTAGGGAAGATATGGCAGTGGTGGCCGAGAGTGGGCATAGCCTGGTCAGACATGATACCAAGGAGGGTATGGAGGCATGAGCACAGCCTTATAGCAATGGACAGAGCCAGGAGGAAAATGAATAGGAGGGTAGGAACTTTGATAAGGAGAATGGGAGGGCATGTAATATTGCGAGGGGTGGAAGAATGGGTAGAGGATTTTTACAGATCAGATGGAGTGCACCTGTCAGACCTAGCAATAGACATGTTTAATACTGAAATCATGGAGTTTATTGAGGCATAGAGGAGACAAGAAAGGAGTTAAAAAAAGGGGGAGAGGAAGAATCCTAAAGGGGAAGACCAGTCATCAACAGCAAGCTGGAGACAGGCTATGGGGAAAAGGGGAGGGAAGGTGGGAGGGAAATAAAAAAATATGATGAGAAGAAGAAACTGAAGGACAAAAAGTCGTCTCAGTTCTCATCGTTACCTAAAAGAAAAGAGGAGAAGAAGGCACCCAGGTTTTCACCTGGGGAGGCGAGAAGAAAAGAGAGAGAGAGAGATGATCAGAGTTTGAGATTGGGATGCAATACAAATAAAATTGTAAAAAGACCTTAATAAAATGATGATGAAATGATGATGGGAATTGGAAATGTAATTATGACATATATTAAATTGTCAATCTGAGAACAACAACATACAACATACAAGTGGTTTGTCTTTTTTGGGGGAAACGCGGGGGAATCTGGGACAATGGATTTTGCCCTTTTAGGGGCAGACCAAGTTGTCCTGGTGAACCCCTTCCCGCACCCCCCTTTTGTTGTTGGAAGTGGTTTGCTCAGGAAGGGAAGGGGGGAGGGACTGGGAGCCAGGACAAAAAGCAAGCAGGCAGGAAGGGGCGGGGCAAAAGGGGGTACTAAAAGGTCAGCACAGTGGTGGTTCAGTCACTTTTACTGAAGTTTTGTTACCTCCCACCCACCCAACAAAAGAGAAGGAGAATGTGGCTGACAGAGAATGATTTGGCATGATCTGTCAGAGGTGGATGACAGAGTAAGTTGGGTAAGACACAGGTGGACTGCCAAAGGTGGATAGCAGTAAAACGGGAAAAGGGAGGGGAAGGAGGGGGAGACAGGAGGAAATAAAAAGAAATATGATGAGGAGAAGCAGAAGAAGAAACTGAAGGACAAAAAGTGGTCTCGGTTCTCACCATTACCTACCAGAAAAGAGAAAAAGGCACAGGTTTTCGCCTGGGAGGCGAGAAAGAAAAGAGAGAGAGTGATCAGAGTTGGAGATTGGGATGCAATACAAATAAAATTGTAAAAGACATTAATAAAGTGATGATGAAATGATGATGGAATTGGAAATCTAATTATGATATATAATAAATTAATTGCCAGTCTAAGCACAACAACATACAAGTGGTTTGTCTTTGTGGGGAAAAGGGGAATCCGGGACAATGGCACTTTTTGTGTTATCAAAGCACTTAACCTTCTGCATGGTGCTTCAATGCACCAAGGTATGCTGTTATCCCAGCACAGACCACACAGTGTAATGATATATTTATTAAGTACTATCTTCTATGTAAGTATGTCTAATGCTAATCAACAACAAATATGTAAGAGCTAACAGCAGCTTGCCCTTAGGATACATAATTAGAAATAATCTAATATGCAATACCTACTTAGCAAATGTCACAAAAAAGAGAATTATATCCATGTATACTGGCTACAGTAGTCCTACAGATACTGCAATTGCTAGCAATAGTTAGGCCAAGATCAAAGAAACAAATTCTGATCAGGTCCACCACAGCTGCATAATGAAGTTAGTGAAGTTGTGTGGAATTGTTAAGGAGGTATGGAGAAACAACACAATGATTTGTGAGTAGTAAGATTTGTTTTAGTTTCTATTCTAAGTAAAGCATACATATTATTAGAAAAATATATGAAGGTGTACATTTTAATGAACAGAATAGGAAGCAATATGGGTTTACAAAAGAACCACAGAGCAAATGCTACTGAGGTGTGTATTATCCTGGATGATATTGGCTGGACAGCCACATTTTGAAGAAAACACAATTGCATACTCCAATAATGCAAGCATCATGGAAACATATGCAAATCCCCATGATGGTATAGAAGGTGGCAGTACATGAAAAAGTAATGGCTGGCGTATGTTCAGCCTTGGGATTATTTACACAGTTTTTTTTTTAGAGAAACAGGTTTTTTGTCCATGAGGTGATGTAAGTTATATTTAAGCAATGTGTTGATGTCAGGAAGTCAGTGATGGATTGTTAGCAGAGACAATGTGATAGTAACTTTCAGAGGGGGTCATTTTTGATAAGGGTAAGGTGGTTATGCTTGTGATAATGGGAATATTAGGAAAGCATAAAGTCTATGCAGAAGTGGAGTACAAATATGCATAGTTTCATAAGTATGTGCTCAGAGTGCAGGCAAATGTGATTTGCAGGTTTGTTTTAGAAATAGGTAAAAATAGTGATACATGCAATTGATAGAAAGACAGATAATTACATAGACATATATATATATATATATATATATATATATATATAGAGAGAAGAGAGCGAGAGAGACAGACAGACAGGCAGAATAGGAATGGCAGTGAAGTATTGAAGTGATGCCAACCCTAGCCCCACAGGCATTGGGGTGTGCCTTTGGGTCATTGCCCATAACGCTCATGCCATTTCACCTCACCCTAACCTGCAGACACAGACAAGTGTTGAGCTGTGCCTTGGGGTGTTCAAGCTTTACACTCACCCCATTCCATAAGGAAATACGCTGAAATGGGTACAGTACTGTATAAGAAAATGGAGTGAACGTTGGAGCTGAAGACTCAAAGGCACACCTTGATACCTGTCACTGGCTGCAGGGTGGGGATGGTTGTGGAATGGCATGAGCATTACAGTTGACAATCCCAAGTCACACTCCTGATACCTGTCAGTCCCTACAGGGCAGGGTGTTATGCTCAGAAACCCTACAGCCCTGGGTGTTGTTATGTGACTTCTTAACCTAGCAACAGCATTTAATGCATTACATTATAAGGACAAGTAAATGTTTTTAATACATTTACACACAGTTACATAAATTTAATTTTCTGGATAGAATAATTTAAATTTAGTAACAGTGATAGTATAAAGCAATTACCCAGACAACTTGAAAACTAGAACTACTTTATATTGTACATTGACACCCCATAAGGATCTCCTTGAAATTGAGATGCAAATGGCACACATTTATCCTTTTTCTAACAGGAATTTTTTACTATTCTAAATACATTTCTTGATTCAGTAACTGCTCAGAACATCTATTGTATGACCTACTTATTGACATTGTACACCTGCTATGCAATGTACTGCTGCTTACTACACCAACATTATGAACCATAAAACAGATGACTGCCATAACTAGGGAGACAGAATAGCACAGTGGTTTAAGACTCTGAGCTGCAAATCTGGAGATCTGTGTTTGAATCCCACAGCCCCCACTTGCATATTGGGTGACACTGAGCAAGCCACTTAACTTCCATGTGTTTCCAGATTGCCCTGTAAACAAGCTTTCAGCTTAGTGTGTCACTCGGTTAAACAATTGAAAGAAAAAACATAACATATAAATTGTTCTTACTTTATTTTGATACTACAAGCTTTGACTAATACATCCATCCTTAAATGTACTTTTATAGCTCATGTGTCTGTGACCTAGGCAGAACTACACTTAAAATCGTACCGTAAATAAATAAATCATCGGAATAACATTTATTTCAGTTGTGTCTCCTTCCTTTTCAGATGCCCATGACACTATGAGTGTGTGTGTATATATATATATATATATATATATATATATATTACTTCAAAGCACTAAATCTATTCAGATGCACAAAACACAATACTTTATTCTCTTTACACATTATTGCTAAACTTCAGGTCCCAGAGAGATAAAAATGTAGAGCTTCCCCCAGCTATTTGGGTTGGTGCTTCAGCTGTGTGTATGGGGAGGGGGGGATATAAAAAGCTTTTAAGAAACAGACACCCTATTATCCAATAAAGGATAGTCTTCTTTGGGTGACATATTTTACTCCTTTGTGGGCTTATACCTTAATTGTCATTCTTGTGTTGCAAGTGCTTGCTTTCCTCAAGTGCTGTAATTTCAGGATGCAGTTTCACAAGTGCTGTATAAGGATACAGTTTCAGGCACTCCTTAATTAATTTTTCTTTCCTTCTGAACCTTAAGCTCTGATGCCCCAGGCAGCTCTGATAGTCAGTTGTTTCAACATGATAGATCCACCACATGCCCTTCTCACTTGAACCCCCCAAAAATGGTGGGGGTGAATCTTTAGGAGTGTCTTAGGTGGAGGTGGAGGTGGGGATGGATCTTACCCCCCCCAAAAAAAAAAACTAATGCTGCCTCCCACTTCTCAGTTTCCAGTTCTTATACCTCCAATTTAAGAAAGAAAATAGTGTCCTGCAACCATTGACTAACATGAAAGTGTATTTACAGTATTTGAGGGTGGAAAGCATTTCTTGGAGGAGGGTAAGGCAGAAGAGACTATTTGCACCTTCAGCCAGTTCCATGGACAGAAAACATGACATCAGCCCTTTTGTACATGCAAAACATCTGCAGACTCTGCCCACTGCAGCCATAGAAAAGAGTTGCTTCCAAGTGCCATCCCATATTTTAACCAGACTCCTCCCATATACAGGAGAAGGGTATGGGTTTACAAAACAGGAAGAAAGATAATGTAAGGAATAGGTCTCAACACCTAATTAATGGATGGCCTTCAGAAGAGTACCATCATTTATATGTACAGTATCTCAGCTCCAGTCTAAATAGATAGATAGATTGACAGACAGACAGACAGACAGATAGATAGATATAAAGTGGAGCCAGCCATGATGCAATGCAGTAACTCATAGTAAGCAACATATCAAAAAATATTGTAGTAAAAAAGGACTTTAATGCCATTGAAGTACACTGATTCTTGTAGCATACTGGAGCATTTTGTGACATACAGTAGCATTACCATATTGCATCTTGGCAGGTGCCACTCTGTGTTTATTGATACTATATATATATATATATATATATATATATATATATATTGCAAATGTAGTATTCATAACATAAACTAATAATATGACATATAGGGACATTATTGTTGTTAATTAAGGCCATCGCTTTATTTCATCTTTGTTGAATTCAACTCTACTACTGAATATTTTTCAGACTAAATAGTGAGAGTTGTACATTGGCTATAATCAGTGGCACTGAAAATTTACAATAAAAGTTACTCAAAGATGCAAAGATTTTTTTGCAGCAATTACTGGAAAACATTGAGATTTTGACTTGTCATCTTTTTTGCTCTATTGATCCTTGTGATTTGAGCATGTACTCCACAGCAAAAGTCATTCAGAAAATATATTATAACCTGTACACTGTATGCCTTCAACATGGAGAGGTCTCTGTTCTTGAAATGAATACAAAACCCTTTGAAGTGTACTGCAGCACTACTACAGTATCTCAAATCTAAAAACATCTTCATGTGTACTAACTAGATTTTGCCTAATGATCCTCCACCAATCAATATTAAATAAATCTTGAATCAATGTATTTTGGCTGTGGGCTGGTCCATCAGAGCAATGGCAGCACTACTGCATGTGGTGCTGATGACCCACATTTAGGAAGGAGAGAGGTGTAGTCAGAGGGTTGGGGGGATATGATGAGCATCCGATAGACAGCTCTTCTCCTCTGGGTGGGAGGATCATGGCCTCCTGGCTTATCAATGACACCTATTGGAGGCTGGGTGGGCAACCACCATGGCTGCTCTCAAGGGGGAGGTGATGGTGGACATCTGTAGGTCGACAGCATGAGAGAGCCCAACCTGCACTGATGTCATTGCACATCCATGCCTCTTGGGAAACTTACAAGGGAAACCCCTTTCCCAAGCTTCACCATGAAGCCCCTAGTTCTCTGCCTGAATGATACCCCAAGTATAAGCCTCAGCTGGGGCCTCAGAAAGATTCCAGTCCCTCCCTTCTGGGAGCCCTGCCACTGGGAGCAAGCTGCAGGCCTCCCAGTCTGGCAGACTGTGGAGATCCTTGGCATGAGGTCTAGGTGCTGAAGAGGGGGTACATTCACCACTGACAAGCTGAGGCACATAAATAGAATTGAAAAAAATATATGTATTTTGGCTCTTATGAGCTGCAAGTTATTTAAGACTTATGAACAATTACTTTTAATTTACAATGTTTTTTTTTAATTGTCTCTGTACTTTGTTAAAAAAAACAGTTAACTGCTGGTGGCACTTAATTGGGTTGCCAGTAAAAAATGCAATTTTTATTTTGGTAAAATAACTTCTGTTCTTTAGTTTTGTGTGATAGTGTACATATGTTAATGTCCACTATTAAAAATATGCTATCATATCAATAGTTTTTTTTTAATATAATGCAACATTTTTGTATTGTTGCTGCAATGCTTTTGTTTATTTGAAGGCACATGTTTAAATACATTTCACCTGTTATAGCAACTTGCTTTCTGAAACTCAGTGAAGCATTTAGTGTAGTCGTTGCATGCAGGCAGTAGACTGCCTAGTGAAGGCCTTGTTCAAGAAGCAGATTCAAGTTCCTAATCAGCAAACCGGGCCTTCAAACATCCTCAGATATCTGAATCCATTCTCAGTAAAAGCATACCATATATACATGGAAAGCTCCATTCTACCACTTAGAAACTAATTTGTGCAGTGTTTAGTACTTCATTAAGGTGAATGAGATAATTCGAACCTTAACTCGGATATAGTTTTTTTGTCTCTGTGGTTTTGACTTCTTCAAAACAGGATGTTAGTTGCTTAGATGTTCATATAATTGGCTCAATAATTTTAAAACCAAACCAGGCCCTGAATCATATGAAAGCAGCATCACAGAGAACCCTTAGAAAACCAACCCTGCTTTCACTGTATTCTTTTTACCAAAACACAATTCAGCAGCCCAAATTGTTCATACAGTTCAAAGTCTTTTATTGAATATTTCAATGTTGTGTACACATTTTGAGGCAATGACTCAATACATTGCAAGAAACTGCAGAACATGCCCCTTTTTTGTATGAAGAAGAGTGAAAATGGCAAAGTCTGTTATACAACTGTGGGTGCAATTTGCCAGTGGCCCATGCTATAATCAATGTCTGCTTGATTTACTGCTATAACAGTGTCCAGTGTCAGGTTCCCTTGTGTCAGTCAATGTCTTGAGTTTAAAAGAGTCAAGAATAGCTAAGGCCATTACTTCACACTTGCTTGACTTCTTGCAATTTGCCAGCTGATTACTACAGCCTGCAGGCTGAAGGGATTGTGGAGGCACACACATGTGCAGCACTGTTTCTGTGCAATGTCTCCTGCTGAATCTCTAACAAGATTAGAGCTGCAAATGCCACTCAGCAACAGATGTACCAGGACCCAACCAGTACAGCAAACGAAAAAGGCTGATGCCACACAGGAATTTAATGGGTTTAATATGCAGACTTGCAGTGAAACAAACAGAAATTGCACTTAATGTACAACCAAAATAATAACACCATGGGAGACATCAAAAGCCCCAACCAGTTTCATGCCTGTGTGGTTCCTTGGGAACACTGGTCTTTTACTACCAGTATATTTTTTATAGGAAGCATTCAAAGTGACACACCACACACATTGTACTATAAAACAATTAAAATGGCAACCCTGTACAGTGAAAGAAAATGAAAAAAAAAACAGTAAAAATCATTATAAAAGATGGCCAAAATTGAATACATGCTAGCTATAATAAAGAATACCATTACAGACATATCATAGCCAAACAGCATATCCTATACAGCCTCATGCTCAATGTGTGTATAAAGGGAGAATCATACATTTAAAAGAAACATTCGTAGTTATAGAAAAATGTGATTACAAATGACTATAATTGGACACTGGGACAGAAGAAATATCCAAATACAGTAGTTTTAATTTTGTGCATCTCTGCAAAACCATACATACACTCGCAACCCTCATTCCTAGAGAAAGGCACTATGGATATGCAAATCCATAAAAATATATTATAGGGGGAGGTCACACCCTTATAGTTGGGGTTGATTAGGCACTTTAGTGTTAAACCTAAAATTTTGCACTTTACCAACTTTGCAACCGATCAATGGATTTCATAAAATTTGGCATGCGCTTTCCTGTGGGTAGACCTCTTGACTTGGCAAGTTTTGTTCCAGTTGGATGTGTGGATTTTGAGATGCAGATAGTGTAAAAACCTTAAAATTCATCATTTTTTGCAGTTTTTTCCTCATCGCCTTACATCCAGATAGTGTGGAATTTTGGTATGATTGTTTTATGGAAGAAACAGATTGGGAGACAGAACTGCCTTGTATTTGTTTGGTGAAAAAAATGTATCTGTTGCAAAGTTATTTAAATTTTTAAATTCCCATTATTTTCAATGGGAATATCACTCTCCAGGATAGAGGGATGGAATGAAAAAGGAAATTGGTCTGACGAAAAAGGATCTTTTTCATGAGGGCCAATCCTTTTCACCAAGAAAAATTCCTTTTCAATCAATCAATCAAACTTTTTAACCAGGCAGTTACACAGTTACATCATTCAACAAGCTCATTTGCAAGATGGTCCTGGACATACAAATCAATTTCCATTTACAGTTTACGACAACATGTTGAGGCATATCATACAAGAAAAAACAGTATAAACATAAATAACATTACAGGATAATATGATATAGGAATACGTCTTGATAGCAAGGCAGTATACATATACAGATACTACATCATAGGATGTTTGGAGTCAATAATGGAGTGAAGCATGAGAGGATGGTAGTGGTACAAAGGGTACAGTGGGAAGGGGATAGAAACATATAAGGTAAAGAAGGGATAACCCTGCTATGTTAGGAGTCCCCAAATTACCACAGGTAAGGAAGGAGGGAGCTAGGGAGGAGTTTGCCCTAAGGGTCTACCAGCCAACAGGACTAATTGGGAGGCCAGGAGGATCCATATGCTAAGAATAAATTCAATTGGTTTGTCAACATTTACCGGAAACAGTCGCACACAGTTTTCAGGCAGCTGAAGAGCAATTGTTTGAATACATAAGGGCTTGGCAGGTGGAAGAGTTTAAGAACATTCTGTGAATTATTCCAAAGTGATGGTAGGAAGGAGCTGATGGCAGCTGTGCCATGGTGATTCCTTGCTCGTGGTAGCTTGAGGAGGACAAGGGAGGAATTCCGTTGGCCATAAATGCCAGCTGACCATTCAAACAGATTACAGATGTAGGGTGGGAGTTTGTTGGAGAGCACCCTGAAGATCCACATAAGGGCATCTATTTGCCTCCTCAGAGGAAGGGATGACCAACCTATTGCCTGGTACAACAGGCAGTGATGAGTCCGGGGTGGCATATCGAGTATAAATCTCAAGGCTGAATGGTAGAGTGTATCAAGCTTCTGAAGTGCATACTGGGGGCAATGGCTATATAGAAAATCTGAGTAATCAAGCAGGGGTAAAAAGGTTGCTTGAACCAGCCACTTCCTGGCTTCAAGGGTAAGAAGATGCCTTATGTGGAAGAATATGCCAATGCGCTGTCTTAATTTTTTTGTTAACTCACACAGATGTGTGCTGAAACTGAGTTTATTATCCAACGAGACTCCCAGATGTTTGAATTTATCCACTGTTTCCAAGGTTCACCAAGGAGGGTGGTAATCAGAGGAGGCCAGATGTCTCCAAATTATAAGGGAAGTGCGGGAGAAAATTATGTTTGTTTTTTCCATTGAGTAAAAGCTTGAGATTCAGCACATTATATTGGAGGTTGATAAAGTCTTGCTGTAGCTCCTTATGAGCAATATCTAATGAGGAGTTGGTTGTATAAAGGACTGTGCCATCTCGAAAAGGTGAAAATTTCCTTAGGATGCCAGAGTCAATGCGGTTTATGTGGATGGGACCCAGGATGGAACCTTGCTGCCGCCTCGTGGCAGAACTTTAAGTGGGGACAGTTCTCCTTGTGTTTTAATTTGTTGTCTTCTGTTTGTGAGGTAACAATGGAACCACTTTAATGTGACAGGGGTTAGGCTAAAGTTACCCAGAAAATCAAGCAGAATGGAGTGATCAACCATGTCAAATGCTTTGTTGAGCTCAAGGAAGAGAACATAGGTGTGCTGTTTGCTGTCCAGGGCTTTTGACTAGTCATAAGACACTTTGGCTAGAGCTGACACAGTGCTATGCTGTGGTCTAAACCCTGATTGGGCTGGGTTGAGGATGTTTTCATGATCCAAGTGCTCCCTCAATTGTGGGTTGAGAATTTTTTCTAATAGTTTGGACAGTAGAGGAAGAATCGAGATTGGTCTGTAATTGTTCTGTCTGTGGGGTCTGCCGACTTGAACAAGGGGACAATGTGCACAACTTTCCAGCTAGATGATAGCTCCCCTTGCATAAGTGAGCAATTAAATAGGTGAGTGATTGGAGCTGTTAGATAATATAACCCTGCTTTTAGAAAGAAGGGTTCTAATGAATCTGCACCAGCACTCTTTCTGGAATCCAAGGAGAGGAGAAGTTCCTCCACCTGCTTAAGGATATTCAGGAAGTTGAAGGGAGGCAGCTGGTGCCAAGGGCAGAGGCAAGGCTGGTACATATGCTTGTGGCACTTGGGGCACACAGTTTTCTGACAGGAGAGGCATCAAATGCAAGGCCTGCAGTAGCAAAATGATTATTAAGTTGATCCAGGATCTCAGACCTGCCTGTATAAGACTAATTGTTACGCAATAATCTTGGCGAGATTGGGGTGGCAGGAGTGTCCTTTGACCTGTATCAGGATTTGCCAGAACTTGGCAGAGCAATTTTGTTTTCCTTAAGGGGACTGAAAGAACAGTGATTTTTGGCCCTGACCAGTTTAAGCGCAGGCATTTCTGGCTACCTGAAAGGAGAATGAATCTGCATCAGACTGTGACTTTCTTGTCCTTTTCCATATGGTGTCTCTGGCTAGCAAATCCCTTTCTAGGGATGGACTGAACCAGTCAGGTGCCCGATTTTGGGATTTGACCTTTCTTAGGGGAGCATGTTTTTTTATTGCCCTTGTTAACAGATCCTGAAAGATGCAGAAGGCTTCAGTCACAGAAGGTGCAAGATAGAAATCCTGTCACATGGTATTCCTAAGATCTGTCAGTAAGGCAGGGAGGCAGAAATGTTTTAGACTGCACTTTAATTTAGAAAGTAGAGGTGGAAGGGAGGTGTGGGGACCACCTGACGCAAGTGATAGTGCAGTGGTCACTCAGATCATTATGAAAGACCCCTGTGTGGGAGATGTTATGTGGCTTATTGATGAGCATAAGGGCCAATAAGGAACCACAACCAGTTTTGTTTTTTATTAGGTCAGGTAACCACAGGGGTGATCTGAGTTAACCCATGCTCATCACAGAAATCCTTAAGCCTATTAGCACAGGCATCATTCCAGTTGAGATTTATGTCCCCCATAATGACGCATTCAGTGTTTGCAATATCCAGAAGGGAATGGAGGTGTGGCAGTAGACTGAGACCAGCAGCAGGCAGCCTATAGCATGCAACTACCAATAGGGCCACTCCAGGCGATAGTGCTAACCTGAGGGCAAGACACTCAAATTCTTCAGGCATTGATGTGCGGACAATGTCGGTAATTAGAAATTTGTCCTTGACATACATGGCAACACCACCACCTCTAGTCAACCTATCACACCTGTCCCAGGGATGTTGATTGTTTTGTCAGATACGTTGCTTCTAAGCCATGTTTCTGAGAACATTGCTACATCAGGCATAGTGTGTAACACCCAGGCCTGGACCTGGTCAATTTTGTTGACTAAGCTGCATACATTCATATGCAGGAAGCTCAACCCCTTTAACTGTGAGAGTGCCCCTGGAGCCGCTAGCAGATGGGGGGGGGCAGGTTTAATTCCACACTGCCTGCACAGAGTAACAGCAGGATTAGCAATTTCCTAAGCCATTTTACAAGAACCCTCAGGAAAGCTTTGCTAGATTGCTTAAAGTGGGCATTGCCTGGGTCAGTAGAACAAGCGTTTGGGGGGCAGTGAAGGGTGGTCATAGTAAATATCACTACCCTAGCAGACAGGTAGAGGGGTATCTGCTTGAGGGGTGTTGGAAAGTAGGAGATATGGAATATTCTGCTAGCCTGCAGATTACTGCCTTTAAAGAACAATGACTAAAAAGCTAATGCTACCAGAATTGGTTCCTGACATGTAGTGACGTTCTGGCAGATTGTAAATTTTGGTGAGACCATGTTAGGCTCCAAGGATAGATGGAGGACACAGCCAAAGAGAGGAAGTAGGCTAAGGATTCCATCTTGGGAATATTGCATGGCAGTAGATGAACAGCACACAGATTGAAAAAGAGTAGGGTATTTTAGCTAGAGGACAAGGGGATACTGGAGCTTTGTGAAAGTGGGACTATATAGGAGAGCAATATAATGAATAATAGGACTATACAGGGGAACAGGGGAGGATGCTCAGGTGGAAGAAAGTGGAGTGAGACTAGACTGTCAGGTGAGGAGCAATGCAGAATGAAGCACAGATGAGGAAAACAGAGTGATGTCTTTTCGGGGAGGCTTGAATGCCAAGGGAGTTGCTTAGAGTGCAGCCGTAAGGTGGTGGAGGAGAGCTATTTAATAGTGGCTGGAGCAGAGTTGGGGGTTGGGACAAAAAGTACACTCCTGAGAGAGATTCCCTGTGCTTCAGTTTAAAAAAGGCGCCACAGGCAGTGATCCGAGAATGGGCCAATCACCGAAATGCAGAGAGATGGCTCAGCCAGTGACATGCCTCACTCTGGATGAATGATAGCAGCAGCGGGCAAATGCAGTTAAGTTCCCTGACAATGGCTTACCTCAGGTGTGGGCAGCAGGGTCTTCATCACAGGTTCAGGCAGCTATGGCATGGGGATTGCCCATAGGAGTTGACCTGAGGAATAAGCAGGACAGGTTAGCCACAGTAAAGGAGCATCAGCAGAGGTTGGGGACACAGACAATGCAGCATGGTGTAAGTGACAGAAAGGGAGGAGAGCAAGATTAGCGAGAAGGGAGGAGGAAAGCAAAGGAATTAGTCTGGGGTCTCTGCTAAGGCTCTGATCTGGACCTTGTAGACAAAGACTTTGAATGTGTTAAATGGCGGGTGGGTGGAGAGTGAGACAGAATAGGAACTGAACGGAACACACAAGTTTTAGGCAGAACAGAGAACTCAAAATGATTTAAATGGCGGGGGTTAGAAGGGAGATAGAAATCTATCTAGGAGAATATAAATTTTAGGCACTGTAGAGGGACCTTAGATATTTTAGAATGGCAGGGGGTTGAGGAGAGAGAGAGAGCGAGAGAAAGAAAGACAGAATGGGGTACAGTGAGGTGGGACAGAGATAAATGGAGAGCAGTTTAGCAAGGAGACAGTTAAAAAAATTGTGTGCTGGACAAAAAATTTAACAGATTTCAATTATCATTCATTTAGAGGCATGCACAATACAGAAGCAGTTAAACTAAACTAATTGCTGCTTTGATTGACTAACTGGATGGCCAGATTTAAGATCAGAGGTCGAGTTTAATGACAAGTAAATCATGCACATTTCAAATGAACATTCTTTTTGGAGGCATGCACAGTACAAGAGCAGTTAAGCAATGCAAGATACTGAAGCTTAATTATTAGCTGGGATGGCAGAGTTTAAGGTCAGACAGGTTAAACCTTAGCAATGCAGAATTTTAAGCACAGGCTATTTGCTCGGACTGCACAAATTACACAACTTAGAAAAGACGTTAGTAATGCAAATAACACCAAGCCATCCTGGGAGGGATTATACTTTTGGGAGTTAAGTGGCTTCCCTGTGCTTCAGTATAAAAAAGGCACCACAGGCAGTGCTCTGAGAATGGGCCAATTGCAGAAATGCAATGAGATGGCCCAGCCAGTGAAATGCCCCACTCTGGATGAAATGTAGAAGTAGCGGGCAAATTCAGTTAAGTTCCCTGACAGCAGAGTACCTGGGGTGTGGCAGCGGGGTCTTCACTGCCATTCAGGCGGCTATGGCAGTGGGATCTCATGCAGGAGTGGACCTGGGGTGCAGGCAGCTGGGTCTTCACTGCTGGTTCAGGTGGCTCTGACAGTGGGATCACCCACAGGAGTGGACCTGGGGTGCAGACATTGGGGTCTTCACCACCAGATCAAGCATTTTTTGCGATCTGCCATCTTGATTTCTGTTTTTTCAAATAAAAATAGGTGAAAAAACAGGGACGATGAAGTCATCTATAGACACCAATACATGTGTCTTGCTGATTGGGAGTTCCTTAGCTTTATGTTGTACTTCTGTGGTGGAAATCGTGTGGTAAAAATGATTCTTTTCATGTTTTAAAATCCTTTTTTGCCACTCACTAACTTCCCTTTTTATGTTGGCTTATGTCCGCATGTACAAGCAACATCTTGTGGTAGTAGCACCGTAGTAGCACTTTAAAAGGTGTGTTAGTATTGTGGTGAATCCAGGGGATGCTTTAGTTGGTGTGTCCCTCAGCTGCCAATGAGTGAGTATGCTGCCGATGACAGCAGTTACAGAGAGTGCCACCAACTTGAAAGAAATCCTCCACTGCAATGAGAGACAGGCTGGTCATTGCAGCTGCAGATCTGGCACACTTCCACTACATGCCATTCCTGGTGAACCATTTCAATAAACGTGATGGCAGCTCCTGCCGTCCACCACTAACAATCCCTAGAAAGCTGACTTTGGGGGAGCCAAATCCCCCTGTTGGCATGCCCCTGCCCCAATTTGTTTACCAACAGAGGTGCCTAATCCCTGTCAGAATAATGTCCCCCTAATGTTATTTGTTTGCCAATGAAGGTGCCCAATCCCTGTCAGCTCCAGTTCCCACCAGAAAAAAAAAAAACAGGTGGCACACTGGGAGCCCACCCCAGTGTGCCTAAATGAATGTCTCACCTGTAAAAGAAAAATGTTCCCATTAAGTTGTTTTTTTCTTTAATCCTGCAAAACAAGAAAATATTTCCTCATTGTCTACAGCACCCCCTCCTCCAACCTGAACCCGCCCTCTGTGCACTGCACCTCCCCACACCTCCCCTCACCCCACACTTACCTCCAGAGGTCAGTGTGGTGATCTTTGGTGGAGCAGGAGCACGTCTGCACTCTTCATAGCTGACCGCAAACTGAAGAAATGCTGATAAACTGTATAATGGCATAAATGGGAGGTTTTCAGCTTAGCTGAATATCTCAGACATTTTTTTGACTTTTGGCTCCAAATTTTCAGCATGGGGTTCTTGGGACCCCACCTCATGGAATCAGTCATTGCCATTTCATTATCGGTACCAAAGGTGATTTCCACGATCACTGCATGGAATCACCTTTTGAGACCGAGTAACAAAATGACAGTGCCACTGTTCATGAGGTGGGCTACCAAAAAGCCTATGTTGCATATTTAGTGAAAAAAATTCAAAAAATGACTGTTACAAGCATGTGTTGTGGTTTTCATGCACACTCGTAACTTCAAGAATTTTTAATATTTTCAGTCCAGATTTTCAACATTACCATTTTTCACACCTCCTTATGAGCAATGTAGCTGTCATTTTTCATATCCTGCCCAAAATGTGTTTTCGTACATGTGGCACACTTTGGCATGATTGCTGTGGGAAATCAAAGTTTGAGACAGATTAAGAAAATCACAGTGACACTGTTTATGAGCAGAGGTCCCAAAATTCCTATGTTGAAAATTTGGTGAAAAAATTCCAAATAATGACTGTAGCATAAGCATGCATTGCTGTTTCCATGCATGCTCATAACTTTGAGAATTTTTAATAGTTTCATTCCAGATTTTCAAAATTGTCATTTTTTCATACCTCCTTATGAACAGTACAGCTGTCATTTTTCACATCCTGCCCAAAATGTGATTTCTCACATCTAGCGCACAATGGCACAGTCACTGTGGGGAATCAGTGTTTGGGACAGATTATGAAAATCACAGTGTCACTGTTCTTGAGCAGAGGACTCAAAATGCCTATGCTGAAAATTTGGTAAAAGAAATTCAAAAAATGACCACATTATGGGCGTGCATTGCACAGTATTCATAGCTCATATGTTTGCAGATTTTTCAAATTTTCTCTTTTCAACATTGCCATTTTTTACTCCTCCTCATGAACAGTACAGCTGTCATTTCTTCCATGCTACCTGAAATGTGCTTCATCACCTGTGGCTCCCAATGGCACAGTTGCTGTGCGAAATCACCTTTCAAGATCGAGTAACGAAATGATAGTGCCACTGTTCGTGAGGTGGGGTCCCAGAAAGCCAATGTTGAAAATTTGGAGTGAAAATACCAACAAACACCCAAGGCATTAAGGTTTCCAACCATGCACCCATCCTGTAGAGACTGACAGGCATCAGGGATGTAACTTGGGTTAGTTGGCCATAATGTTGGCAGAATTCTACCCCAGCCCTCACCCTACAGCCACTGACAGACATTGAGGTTTGCCTTGGGTTCCATCACCCTAATGTTCACCCCGTTCTCCTATATTGCACCCATATCAACTTATTTTGTTATGGAATGGGATGAGCATAAGGGCTGAAGATTCCAATGCACACCCTGACACCTGTCGCTGTCTGCAGGGTAGGGTGAGGTGGAACTGTGTAAGTGTTATGGGCTACCCAAAGCCACACTCCCAACACCTTTCAGACTCTGCAGGGGTGTGTGTGTGTGTGTGTGTGTTGGCATTACTTCAATGCTTCACTGCCATTCCTATTTCACATTTTTAACTCCTACACTACCAATGCTAATGCCAGCAGGCCAACATTAAGCATTGACAAATACTAGCTATTATTCCTTTGCTATTCTCACCAAAGCAGCAAAGGACTCATAGGAAGGGAGCATCTTTGGTGAGAAAGGATCATTTTATTCTCTCCATTTGTTAGACACTAATTTTGTTGGTGGGCCAGTGGTCCCTCTGCTCTCCCCCCATTCTCTGATTGCCATCTTTACATTAAATATTATATTCCCTGGTAGTCTAGTGGTCCCTCTCCTCCCCCTCATTGTCAGATCATTGTCCCTGTATAAAAAGAAGAAGTATATTCATTGGTAGTCCAGTGGTCCCTCCCCTTCCTCCATTCTTGGAGCACTGTTCTGTGTAAAACAATTATATTCCCTGGTTGTCCAATGGTCCTCTCCATTTGTCTGATTGCAATCCAGATATAAAAATTACATCCCCTGGTAGTCCAGTGGTCCATCCCTTCCCATTCTCTACTGTCCATCCCTATCCTTTTACTGGTGACCTCAATAAATTCAGATACATGTGGACCAACAGTTTGGGATAAGGATGAGGTGTAGCTCTGGAGACTAGCTTTGGTATCACACTGAAACAGCCAGGGTGCTGTGTGGCAGCTATGTAGTGCTGAATGTGCAGCTCAGCCTGAACTTTTGGATTTGTGGGATTTAGGATTGTTCAGAGCAAAGTCAATAAAGAAAGAGCAGCAGCAGAGAAGGAACAGCATTGACTGCTCTGGAACAAGAAATCTGAATGTCAAGGGCTACAATGCTTCAGTGAGTGGGTTTAGCAGGGGCAGCAGGTGCAGCTCACTATATCTCAGGCTACTGCCTTCTTTCAAGGATGGAGGAGACATACTCCAAGTTTGGGGACTGTGGATGGTGATGTAACTACCTTAGCAGGACCCCAAAAAATCATCATAGCTGAAAAGGAATGCCCAGTGCCAGTGACCAATTAATGCAGTGGTGGGAACAGCAGTATGTGGAGATGGTACAGCAACAGTGGCAGCATAAGGAAATGGTACATCAGCAGAAGATGACACAGCTCACAAGGAGATGGCATGACAGCAGCGGCATGTGAAGGCAGAAGGGTGAATAGGGCATAAAGAGTTGGTACAGCAGCTGAGGCGGTGGTGATGTGAGGCTCGGAATACACAGAGCTCAGGGTAAGGCCAGTTGGTGCAGCATTGGAGCACCCTTTATTGTGGATAGCATTATTTATTCATTATGCCACAGGCCACCAACAAGTTCATTGGAGTGTACCAAAAAGTTGGCTTGGGAACTTTAGATAAAATGGGGATAATTTTCTGTCAGTTCAGGGCTGTAAAGTTTGCATCTAGGCAATACTGTATGTCTTTTAATTTGTTTACTTAGCTATAACTAGATTTTCAGAGATTGTGTCTGTGGAATTGCATTTACATTTCTTTTGGGAACCAGTGAAACTCTTTATATTAGTGGCTGCTGTGCTCTTTATTGTTATCAACAGTTCAAAAGGAGTTTGTGTGAAATTTGTTAACAGATCTTTGTTTTTGTTACTGGAGGAAAATATGCTTTTGCCTATAAATCAAATGCTTCATGAAAGTTATTGCAAAATAAAATGTGTCATTTAGGTTTTTAAGACAGGATTGAAACTGAAATAATGTGCAGCATTTTACTGAGTGGTCACTGAAGATTGGAAATTCCTCTACATGAGATTTGCTATGTTATTTTAAGACTAGCATTCGGTTAAACAGATGTGTTTTGTAATGGATTTCCTATTGACAAACCATATGCAATAATAATCCATTTTTAATAATTTACTCTGGGATCTGGCGAGTAGTTTAATTGCTTTCTTGAGTGTCCAGTAACTTGTTTTTTCAAATTGTAATGCTTTTTAAATTTGGGTCCCCTCAAAGACGGTGTGGGTGCTATAAGAGATGCTAATAGACGGTCTCATCATTTCACTTCTCTCCATGGGAGCTTGCAAGTGCTGCCTGCTTGTTTCTGGCTATATAATGCAAGCAGACATCCAAGAGTTGATAAGGTTGCAGTAGGGGAAGAACTGATAAGTTTGGAAAACATTGGGTAAAGCAATGTGTGAGTGAAAATCTGCTGAGTATTTTCCAGGGGACAGCCAGACATGGTTGATCTGATAGACCAAAAGAGCTACCGTAAGCACTCTATTAGCTAACTGCACTTAATGACACATTAGCCAATAATCTCAGCCATATCACTTCATTCAAGTGTAGCACTTTTTATATCAGTACACCCTGAGTGCATGAAAAATATGCTTTTCCCCAGTGCATTAGCACACACATTGCATTTAAATGAAAAACTTATGATATAGCTGTCATCTCTGTTTAACAGTGTTTACCAAAGTGAAACAAACACAACAAACAAACTGCATCTTATTACCCTATGGGTGGTGATATGGAATATCTCTGGGCTGAAGGTACTGGCCAATTTGCTTGGCACCTAAAGATCCCCTACTTGTAACTTTCAATCCAGGAAAGGGTATCAGGACAGCTGCTCACTTTGTCTTTCCAAGAAGAGCTATGATGTGAGTCTAATTGGAGGGGGTACCTGATGGAGGGAGAGACTTGATACAGGAAAAATGTCCTTATGTCAAATGAAGACATCTGGGGCCCAAGCTTTTTCATTTGTGGCCTCTACCCTGTGGAACTCTCTACCTCATCAGATACATGAGTGCCTGACTGTGTAGAGCTTTAAAACTGCCTTAAAATGCACCTGCTTGACCTGGCTTTCCAGACTACTGATTTTGCTGTAGGATGACTGGATCAATTGTATGTTTTCATATGATATTTGTTGAGTTTTTATTGTTAAGTGCTATGATCAGTGTGAATAGTGCTCTGTAAATAAATCTGAATTGAATTTAATTGAATTTAACAGTGTATGTTATCATGAAAGTTCCTAGTAAACACTTTACACATATGAAAGACTAAAAATGCATATGATGTACTATTCTGAAAATAAAATGATACACAAGCTTAATTTGTATAGTGGAATGAACCCCTATTTAAAAACCTAAAGGTTTAGAATGCTGTTTATTGCAATGTATAATTTGACTTCTTAAAGCAACTCTGACTTCCAACCTTTCCAACACAAAATCATAGTTGGCATCAATAAAACCTGTCTGCGCCCCCCCCCCCCACACACACACATACACACATTTAGATTTTTGGATATTCCGGGTTTTATTACTAAATACATTTTGCATGAACACAGGTTCTTAGAACTTTAGACTGCATTATTCATTCTGTGTTCCTTCCTTAAAGTCATAGCCTTTTGCCCTGTGCCAGAATCATTACTGTGGCAACAGGCTGTGATGTCACAGCAATGACTTGTGACTTCATAGAAGGGAAAGTCTTACAAATAAATAAAGTCTAAGTGGCAAAGAGTCTGATTTTCTACAAATTCTTCAAAGACTGGAATACCCTGATAGTCAACATTTTTTGGGAGTCTCAGTGGTGTGTAGGAAACTTAAAAATAATTTTAATATGAAGTATTAAGATGTATTATTCAGTAGTTGAAAAGACTTGTTTAAACCATTTTTGATAGTATGGTTAAGCATGAAGTAACAATAGCAAGACACAATATTTTTAAACAAATTTTGTTCTAAAGATGTAGATCAGGTTTATAGTAGGGTCTTCAGCATTTTACCACCATGATCAAATCAGGATCATATTATATGACTGTTTTATAGCTTCTAGACATTTTCCAACATTTTTTTTTCAGAAATCCTGCTGATCAAGTGTGGGACACCTTAGGTTAGTAAAAACTGTAAAGGTCTAAAACTAAACAAAATGGAGCTAAAAGGTAGTCAAATAATACTTCTGGGAATTATATTGATGAAGAGTTTGGAATACTCCCTTGCAGATTTTCAGGGTTTCACTTAAAGTCATTTTCAGGAAAATTCCTTATTTTATGAGGGCTGTATATGTTTAAAAGGTTGAGGTGGCACAGGACAGTGCATTATAGGGTTTCTTGAAGCAATACAAATGTGGCTGAAACAGAAGTCCAGAGAACATTACTGCAAGACCAGTCTCAGATACTACTAGCTTGCATCAAGGTGGAAAATTGTTTTTTAGCACCCTGCATATCAATATTGCAACTAACCATTTCTACAAGAGTCAAAACATTGGTACAGCAGTTCTTCTGTTCGGGTGGAACAAATATTGTTATTTTCATTTTGTGTAGCTGTTTGTAATGACATACACGACAACGCTTTTTTTGTACTACCAAAAAGTTGTAACATGATGTGACATGATTGATTAAGATCAAACTTTCATCCATTCGCAGAAATAGTAATCTGATTTGGGGTGTTTATTCCAACTGGTAACATTTTGAATAAAACTGAATTGGGTGTCATATATTTTAATCTTGACTTAGTTGTACAGTATTTTATTCTAATGTGATTTTTGTCTGCAGTTTTAGCAGAAACAATTTCCCCAGTGTGCATGACAGTCTCTTTCAAATTAGCAGCTGCAATTTGTTTTGGGTAGCCGAAGATAACTTGGTTCACATACTATGTGTATGCACTGTAGGGTCTCAAAAGAGCATTACATTTCTGTGTCTGTGTCCAGAGAGTATTATCTTATATCCAACCACAGGGAAGGATTTGCCTGACTCCAAGTTTTATGTTTAAGATGTGCAAGAATGCCATAAAGCCTTCCTGACTGATTCTGATCTGCACGGTAGGAATTAAATTATTCAGGGCTACTTAACCTGTCTATACACACCTCAGAGCTTACAGTCAGTATACATTGATAGTAATGCACAAAGAAGGAGGCAGGTGTCCACTGACAAACTAAATTCTTTCTGCTTAAAAAGTATAATGCTTGGCTTTTACTTTGAATGTTTGCTGCTCAGTAAACCAGTATTCCTGTACATTCTTTGAGAGGAGAAGTACTATTATAAACATTTTTCATAATAGAATATGCCAAGAAACTGGTAATGCAGACCTTATTTTATTCATGTCACCAAATTTGCAAATATGGATTATTCTTTCTGGCGGAGGGTTTATATTGCACATTAATTACTTTACAACCATTAAACGATTTGCATGAAATTTTGCATGTACCCTCAGGAAAGATATCTCTTGATGTGCAAGTTTTGTTCTGGTAAGACATGTGGGTGGGGAGCTACAGACTGTACAAAATTGTGAAAATTACTGTTTTTTATTTCATTTCTTTGTCATGCCATTGTGCAGAATTGGTTTGGAATTTTGGTCTGACATTTTCAGGCAGATAGGACTTGTCTCATAGATATGTCTTTCCCTAATTTGGTGAAAAAATATTAGTTGGTTTAATGTTATTACATTTTAAACTTCCCATTATTTTCAGTTAGGGTAATTAGATGTCCCACTGGAAAAGAATTATTTGTGGCAAATGGGTAATCCTTTTTCTCAAATGGGTCCTCCTCTGTTGCAAATTGGAAATCTTCTTTCATGCTACTACTATTTTGTTTTTCTGTCAGCAAGGGAAAACAAATGAAATAACTCAAAAAATGATGAGTTTACTATAAATCAATACCTGTGTTCTGGTAACCACAAACTGTTTCAACCAATTCTGGTGTTAGTTTTAGAAGAATGAGTTGGAAATGTGGTTTTTCAGCCTTTTGAAATCTTCTTTTATGTCTTTGTTTGTGCACGGAAATCCTTTTTTGCAAATTGCAAAAAAAAAAAGAACATGAAAAAAGGATCCTGTTTAGTAAATTTGTGAAAAAAGAACATGCAAAAGGCTAATAACAGAGCCCTTTTTTGTCACTCCACAGTGAAGAAATGGTTTGGAATTTTGGTCTGAAATTTTCAAAGAAGAAGGGCCTTTCCCTACAGATGTGCCTTTTGCTAGTTTTTGTTTTATAATTAAAACTTTTATTGTAAATTTTAAGATGTAAACCATATATTCATTATAATATATTGTAGAGAAAAATAAATCATATAGACTTAATAGAGAACTTAAAACAATAAATACATAAAATTCATTAATAATTTATCAATAGCAAATATTAATCCAGGATTTTTGAACTAAACAATTGTTATAACTTATGTAACACTTTTACAAAACATAGCATGTAGAAAAGGGTTCCATATATCTAAAAACATCTTTATTCAATCACTACAAACAAAACCTAGTCTTTTGTAGTTTGATCTTGTAGTAATATCTTCTAACCATTCAGACAAGGTGGGGAGAGAGGTTTGTTTCCATCTTCTGAGAATAATATTTTTGGCTGAGATCAGGGCAGTCAAGAGCCACAGGATATTATGAGTAGACCAACGTTCTAAATTTGAAGTGATACCAACATCACTAGTTTATCAGTAGGTACAAACTTTCTGTTCAGAATTTGTACACAAGCCTCAAAAACTTCTTCCCAGAATTTATGAATTAGTGGGAATGACCAGATAATGTGCTTAATAGTGCCAATATCTTTTAGGCATCTCCAGCAAGTATTGGTATCAGATATACCCAATTTGAACATTTTCTCAGGGGTGTGATGCCATCTAGGAACAATTTTATAATGAACCAACCTGCCTTTCACCTCTTTTCAAGCCTTAAGACTATTTATCCAACTCTGATCCCATTCAGTCAATAAAATAGTAGATTTTAACTCAACTTCCCATTTTTGGATTAATGATTCAACCAGATTTTCTTTAGAGCCTATAATCATATTGTATATCATTTTGTAGCCCTTGTAAGTAAAGAATATTTTGTCTAAGGGGTGTGTTGGGGGCAATGATACCATATTATTAATGTTCTCTCTCAAAATTTGTCTGAGTTGTAAATATCTAAAAAATTCAGTCCTCTGCAATTTATGTTTCTTGGCTATATCAGCAAACAGCAACAGGCCACACATGTTGTGATCTATTAGGTCACTTATGTAGCAAATACCTCTGTCTATTCATTCCTTCCAAACCAGTGTATTTCCCTCTATTTGTAAAAGTTGGTTGTTCCAAATAGGACAATGTGGTGAGTGTGCTAGGTTCCACTCTAATACCTTAGCAATGTTGAACCGGGCAGACAATGAAGCTTTAGAATAGGGTGAGATTTGACTTCTTTGGGTAGTTCCTCAAATATTATGACTCTAGGATTTGTTCCTTTCAGTAAGAGTGCCTCAATGTCCACCCATCCAGAAATTAGATTAATGTCCTGTAGCCATAAAGATTGAATATTCTGAGCCACTAAAAAAGTGTCATGTCTTGTTCTGAAATCTGGATAATTGAATCCACCCCTGCTTCTGGGTTGCTGTAGCTTAAACTTAGAAATACATGCAGGTTTATCCTCCCATAGATATTTTAGTAAAACTGAGTCAAGCAATTTATAATTTTTCAATGGGAGTTGGCGAGGTAAGTGACGTAATAAATAGTAAACTTTAGGAGCATGAATCTTATTTATTGCTTGTATTTTGCCCCAGAAAGACAGAAGCATTGGATGCCATCTCTGTAAATCTAGCTTTAAAGAGTCTATTAACATTGTAAAATTAAGAGAGATAATTTTCTATCGGGACACAAATCTAAGCCAAGGAAAGTAACAGTTTTGGTAGATATCTTTAATTTAAATTGAGTAAAATCACTGCTAGTAATTTGCTTTGATAGCAGCAATATCTCAGATTTTTCAAAGTTTATCTTAAAACCTGAAATTAAAAAGAATTCTCCAATAAGATTCAGTAAGGGACTTATGGATTTACCTGGATCTGAGAGAGTAAGTAGTAAATCATCAGCATAGGCCATGAGTTTATTGAACTTGCTCAACCCTATGCCTTTAATCTCAGTGGTTGACCTAATTTTAATGAGTAAAGTTTCTAAAGCTAGAATAAATAACAAAGGTGAAAGTAGGCATCCTTGTCTAGTCCCTCTGTGTATGTCAATTTTATCTGAGAGTGCACCATTTGCTTTAACGTTGGCTGATACCTGATTATATGAAATTCACCAACCACAAAACTGCTCCCCTAGATTATATTTAGTCAGAATGCTCTGCAAATATGCCCTCCAGCATCTCAAAAGCTTTGTTATCATCCAGTGCTAATAAAAGGGTTTAGTGGTAGAGTTTTTGCATCATATATAGTGTGTAAACTTTCTTAATCAAGTCTATACTATTACAGCCTTTACAAAACCTACTTGATCTGAATGAATTAATTCTGGAATATAGTTGTTAAGTCTGTTAGCTAACATTTTAGCAAGAATTTTACAGTCTATATTGATCAATGAAATAGGTCTATAATTGTCACATTTAGAGGAGTCTTTGTTCTTTTTTGGTATTACAGTTATGACTGTTTCATGCATGGAGGGTGGTAGCGTACCTGTTTTAAAAGATTTAGAGAAAACTCTATTTAACAGAGGAGCAATCTCGTGTATTGTTGCCTTATAAAACTCACCTGAGAACCCATCTAAGCCTGGTGCCTTACCATCAGGTGTTGACATGGCTGCTTTAACTATCTCCTCTTTAGTAAAGAGTTTGTTTAATGCTAGCTTATCTTTCTCAGAGATAGAGGGCATCCGTATATTATTTAAGAATGAACTGAGCATTTCCTGCTTATGAGTCATCTCAGATTTATATAACTTTGAGTAAAATTCCCAAAGGTTTTGGAAATCTGAGATGCTGAATTAACTACTGTGTGCTTGTTAACATTGATTGAAGCCACCTTTGTAGACTCTGCACTTGTACACAGTCTATGAGCTAATAATTTCCCTTGGGCTTCCCCAGATTCCCAGTGCTTTTGTTTCAATTGAAAGAGTGCAAATTCAGCTCTGTGATTGTATATAATATTCCAGCATACTTTAAACCAACTATTTCTGAGAATAATTTTGAATCTGAACATAAAGACTGTACATACTGGGTTTCTTTGATTTTAATTTCTTTTCCTAATTATCCAGCTCTTCAATCTGTAATTTTTTTATAGATTAGCATATGAGATAATCGCCCTTAAATAGGCCTTTAGAACATCCCACAGAATGCCATTAGACACTTCCTCATTATCATTCAGTTTGAGGAATTGTTTGATTTCTGTATTTAACATGTTATTAAACTCATTGTCCTTCAATAAACTATTATTAAATCTCCACGTCCCCTTGGAATCTAAAATATTTCCTATTTGGATGCCTATTGATACAGTTGCATGGTCTGAAATGACCATATTTCCTATATTACTACTAGCTAGGCCAGCCAATAACTGCTTTGAAATCAGTATGTAATCTAGTCTACAGTATGAATTATGTCTACATGATCCAAATGTGAAGTCTATCTTTAGGGTGCATTACTCTCCATGAATTCATTAATCCTAATTCCCCACAGAATTTATTAAAGGCTTTTGAAGAATTTATTTGTTCAGGTGACATTTGTGAACTTCTGTCTAAATAATTATCCAATACGCAGTTCATATCACCAGCCACAATGATGGACTTTGAGTCAAACAAACCCAGTTTATCTGCCACAGTAGCAAAAGAAACAACCCTGATTAACCTTGGGGCATATAAATTGACCATGTAACATCCGATCCATCAATCTGAGCACTGATAATAATGAATCTACTACCTTCAGAATCCTCTAACTTGGATTTGATCACCATGTTTAAATTCTTATGAAATAGAACCCCTACTCCTCTACTTCTTGAGTTGAATGAGCTCCCCACTACCGTGCCCACCCAGGATTTTTTAAGCTTCAATAACTGTTCCCCTGTAAGATGTGTTTCTTGAATGAATGTTATATCTGTCCATAGTGATTTAAGAAAAGAGAGGACTTTAGTCCTCTTGATAGGACTATGGCAACCTTTAATATTACAAGAAACTATCTTAAATTTTTTTGTGTTAGCACATGACATTCTTACTTAGCAAACCACCAATATATAACTATACAAATCCCAAATTAGCTACGTAATTATGTACCAGTTAGGAAATGTAAGACTCAATAACGCAACAAGTTGTGGTTAAGATTATCTGATATAACTGTATAATAACTTTAAGCAAAGTTCACACGTCTATGTATTAGCAAAGAAGATATAAATAGAATTCAAAATAAAATCTGTACACACTGAGAACACGCGTATACTAGATATATACAGAGACCATTGTATATCCTCTGCTCCACCTGTCATCACTTTGTTTATAATAAGTTATCACACATTTTGTAAAATTTGGTACATAACTTAAAGTCCACATGGTTACTGAATTTAAATCACCCCCAAGCAATCAGGTTGGTGTTAGGGGGACTGCTTGTAGTCTGTGACTTAGGTCATAAGCAAAATATCTATCATAAGAGAACAAGAGAAAGAGAGATAGTGGTGTTTGAAATGCTGCATGTCCCTAAGAACATAATTCGCAGCTAGCCTTCCTCTTGTGCGTTAATTAAAATATATGTAACAAATTTGAGGTTTAATGTTCTGCTGAGCTATTCATGCCCCATAGGCAGCCAGCCAACTCTTGACTATCTATTTAGCCTGATCAGTGTATCAATATTGTTAACAAACCACGAGTAGGCCTTATCAGTTTTTGCCACTCTGCACCACAACTCCAGGATTTTGTTGGCTATTTATTTTCTTGCATAATGCCCTTTTCTTGTGAGGTATTTCAAACTAACCTAGCCTCCCCTTGTCCATTGCCCAATCCTTTGCATGGTAGGTACAGTATGTGATAATGTTTCAGCAATAGGAAGAGGGTTAACTTATCTCCATACAATTAATTGTACCATTTGTCCTTTTGATCGCACCTATTGACGTGACTCTATACCACATTGTATTATTATTAATGACATTATCAGCCTTTTGAATATAAATCTATACGTAGTTTAAAATCCTCTATGACCAAGCAGCCCTCATTGCCATTTTGCAGCCAGATATATAGGAAAAGCAATTAAAATAAATAACAGTGTGTCTTAAGTATAAACAAAATAAAGACATGGATAATTAAAAGCAGTGACCCACATACAAAGTATTCTGTAATAATAAAAACCCATAAATGAGAGACACTGATAGAACCTTTCCTGTACTGCTTGCCCTACTGAGTAAAACAAAAATGCAAAGTACATCCTATAAAGACAGCTGTAGCTAATCTCTTTAGCCACTTGATGGCAGTCAGATCAAATGAATGCTATTCTACTCTTGTTTGTAGTGGCTTAGATAATAAGTCAAGATTGATGCACGTAAAACCATAGGCATCTTTCAGATAAATGAAGCCTGAATTTGACATGGTACAGTATTGGAGAATGAGGTGAGAGTTAGGCCCGATGTCCCTAAGGTGTTGGTGCGGCATGATGTTGAAAAATGACCCTGACATTTGCCAAAAATAGAAAAAAACATTTTTTTATGCTTTGCTGTGCAAAACCCACAAATCTGATCACATTGCAACTTGGAAAATCAAGAGATCGAGCACCCAAGTCCGTGTATTCCAAATTTCATGCAAATCTGTTGAATGGTTGCAAAGTTATTAAAGTGTAAAATTTGGGGTTTAACATTAAACTGCCTACTGAACCCTAACTATAAGGGTGTGAACATGCCTATATATATATATATATATATATATATATATATATATACACACTGTTATTCATTGCAAAAATTCCATTAATGCATCAGTTAGGGTTCCTATTACAGTGACAAAGTATGGAAATTCAGCATTAGGTTTCACCCCACACCCACCTCCCACTCTCCACACACCATCAGATGTCGGGTTGTGCCTTGGGGTCATCGGTCCTAACTCTCACCACATTCCATGTGTAAGGAAGTGAAGATGGTAGCATATAGGGAGAATGGCGTGCACGTTAGGCCCAATGAAGGCACACCCTGATGCCTGTTGGTGTGGGTTGGTGGAGAGGTGGGTGAGTGGTGGGGTGGGAATCATAACACTGAATTTCCATACTTCTTCACTGTAATAAGAACCTAACTGATGCATCAATGCCATTTTTGCAATGTATGTCCTTACTTTCTGAGATAGTATAAATGTATCTTTATTTTACTATGAGAGCACAGGGTCCAATTGACCCTGTGCTCCAGTCCCTCTGTAGATGTGCATATGTATGTATGTGTGGAAGCACAGGGCTCTCAGGGCTCTATGAGTCCATGTGCCAAACAACATTGACCACATTGTCAGCATGGTCATCTTATTACCCCACCTCATGTGCCTCAGTACATAGAAATTGTGAAATGGAAGGTAAAATGTAATTATATGCAACTGCAATGCCATTCTGTGCCACAGGTGAGAAAATGCATTTTGACCAGGATGTGAAAAATGACAGCTGTACTGTCCATGAGGTGGTGTGAAAAAATGGCTGTGTTGAAAATTTGGCATCAAAATATTGAAAAGTACCAAAGTTATATGTGTACATTGAAAATTCAATGGACATACGTAACCTAGAATTTTAGGTATTTGTTCACCAAATTTTAGCATGGCCTTTTAGGGACCCACCTCATGAACACTGGCACTGTAATTTTGTTAATGGTCCCGAAGGTGATTTTGCACAGCATACATGCTATTCTCCACCACTAGAGCAAAAACACATTGTGGGCAGGATGTGAAAAATGACAGCTGTACTGTTCACGAGGTCATGTCAAAAATGGCAATGTTGAAAATTTGGAGTGAAAATATAAAATTGCCAAAGTTACAAGTGTGCATAAGAAAATTTCAACTTGCATGTTACTTACATGTTTATTTTGTATTTTGCACCAGATATTTAACATGGACTTTTTGGGACCCCACCTCATGAACACTGGCACTGTCAGTCCATTACTTGGTCCTTAAAGGTGATTTCACAGCAACCACAAAATCACCTTACGGGTCTGGTTAATGACACGACAGTGACAGTGTTCATGAGGTGGTCTCCCAAGATCATGTTGAAAATTTGATGAAAATAACAAAGAATTTCTGATGTATCAACCTAAGTTCAAAACAACATTGACAGCCATTATAAAACACTTACCTTGATTCTTCAGTTTGTGGTTCAGCTTTGAAGAGTACAGAAGTGGTCACGGTCCACAGAAGATGACAGAAGAGGATCTTAGCTGGTAAGTATAGGTCAAGGGGGTGTAGGGTGGTGGGTTGCTCAGTGGGAGGGTTGGGATGAGGAGGAACAGGAGATGCACTTGGACCATTTTCTTTTTACGGAAAAAAAGACATTGGGGATTATTTTCTTTTTCAGGTATATAGAAATAAACATTTTGTGACACTGGGGTGGGCTCCCCAGTGTCTGAGAGAATAATGGTGGTGGTGGTTGGGGTATAACATAACTGGGGACACTGGGAGTGGGATCCTCAGTGTCTCACCTTGGGTGGTGGGCTACCACCGACATGGGGATTGGGCACCCTGTTGTCAGCAATGTGGGAGACTGTTTTCTTCTCTTGGTGACACTGGGGTGGGATCCACAGTGTCTCACATTGGTGGGGGGCATGCATCTAGTGCCGACATGAGGATTGGACACCCCAATGTTGGCAGAAACTTTTTTAAATAAATATTCTCTCTTTTTGGCTCACGAAGTAGGATCTTACTTCATATCTTTTATATGAAGTAAGATCCTGCTTCATATTAGACAGTCAAGGTCCAGGATGTTAAAATATACAAAACCCACTTCCTTTTAACTTAGCAGTTACAAAATTCTCAAATCACAGATAATAGGGAACTAATGAGGCACAACGTATGTTGGAATCACCATGGCATATCATTTTGCCATCTTTTGCACACTTATTTCTTGCATAAAACGGTCACAAGATGGTGGCCATACAAATGAGGATTTAGACCATAGAAAGGAGGATTCTTCTGTCATTTAGCACAGCTATCTTAAAGTGCTTACTGAGCATGCACAGAAATAATTTTTTTTTTCAGATTTTCAAAATACAATAACTTATAATTTTTTGCAGGACTAGCAAAAGGCATATCTAATGGGCTAGCCCCTTTCTGCCCTGAAATTTTCAGACCCATAAACCAAACTGTCTGAACTGTGGGCAAGTTCAAAGAAAATTCCAGCAAAGTCAAAGAGCAAAAGCATGTTTTTTTCACTTCTTCTTAACTCAGAAACCACAAATCCCACTGTAACATAGCTTGCCACATCAAGAGATCTACCCCATAGGAATGCACATCCCAAACTTTGTGCAAATCCTTTGAAAGGTTGCAAAGTTATTAAAGTGCAAAATTTTCAGTGTAATATTGAACTGCCTACTTAACCCTAATTATAGGGGTGTGACTGCACCCAAATATATCTTTGCAAAAAACATTGTTAATGCACTAGATAGGGTTGGTTACAGTGACAAAAGTAGGGAAATGTGGGATTAGGGTTTCCAACCCTAACAATCCACCACCACCCTGCAGGTAGCAAGAGGGACGGGATGTGCCTTGGGGTTCTCAACCATCATGCTCACCCCATTCAATGAGTAAATGAGATGAGATGGGTACGGTACATGAGAATGGGGTGAGAGTTAGGGTTTAGAACCCCAAAGCACACCCCACCCCTTTTGCTGCCTGCGGGGTGTTGGTGGGTTGTTAGGGCTGGAAACCCTAATCCCACAGTTCCCTATTGTTGTCACTGTAATCAACCCTAACTATTGCATTTAATTTTTTTTGCAAAGAATTTTCTTACTTTTTGAGATAGCATAAAGCAATCCTTATTTACTGTGGAAGCTCAGGGCCTCTGGGCCCTGCACTCCAATCCCTCCATAATTGAATCCTTATTTGCAGGTGAGAGTGTGAAGCCATCTGGGCACTCTGCTCCCATCCACATGTATGTTGTTATACTTGTTTCCTCTGGAAGCACAGGTCTCAGAGGTCACTGCATGCCAATCTCTCAATAATTGTACAGTATCCTTGTTTGCGTGTAGGAGAAAAGGGCCCTCAGGGCTCCATTACATCCACATGTATGTTGTTATCCTCACTTTCTGAGGGACCTGTGCTCTAATCCCTCCATAATTGTATCCTTTTGTGAAAAAGGATTATCCATTCTGAAAAGGATCCTTCTTCAAGCCTCACATCTAACTGAGCATGCTACTGAGCATGCTCAAAACCTAATTTTCAAATCCTTACAATCCAGACCAGATTAATATCTTTTCACCAAACCAGCAAAAGGTACATCTATGAGGCATGTCCTTCCTGGCCTGAAAATGTCAGACCAAAATTCCAAACCATTTCTGCACTGTGGAGTGACAAAGTAACACCTCACATTACATTGTTATCCTATGGTAAATCAATCAAATTTTCAAACCCTTGAAACGGCAAATGAAATTAATATGTTTTCACAAAACTAGCAAAAGGGGTGGAGCAAGATAAATGACAGCTCCTGCCCTCCTGGTATATTTCTTATTTAATCACACTAATTTTATTGAAAAAAAAAGTCCATTTTTTATTTTATTCGATTGCTAAAGATCTTGGCTAACGAATTAGTGCCAAATTGGACATTTTTGGCTTGTTGTAACAGTTTTTTTCCTCTCACGAAAACTCCATGGCTAACTTGCGCTATGGCCCTGCCGTTATCTAAGCTGGCCCCGGACATCTCAAAGCAACCTCCCAGCGATGCGACTAAAGAAACTGGCACAAAGGGTACATGTAATTGTAAGTTGGATATTCAACAGATTAAAGACATGCTAGTTAATTTACAGCTACCGATAAATATTCTGCCAAAATCCTTGCCAATGAAAACAAAATCAATATGTTCATTGACGTGGTTGCCTTCTTAGAAGACAAGCTAGAACAACAGCATGCACCAATTCAACAGATTTATAGAAAACTTGATGATTTAGAGAATCAGGGCAGACGTACTGTAATAACATCCGAAATAACATCCGAATAGTGGCTTGCCAGAAGGAGTTGAAAAAAATGCTATGGTGCCATTTTACAGCAATTTCTCCCAGACATATTAAATTATCAGTGGAAATGGCCACTAGAACTGGAGAGGACACACAGATCCTTTGGTGCTGTTCTGCAAGCGGAGGGATACCAGAGATATAGTCAATTTTTATGATATTCAGGAAAGAGGAAGTGCTTAGACTTGCAAGTGGCACAAACAACTTTCTTGGCAACTTTCATGGCAAGGAGCAAATCTTCCTTTTTCAAGACTTTTCATCTGAAATAGTGGAACAGTGTAAGAGGTTTTATGAGGCAAAAGGAACTACAAAAGTTGGAATGATTATATTTTTAAATATCCTGCAGTACAAGTGGTGAATGTAAAGGGATATAAATCATTTTATTGTGACACTCCAGACCAAGTTTTTAATATTATTTGGGACTACTCAGATACATCAAACACGTCCACAGCTCCAACGGCCATGGAATACTTAACATCGGCTGCTCTGAATGTTATTGCACGAGCGCCTGTCAGCCAGACCCCACAAGAATCTGCTTCACTGCCTACAGTGCTTAGTGCTACAGACAGCCACTTAGAAGAACAAATCCCTGCCAAAGCCCTGATTAAAGACTGTACTCCATTGCCATAATCCTTGATTGTGAAGGGCCTTCCATATACTCCTAAGTCTGCAGCTTATTCAACGATCTCCTGTAGAAGTAAGCCAGCAAACAAGACTTTCTTCAATCATCGTCAGGCACAATCTGAGTATTTTTACAGGGAAAAAAACAGAAAACTGCTATAGCTAAAAACACAGACTTGCCTAAAACTGTTGTACGTTCTCAAGAAACTCCTGGATACTTCTAATGTTTCTCCTTCTAAGCCACAATGCTCTTGTAATGTGCTATCAGGGTTTTACAGAAATGTTTGCTGCATGATTCAAAGGTATTCCCTTACGTTACATTCACGACAAGCTGTGGTAATGTGATGCCCACACAGTTACTCCTCTTAAAGGGAAAGTTAATTTTAAGCTCTGAGGAGTTAGCATTTCTGTTTTTAATATTGTTGAACTATTTAAGTCTTTGTCCTCATTCCTGCTATGCCTTTTACTTCTTTGCAAACTGTGTGAGAGGCCTTTCAGCACCATGCAGTTCTGCTTAAAGTTGGACCAGCATAACATTCTGTGGTGATTTGCATATGCAGCCCATGATGCTTTGCATTGTGGGGGCATGTGTGATTTTGTATTTTCTTGAAACTTGGCTTCCCAGCCAAATGCCCTTTGGGGTAACCCTTTCCTCAGTGTTTACGCACAGAGGTTCTTTGTCTCTTATATATATATATATATATTAAGCTAATCATTCTCTTCTAACATACCATTATGGATCACTTACACTGCCTTCCCTAAAACCTGCCTTTCACGTATGCTCACCCTCACTGTTCTAAATGGATATTGCTTGGGGTTCTGATATGGTGCCTGGTTGAGCATATGACTGCAGTGACCTGTGGAGTCCCAACATTGATAAACACATGCCTGTACTTCATCATTGTCAGATTATACTGGAGCAGATATACAAGCCTATTTAAAAGGTGATGTCCATTCAAATAAAGCCTTGACAGCTTGGCTGCAGAAAGATTTTGAATGCCCATGATTCTTTGCTCTGGGAATGTGGCTTGAGAATATGCGCATGGTTTGAAGAGATACACACAAGCACAACGATTGGGATGTCTTTTTCTGTTTATATGCTGTTGCAAACCCTAAATGTGGTATTGCTTTCCTTGCAAACTGTTTTGCTGCTATGTTCACTCTGAATGTTTTAAATGAACAAAGCAGTCTCTGTAAGTGGTATATGAGCATGGTATACAAGCACGTTTTGTTTAGTAGGGATAAAAAATACAGATTTATGCTGCAAATCATATTTTTCTAACATACTGTTAAATATCTCAGTCATTACAACTTTTAAGTCACGTTGAAGGCACTCTTTCAGTACACCTAAGATTTACAAATTTCTTTCATGATGCTGGTTCTTTAAGTGCAATGTTTTATCATGTAGACCATTTATTATAGGTATTTCTGCTGGAATAAACCTCTTATTGATAGCATTTAATGTTGCACTTCTGAAATATAAGTGTGAATCCACTACTACAAAACATCACATCTGCTAGAGTAGCAGGAGTACTGTAAGACACCACATACAGGAAAATAGAACTCACAGATACTGTATATTCCTAAGATTGCAACAGATGTTATTACTGTCAACATCAAATAATAAAATCAACTCTAAATAGTCACCATGAACAGTTAAGCTACCCTGACCTGCTCCCGATGTGACTGCCTTTTGATTGGATGTTGTTATCATATGACCAAGACATCCAGTCAAAGTGTAGTGGTGCATATAGGGACAGGTCAGAGAAGCTTAGCTGCTAATGGTGACAATTTAGTGTTTATTGTTTTTTTTGTTTGTTTTTGTTTTTGGTTTTTTTTTATGCTGACAGTAATAAATGTGTTTAAAAACAACAGAATGTATGTCTGAGTTCTCTTTTCCTGTGCATGGTGTGTCCAGAAGTTTTCTTACTACTCTAGCAGGGGTGGTGTTTTTTATTATTGAATTTTTCAGTGGTACTGCACCCACACAGAAGGGTCAGTAGTGCCATAGCTCTGTCTATTAAGACAATCCCTTTTTATTTTGTCCTCTTGCTCCATTATAGCTGTTACTAAAGATGTTATCATTATGTTCATGGTATATTTTTGGAGTGCATGAATGTCCAGGAAAATATTTACAAGTGCATCAACTCCTTCTTGTGAAGCACTCACCTGGGTTTGGCTAGCAACCTTTTACACACAAGCACCAATCTTATGCCATCAAGTCCCACTGGGTGATGTCAGTGGATGCCATAGATCCACAGACTCAGCATCTGACTCAAGTTCAGTACAGGCTGTCAGTCCTGCAAACCTCACAAAGTCCTTCATTCAAGACTGTTTCCCGGTCTGTTTAACCTTTTCAATGTTTTTTTTCTCAGCTTTAGAAACCCAAAGATTATTCTACTCAATTCTATCTTCTAGCATGTCTATGGGTTGTCACTAGCATACCAAAGCAGGTAGAGAGGTAGAAAAATGCCAGTCTCTTCACTGAGCTACAACAGTCACCATTCTCTCAACATGTTATATAGACTCAGTGTCCTACAAATCCTTCTACAGCAACTAATTTCAGTCACAACAACTGGCCAACAATGCACAGCACCAAACAGTGGTTGGCAAATGGAATGGCAATCTAATTAGTAGGCTAAGGCAGCTATAGAATCCCACTGGACAAGTCAGTAAGTAATTTATTTGTATGGCACCATATCATGCAGACTCAGGGTTCCTTACAAAATTCAGCAGGAAGAATACATATCAAAATTAGCCTGAAACACTGTCAATAATATCCAAATAAATACCTTACCGAAATTCATCACAAAATAGATTTAATATTTCCTGTAACTGCAGGCAAATCACCAAATGCATGTTGATCAAGAAAAGACTGGTTAAATGCTGTATATGGAAAGCCAGGCCTTTTATAAATGCTCCACTGATGGAGGCCTCCCTCAATGTCTGATTTAGGAAATTCCAGAAAACTGAGCCAGCATGGAAAAGGTCCAATTTTCTGATTGCTTTAGCTGGGGGCACTGCCAGCAAACCTGCCTAAGTGCAGCAGAGAGGAAAGATTGCAAATAATTGTGTGTGTCAGTAAACCTGTTTTGAAGCTGATATACCACATCACCAGTAGTCGGTGCAACGTCTGCAAAACTGGGAAGGTATTGTCAGTGTGAGCACCTTTTCAAAAAAACATCAAGAACTTTGTAAATACTTTGACTTGTACAGCATGCAGTGATAAATGTTGTCATATGCAAGCTACTGTACATGCAAGTTTTTATGTAAGCTTTATGTAAGAGTTATATGCAAGAAATAAGTAAGTATGGTGACATTTTCCTTGCATGAAAACTTCATACAAGGAAATTTCCTTGCCTCATGTATGACATGTAAGAAAAATCATGTGTGGGGCTACTACACTACAGTATTTTATTACATCCTGATGTGGGGCTAAAGCCAACAATCTTCTGGTTAAAGTGAAGGGCATGGAACCTACTGAGACATTGACACCACGCTCTTCAAGTGTCTTGCACAAAATTATATAAAGAGATATGCAAGCCATAGTCATTATTAATTCTTAAATATTTTTTGCAGTTTCATTTTTTAAAGTTCCTTTTTATTGAACATTTTGAATAAGGACAAACACAGGAGAGTACCAGCATAACCATACATTTATTACTACAGCCATTCACATTGCATCTTGATGCAATGGAATGAATACAAACCATAGCAAACCTACATGAAGCAATTATCAAAAGCTGATACACTAATCTAGCAAACACCACTAACACACAGAACCAGACACACAAAATTCATCTTGTAACACTCAAAGTATAGCATTTGTGAGCATACTGAGTTTAATGACCATAGCAGGGAGGTGATCCAGATCACATCACACCTGAGGATGTAATAGTGAATATAGTGTTCCCTGCCATCATGGCACAACAGGATCATTCTGTCCAACAAGGGCTCCCCAAATAGCTGAGGCACAAATGCTAACCCATGCTTATTGTGGCCTGCTCAGCTGGAGAGAGGGAATCAATATGTATCCCCATTGCCTCTCAGATCTCTTTGGCCAACCCCTATGATCATATGTCTTCAAACTGTAACATAGCAGATTCCTCTACATCTGGACTGTGGGTTAGTCATATGATACCCAGGTATTTTGGATATACCACCTAGCCATCATCAAGATGATTCTGATCTGCCTGGGATAAATTCCCCAGTCCTCACCCTCCCTGGACTCAACCCCAAAAGGCATAGCCCAGGGATTCACTTCCATTACAATCTGCAATATCTATGAAATGCACCATGCTATAGCAGTCAAGAAAGCCTTGAGCTTTAAAACGTGCCAAAAATAATGCATGCATGGACCGCTTTTTATTACACATCATCTGCACATTGGGGAGATGCTTGGGTTAAACTTGCTCACCATGGCAGGAGGCATATAAAACCTATACAACACTTATACTGGGCATCTTTATAATGGTTACAGATAGCAAGGCCCATATGTCATTAGCATAAGTCTCCCCAGTTTTTTTCAGGAACAGGTTTCCCAAGTCTTTCTCTCATATGGCCTTAACCTTCAACAACTAATCAGGCAGCCTGTTCCTCAGACAACTACTGATCTTGGCTAAGATGCCCCCCAGGGTGATCATGGGCCTGCAAGATACAACTCTCAAGATCATGAAGCGGCGAGTCTTGGGGTTGGAGGCAGTCTACTTGCAGGGTCCATTTGCTCACTTGTAAGTATCTGAACATATGTGTATGTGGGATTCCCAGTTCCTCATCCATGCTCTGAAAAGGCTTAAAATGCTGGGAACAAAATATATCTCCCAAACACTGTACCCCTGTCTCATAGCTAGAAATCCCAAATCATCCAAACCTGGAAGGAATTCTGGACTAGAGTAAATGGAAGCCAGCAAAGTTCCCTTAACCTCCTCTCCACAGTCACATCATTTTTCTTCTAGGCCTAGAGGAGCATGTCCATTAGAACATTCATGAGTTCCACTGCTCTGTATGCCCGCCGTCCCCAGGGTTCAGGTAAGCTGTAACTCTATGCCCCCTGCCTGGCCCAAGGACATCCACTGTGCACCTCTAGGGCCCTCTACCCAGTCCACAAGGAATCTGGTCTGCATCGCAAAGTAATAGAGATGAAATCTTATCACAGTCCCCCTTTACTTGTGGCTGTCTTAAGCCACTTTAAACTAAATCTAGGGCACTTTTGTGCCAGATATAGTTATTGCATGCCTTTTCTAAGGTTTGGATATCTTTTTATGCAGCCCCACTAGAAGTATTTTGGTCAGGTTTAGGATTCTTGGTAACACATTCATCTTAATAAGATTTATTCTACCCATCAGAAAGATGGGCAAGCCCTGCCATGATTGCAAATCCCATAGAATCTTATTAAGAAGGGGTGTATAGTTGAGCTTATATAGGGTTTCTAACATCTTCCCCATCTGGCTACCCAAATACTTGATATGCATGGTTACAATTCTGTAGTGAAGTCTGTCAACAGCACTAGGTATAGCAGCTCAAATTTATCATAGTTAATCCTTTAGCCAGAGAAGCCTGAGGACTTATCTATGATATTTGTTAATGCAGGAACTGAGGTCTCTGGCTGAGTTATATAAAGCAAGACATCATCAGCATAAAATGAAATCTTCTGCTGCGTACCCCAAGCTCCTACTATCACTCTGACCTCCTCTGCCTCTCTAATTGTCACCACAAGGGGCTCTGTTACCAGGGCAAAGAGAAGAGGGGACAGAGGGGCACCACTGACAAGTACCTCTTGCCAACCTGAATGCATAAGTCATACTTCCATTAATTAAAAGATTCACACTGGGATTACAATAGAGGAGACTGATAGTGATTATGAAAGACTTCTCTAGTCCAACCCTCTCCAGTGACTTGAGCAGGTAGCCCCACTCCACCCTATAGAAGGCTTTCTTGACATTCAAGGAGACTACTCATGCTTCTCTGATGCTGAGACACCAGCTTCACCTCCCCCAGTAAGCATTGGACATTATGGCATGAGTGTCTGTTCTTACTTAAACTGAGGAGGACAAAAGGCAGCACTCATAGATGTAATAATAATGCAAAGAATAACTTACATATCAGGCCATCCAGTGTGCAAATAAAACTGTCCTGCAGCACTAACACTTGCATGTCACCTCATAAATGGGAGGCTTCCTCAGGTGGTGGGGCTATGGTGCATGGTCATCAGATTAATTTTAAATCAGTAAAGGCAAACATACACTTGTAATTCATACACCATAGTGACTCAGACTGCATATGTAAAAGTATGCTCCCATAATTTTTAAAGTGCACCCCAAAACCAAAGACAGTGAAACAGGAGCACAACTAATGATTAAAACAACTGAAGCGAAAAAAAATGATTATCTGTGCATATAGTATACATCATTACGAACCTATGAAAGTAACTAAAAGAGGAGAAAGTGAAAAAAATGTGGAAGGGGAAAGGGAATGGAAATAAAATGAAAAGAATAAGTCAAAAAACATTATTGACTGTATTAAATAACATACTCAAATTCAGCAGTCTAAAACCCAGAAATAAATGTTTACAAAAATAATCCAATACAAAGAATGTCAAACCTTACAAATCAATTAAGGTAACAATACTAAGGAGCTACGGGAATGTGAGGGGGTTTGGTGTGGCAAGGGAAAATGATGGAGAACTTGTACATCAAGTCTGCGATGCATTATACTTATAAAATGATGAGGTGTCGGTACTGTTGTGCAAAGCTTCTGAAAGTATTTCTAGTCTAGATAATTTACTATTTTACAAATTTGCCACAAGTAACGTAATCCCTCTATATACAAGATCCAGTAAGCAAAAAGTAAAGAATAATAAAAAATAATGGAAAAAACAGGGACGGGGAGAGGGGGAAATGAGGAAGGAAAAGAACAATATTGTCACAACATATAGATCACCTCTTGAGAGTTAAAACCTTAAAGGTAAGGAGAAATTTTATTCATTTTATTTATTTATTGAAATGTTTCACCAGGAAGGCACACTGAATAACAGATTGCTCATATCCTGGTGCAACCGGGGCAGGGGCTGCTACAATTGAATATAGAATGGACACGCGTTTAACATTTAACATATCTTGGAAATTAAACATTCAATTACATTTGTATTTTTATTCTATTTATTTAGAGCCTAGGATTACAAGTACCTTTGAGCCAAATCTCTTTTACAAAGGTTCCATGTCAATTGGAGTACAATACAAACAATACATAGAGTTGAGTAACAATGCAGAAATGGTGTACAGACATTTTTTAGCAGCTGAAATACATCACATTTAGGGAAAGTGGGTACCAGAGGGGGCAGGGTAGACAGAGGTAGCTGTAACATTTGTAACAAGACACACAGATAAAAAATATCATAAATCATGAAGTTTCATTTGCGACATAACAAGCAATTAAATATATCATATGTGTGAAATATGCATTTAATTACAAGTGGCATATCTGAGGAACATAGTACAGAAATGTAATGTAACTTTGGAGCCAACTCCTTGCAGGAATGGATCACGGTTAAGAGGCAGATTGTTTAGCAATTATTGAATTAATGAGGTCAAGTGGGGGGACATCAAGGAGGGTAAAGGGGAAGACAAGGGAAACCAGCTGGGGGAAGGAGAGGATAAAGATGGGGGAACATTACTGGAGAAAAGAGGAAAAAAAGAATCAGTTGTGAAGGGCAAGTTAACATAGGGCTAGTGCAATCTGGGAGCACCTCAGACAGAACAAAAAGTGCAAATTATTATCTCAAGTGAACTAATTCCTTTGATTAAGTTCAGGGAGGTAGAGAGGGGGCAGGAGAGAGGTGGGAGTAAGGGATAAGGAAGGGAAGGATGAGACATACCTGGAACTGGCCCCTTCAGAGTGTGGAGATTGCTGCCAGTGGTGGACTGAGGTCAGGACTTAGAATAAAGGGCAGGGATAGGCAAGGACATGTTGGGTAGAGATAGTAGAGGGGATGGTAAAGGGAAGGAGGAAGAGGGGTGGGAGAAGACTAGGCCTCTTCAGGATGCTGAGAACCCTGCATGAGAACAGAGTCAGGTGAGGACGAATTAAGTAGAGAGGATGGAGGGGAAGGGGAAGGGAAGGACAAGTCAATTCCCGGTGCTGGACCTATCCAGGATGCTGAAAACCCTGCCAGGGGGCAGAACTAGGTGAGGACAAGTTGGGAAGAGAGAAAAGAAAGGATTAAGGGAAAGGAGGGAAGAGAAGGGAAAGGAGATGGTTGCCCAAGACTAAGCTACTCCAGGATGCTGAGAACCCTGCCAGAGTGCAGAATCAGGTGAGGACTAGTTGGGTAGAAAGGATATAGGAGAAGGGGAGTGAAGGAATAGTAACTGGCTAGTGCTGGACCCCTCCAGGATGCAGAGAACCCTGCCAGAGGATAGAATTAGGCAAGGACAAGTTGGGCAGAGGGAATGGGGGGACAGAAGAGGAAAGGAAAAATGAAGGAGGGAGGGAAGAAACTTACCTGATAGCAGACATTGCCAGGGTGCTAAGAATCTCAACAGTGGGCAGATTTAGGTGAGGACAAGTTGGGTAGAAAGGAGAGAGAGTTGAAGGGAGGGGAAGTAAGAGGCTTGCCAGTGCTAGACCCCTCCAGGATGCTGAGAACCCTGCCAGAGGTGAAAAGTAAGCAGGGGAAAGTTGGTAATGGAAAAAAGGTTAGGGGTAGGAGTGAGGGGATAAGCTGTAAAGGGAGAGGGGAGCATGCTGAGAAGCGGGCTCAAGGAGGAAGGAAGTTTTAATAGGGGATATGAGTCATGGAGAGGAGCAGAGGCATAGGAGAACATTTAAGGAGGGTTAAAGCAGGAGCTGTTAGATGAGAGAAAGTTATGTAAGGCAGAGGCAAGAGAGTATGAGGAGGAGTGCCATAATTGGGGGAAGGGGAGGGAGTTCCAGATTTGTGGGAAATGATGGGTAAAGCCAGACTGACCCATGAGAGTGGTTCGACGGGGGACCAACAAAGTGCGAGTGCAGCAGAATCTGAGGAAGTGGGAGGGGAAGGGGGAAGAGAGTGAGCATGAGAGGTAGGAGGGAAGTCCTCCTAATGAAAATTTAGAAGTGAGTTTGGCACAATGAGTGAGGTGCCTGTTGGCAAGCGGGGAAGGGGCAGGGCACAGTAGAGGTCACAGTGATGAGTGCATGATGGAGCATCAAGGGCAAATCGACAGAAGGAGTTAAAGAGAGCGTCCAATCTGGTTAGGGAGGATTTGGGAGTGGCACCATAGACTACATCACAGTAGTCAAAATTGGGGAGAATCATCTTCTGGACTAGTGCACACCACACTGTAGGAGGGATGCAACTATGATTCCTGAATAAGGCACCAAGATTGGGGTGCAATTTTTTTCAGGATGACGTCAATGTGACCAGAGAAGTTGAAGTGTTGGTTCAACCAAACCCCAAGGTATCTGAATGAGGAGATGTCCTCTAGGATTGTCCCATCAAGGATATGGGAAGACAGAAAAGGGTGGCGCCTACAGAGTCTCTGCCTAGTGCCAAAGGTCATGGAGAAAGTCTTTTTGGCATTTAGGAATAGCTAATGTGAGGCAAACCATAGCTGAACCTGGTGGAAGTCATGCTGAAAGGTGGTTGCTACATCAGTGGGGCATTTGCCATAGGAGAACAGGACAGTGCCACCAGCATGCATATGGATAGATGAGAAGGGGACTCCTGTGGAAATGGGGAGGGAGGGAGAGATTGTATCCTGGATCTTGACTGATTGTGTTCTGCCTGAGAGGTAAGCTCTAAACCAGGTTTGGGCAGAAGTAGACAACCCAGCAGCCATAAGGGAGTCAAGAAGTGGGGCATGGGAGACTGTGTTGAAAGCCTTGGCAAGGTAGACAAAGATGGCAGTGATAATGTGGCCATTATCCATCCCAGTGAGGATGGAGTCAGTGAGCCTGAGTAGGGAGGTAGTTGTTTATTTATTTATTTATTAGAATTTTAGTAACAGCGTAAGTCCACTGAGACCATGCAGTCCCTTTTTCAGTGACGACCTGGGTGATAATGGTGAACACAGTACAGTAGATAAATACAATAATAATATACAGGATACAGAGAGACTTAAAAATGTTGCAAAAAATTCCTACAGTGGAAAGCCAGGTAAGTAACTTAAAACAGATCAGGCATTAAGCATATATAAATCAATAGGATAACTAATATTATACAATATATACAAAGCAGGAACACAAAAGCAGGAGGATTACAAGATACATCTATCAGAGTAACATAGACTAGGCATTAACAATGCTATAAGGGTTATTTAAAGCAATTGCAAAGGAGGGGGTTAGTAGGAAAGAGGTAAGCTCTTTTTTGAAGGAGGATAGGGTGGGGCAGGAAAGTAAGTTAGGTTGGAGGGAATTCCAAGCAGAGGAAGCTGAGAAGGCAAATGAGTGCTTACCTGAAAGGTGTTGCATCTTCTGGATTGCTAATAAGGGTAAGGAAGTAGATCTAAGCGTGCATGTGGGTGCTTTTTTGTAAACGATTCCCCTCAGGCAAGGGGGATTAAAGTGATTGATAAGTTTGAATACAAGGCATAAGATGTGAAACTGTAACCTTGAGTCATAGGTAGGCCATTGAAGAGAATAGGGGCCTCACAGTGGTGTTTTCTGGAGTCCAGACGTGGATAAAACATCCAATCCTATGATAGAGTTAACGCACCTGTGCAAGAGAAGAGGATTGGGTGGAGAGTAGTAGAGGGGCACCATAGAACCAAATAGGGAGAAGGGATGTTGATGCAATCTTTTTACAGGTGGATTGGATAAAAGAGGGCAGAGGCAGTATAATAACCAAGCGTCTGGTTTACCATTTTGGTAAGCAGAGTTGCATGATGCTCCATTGAGAAGGAGGCATCTAAGTGAACCCCAAGGTATTTAAAAGTACTAACCACCTCTATGGGGTCTCCTGACTGTGTACTGATCTGGAGCTGTTTGATGGGTTTGGGGGATGGGTTATAGAAAAGCATAGCTTTTGTTTTTTTCATATTTAGAATTAGGTGGTTGTCAGAAAACCAGGTCTCAAGTGTAATGAAAGCAGAGTTAAGACTTTGGTTAAGCCAGTCTATATTGTTAGATGAGCAGTATAAGACTGCATCATCAGCATATAATTCTATGGATGCACCGCCACAGAAGTTGGGAAGCTAGCTGATAAAAAGGGAGAATAGTATCGGGCCAAGAATAGAACATTGGGGTACTCCATGTGAGATAGGCCTTGAAGAGGAGAGTGAAGCAGACCATTTTACCCGCTGTGATCTTCCAGTGAGGTAGTCATGGAATCATGTGAGTGCTAAGCAATCTAGACTCAATTGATGCAACTTACCAAGGAGAAGGTGGTGGTTGACTAGATTGAAGGCCTTAGCCAAGTCAATGAATACTCTGCCGGTTAGAAGACCAGCATCACTTGCATTAAGAATGTCAGTTGAGACTTTGACAAGGGCTGTGGTAGTACTATGGCCCTTCCTGAAGCCATGTTGGCAGTCTGTGAGAAGATGATGTAGGTCTAGGTAGGACTGTAGCTGAATGTGAAAGATCCACTCCAGGATCTTAGCCAGTGGGAAGAGAATTGAAATAGGCCTATAATTTTCCACAGCATGGGTCCCCCCTTATGGAGGGGGACCACCACAGCCACTTTCAAAGACTTGGCACTTCACCAGAGAGGATGGGTCTATATAGAAGATCACAGACAGGTGCAGTGAGTGATGCTGCCCCTAGTTTGAAAAACCTGGGTTCTAATGTGTCATGGCCAGGGGAGCTCTCTGACTTGAGATTTGATAACAGCTTAATGACTTCTCTTCTAGTAGCTATTTTTGGGTGGAAAGGGGGTTGGGAGCCAAGAAAAACTTGATGCTGAGTAGGGATAGAGAAATCCAAAACTGGCGGCAGGGGAGCTGTGTACCTATCAAGGTCAGTGAGGAATTGATTAATTACTTCTGGAATGGATGGGGGATCTTAAAGGAGGTGGCTGCCGGATGATATAGAGCTTGAACATTGGGTCGATTTACCTTTGATCAAATAATTGATATGTTTCCAGAAATCTATGGGCTTGCTGAGATTCTCATTCTGATGTGAGTCGAGATAGGTACGTTTAGCACCTAGTATCCTATTTTTACACTTATTTCTCAGCTGTCGATAATATAGCCAATCAAAATGAATGTGGCTGGGTTTATAGGTCTTCCAGGTTGCATCACGACTTTTCATGAGGGCCCTGATTTCAGTAGATAGCCAGGGTGCCTTAATTCCCTTAGATCTATGTCTAGTAAGTGGAGCAGGTCTGTTAACAATGTTTTTAAAGGTAAGGATAAAATAATCGAGTGCCTGGTCTATTGAGGGGAGGCAAGTAATGGCTGTCCAATCAGCATTACTAATAGACATTGAGAAATGGTCTACTTTAAACTGATGCATTTTCCTGGATTCCTGTATTATGGGTGGTGGGGTACCAAAATTATTATGCCACACACAGTAGGTAGGAGAGTGGACACTAATACAATCTGGTAAAACACTGACTGTTTTGATCCTATGTGAGCAATTAGATAGTAACCAATCCAACAGCATTGCAGTACCTGTTTTGGAGTTATGTGTTGTGGGCAAGGAGATAAGTTGGGTGAACTTTGTGTCAGAGACTAGTGTACTGGCCTTGTTTTTGTGGGGGGGACATCCAATCAACATTGAGATCTCTACAGATTACTGTGTCATGAGGAGGGAGAGCTGACAATGCCGACATAAGGGAAGGTAGTTCATTGGAGGCGTCCCACAGGGTTAGATAAATACATCCAATAAGTAGTTTCTTAACGTTGCCTAAAGTTAGTGAGATAAATAAAGATTCTGCATTGGGAGGCATGCCGGGGGGAGAAGAGTTCAAAGTCACATGAAATTTAGACTTAATACATATTACGATATCTCCCCCACCTTCTATCTAAACGGTCATGCCTGTTGCAGGAGTAGCCAGGGAGATCAATTTCATGTTGTTGTATACCGGGCTTCAACCAAGTTTCTGCTATGCCAAGGATGTCCGGGTAGAGATTTGTTGCCCATATCTGAATCTCTTCAATTTTAGGCCGGAGGCTTTAAGCATTTAAAAGAGCGATTTTGATGCCTTTTTCCCTTGACGTGTAAGGGGCAGAAGCAGATAGAGGATTCTGGGGGCCAGGATTAACTCCTGTGTAACCAGCTAGAAGAAGGAGTAGGGACAAGTGTATGGCTGGAATTAACTTTAAGAAGTGTAGGCCTATGGTATTAATGCTAATCCTACATAACAAGTGCAGGGAGGTTTGGGTACATACCCCAAGGTAGTAGGCTTCCTTTTTTTGCATGAGATGAGTGAGTTGAATGGGAGGTGAATTGTTGACATAGGTTTGGCTAGAATAGAGGGGTGAAGATTCTTGAAGCAGGGAGGCTAGGCACTGTGCAATAATTCTATCGAGCAGAGAAAAGGATAAGATAAATAATAATGGAATAGCACTGTCCAACTTGGCCATGCAGTAACCTGACACAGGACAACGATGATGGGCAATCTTCTAGAGGCTAAGCCTCCTGGAATTATTTGTGGACCTCAAGTAAAGTTGACAGAGTAACAGCCGGGGTATACAGATTGTTAGCAACTTCACTTCTGAAAAGTCACAGTAGCGTGGTGAGACCTAGGAAGATATAATTTTTCAGTTGGTAAGGGTGTAGAGGTGAAAGTCAACTTGTAGTAAATGTCAAAATGTTTAATGGGGATTGCCTTATCAAAAGAAATGTAGATGTAATAGAGGGCAGGGGGAGGGGGGAGAAGTGACCCACTTCCAGAAGGAGACAAGGGGCTGGTGAAGAAGTGATTTAGAAACAAAGGAGATATGTAGAGGAGCTGAACATTCTAGGGCGTCCGAGAGGATTGATCATAGTGAGGGTTATGTTGGTGGGCTTAAGTATCTGAGTAGATGACTAGGTACACTGTCTTAAAATAGAAGTGTGTACCTTTAAGATTTTAATTGCTAAATTAACCTAATGGTGAGTTTCCATAGAAGAATGTGCTTTCTGTAAGGTAAGCAGTCACACAGCCTTATGGATAAGTGTGCCTTTAAGAGTTTATACAAAAAAAAAAACAGACAAAAAAATCACTAATGGTAGTAGCCAATGGTGAGTAGCTTCCTGTAAGGAGGGTGGGGTGAACGTGTATTTAAAGGAGGCCGGGAGGACGGCAAAAAAACTGAGTAACTATATTAAACTTCTGACTGTATGTCTTTGGCTACCAAAACAGGCAGGAGCCACCTATGTTTAGCACTATAGCAAAATTAGTTTAGTGAGTTAAAGTATCCCAGATTAAAATTACATGATGAAATTCAGCTCAAGAAAGCACAATTCCCAGCTAGGTGGCTGTACCGAGTCCTGCTCTGAGTCTTATGCTATACCAGGAGCTACGGAGCACAGCACAGTACTGCAAGATTGAGTTAGGACAGGGCAGATTACACTGTGTCCTATTCTAAGCTAGATTCAAACTATAATTCAGAAAGGAAACCAAGATTGGTTCATTTACTGTTCTTTCTGGCCTATTTGCTACTTCCTAACAAATTGCTAAGCTGAAGCCATCAGGATCACAGTTAATTTTAACAAGAATGGCTCACAGTGCTTTCACTATTAATTCTCTAAGTTTTAAAATAAAATAGTTCCTGCTTCAGCCAGCGAGCGAGGAAAACACAGCACAGTTCCCAAATGGCCAGAGGAAGCCTTTGTTCAATGAAGGCACCAAAATTCAAAAGTGAGGAGATTGGCTGTGTGCAGGAACACAGCTGGCTGATGCTCAGAGGGTGTACCTTATCAGCTGGATGACGGGCTGGAAGCAGCTCCTGCAGCTACAGCTGCGGGTGGCGAATGCCCAATGGGACAGGGCTCAGGCTGTGGAAGAAAAACACAAGGATTAGATCTGGAGGAGGGGCAAAATGAAATAAGCAGGGCTGGTGGGACAAACATGGCTAATTAAATTGGGAGAGGACATGGGGTGTGGTCAGCGCAGATTTGGGACAAAAGGAATCAGGACAGCAGAGTGAGGATGAGGAAAGAAAGAGAAATTTGAGATCAAGGAAGAGGGGGGCAGAGGGTGAGTAGACAGGGACACTGAGAGAGAAAACAGGCTAACAGCAGGTACAGCTAGGAGATTTAAATGACAGTCGATGGGCACAGCTAAATGTACATTTGATAACTTAGGAGACAGCCAAAAGAGCAAATTGCAAAGCTGCAGACAATTTCCAACACTTAGCAGATTAAATGTCTAGTTTCAGCAGTGTAAGTTAGACAATAAAGACACAGTGGGCAGTATTAGAGAAATTACTAGACAGCTTCTTAAGGCAACAGACAGTATTCAACTTTAAGCACGTTAAAAGGCTTATTTATGCAGACAGCATTAACATGAGCCTAGTAAACACAAGTTAAAGGCAAGAAACACTTTAGATGTAGTCTCAGTAGCCAGCAAGTTCCCCTCAAACCTGAGTCACTAAAGTACACTTCTGACAGTATGTCTTTGGCTACAAAAACAGGCAGGAGCCACCTATGTTTAGTACTTTAGCAAAATGAGTTTAGCGACTTTAAGTATCCCAGATTAAAATTACAAGATGAAATTCAGCTCAAGAAAGCACAATTCCCAGCTAGGTGAGGTGGAGTGGTTCTTCCAAAAAACAGATTGGAATGGGGTGCTAAAATAAGAGTCATCAAGGAAGGAGGTTAGTTGAGAGAGAGGACCAGGTGTTCTTGGAGATTAGCAAGGGCAGAGAGGAGGGAGATTGGGCGAAAATTTGCAAATTTGAAATATCAATACTTTCATTTAATTCATAAGGTGAAAAAGCTCTATGTGTATAAATCCATTTCAGTTCACACTGGAGCATGTGTCTGACTCTGTCGCCACCACAAGGATGCTATTCCACATTTTCAGTTCCCATAAACTGAAAGTCAGAAAGATTATGATTATGATTCACAGCAAACGGAATGCCAAATGGTGTCTTTGCTCCAGATCTAGATAGAGCACATACAACCTCATGCATCCTTTCGTTTAATAATCTGCTAGTATGTCCAACATATAACATTAGACATGTGCACTTTAAGACATATACCACAAATTTTGGAGAACAGTTGATAAATTATGTAACATCAAATGTTATGTTAAAATGAGGATGCAAGAAAACTTTGTCTGAATGGAATAGCAGCAAATATTACTTTTAACAAATCAAAAACAACCTACTGGTTTAGGGGTGTCCACTGGGAGCACTGGTGGACAGATGGCTTGCTGTGAGTCAATAAATCACCTAAATTTCTCCCTCTTTTGTAAGTTATTCTTGAATGTTCACCCATGGCCTTTCTGAGTTCCCTATCACCTTTCAAAACATGCCAGAATGTATTGACAATGGTTGAAACTTCAAGGGCAACACTGTTAAATTCTGTCACAAAAGTTACTGGCTGGTTTTCAGTGTTGTCCATAACTTTATGTCACAAAGTTCCTCTCTATTAAGTATTGTTGGTCTATTTAGAGCTGTACCAAGTGCTTTCTCTGTACAACCATGTTTTAAAAAGCTCATTTTCAATTCAGTAGGCCATTTTTCAAAATCACAAAAATTTGTGCAGTTGCATCTGATGTGAATGAACTGGCCATGAGGAATGTCTCTTTTTAAGTGATGTGGATGGGCGCTAGTAGCATGCAATAAAATTTTGCGTGAGGTTGGTTTATAAAAAGTCTCTGAAATTATGTTATGTCCATCTACACAACTTAAGCGAAGGTCCAAGAATGTAATGGATTGAACACCATCAGAAAAAGTAAACTGCAAGCCCAAATCATTACATTCAAATAACCCAGAAAAGCAGATCCAGATGCCACATCACCTCTCTATATTAAAAGTCATCATCTATGCATCTGCCACATAAAAATATATGGGGCAAATATGGGTTTTGGTCATGGCTGAAAATAATGGTCTCCTTCCACCATGCCAAAAAAAGATTGGCATGCTAGGAGAGCCATCATGGTTCTCACGGCAATACTCTTGGTTTGAAGATAATATTTCCTATCAAAAATGAAAAAAAATATTTGTCAGGATTAGAATAATGACCTTAAGAAGAAAATCTTTGGGAAAATTCTGAGTCAAAGGATTTTGGTCAAGGTGGTATTCGATTGCGCTTACCCCTAAGTCATGAGGTGTACTTGTATATTAACTTACCACATAAACTGTGACTGAAATGAATTCAGAGGACCTTAACCAATTCCTTGAGTTTAGACAGAACATGCATTGCATCATGAATATAGGAAGATTGTGTGTACACTAGTTGCTTTAACCCCTGCCAGTACTCCAATACATTGTAATTCTGTTCACGGCCTAACTTTTAAAAAATGGTCAAGAAAAATTGAAAAGTGTTTAGTAAGTGAACCTTTGCTAGACATAATTGGTCTACCTGAAGGATTGATCTAGTCCTTATGGATCTTGGGCAAGATATATATTGTTGGTACAACTGGATGTTGCACCCCAATGAACAGTTTTTCAGAAAGCACAATGCTGTGACATTTTTCTTTTCCTTTCTCATTTCCCCCTCCCTCCCCCTCCCCAACCCTATTTTTTCCATTTTTGTTTTGTACTATAGAGAAACATGCAAATTATATGATAGTAACGTGTACAAAAAGAATCCTAGAATAGTATACTTCAAAACTGATAATACCAGCGTAAGTACACTGTAATACTATGCGTCAGAGCCTGTAATACAATTGTGTAGGACTCTGAATGATAGTAATATCATGGAAACAAAAGAGTGTAAGTGCATTAATTCCTCATGCTCAGTGGTAGACGACTTTTACTGTAAGTGTCGCACACAGTAAAAGTCTACTCTTCACTAACAAAAAAACCCCACAGAAAACCACTTGATCTGCATTATCTGACCTATTCAGTGGATCAAGTGGTCAGATCCTGCACAATGGCACCACTGCTTCTAACTGTCCTGACCCGAGGTGAAGAAACTGAACAGAAAAGCTTTTGGTGGTGGTTTCATGGGTGGCCCTAGAGGCGAGGCATTGAAGCTTCACCCAATGCCTCCCTGATGCTCACTCTCACTGCAATGGCTCTGCTTGATGATATGGCCTTTTTGTGTGCACCATTGCCAAGGGACACCTTAAACTTTTGCTTTTTAAAACACAATATCGAAAGGGGCTCAATAGAGCCCACACCGGAACCACCATTCGACTTGCTGGCCCACCGAATGACCGCTCCTCTTCTTGATGGGAGCGCAGCTGCACCACCAGAGACCCACTGACACTGCCATATGAGGCACTCCTCTTCCTCTGGATGTCCTCACTCCCTGGCTCCACCACAGTTATGCACCTGTTTTTGGATTCATATATTACAAAAAAATAAAAGGTAGGTGAGTGTGCATTACAAGGGAGTAATACCTTGTCAAGGTTCTGGGGACATGGGAACCTCTCAATGGTATTACTCCCTTGTAATGCACACTCACTTATTATTCTATGTTTATTATTCTTTACTTTTTGCTTACTAGATCTTGTATCTAGAGGGATTATGTTACTTGTGGTGAATTTGCACAATATTAAATTATCTAGAATAGATATACAGTATTTTCAGAAGATATTCACAACGGTACTGACACCTCATTGTTTTATAAATATATATGCATTCCAGACTTGATATACAAGTTCTCCTTCATTTTCCCTTGCTCCATCAAATTCCCCCATGCCTCCTTATTATTGTTACCTTAATTGATTTGTAAGGTTTGACATTTTTTTCTATTTGACTTGTTTTTTTGCACATTTATTTTAGGGTTTGGGGCTGTTGAATTTCAGTGTGTTATTTAATACAGTCCAATAACATTTCTTGACTTATTCTTTTCATTTTATTCCCCTCCCTCAGCTTCTTCCACCTTTTTCACTTTCTTCTCTTTTAGTTACTTCCATAGGTTCGTAATGATATATACTGTCTGCATTGTTTATCAACTTTGTTACTTAGGTTGTTTTAATCATTAGTTATGTTCCTTCTTCACTGACTTTGGTTTTGGAGTGCACTTTTAACATTTAGGGAGCGTCCTTTTACATATGCAGTCTAACTGATTCGCTATGGTGCATGATTTGCAAGTGTATGCTTGCCTTTAATGATTCAAAATAAATGTGATGACTGTGCACCATAGCCCAACCCCCTGATGAAGCCTCCTGTTTACGAGGCCGAGGACTGGAGTTAATACTGCAGTACAGTTTTATTTGCACAATTAATGGCCTCATCTGAAAGTTATTTTTTGCATTATTGTTATTTTTTGCATTATTATTATTACTTTTATAAATGCTGCCTTTTGTCCTCCTTGCATTCATTATTGTTGTTGGCTCAGCAGCTGCTTATTCTGGGAGTGCATGCTCACCTGTGCCTTCTCTTAATGAAACTGGTCTAGCCATCCTTCATCAGCAGAGGTAGCACCCCCACCCCAGTCATGTCATGAGGACTTTCACCAGGATCTTGACATTACTGTTCAGGAGAGAAATTGGCCTGTATGATGAGCATTGCATGGTGTCTTTTCCCTCCTTTTATAGAAGGGTGATTATAGCCAAGTTGCAGGCGTCCCTGTGTCACCCTGCCTTCATAGCCTCTTTAAATGAAGAATACATGTGTGTCCAAACTGTTTAATCAAAGGACCTATAAAATTCTATTGATAGGCCATAAGGTCTAGCTATTTTACTTTTTTCAAGACAGCATGCTGCTTGACTCAACTTTCCCCACGTTAGAGGTCAGTTTAATATCACGGCCTGAACTTCTATGAGCTTTGGCAGATTCAAACACTCCAAATACACATTAATAGCAGTGTTGTGTGCTGGTCTCTCACTCCTGTATGGTGTTGAGTAAAACTCGACAAACCTATCCTGCATATATATAAGATGATAGGTTAACCTGTTTTCTCTATCTTGGTTGGCAGCTATCCAACTAGACCAAAGTCTGCCTTTTGCTAGGCAGGCCAGCAGGGGGTTAGATTTCTTCCCCCACTCATAGAATTGTTGATCAGTATAAATAAGGGCCCTCTTAGTGCTTCCTGTCAGCTACCTATTTATGGCCTCTCGCACTATCCAAAGATCATATAGTGTGTTCTCTTGGGGATTTCTAAAAGGCATCAACTCTAACCTCTGGGCCATATATTCAACCTGTTTTAGTTTGTTTCTTTTCCTTTTGTGTAAAGCATCCATTTACAGCACCACCACACCCCTCATGTAAGCCCTACTGGCCTCCCAGACAGTTGCTTTGGAGAGGACAGTGGCCACATTGGTGTCCAAGAAAAATTTCCAGCTGGTAGCCAGATGTTCTTTGAATTTCTGATTAGAAAGCATGTAGGATGGAAACCACAATGTCCTGTCTGCCCCCCCCACCCCAGTTTAAAAGTCATTACTAGTCTGACATGATCAGATATCGTAATTGGGCTCATACTCATATGGGTGACCCACTGATACCATACACTGGCATCCATAAATAGTCACTGCAAGATCAGGATTGAATGGAGGTTGTAAAGAAAGCAAATTCCTTAGCCCCAGGATTTGCCTCCTGCCACACATGCACCAACTCTAGCTTGACCAGGCCAGCCCTTCACCCTTCTATAACTGGGTCAATTTTTTGATGAGCTGTTGGCCTATCCAAGAAAGAATCAAAAATGCAATTAAAATCTCATCCAGGATCAGACCTGGAAATTGTTCTTTCTCTAGGAGCACAAACAACTGATCATGCAACACAGGATCTTGCTCAGCAGGGGTGTAGATGTTACCAAAGGTAATAGTCTCCCCATGAACCTTGCCTTGCACAAACACATACCAGTCATTCACCAGATTAGCCTCCACCCTCACCTTTATGAAAGGAAGTCCATTATGTAGAAGAATTGCCGCATTTCTTTTATGGCCATAAAGAGATGCAGTGCAGCACTATCCCACCTATTCCCTGACTAATTTATTATACTCAGCAGGTATGATATGAGGTTCTTGCAGCATGGCAACTCTCACTCCATGGCATTTAAACGCTGTGTAGATTTTCTTCCTTTTAACCAGTGTAGATATACCCTGGAATTTCCAAGTGCAGACTGCTATAGTATGCATGAAAATGTCAGGGGTCCAACATAAGGCCCTGGAGTTGGGGAGTCCCAACCCACACCCAAAACCAAGACGTTGGCCACCAGAGCACCCCATGTCAGAGCCCCACAAAGTGTCACCGCTCACAAAAATGCATTGGATATGTTTGTATCATTGCAACAATAAAATATATTTACTTGCATTTAAACAATAGAACCAACAAGAGTTCATGAAAACACAAAAACAAACAAGTAAACCATTAATGTTATGTAACTATGACAACACCCTTCCCCATCAACTCATTCCCAGCTGTTGTACATTTAATCACAGCCACCCACCATGTAAAGCAAAGCTCCTATGAAGGCAGACAGCAACAAGCTAGCTTAGATCTCCTATGCATGCACTTCCCCTCCCCCATCCCTCCTTATTACTTTCTATAATCTGCTAGATTCATAAATCCCAACCGCAGTAATAACTATTAGGAAAAAAAGAACCTCCCCAGCCTGCACATATTGCAACAGGAGCCATGCAGTTGTCCAACCACAAGTACAAACTTATAACTAGTCAACCAAATCTGTTTCCCTCTGGAAGCCATGAAGCCATTGCCCCATGTGTAGTATTCCAGTGGACCCTAAGCCATGTATATGGCTCAACACTTCTTTCCCTTCCTTGAGCCTCACAGTCACCCTCCCCCACCCTGATTGTGAGATCAGGTATGTCTCATATAAAGCAGAATCAGGACAGCACCCCCCCCCACTGGCCATATATTCCTGCAACTTTCCAAGAGTCCTTGCCCCTCTATCCCCACCTTCTCATCACCCTCTGGTTAGGTAGCAATATGCCCATAAGCATCACAATGCCAGGTCTGTCCCCAAGTAGTAAAAGCAGGGAGAAGCAGAAGGCCATCAGCCACATAACAGGACATATCTCTGATTGCTTCCCTCACTACCATTTGAAGCTATGCACTCTGTCATTTCATCCCCTCAAAAAAAACACCTATTAAGTCCCTCGCACTTCAGTGATGTAAAGATATCCCCAACTTAGAGATGAGGTTGCACCTCCTCACTCCTAAATCCAGCCTCCATCTCTCAGTTACACAGGGTGTCAATATTAACTATACCCTTCAGCAAGGAAAACACCCCCTCACTAGGACACCACAATAAGCCCGTTGAGTTCAGACTTTAAAGACCTTGCATATGGTCCAAATAATGAGGCCCAAGGTGGGAGAGGCCAGTGTTTGTGAGGGCTGAGCACTCACCAGACTGGGCCCCCTCAGGGTCTCCACCTGTTTACAAATCACCATCTAAATGGTGCCCATCAAAACCAGAACACCCATTAGCCCTTGCAGGGCCATGGACTGACATATCAGTCCAGAATTTCTATATGTTCTAATTCTGTTGGCAGCCTAAGGGTCAATTCCCAACCAGTAAACTCACCGAATTAAATAAATTATGCGACCCCACTTGAGAGATAAGGGCACATCTCTCCAACAGCAAAATGAACTCTCCCCTTTTAGGTATGCTGTCCCATCAGGCTGCTCATAAAATATTTCAGGAACAGGTGTGGGCTGCATCACCCACAAAGTAAACCTCTCCCCCACAGGATACCACAACAGCTAGAATTAGCACAACTGTGAAAAACTTTGTGAGGAGACCAGATAGCTCCGATTGAGATGGTAATGAGAGCTACATACATGCATAAATTTGCTGCCAGGTTGAGCCACCTCATGGCTGCCACTATCTTACAAATTCGGTCTACATGCATGGTGCTCAACTCAGTCACAGCACATAGCAGCCCCAAACAAAGCTTTTCACTTTTATGTTAAAATATGTTGTATAAGAAAGAAAAGTCAGAGAAAGTCCAGGAATCCTGCATCCAGTATATCCCACCCCCACTGTTCCTGCAGTCTCTGGAGTGATCATTGTGTTGAAAATAAATTGCTCCTTCACACTAGCTCCAGAAGCCATGTGAGAGTCCTCACAAACAAAAGTAGTTCACAGCTGAGACAAACAAATGGAGTCAGTCATCCGTATTTCTTGTCCCACTCATCAATTGTTGGAATTATGCCAGGGCTTGCCAGAGTTGAGCCCAGTAGCTGTCGAAGGGTACCCAGCAGTTATGAAAAATAAATCTATGCAGTAGGGCTTGGGCCATGGCATCAGTGCTGTTCCTTCAATTGAAGCTCACAGTTTAACCCCTCACACCTCAGAAAGAGCTATGATGGAAGCTCACTTTGCATTGACTTCAGTTTAATTCATGCATGAAGGGGTTAAATTGAACAAGAAAATGTACTCCTTGCTTGTATTGTTAAGAGTGCAGCTGTATGCTGAATCAGCAAGAAGTAGTTTCTGTGACAGGTCAAGCTGTTCTCTGACTTGTACAGCGAGAGATTTGCAGCTGACCTTGTCATCCTTACAGATGAGTCTGTTGAGTGCTAGAACAGTGTCTTTCACAGTTTACTGCTGGAGAAGAGAAGAGAAGAGAAGAGAAGAGAAGAGAAGAGAAGAGAAGAGAAGAGAAGAGAAGAGAAGAGAAGAGAAGCCTTCTGCTTTATGTCCCTATTCTGTTCAGAGTGCTGCTGACTGAGCTATCCATCCCCTGCTAACAGTACCACAGCCTCTGGTCCACCATGTGTATCTTCCAGAGTTACTGGGCTTCCCTACTGCACACACTGCTTTCACCTGGCTGGTCTCCATTACTGGACTCATCACTGGCTGAAGGGAAAAAAGTTAAGTTTTTTGTTTGTTTGTTTAAATTCTTATAGAGCCAGGAAAGACAAGAGCCATATGAGTGGCATGCCGGGCATGGATAACAGAGGGGAGGAGCAGTTGGGCATATATGGTTGGGCTGGAAATATAGCCTAGAGGTTAGAGTAACAAGTTGTAAAGGAGCTTGGTACATACAGCTGATCAGAGTTTGATTCCCACAATCTCCACTTGTATACTGTGTGACTGAGCGACTGAGCAGGTCACTTAACCTCCCCAGTGCTCCTGGGTCACCCCTGTAAACATGCACGTGTGCCTAGATGGACTTACCTGGTTACCAAACAATTAAATAAAAAGTTACTTGCTCCCATTATGTACTTCAGTGACATGGATAGGTTAGGAATGTGTTTGAGAAGCAAAACAGCCAGGAAGTTTTCAGGCTTATAAAAGGGAGATTGGTGTCTTTTTTAGATTTAATGATTATCTAATAGCTACTGCATATTTACTGATTTTTAAAATTCCTGTTGATGACTGAAATGTAGTTTACACTCTGTTCAAATGTGATCTATTTTACTTGGTGAAATTAATTTGGAACTGGGTACTTTTATGCTTAGGTTTCAGTACTAATCAATCAATCAATATCTTTATTTATCCAGGCAGGCACCATTGAGCAAGCTCATTTACAAGGTGGACCTGCGGTCCTACAGTAATAATACAGAAAGACAAGTTACAATAGTACAAACAGTTAAAATAGCTGCTATTATAGTAAAAATGCACATTTACAGGTAATATACATTGAACATAGAAGTACAAAGAGTCGTGGATAATGAACTTGTACTGGATCCAAGCCCAAAAACTGTGCATTTTATAGCGGGAAATGTTAGCGAGAGGGTAGGCATACCAGATAGAAGATATCAAGCGCATAATGTAGGGAGAGGTGGGGAATAGGGGCGCAAGCGAAGAGGACACAATTGTTAGAGCAGAGTGGGGGATTGGGAGGGCAGAGGACTGTACGAAAGGTGACAAAGTGATTTTTGCCCCAAAACACTGCGACATATGGAGGAGAAAAGCTGCCATTGTACTAAGTGCAAGAGGAGGAATATAGTAGCAGGGGCATAACTGGGAGGGTCCTGGATCTCAGGGCAGAGGGAGGTGGTGGATGGATGGATGAGGGACCGAATATATTTTTGGGCGAAAGATGATAATTATTCCCAAGTGTGGTAGCATGTGCTAGAATCAGGCTGCAGCTGTTCAGAGCGTCAAAGAATAAGATATGGGAGTTCAGCAATAAATCCTGTGGATCTGTTTGGTGGGCATGCTAGAGGCAGAGGCACACATTTCAGCTGGGGGGCTGCCGTTTGCGGAAGATTGTTTTCGCCTGATAAGATTAATAGTTCCTGTGGGAAACAGCATCTATAATAAGCACAAGACCAGTTTGAAATATATATTCTTTGTGTGACCATCCAGGTGGGAACATAGCCAGGGTTATTAATGTATTATGTAACCATTAAGTAGTAACTGGTTGGCAGACTTTACCCTCTAGGGGCATATGGCACTCGGCTTCACCTCATGCCACAGTACACCCCTAGAAGGTGATTAACAGATCATTAACATAACCCTTGGTCATGCCTTATTGCTTAATTATTGTGTTCACACTTAATTCTTACTACCTGTACAGTATGCTTGTTGTGAGTTGCCTTATCTTTTGTACCTTATCTCCATGATTATCTGTACTTAATGTTAAACGTTGCTAGTTGCCTTATCTCTTGTACCTTACCTCTGTGATTATTTGTACTTAATGTTCAAACCTGTACAATACTTCATGACCCTATATTATGTACTTTACCTGCTTGATTATTTGTGTATTAGAAAATGGGCTTTTTATTTCCTGGCATTTGATTGGCTAGTACCCTTGCCAGGGGGTACTTTAACTTTCAATAGATGCCCAGGAAATAAAAAGTACCAGCCCCAGTACCCCTTCACCCTCTGTAAAATCCTTGTGCCAACCCTGCCCCCTCATTGGCCAAAAGCCATTTACCCCCAGTAAATTTGAAATCTACGCCATTTTTTTCCCTTGTTTAGCGAGAGGTAGACCCCACACACACACAGTGTAAACTCAGCCTTTCCTCCAACCTGACAGTTTGTCAAACATGAAAAAAAATACACTTTCAGTGCAAAAACAACTCAATTGTGCTGCAGTACAATACATTGAGAATCCGCACTGCTTCTGATGCCTCTCACTGTAATCTCCTCTAACAAGTGAATCCCCCCCAAATGTGAAGCAATAGATTTTTTTAAACTAACCATAAACACATAATGCACATTTTTTATTCGGTTATCGACGAGTCAGACAAATTCACATCCCCCATGCTTGTCTCCAACAGCACTGCTCTTGCTCCACCTTCTCCGCTGCGGTTAACCAGCCTGTTACAGTCTCCCATTACTGATCGTGAACATGATCTTCTAAAAGCATGCCCAACTGCCACCATCACTTCTCACCCCAGCATGTAATTAATAAAGAGACCAGTATTAGTCCCCCGAAGCTTACTAGTGACAGGAGGGCAGCACCTACTTTACAGAGACAGCAGAATAGCGGAGCAGGCTAGCGAGACACACTGTCTTTTGAAAACAGTAATTCTGTTCCCAGCCTGAGCTCGGTACCGGTGGCCTGATGCAGTGCAGTCAACATGTCTGAAATCTCAATCATTACAGTCCGAGGACGGCCTGTACTCCAGTAAGTGTTTATGAATCACCGCTGACTTCCACCCTGCCACCCACTTCCTGGTCACTTACCATCATTCTGTGATACCCTACATTTGGGGGGAGCATAAATAAAACAGAATGGCTGTATTTGGGGAGGGCGGACAGGATACAGAACAGCACAAAAACGAGACTACTTTACAACCCAGAGCTAAACTACATTCCTATTTATTAAATAGTTTCCTTATTTTTTTTTAAGTCCCTTATAAAAATGCCACGCAGCCCATTTTCTAAGCGCAATAATACCCTCCAGGGTGGGCGGTATGGGCAAAACCGGACCTTACAGGGGCTATAAGACCCTCCGCCGGTGGCCTCAGTCCTCATTACGTCCCTGGGCGGTCCGGTATTGCCCAATACCGCCCACCCTGTCAGGTATTATTACTTGCTTGTTCCTATGTGATTGCCAGGATCATGTATTGTGTACTACTTCTCTGTAACCTCCTGGTCATGCATGAAAATAGTCATTCACTTGGCTAGTGCACCCCACCTGGTTATCAAAAACAAAATAAATAAATATGTATTTTGTATATTTTGGGTATATTCTTCTTAGTGAAACTGGACAGCATGTAGCCATCATTCAGTGTCTCGTTGCCATTTGGAGGATGGCATTACGGGACTAATTATTCTGATGTTGTCTCTGAATTGTATCTATAAAATGTGCCATGAAAATCTTGTCACCTCACTGGTTGCATGTCATTACATGAATATTGATTATTTTCTGACAACCGCACTCCTCACTTGTACAATATGTTTTTTTTTTTTTTAAAAAGTAGATGAAGACACTTCAGAGTGTACCATGGCAAGGGATATAATACTCTTTCCCGGGTGATTTCAGCAGTCTGCTACACCTCGTGCCTAACAACCACCCAAGGCATTTATTATTCCCTTATAACCTCACATTCTGTCATGCGTTATCACTTATGTACTCAAATCCTTATGAATGCCATTATGTAAAATAAATACTGATGAACATGGGGATGTAACTCCTTCCTAACTAGTTAAAACCAAACATACATCCACATAACCATATCTTTAGTCCCAGTCCCCACATATGCCCAGCCTTGTCTGTAGTTGGAATTGATTAGTGGAAGGACATGAAAGCTCTCAACATCAGGAGTGTTACCCTGCAGAAGGGCACACTGCATTTGCAACTATGCTGATGCAATTGCTTGATCCTATGTCTCCTCAGGTCCAACAGTGAGATGATGTTTGCCATTGTGGCGTGTGGTGCTGGTGTCTGGCATGACCCAGTTTGCAAGGGGACAGGGAGGGGGAGAAGGCAGGGGGCATCAAAGGCAGATGAATGCCTGCAAAAAACAAAACAAAAAAAAATATGAAATCAACAGAATCTACTACACTACCACCTCCCCCTTAGCTGCTTAAAAGAGCTTGCAATACTTGTAAAGTTTTTGCTTTCTTACTCCCTTTTTTCTCACTCCATGATTTCTGAGATTTCTGAGATCAGATGTCAGCTGAGATGTTAAAGGGGATGCAGTTCAGCTGTATAATTTAGGTAATTACATGCTCTACAGCTATGCTGCTGTATAGTGCATTTTACTAAGTCTGTAACTGCTGCTGCATTTCCTTTGTTTCATCTTGGTATAATTTGTCAGCTCAAAAGGCTGCTGACTACCACCCTCCAGCCATGGCTTTCCCTTGCCCCACATTTGTACTGTGTACTTGTCCCCCCACTCAACATCACCAATTTACAGTATTGTTCCTTCTTTGTACTTGTATTGCTTTGTACATTTGCAAATTTATTTAACTTTACTGTATGTACCTTATTGTATTGTATTTCACTGCATATGGTATTTGCTTTTTGCCCAGCTGCATTAGATAGGGAAAAGTGGCAGACTACGTGGGCCACACAATTCATATGTGCCATCACCTTCTATGTTTCAATAGGCTTGCTCACACGACCGACTGTGAGCCATTGTCAGTGGCTCACAGTGGCCAGATCGATGCTCCTGCCCATGCGTGAACCTTGCCATTTTGTCAGTTTTCCATTGCATTGTGTTGCCACCACGATCTCTCTTTCCCTGGATTTGCGGAGTGGTGTAGGTGGTTTCCTGTGCCATCTGAACAGGCAAACCACCTGCATCACTACAATACCCCACCAACCCAACAGTGACCAGAACAACACGCAAATTGTCAGAAAGGAAATGGGCATTGAAAAACACCAGTGCCATGTGAATGCGACTCTCAAACAGTTCAATAATTATTTTTTTTTTTAAATGATTAAAAGGAGCCACAGTGGCAAGGCTCAGTTTGAACAGGGATCAGTGCTGGAATGTTCCTATTCAAAGTCTTCATCAATGACATTGCGCAGGACCTAGAAGGCAGAATTTCCCTGTTCACTGATGACACAAAGCTCTGTAACAGAGTGGACACATCAGAGAGCATAGACAGAATGAGGAGGGTCCAGCAGAAGCTTGAGGAATGGTCAGGGGTTTGGCAGTTGAAATTCAGTGCAAAGAAGTGCAAGATAATGCATATGGGGCACAAAAACCCTGGAACAACATATCAGTTGGGGGGTGAGGACATAGCATTTACCAAAGAAGAAAGGGACCTTGGGGTTATCATCTCTGATGACCTCAAGCTAGGGAAACAGTGTGACAAGGCAGCAAGTAAAGCATATAGGATGCTGGGATGCATAGGCAGGGCCATCGCCAGCAGGAAAAGGGAGATCATAATTCCACTATACAAGACACTAGTGAGGCCCCACCTGGAGTACAGTGTACAGTTCTGGAGACCTTACCTACGTAAGGACATAGACAGGGTAGAGAAGGTTCAGAAGAGGGCAACAAAGATGGTACAGGGATTGCATCATAAGTCCTATGAGGACAGGTTGAAAGACTTGAATATGTACTCCCTGGAGTAGAGAAGGGAGAGAGGGGATATGATAGAGACATACAAGTACCTTACAGGGAGGAACAGGGTTCAGGAATACACTATTTGCCAGTAAAAAAGATGTTCCAGGACTAGAAGGCATGGGATGAAGTTGGAGGGAGGGTGATTCAGAGGAAACGTGAGGAAGAATTTCTTCACATAACCAGTGGTGGACAAGTGGAACACCCTGCCAGAGGAAGTGGTGGGGGCTGAAACAATCACGGGATTTAAGAATGCATGGGATAGACATAAAGGAATTCTGGAGGTCAGGGGTAAGGGGCAACAGACTTCTAGGAAAACATAAAGTGAACTTACAAGCTTCAATGTGCAGACTGGGTGGGCCATAGGCCCTTGTATGCCAACAGTGCATATGGTTCTATGTATCTAATGTTGTTTTGTATTTATTGCAGCTTGTTAGACTGCACTATTCACCGTCGTTTCACTACCCCAAATATATAAATACATGAATAAGTAAATGTTCCTTGTTGCTTGCTGTTCTTACGTTGTACCCCCTTGTTTCGCTCAAATGGATGGCACCTAGAAATGAGCATTGGCTCAGTGTGCCTTTCCCGGTTACCAGTAGTTTACATAAGGAATAAGACACTATGTGGTGTGGTTTATGGGCTGATAAGAGCACACCCCAGGTGCATAATGAGTCATGAGGTGCTTGCCCCAAGTACCTTTAGCACCTGGATAGTGCCATTCTCAGCCCGTAAACCACACCTCAGAGTGTCTTATTCCGCTTATAAAATGGGCCCTCAAACAACTATTTAAGAAAAAAAGAACAACAAAAAATACAAACAAAAATGAAAAAACTGAGATTTTAATACCTGAAACAGTAAAAAATAGTCTTCCTATTAAAGTAATTTCTGAGGTGTGTGATGGCCAGTACACAGCACTCCACCCCCCCCCCACACACAGACAGATACTGCTCAGGCTGTCCTCTACCATCCCGCACATTGTATTAAATTAGATCCTTCACTGGCATATACCCATTTTCAAAAAGTGTATCTTTGCTAGCCAGGAACATGCAGATCAGCAGTTTTACTGAGAGTGAACAGCCAGTTTCATTAAGAGAGAGCATGTCCCTTTCCAGTCGCCATAGTTACAATTGCGGTTTGCAATATTGGGCCACTCGTTCTGCTATAATGTGGAAAACCTGAATGTTTTTAATGTTTTAGTTTTAAAAACTGGCATACAAAACAAGTAGTGGAGAAGCAGGTCTGGGCTTTTATTTGGATGTTATCCTGGCGGCAACACATCATTCAGATTTGCTGCGGTTACCTTTCTTTACTGCAGCAGCACAGGTTAGAGTTTCATTTTGAAATGTTTGCACTGAAGTGATTTTCATCATCTAATGCTATGCAGTTGCATATGTCTGTGTGTGTGTGTGTGTGTGTGTGTGTGTGTGTATGGGGGTGACTGTTCTTCAGCTCGGCCAGGGAGGTCCACGTACTTTTAAAATGCAGATGTTGGCACAGTGAAGCACAGTGATTTTTGTGGTAAAGTGTTCTGTCTGGCTGATGAGGTACCGCTTGCACAATATGCACTGATAAGGACATGGCCAAAGGTACCTCTCAGCCTTTCAGGAGGCAAAAAACTCCTGACCCATTTTATAAAAATAAATAACATGCCATGCTCAAATGCACAGTTTTTAGAAAATGCCTTAGAAGTCATGTACCATAAAGCACTGCATTGTAGCTTAGTTTTACTAAAAACAATGGGCTACACAAACCAAAGAGTACTATTTAGTGCAGAGCGCCTTCCATCTGATCCATTGGCATGCATCATACATTGTTTTAAAACAGCCGCAGATGGTCCCTTATCCAAAAGTTTAGGGGCCTCCAGCTCTGGAAGTATAATTCTGACACTGCACTGATCCAAAAACTGCCAAGCCTTCTCCGTCTCATGGAAGGAATAAGTTGCTCCCTCTGCCTTCATGTGAACCACCACTGGATATACAAAAACAAAGTCCTTCTGCTGTTAACAAAGTGCATCTAAAATTGGGGAAAAGGCTTTCCTTTTCTTCTGAAGTTGAAAGGAAAAGTCCTGAGAGATATATATCCGTCTTCCATCATAGACCAGTTCTTTTTATGGCTGTGGGCAGAGCCTACAGCCTTTTTTATATCTGTAGCTTGAAAATGGAGTTTCGTGGAACACATTTTTTGGACTTTTCAATGTATCCTTCCACATCTACAAATCACTATGACAAAAAAAAAAAAATAATCCATTCTTTCTGTTTAGAATGTTGGAGGCACAACTCCAACCTGCTTATCTGATGGCCATTAGGAAACTGAAACAGCTTATTAAATATGGTTGCCTATTAAACTGGAGATTTGTTTACCCCCTTCGAAATGCAACAGCTTGCACATTTAAATGATTAGCATTTAAACATTTGTTCCTACTAACTTCGTTGGGGATGAACATCTTTTAAGAAAGATTCATATTTCATAAATGTTACCCTTTCCCAGCAAATTTTGTTAAGATTTACACTGTTTTTAACCTCTCAAGACCGATCTGATAAAATGCCAGGTCTTCTTTGAACTGTCCAGACTAAATAGATACATTTATTTTTGGCAGAAAGGGCTGTGGCCTGATTCCCAAATATAACAGATAAGAACTACTGATATCTCTTATAGTAAGAGAGTGTGTGTGTGTGTGTGTGTGTGTCAAACTTGGGCAAGGGAGACCTCATCTAATGAATTTAACTGCTGACAAACCATGAGTGATACAGAAGCAAATGATTTGATACCTTTTATTGGACCAACATAGATGTATCAAAAATAACTTATACCATTTATAAAATTTCTGATGAAACAACTGCAAACAGAAAACTGTTTTTTGTCATTTTATAATATGATATACTGAGTGTGTATTTACTGAGTTTCTGGATCAGGCCTTGATAAAATACTAAAATTGACTTAAGTCATTAAAGATTCCATCAGATGGATGTAAAAAAAAAAGTCTATAAGAATTTATCTGAAAGCTAACCACTGTAAGATGCAAAAATAGCATGTGTTTATATATATATATATATATATATATATATATATATATATATATACTAGCAACACATTTGTTTATAGGCATTACTAGTATCTTTTGAAAGATTGTCTGACTTGTGATTACTCATTTTGAGTATAGTTCATGAAATAATGAGCTTGACAGTTGTTATTTCATAAAATCCCCCATTATGTCTTTTGCATAGCATATAAATCTAAATCATTCAAAGGCCATTGTGACATATAATATTAATACTGAGAAGTAAATCTGAACTCTTTTCCTAATAAAAGGCTGCTGATATAATAAATAACATAATCATAAATAAGGAACCAGTGGCTTATGGAAAAATCTACAGAGATTTATAGAGGGATTTGATTCTGCCTTTGTGGGGAAAACACAGGTAAAATGAGGGTTTCTTACAGAGTAATGGTTATTTGGATCTGGAAGCACTGAGTATTTCTTATCCTATATTTTGTATCCTGGATAAGGCAGGGGAGATGCTACATCTCATTGTCATAGGGATGTTCATTTACACATTTTTGCACTGTATTTACTCAGTCTGTCCCAGATTAGATGCAATATCTTGTTTTTAGTGGGGTCATGATTTTACCATTTTTATGATGTATTTATTCATGCTACCTAGTCCAGGGTCCCTGTATTCAAAGGAGTAACATAGTGCATCCCAGTGAAAAAGGGAGATGTGCCACACAACTCCAACATTGAGAGGCAGCATGATATTAAAATGTGCAGGATGCACCGGCCACAAGGGAATGGGCCAGGGCACACACAGATGGTATGCTATTCAAGTCGAAGGGGCAATCCCATGCATATGCCATGCTGCAGCATATTCAGTGGGAATGTGCCCCTCACTGTCCTGAGCACTGTGGCCCACAGTTAGGCCATGAATAGCTGGCCTAACCCAGCCAGCCACCCACTGGCAGGCTGCAGATGTGCGCCGAGGTGCACAGCAGCCTGGCAGCCCTAGTGGACTAGATGTACCACCTTTCCATCCTCAATCAGACAGCACATCTGCGGGCTTCCCAAGCTTCTCCTGTGGCCTTGGCTCTCTCCGAGCAGACCACAGCTAACAGACCACCCGACTGACCCCCGGACAGATTCAGACAGCCCATCTGCGGGCTTCCCAAGCTGCTCCTGTGGTCTTGGCTCTCTCCAAGCAGGCCACAGCTAACAGACCACCCGACTGACCCCCGGACAGATTTAGACAGCCCATCTGCAGGCTTCCCAAGCTGCTCCTGTGGCCTTGGCTCTCTCTGAGCAGGCCACAGCTAACAGACCACCCGACTGACCCCCGGACAGATTCATCCGAGGAACTGCCACCCAGACTCCCAGCTCCTAAGCCACAGGATTCCCGGCTACCGGGTGGTCAGCACCCCTCTAGCCGATGCTCGAGCCTGCAGACATGGACCCAAAGTCCTACAAGGTACAGCAACTTCCGCAACCAACCGGATTGCAAGCGCCTTCTCAGACCACGCTCTGATTGGTCCCTGGCAGAAGCCGGCTTCTGCTCTTTGATTTTAAACCCTAAAAATGTTTATGTTGGGACAAATGTTGGGACAAATGTTAAGAAGCCAAAGTGTTAACCCAGTCTGTAATTGAAAGGACTTGAATTGTGGTTTGGGAAAGAAATCTAGTGTTTACAGCCCTTTCCCTGCATACGTGCACTGGCCCTAGACACTTTTGGGTGCCAAAGTAATACACGTCCTTTTGTTTTGCAAATTTTGGACTCCCCGCTCTTCTGTCTAACCCTTTATGTGAATCCCCTTTATTAACCCTCACTCTCCTTCTCTCCCTCAGCCAAGGAACTGTCACCCAGGCTCCCAGCTCCTAAGCCGCGGGATTCCCTGCTACCGGGCGGTCGTCGCCCCTCTAGCCAATGCTCGAGACCGCAGACATGGACCCAAGGCCCTACAAGGTATGGCAACTGCCGCAACTTTTTCAACCACCCCCCCTCAGCTGATTATTAAATACAGTAGCTCCTGCCAAAATATTAGTCCACGTCCCCTGGTGCAGTGCCCCACCAATAGAGACTTAGCTCATGATCCCCCTATTCTCTGTCCAGCTTACGGGATCCAACTCTCAGGGCCTAGCCTTACTAAAACGCATAGGCTCTCCTTGGCTGTGCCTTCACCACTAAATATTTTTAAATGCTATCAAATTCGGGTCAACCTGGATTGGAAAGCTATTGGTAAGCTGCATTACTCCAGCAACCCCACTGGCCCTTGGGCTAATTGAGTGGCTCCTTTTTTGAGGTACCATCATGTCAGGCCTTATATGGCTCCTTATACTGCCCCTTCTTCTGCTGATAACAGCTGCCCAGCATTGGACACCTGAACTACCATCGTGTTTGGTCTACAACGGCACCTTGTGCTGTATACCACATGGCAACTTATTCTTTAATTGCCTCCGTGATTCCAAGTACCAATACCTCGAACCCTGCTCTTGGACCACACATGCCAGTAGTACTTATAACACTCCCCCACCACAAGGCCCACCTCCCACCACGCAGACTTCTATCTCCTCCCTGCCTATTGTGGTAGGGGTACTAGCTCTTGCTACAACAGATCAGCTCTTCTATGGTGGCTACTTTCCAGTCCCTAAAAACATCAGATCTGCTAAACGGGAGAAAGGCAGGAATTACAAGCTTATAATTAGCGCTCTTAGAAAAATCCTACTTATCCTCCTGCTATGTTCAGGCAATGTAGAACTCAACCCTGGCCCCCCAGAAGCTATTGCTTTGCCAGCAGAACTAGCAAATTTAAAAGGAATAAGCTTCTTGCATATTAACGTATGTAGCATCCTTAAAAAGATAACCTTAATACAAACCTGGGTAAATCATACCTCTCCTGACATACTTGTGATTTCCGAAACTTGGGTTAGACCCAGCACCACTGATAGAGAAGTAAACATACCCAACTATGCCTTGTTCAGAGCTGATAGGCATGCCAGAGGAGGAGGGGTAGCTGTCTATGTTAAAGAAAAATTTTCTGCATTCTGCTGATCCTCGGCATCTGTCGCCAGTGAATTCGAATGCCTAATTTTCAAAGTGGAAATTACACAGACTACTGCACTCTGCGTAATAGGATGCTACAGACCACTGTCTGCTGGCCTACAGCTTGTGCCATATCTAAATGACAAGTTGGGACAGGGGCTGCCAGAAACTATTATTTTAGGAGACCTCAACTTTGACTGGCTCTCTAACACAGCTGCCCCCCTTGCATCCTTCTGTGATGAACATGGGCTGACGCAACTTATTACTGAACCAACACACCCAAACGTGAAGAACCCAGTAAAAGTACACTTTTGGATGTGCTAATGGTGAGCAAACCTCATCTCTTCTCCCACGCTGATGTCTTCTTCTCAGACGCGAGCGACCATTGTTTTATTGCGGGAGTAAGATCCACATACAACCCAGCACCCATCAGCAAGTTCTCTATGAAGAGATACAGGCACAACTTCAGTGAACATGCCTACCTAAACGAGCTTAAGTACTCCCCTCAGTGGCAAGATTTCTACCTGGCCAAAATGATTACGTCAGCTTACAATATCTTCCACAACATTCTATCAAGGGTCCTTAATAAGTATGCTCCCCTGATTAAAGTTCGAACTAGGACCAAAACCTGTAAATGGTTCACCCCTCAGATCAAGTCCTTGCTTCTAGAAAGAGATAAGCTCTGGAAAAAAGCGTGCAGACTGAACACTGCAGAAGATTGGAACCAGTTCAGGAGACTACGAAATTTATGTACCAAAACAATCAGAGAATCGAAGGCCACCTTCCTCAAATCTGAACTCGACTCTGCCACAAAGAGCCCAATCAAGCTCTGGAACACAATCAATGATCTGCTAGGCCACCCCACAGGAAATTCACTCCCGACCAAGATTACCTCTGGCAACTTGACTATAACTGAAAAGATGGATATACTTGACGCATTCAATAACCACTTTGATACTGCAGGCATGGCATTTGATAACTCCTGCAAACATACTTCGCTCCCCAGACTGCCAGCCAACTGCCTGAAACTCAATAACCGCCGCCTTTCTCGCCTCAACCTGCCCCACTGAAAGAGGTAGAGGACCTTTGCTTCAGTTGGATACTAGAAAAGTGCTGGGGCCGACCACTTGACCCTTACTTCCTAAAATTGCCTACCATGTACTAGCAATATCAAGTCACCCACCTTTTTAACTTATCCCTGTCTCAGGGCACCTTACCACCTATATGGAAGACAGCACATGTCATACCACTGTTCAAATCAGGTGACCCTGGCGATCTCAATAACTACAGGCCAATTTCTCTCCTTCCGGTCCTGTCCAAGCAACTAGAGAAAATTGTAAATGCACAGCTGAGGACTAACCTTGAGTCTAGGGAACTGCTAAATACTATGCAGTCCAGATTCAGAGCTAAACATAGCACTATCTCAGCCCTCACCAAAGTTACTAATGACTGGCAGCGTAATCTTGAGAGCAAAAACTTTATTTGTGCTGTTTTCCTTGATCTAAGCAAGGCTTTTGACACCGTTGACCATAGTCTGCTCCTCTCCTGCCTTCAAACTATAGGTGTGGACCCCTCCTCTCTGCATTGGTTTACTGACTATCTTACAGGATGCCTTCAACAAGTTAAAGCCAGAGGCCTGTCCCTCTTAAAAACTCTGCAAAGAGGGGTACCTCAAGGTTCTACATTAGGGCCCTTACTTTTTGCAATCTACTTTAATAACATCGACTACTGTATAAAAGAAGAAGCCAACATCCATCTGTTTGCAGATGATACAGTTCTCTACATGAGTCGCCCAACACCTGAAGCTGCCTGCAAAGACCTACAGTCAGAATTCAACCTTTTGCAAAGCCAACTCCTCCAAAAAAAGCTACTCCTTAATGACAAAAAAACTAAAGCAATGGTCCTCTCCCCTTTTATCCATACAGCTAACCCTGTGTCCAGTGGGACAGTTCCCCAAATTACCACAGTTCTAGGTGAAAAACTAGAATTTGTTATAAAATTCAAGTATCTGGGAGTTTGGATAGACCAAAGACTCTCCTTCATTGAACATATCGAGGACTTGCTAAAACGACTTCGGCAAAGGCTTGGTCTGTTTTTTTAGAATCAACCAATTTCTCACCAGAGATGCCAGGAAACAACTGGTCCAATCCATTTTCCTATCATTGGTTGATTACGCTGATTTCCTCTACAGCCAGTGCCCCAACTCTTACATGGCTAAACTGGACACACTCTACCATCGAGCACTGAGGTTTATAACGGGACTCCCCTTCGACATGCATCACTGCACCCTATATGCGGCAGTGGGGTGGACATCACTAAAGTTCAGGCGCCACAGAAACGCTCTCTGGACCTATAGAGCCATCTCTAATAAGCTGCCTTACTATATCTCCTGCTGTCTTCCCATGAGTATAATTGGGAAATATGCGTTAAGAAGTTACTCAGCTATTATACTTAAAGTACCCAAAGCAAAATCCCGCTTCGGCAGAGCAGCCATAAGCTTTGTGCTATCTACCTTATGGAACGATCTACAAAAAACCCTCAAATTAAGCACTCTAATCAGTATAAATGCCTTTAAGACGCTTTATTTCCATACAATCAGAGAAGTATGTAACTGCTTCACCCACTCAGACCCAGTACCAGTGTCTGCACTGGTATATAGCCATGCCTAGACCCAATTTTAAGTACTGACCCCCCAGCTTGCTCCTCCCCAGCCTCATTGTTCTCTCTCTTATCCCCCTGTCTTATCAACACTAGGCCGGTCCATCCCCTTATTCTTCCTTTCCCAACCTCGGATAGGAGCTTACTACCCTGGGTTGTGACATCCTACCATGCCCCGTACTTTATAGCATTCAATCCCGGGGCTCACACATACTCCTTTTCTCTATCCACCTTCTCTACATCCTGTTTTACCAACTCCTCTCTGTGCACCGTGCCCTCCTAGCCTTTCTCCCCCACCTCCTTCCCTTCCCCCCACCTTCACCTCTACCTGGTGTATATTTTTATTTTTTTTCTTCTGTTACTTCCTCCTGCAACCTTAGATAACCTGCTTTATCTTCCTATAGACACTTCTATGTATGTAAATACCATGTAATCTGTACAATATCTGTATAATTCTATGTACATATGAATTTCTTTTTCTTCCTCTCTGTAAAGAGTATTATCTGTATTGCCTTGTAAATACCTGTGTTGACCTGTATATACAATTGTTCATGCTCCACTCAGGTCCATCTTGCAAATGAGCTTCTGCTCAGTGATGAACGCCTGGTTAAATAAAGACTTGATTGATTGATTGATTGATTGATTGATTGAATCTAGTCAACTCCATTCCTGAAAAGCTCCATAGTGTAGGGCCCCACAGACCTGATTGCACCAGAGGAAACCATGGTCCATATTCATAGTCTAGAGGACTCCCATCCACCACCCTTGTACACAGACACCCTCACTCCCCCCCCATACCCAACCTGTTGCAAAGACTGGCATTGCCCTCCACACCCTGCCATGGCCAGTCATTAACTGCACTGAACCTGGGCTGGGGACCTGCACTCTGGAATGACACAACTGGCTGTACCATGCATTGGGGCACCACACCAGCTGCAGATCCACCAGTGTATGCAGCTGTGTGTATGTCCTTGGCAAACTGAAGAGGGAATTTACATACCTCCAATGCATGCCTTGCCGATACTGTATCTTCCTGCTGTCATACTCCACTGCAAGTCTACACTACCCCCAGTTTCCCTGTGTAACATGCCACCCTCTGGACTGCTGAAGTTTTCCAGGTGTCATGGGGTGTGGTATCCTGTAATGCCATTTGCAGTGTATGCTTCAAACTATAGATAGTTCATCTGCAATTCCCCAATTGTACAAAGGAATGGGAGGTTAGCTGTAACATACCTGTTTTGGGACCTGAGTGAGTGGGTACAGCATTGGCCATCACCCACACTGAGCAGTACAATGGCACTGGAATGGTGGATCCACATGCCAGTGCCTAAGGATTATGGCCACTGGGTGTTATCACCCACACACAGCTCATGCCTATGTATAACACATTCCAGCATCCTACTTTGAGTGCTCCACCACCCGCTGATAGAGTGGTATGATCCAATTACAGAGCCAGTCATCACAATGGGATGGGCAGGGGGACAGGGAGGGGGGTGTCTGTGCACTGTTGAGGGGCAGCGGGGGCCACTACACTATGGAAATGGAATGTAGGTGCATTCAGGTGCCATTAGGGATGGCATTGGTGTCCCTACAAAATGGAACTGATAAAGCCTGGACTCCGTTATGATCAGGGTTGGTGGAATGGATGAGGGGGTGCCACTATACCACCAGAGACTTCAGGGTCTGTTCCACAAGGGAGCGATCGGGATCAGGGCTTGGGGTGAGAGCTGCTCTGGCTCATTCATCCCCATGCCAGACATGCAAATGAGCTGGTAATGAGCATGCATAAGGCCGCTTTGCACCCTGCAGTCTCAATTAGTTCATTTGCATTTCTGGACTGAATATCACCCATGGGGGCTGCGGTGCATACCCATGTGTGCCACACATTCCCCATGGAAGGTATTCAGTCAGAGTCACCCTGGATGCACCTGACTTGGTGGTCGCCTACACTGTGACTCCCATCCAGGGTCACATTTTCAACAGGAACAATGAAGCCCACCAGGATGAAGTGCAGTGTCACAGGTTTACTGCATGACAAAAGGGATTAACTCCCTTTGAAACTGCATTGTTTACTGCAGTAACTCTACTGCAGAATTCTGCAGTGTTGTGCTTCATCATGGTGGGCTTCACTGCATACCCACCCTGTACCGGTGGTGCATTCTCTTTGAATATTGTATCAGTGCCTACCGTTGCACCCTCTTTGTGCAACGCATCTTTCTGCTCATGCATCAATCAGGCATTTAATATATCCCCCCAAATGTAAAATATTGTTTTTAGTGCATTCTGATTTTACACAATGTAGCATACTATTGTGCAGATGTAGAACCCACTGAAATACGATGCCATTTCTTGTGTGAACTATCCAAGTTAAATATCTAGCAATCAGCAGGCATATTCCAGGAAAACACATTGTAAAAATATGTAAGAGGAAGACCACATTGAAACTGCCTCTCCGCCAATCTGCATTGTGCAATTCATTAGAATGGGTAAAAGCATCCCAAAAGTTTTTTGCAGCCATATCGGCTCTGACCAAACTTGTTAACATAGTAGACTGTAAGGATAATCTGTCTGTCACCAGAAAGATGCATTCTGAAGATAACTTGACAAAGGTGGCTGATCTGGGGGTGACCAGGGTGCTAATGCATGATGAGCTTGTTCCTCTTTAAGGCCAGTGTTTTTCACCTGTGTGCCCAGCAACTAAGGCAGAACTTCAAAACAGAATTTCAGGGTGCTGTCCCCTTCCTTGCCTTCTGGCAGCCCCCTGATGTGGACATTTTATTTCTACGATTATAGTTTTCTTCACATTCCAACCACTCTGCTAAGGCAAGGATCTCCCGCTCCTGGCATGCCACTTTCTTGTCAATCACCCATGTGCATCTTCCAAGGAGGAGACCTGTTGCTGTACTTCTCCAAGCCATTTTGCTTAACCAGCTGCATGTTAAGCAAGCTTTGACCATTTTCCAGTAAGTACATCGAGCTTGGTGTTGAGGGCCTCCATTACCTGTTCTGTTACCATGCAGCCCAGAATTGACATCTCTGTATCAAACAGCATGATCATGGCAGGGACTGTCTGCTGCTGCCTGCCTTGCTTATTTTTCCCTACTTTCACAGTTCCTCTCAGAGGTTTGCACCAAGATCCCAAGAAATACTCATTCATTATGATTTAGGAACAGGTTGCACACCTTGTGGTTGTGATAAGCTGAGACAAAAACAGTTAACAGATTTATTTGAGTGGGAAGGACACAGCTCAGGGAAACCATGTCTGATCATTCGGCTACTCATTGATGCACCCCCCTTTGCATTTTTAAAAGGAAATGTCTTCATTCTGCACCCAATAGTGTTTATTTGGATGCATTACACCACTCTTACGACTCTTACAGTTGTCCCCACATAAGTATTTTATTTATTTATTAGTTTTTGGTGACCGAATAAGTGCATTAGACAATATCCCTGCCTATTTTCAAGCCTGACCTAGGATGATGGTTATTAAAATAACACTTAATGTCATAATACTGTATTCTACTTGTGGGACTGCAGGCATTACCATGACATATTTTGATGTAGCTATAGATGGAACAACTACAGTAGATAGTACATTGTTTAAGTTTTTATTGAGGAACATGCAGGTTTTACAGCTCAGATTGTACCTAAACATTTGTACCAGCACTATGCATTCTTATCTGTATATACAGAGTACAGTATTCATCCTTGCACAATTCTTGCAAGTTGTCAGTCATCCTTTTTTTACTGTTGATAAGTTTTTTATTGATTTGACTTCAACAAGCATTACATGGAATAAAACTGTTGGATGCATAACAATTATATTACAGACCTGTTACATACATCTGTATGAATAAATATAGAGAGACAGGCTTACAATTTCTTCACGAGCAGAGCCTAAATAAGCGGGCAACAAGAACTGTATTATTCCCTGGATGGATGAACAACATCTGTCCAGCTGGGAAATAACCAATGAGAGCAATACCTGCTGGTGCTCATGTCCTGTAAATACCATATAAATTGGCATACCTTGACTATTCTCTATGATACCTACATTGCTGGCCCAACCTTAGAGTTCTAAGATGGTCCAGGAATGCTTCCCTCCAGTCAGGAACTACAAAATACAAGAGAACACATACAAAGCAAACCTATCTAGAGATTGTCAGAGAATAAACTAACAATTACTCATAATTTTCCAAGTTGCTATTAGCACAGGAGGCCCCGGAACCACCCCAGCTCCAGACTCAAACATGAGAGTAGGGTTTACAAAAATGAAGTGGAGCTTTTTCAGCCAATTCCCTCCCTAGGTTTCAAGTACATTATAAAGGGTTTCCACATGTTGATATATTTAGGGAGGATATCGGCTACAGTGTCTGACATTCTGTACCAGTTGGCCACCTGAACCAAGGAGCTCAGTACCTCCTCCACCGATGGGATCACCTGTGTCTGCCATTTCCACAAGAGGAGTCTTCTTACCTGCATACATAGGGTCAGGAGCAATTTTATCTCTGAGAGGCTTAGGTGGGGGGCTGAGGACTGGATTCCTAGTATTATTAGCTGGGGGGACATAGGAATGGATTTCCAAAGAATACTGGACCCCATCTTGACAGCTACCTGCCATTAGGGATGGATCCTCCTACAGTGACATAATATATGGATTCAGTCACCAGGGAGCTCCTGACATCTCTGGCAGAGGTCAGATTGGACCAGTTTAGCCTTGTCAAGTACCACAGGGGTCCAATACCATGAATGCAGACTCTTATTCTGTATTAGCTGGCTTCTAGTATGAGGGTATGCCCCATGTGCAAGCCTGAGACATGTCTTCCAGTCTATATCTGTAATGTGGGCCTGCAGTGTTTACTCTTATTTATACTCTAATATATTTATATTAGACTCCTCTTCTTGGGATGGAATTGCATCCCTAAGGGCAGTATATATACAGCTCGACTGGCCTCTTTCTAGGGCCAGCCAAGATTCTGCCTGAAAGACTCACTGCCTATGGTGTTGCTTGCGAGTGTATTCAGAGATCGCGCTCCTTATTTGGAGGAAGCACCAGAAATCTCTGGATGGGATTCCATATGTTCTCAGCCCTTCGAATGAATCAAGGGTATCTGTGCCAGGGATATACATATCCTGGAGCCTTGAGAGCCCACCTCATTCCCACAAAGGTCAGGAAATTGATTGCTTATGGATAGTGATCTCACTATTGCCCCATAGTGGAGTGAGTCTTGGAGGAGAAGGGAGGGTACCCAACTTCTTCTGCACCTTGGCCCAGTACTCCAGAGAGGGGCCTATGATAGGGTGAGAGTGAATGCCCTTGAGGGGGCAATTAAACAACAACAGAGATAAATGTGCCTGCTCACAGACCTCTCTCTCTCCATACCTAGCCACTGAAGGGAGTTTTGCTCTGAGGATGTGAACCATTTTAGCATCTGAGCCATCTGAAAAGCCCATTTGTACCCCTCGAGCCATGGAAGGCCCCAGCTTCCATCTGTCTAATGTGCTGTCAGTTTATTTCTGCTGTACCTAGGCTTCTTGACCTCCCATATGAAGGAACCAGCAGGGAGTCCAGCTTAGTAAACCAATACTGAGGGATTTTCAAAGGAATGTGAGAGAGGAGGTACATCATTTTAGGTGCTGTGACCATTTTAGTTGCCAAAATTTTACCTACAAGCATGAGTTGGAGAGGCCTCCATCTATCCAGCTCTGTATGAATGGACACCAAAAGTGACTTCATATTTATTTCCTAGAGTTTATGCAATTTAGGAGTGATATTGATGCCCAAGTACGTGAGTCCATCTGAAGCCCAATAGAGACCATGCTGGGTAACCATGTGGGAGGTACATTTAGAGTTCAAAGGGGACCTCCATCTTGGACTGATTAATCTTGAGCCCTGAGAATGCATTAAATTCTGACAGGGTGCTCAGTAATGGAGGGAGGGAGGTGGCAATATCTGCTATAGGAAGCAACAGGTCATCAGTATACATGAGACCAGGGTATTCCCTTTCTCCCACTCATATCCTGGAAATGAATGAATTCTTTCTAATAGCTGCAGCCAGGGTTTCCACTGCCAGGACAAAGTGTAGAGGACAGAGAGGGCATCCTTGATGTGTGCCCCTACCCAGTATAAAGTGGGGAGACAGCATCAAGGTGGTGAGTACCCTAGCTGTGGGAGATGAGTATATGACCCCATCCAGGCCCAGAAGCCTGCCCCCAACCCCATGGTGCCAAGCACTTGTTGGACATAGTCCCACTCCAGGGAGTCAAAGGCCTTTTCAAAATCTATTGCTATTATTGCAGAAGGGGATGGCAATGTTTTAGCCTTATGGATCAAGTTTACGAGCGATCTGATATAGTCCATACTAAATTGTCCCTTAACAAAACCTACGTGGGATGGGTGGATCAAACAGGAGAGGAACAGGTTTAATCTGTTAGCTAACAATTTGGCTAGCACCTTACTGTCAACATTCAAAAGGGATATGGGCTGGTAGCTGGATGCTTTTAGAGGGTCACATCTTTGTGAATGACAGAGTACGGTACACACTGCAAGTCCATTGGTCGACAGAGTTCACCAATGGGTTGCAGGGTGTACAGAAGCTTTCACTTATAGACAGCTCTGTCAGCAGGCAGCTGTGGTGGTTTGTGGGTGTGATGTGCTACCCACCTCACTTCAGGACCTGCTGGGACAGGGGAAGAGGGGTAGGAGGAGGGTGCCTGAGTGGGTTGGAGGGTAGGAGGCCACTGGACCACCAGGGAGATAGCAATGGAACTGGTCACTCTGCAAACAGGTCAGGGTGGGGGGAGTGCAATGTACATGTCCACTGCAGTGTGCAGCATTTCAATGGTGTCTCAGGCAGGGAGAGGGGTTCATGGTTATCATCTCTACTGCTGCAGTGTGCAACTGTTTCACAGAGGCTCAGGCAGGAAGGGGGTTCTTGATTTCCTGCTCTACCTCTGCAGTGTGTAGCATATTTTTGGAGACCTGGGTGGGGTGGGCATGGAACTGACCTGACAGGGGTGTGGGGAATGTGGCTGTACTGCCACACGTGCAGGGCACCTGGAGCATTCTGCCTGGAGCAGCCCTGAATGGCAAATGCAAATGGGTCCATAATGACATGTAAATGGCCCCATTGCACCTTGCATGCCTAATGGCCCCATTTGCATGTTGTTGGCTCTGAACGGCACATTTGGGTGCAGTGCATCCTAAGATGGAGTGCCTAATTGCTGTCCTAGCCCACCCAGGGGTTGCACTGGCACATCCAGGGCTGGATACAACTGTAGTATTCACAGAGGGGATGTGCTGGAAGCATTCCCTGGTGCATCGTCTGTGAATACCACACTTGGTGCTTGGCATATCTTATTCGCACTGGGGCATCCGAGATGCACTGAGCGCAAGGTCTTTGTGAATCCTGCCCTTGGTCTATGAATGCAATGTTGTTACTAATTCTGCTAACACAAATTTTGGGGTGTTTGTCTAAAAAACTTAGAATGCTCTGTCTCTTTATACTGGAACTTTATGTCACACAAAGTTTTTAAGACTTAGTTGAAATACTATTGTGTGTAATTATTCTCAAAATTAATGTACACTTCTGCATAATGCTTGGTGTATGTTGTAATCTAAGTGTATTTGTTATTCCTGATTTTCTTCTTTTACTTTTATTTTTTAGTAAATCATTCTAGATTACAACTATGTCTGGATAGCTCCCGAACAAAGGAATTTCAGTTCCAGTGAGTTTGCCTTGTGTACAAAATCAACTACACTAAATAGAACGCTGGCCAGTGCAACATGTTTACAAACATCAAATGGCACCAGCCACTCTGACTGAAATGAGGGTTCCTTAGTGATAGATTATAAAATGGCTAATGTAATAATTAATTAATTTGCATGCCCTTTTCATGGGCAATTTTTGAGAAAACTAGACTGAAACATTCAAGTACATAAAAGGCATTAACAAGGTATAGGCACAGGAACTTTTTCACATCAAGAAGGGCTTCAGGACCAGGGGACATGACCTCAGGCTGCAAGGAGGGAGGTTCTCTACAAACACCAGGAAGTTTTTCTTCAGAGAAAGAGTGGAGGACACCTGGAACAGCCTGCCTCAAGAGGTTGTGGGGGTAAACACCGTGTGGGATTCAAGAATGCATGGGATAGACACAAGGGAGCCTTGACTGCAAAGGGCAACTAGAGTGTCAAAATAGGTCTAAAACAAATTGGTAGAATAGATGGACCTAGTCATCTCCTTCTGCTGTCAACTTATATGTTTCTATGTTTCTAATTGAAAGCAGCACAAGACCATAGAATTAGTTTTATGGAAAGAGAAAATGTATTTCTTTCTGATGTCACTTTAGACATGCAATAACAATATCCAGATCCATGTTCCATTTACTTAATTATATCTTCAACCAATGAGAATTCAAAGGTTAATAGTATTCAAATTTTATACAGAATTCATAAAATAATCTTTCAACTGGTACCATGTTTTAGCAGTCAGATTACATCAATTATTATTTTACCTAGGCTTCATTATAGTGGCCATTATTTTGAACAGTTTTTGTTCAAAGTTTAATCAAGCAAAGATAATGGAGATAATAATAGTTAACACTTGCTTCAGGAAATGAATACATACATCATTTTGCATTTGCTCCTGTTATAGCAATGAGCCAAGTAAGAACAATGAAAACTATTTAAAGTATAGCAAATAGAAAATACTTATTTCCCATTTTGAACAATTATCTCCATGGGCAAAAAAAGAGAACTTAGAACTACATAATTCAACTGAATGAAACTTCTGCATATTTTATTGTAATCTGGAAGTGCTTTTATATCTTATCTAAGCAGGACAAAGCCTGCGGGCTGTAATCACAGAAACTGTTCAATATTTTTCTCAGATTTGCCCAACTCAAGTCATATCACTCAAGAATAAATACAGTATGTTAAATGACTTTCATATAGTTCCAGTTTTGAAAGCATAAATGATTTATAAGCCTAATGTATTTCTCAGGTGTGTATATTTTCACAATATTTTGTTGTTGTTGATAACAGTACAATTCTAAAAGTACAGTTTTCTATTCTTTTCACTTGGTACTTATTACAGAAATAAGATGAACCCACTAGCTTCCACTTTATGAGCAATACGTTCAAGCATAATACATTGAGGATTACTTTGCTAGCCAGAGTACTTTCTATTAATTGACCACATGTAACCCCCCCCCCAAATGGTGGGCTTGCCTTGATCATCTTTTTGAACACTGTGGTGCTGCCTACCTGGAATGGTCCCTATTCAGTGATGTAAATACAAGTCCAAGAGTAGAATATTGCTGCATTCCTGGTTCCTGCATGGGGTGCGAATCAATGCCACCCTACTGTGACTTTAAGAGGTCCAGTTCTGCTTTTGCAGTGTATAGCTTGTGCTGGGCCTGGGAAGAATAAAGCTCACAACCCACCAGGCAGCACCCCAGTAAGTTTCATTGTATAGTTGCTTACCAGAGCAGATGCAGCTGTATTGAAAGATGTAACTGTTTGTTTCTAAATCTAAACTGCTATGCCTAAAATGAACTTTAAAGTTTGGGACTGTTTATATTTTGATCAGCCAGCCACCATGATGATACTTCGACCATGCTGGTGAGCCAATCAGAACTTTAATGGGTCCAAATGGGTCCTTTTACTATGGCTGCTGGGAGAAACTATGAAGTGTATGCTTGATGCCCATTTTAACCAATCAGGGTGCTTAAACTGTGACTGACAGCCTGGGCAGCCAACCAGATTGCAGGATTCCTTTTTCCTTCAGTCGAGAGAAATGGCTGAACAGTGACTCTGGAGTGAGCATCTGTTCTATGAGGAGGCTTTGTTCTCAGCTCAGGGAATTTGGGGAGAGATCTATTTCCAGCCTGACATCTTGAGTGACTCTTCTGGAACTGCCAAGTGCTGCAGACCAACCTAAAAGTCTCCAAAGGGAGAAAAAAATAGATTTCCTCATAGCTAAAATCCCAGACTGAAAGAGGGTTAGTGTTCCTAAGATCCCCAAGCTGTGTGTTGGTGAGAGACCAGTTTGCCTCAGACAATGTGGCAGACAACTGAAGCCTGGGACACTGAATTTGTCTTCAGCCTGTTTGTCAAAGTGGGAGACCTGAATTTCTGTATTGCCAGCTTTCTTATCAAAGATTGCAGTTTCCAAGTGGTAAGCTGCATTGCCTACCTGAGACTGTGCCAGAAGTTAAACTTATGATGCCAAACAACTTTACTGAGAGACTGTTGCTGCCTGTTCCACTAAAGAAGCAGAGAGGCTGGTGTGGGGAGTCAACTCCTGTGGAGAAACTCATTATGGGTGGTGGCCGCCCTTGGGAGAAAGGCCATGAAAAGGGAATGAGTCATGTAATCCCCGGTCTCTGTATGCTGGTCCCTTTCAAGAAGGGAGAAACAAGCAGCCTGCAGCCAACCAGCAGAGAGTGATTTCTCAAGAGGAGCCAATCTGGAAATTATCCCAGATCCTGAGCTCCTGGTTCAGTGAGTACTATAGGGTTTAACCCTACAACACAAAATAAAAAGTATTTGGCATGTGATTTGCTTTCCAAGTTCTCATTGTGGTTTAAACTGTTTTTGCAGGCCATTGAGCCTGAGGATTACAATTTCTTGATGATCAAAAATCTGTTTATATTACTACAGCCAAGTAAAGTCTAAATCCTTTATTTATTTGAGGGCCCCATCCACCTGCAATGCCAGCCAACCTGTGGCAACACTCAGGCCTGCAACAAACATAGATCCTGGGTACCTAGATTGCAGTCACTAAAGTTGTTCAGGGGTAAATGTATTTTAATGTTCCTCTAAAACCAAAGCTCACCAATTGCTCTAAAGTAAATCTTGATTTGCATTCCCTGCCCCTGTTTAAATCCCTCAAAAAATCAGTTTGTTGTTTGAATGTTAAACTGATTCCTGAGCATATAATTTCTGAAGGCTGTGTTGCTCTACAAAGCTAAAAGGTGCATTGTTTTTGCATGAGAATCATTCCTTACAGGTGTGCAATGTGTACGCAAGAAGTTCAGATCCTGTGGGCAAGAGTAGTAACTGTGAGCATATTATTAGAACTCACCTCTAATAGTACTGTTAAATGCAAAGTGAAGTGTTTTATGCCAGTTTATGTGTGGGACAACTGGTCGGGGCAATGGGTAGGTATAACATCCCTGAGGGTTGTGCTAGCTTAACATCAAACCCACTTAAAAGTCACTCGAGGTGAAGGGACCATGCAAATAGCTTGATTGTTGGTGCTGAGCCCCTTGCAACTGCCAAACCAGAACCCAGACCTCTCAACCTGTATTTAGGGCAACAGGCAGGGGTAGTAGCCCATTGGGAGGTGGCACCCAGGTTACATCTTTGGAAGTACCACTGGGATTTTTTGCCCACTAGTGTCCAATCCACAAAATTCCAGTTGGGCCTCACATGGAGACTGGCTTTAAAATGGAGAAAGTTACAGCCCTAGCTTTGAATTTCTCACCATTAAAATGTCTGTGTGCCACATGCTTGGTTGCTGTTCTGCAGAAGAAATTGACCCCAAACACTCCCTTTTACTCCTGGATATGCCCTTGGACACTAGCAAGAGTATAATAGAGGGAGTTATCTTGATGACATAATGTCTTGGCTGAGCTGTCATAAAGAGCTGAAATGTTGATCTGGCTACATAGACTTTACTTGCCCTAGTAGAGTGTAGTAATCCAGTGGACACTGCCAGGGTACCTAAAGTCATTGTTTCTGATGAGTCCTCAGTAGCATGGAAAGTGGTAACCATGGACAGTGTGGCCACCCCAGAGCCAGAGCACCCACCTGTGTCTGAGAGTTTAGAAGAGAAACTCGCCAAATTGTTACTGGTTGAAGGGAAGGGGCCTGAAGTGCTTCAGATGCTACTAGGGTCTGGTGAGGGTGCCCTTCCTTAGGATGAAGGGACTAAGCCCATTTATGCCCCCACCTCTTTCAGACTCATACAGAAGGTTAAAAATGTGTTCCAGAGTAATACCTACTCCAGGTGGAGAGGATGATTAAGAGACATGGGCAGATTATGCTGCTCCTTCGGTGTAAAAATGGCAATGATCCAAAGTGGAGAGAAAAAAAAGATTAAGTGAACACCTCCAAAGTCTGGCTCTGGACACTATTCACTCAGTGCAAGCTGATAATCTGGAAGCATTTGTGCAAGACTATTTGGCCAAATTGGAAAATGTTTTTTGCAGCCCTGAGTCAGGTGAGGATCTTCTGTGGAGGGTTAAAACAACCAACAATGTCAGGAAGAGGCCTTGTCTGTGTACATAGCTTGACTCAAAAAAGCTCTACAGAAATGCTTTAGAAAAGGAGGTGTGACCTCTGGTGAATTGAACCTGACCAGGTTGGATCAGATTCTTAAAGTCTGCCCCCATTCTGATTTAATGTTGCTCAAATTGCAGCTGCCTGACCGGAGGGATTCACCCCCCCATCTTATAGCTTTTGATGAAGGAAGTATGGGAGGTCAAACAAAGAAGGGTGCAATGGAGACCACCTCGAGCATCTGCAGCTGTCACCGAAGCCACTGATAGTGTGCAGTCAGTTGAAACTCAAGGGTTGAATGCAGTGCCATGGGAGCACAAAGAAACTGTTATTGACCCACAGCGACTTAAAGACTTACTAAAAGAAATGAGGAACTAAAGACAAGTGCCAGACAGCTCAAATTAATGCTGCTGAGGCAGTCAGTGAAGATCAGACATCTGTAAAAGGTGCAAAGTGCGCAGATTCCTAGTGGGGAAGCAAACAGTAATATTTTGAAAGAAATTAGAGGATTAGGAGCTTTAGTAAGTAACTTTTCCCAATCCTCCCATCGAAGTTCATCCTGGAAAAGGCCTAGTGGAGATGAATGTGCATATAGGCCAAAAGATGACTCTAATCCCTTTCAGTACAGTAGCAGTAGGTGAACTGAAGAGCCTGCTAGAGCCAAAAATCCTAGATCTAATGCTTTCTGCTACCATTGTGGTGAGGATGGCCACACAAAAAGGGTGTGCCAATTCCTGGATGATTTGTGAAAAGTAACCATCAAGCTGCTTAACCAAGTCTGATAAGGTAATATAAAGCCTTCAGCCAAGCCTCCATAAAAGCCTTATATTGCCAAATCTGCAGTTGAGCCTTCTGTCAGTACCTTCTTGGACTGGGTATAGTTGGTAGGTCCTTCTATGAAAACTACTGTGCATGTGGAAGGGATCCCTGCCGGGGCAGTATTAGATAGTGGGTGTCAAGTAACTATCATTTTGAAAGACTGGTATGATTAGCACTTATCTAAGTACCCACTACAACGCCTTGATGGACTACATGTATGGGGACTAAGTGATAAATCATATGAATATCTTGGTTATCTCAAAGTGTGGCTTTCTTTTCCATCCTCTGTTGCAGGTGTGTGAGATCTTGTAGAGACATTGGCTCTGGTGTGCCCTCCCTCTGGACTGTATGATGGCATATCTGTGTTAATTGGCACTAATGCCACTTGTTTGGTCACCTTGCCCAGCTGTGCCAGGAAAAACAGCAGAAAAGGGCTGGTAGAGCCCTGCACATCCATGCCATGGTGAAGAAGGCCTATGAGTTACAGATGCACCGTAGAGAAGAAGATAAGGATGAACCAGTGGGAACTGTATGGAAGACAGAGCCTTCTGGTATTGTGCTACCCCCAAATGATGAATGCAGTATCAGTGGAGAAGTTCAGCTTGGTAAGGATGTGACTAACCAAATACTCATGTTGGATGCTCCCAAAGATGGTAAGCTGCCTGAAGGGTTATTAGTCAAGCCTAGTGTACTCCGTGTATGTACCCACACTTATGCCCAACGAGTAGTCGTCCAAGTCTAGAATGTTACAGACAGAGACATTAAAAGACAACTACACCCTCATATCTTCTAAATGTTATTTGTGTCCATGTCAATAGACAACTCTTTTCATGTAGCTGTTAAGAATGTATGCAAATGTTTTAGTCTGTTTTTACAGTTCATACTAGGCCATGTGACTGCCCTGGGAGTCTCCATGTCATGGCTGTTAAAATCACATTGTCCCTGAGAGCTGCATTAGCATATGAGAACATGATGTCAGATCACCCATTTACACCATGTATCTAGATGCTGAAAAAACAAATACTCTGGAAAACTGTCTGGAAACTCATAAACTGAGTGAAGTTTAAAGGGAAAAAAACCTGCAATATAACTTAGATAGTTTTCAAAGCTCACTGAAGGTAAATGTGGTATTCCACACCTTTCTGCAACTTGTTTCTTTTAAGACTAATTAAGCAGGCAGGCAGGCATACTGGGGAGTTTAAAGGGTGTTTACGCATCATGTTCTCATATGCTAATACAGCTCTCAGGGACAATGAGATTTCAACAACCATGAAATGGAGACTCCCAGGGCAATCACAGGGCCTAGTATGAACTGTAAAAATAGACTAAAGCATTTACTTACATCCTTTACAGCTACATGAAAAGAGTTGTCTATTGACATGGAAACAAATAACATTTAGAAGATATGGGTGTAGTTTTCCTTTAAGGTGTATAAAGACTGCACCCTGGCCAAAGTTTACTGTGCTGACACTGCTGCACTGCCTTCTAAAAAGAAGAGTGGAGAAGAATGTGAATTGTCTGCACATGTTTGATTTCAGAGATTCACCTATCCTAGATGGATGGAAAACTCAGATCAGTAAGAAGCTGGCCCAAAGGACTAAAGTAATCTCCCTAAAAAAAAAAGGGACGTCGAGTGTGTTACTGGTGTTGAACACCACATTCACCTTCACAAAGAATGTCCTTTTTGAGAAAGGTCTAGGAGACAAGCTCCAGTTGACATAGATGATGTGAGGCATCACCTGCAAGAAATGCTAGTTGCAGGAATAATTCAGGAGTCACAAAGTCCATATTCATCACCCATCTTAGTAGTATAGAAGGAAAATGGCACAGAGAGAATGTGCGTGGATTACAGGGCACTAAATAAAAGAACTATCCCAGACCAGTACACTATGCCATGTATCCAATATGCACTGCATTGCTTAAATGGGAGCAAGTGGTTTTCTGTTCTCAACTTACACAGTGGGTACTATCAAATCCCAATGGCTCCTGAGGACAGGGAGAAGACTGCTTTTATCTGTCCTTTAGGATTTCATGAGTTCCTTAGAATGCCAGAAGGAATCTCGGGCACTCCTGGAACATTTCAAAGGGTCATGGAATGTGCAGTGGGTGACATGAATCTTCTTGAATGACTGGTATGTCTTGATGACATCATTGTTTTTGGAAAGACACTTGAAGAACATGAGGCCCATCTTTTCAAGGTACTTGACTGACCAGAAGAATTTGTTTTAAAGTTGTTCACAGACAAATGCCAGTTTTTCCAGAGTTCTGTGAAGTATGTAGGTCACATTGTGTCTCCCCAAGCCATCCTGACAGATCCTAGCATGGTGGAAGCTTTAACAGATTGGCCAAAGCCCAAGAACCTTAAAGAGCTACAAAGATTCCTTGGATTTTGGAGTTACTACCAGTAGGTTTGTTAAAGACTACACTACAGTAGTATGGCCTTTGCTAAATCTAATGCAAGGATACCCACCCACTCACAAAAAGTTCAAGAAAGGCATTGACAAAGAGACTACTAAAACATATTTTAAGCCTCATGAGCCTTTTGGTCAAAGATGGACCCCTGACTGTGATGCTGCTTTTGAAGAAGTTATCTATCATTTAACCCATGTTCTTGTGTTAGCCTATGCAGATCCTTCTAAACCCTATGTGCTTCATACAGATGCTAGCCTAAGTAGCCTGGAGGCCTTAATTTATCAAGAGTACCCTGAATGATTGCTCCCATTGCATTTGCCAGTGGAAGTTTGTCACCTTCAGAAAAGAACTACCCAGTTCACAAACTAGAATTTCTAGCACTCAAGTGGGCTAAAGTACAGCAATTTGACGAGCATTTATATGGTGCAAAAATTCTGGTGAAAATGGACAACTATCTGTTAACGTATGTCCAGACTTCAGCTAAGTTGTATGCCACCGGGCACAGATTGCTTTTAGCTCTCTCCACTTATGACTAAGTAGTGGAATATCGCCCAGGTTTGAACCATATTGACTTAGAAGCTTTCTCATAGACCTGCCTCAGATAAAAAGTGGGTGCACATCTCTGAGCAATCAGTGAAAGCCTTATGTCATAAGTTTGAAAGAGATGAGTCTTTATACACAGAAAATGTTGATCGCCTGGTGGATTGCATAGGACCACCAGATACATGTGTACCAGTAACCTACTGTAACTTCGCTGCACTGGATTTAAGTTCTCTGCCCCAGTTAACAAAAGCTGATTTGCAGAGATAACAAAGCTGTGACCCTATGATGAAAGGAGTAATTTCTGCACTGAAGCAAGGAGGTGATCTCTCTGTTATGCATTCCACTGACCCTAGTACTAATTTGTTATTGCATGAATGGCCTCGACTCAAGATGTGAGAACAACTGTTATACAGAAAAGTTACTAACAACCAGGGTGAACTAATTAAAAAACAGGTGATCTTGCCATCCAAGTCTGAGTCTATTGTGTTAAAAGCCCTGCATAATATGGGGTCATTTGGGAAGCAAGAGAAGTATGGACTTGGTCCGGTCACGTTTTTACTGGCCCAAAATGAGTTCAGATGTTGAGCAACATTGCAAGGCTTGCAGCAGGTGCATACAACAGAAAGTCTGGATCTAGTACTGATCAAGTGAAGACAGACGTTAGGACTGGTGAGAGACAGACATGTTGCTACATGGTCCCTGTCCCTGTGGAGTAGGGCTGTGAGCAGGTGTATAACGCTTTAAAATTTTCATTGAAAGGTATGCCACTGTTGCCTTGCTAAACTGTTTATCCCCTTACCAGTTAATCTTATTGCACACCTTTGTCCAGCGGTAGTCCCAGGTGTTTTCTCTCTCTTACCCATGGCAGAAGGAAGGTGCCCTGAAGGTGGTACAGGGTTGCCCCACTGGGAGAAACTGGACCACAGTGTGTGGAGGAAGGCCCTTCAGAATGGCCAGAGATCCTGCCATTTGCATAAAGTCTGCTGACTGAAAATATAAACATATATCCAGTCCTGTTTGGAGTTTGCCTTACTATTCTGTCGCTTGAAAAAAATGGGTTCTGATTAAAAGGAAAGTTATAAGTATTATAATTTTGCTATAGCATTGTTGTAAAGTTTACTGTTTGATTGTGATCCATTTGTTTGGACCTGGGCTCTTAGTTAAGCATATGGTTATTTAGAAACTTAAAAATATTACAACACTTTTATTATTAATCATTTCTAGTTTTGGTTTAATTTTTAAACTTTTTTAAACTTTTATTCTGGTCCCTAGTTTTTCACGCCATATGGTAATTACCCCACATGATCGCCTGGGAATATCTAACAGCTCACTTAGTTCATGCAGTAGGTTTCATCCCTTCTACCTACTGGGCTTCACCTGTTGGTCCTTGTGAGTGTGCTGAGCTGCTCAGGCTGTTGCCAATACAGGGCAAGTGTTGGCATTTGCTGACCTTGGTTAATGGGATTGTTTCGGGCAGTTCCTGTCGAGTCAGTCTCCTTGGTTTACCGATTTGCTGCTGTGTTAGATATTTTAATCCCTGGATTCCTGAATATCTTGCTTACCTTTTCTGCTTGCCTAATTACGCTCTGTGGTGAAGTACAAGAGGGTGATTCCCACATCTTCGTATTTTTAAACTCCCCCCATGACCATCAGTGAGTACATTGGGTTGTTAGTAGTCCTTAGTATTTGAACTTTATATTTTTATTTCCACGATTATTTCTGTAATTCTATGTTTTTTGTTACTTAGAGATAACCAGTTAGTTTTATAGTTTTATAGTTACTGCAATACTGTGTCTAACATTTTGAAAATGTTTTACTCTTTAAGCTGTGTTCTTTGTTTGCTTTGCATGCCCCTTAGTGATTCCTGCCAAGCTTCCTATCAAGAGTGGTTTTATCCATGAACTGGTGATAGGTTGCTACAAGAACTTTTTAAAGTGTGTGTGCTGCCAACTTTCACTTTCCTCTTTCAAGCAAGTTAAGATCTGCCAGTTATCCCTATGTAATCAGTACAACATTTTGAATCCCTGTATGTATGAATGTAATAAGAATTGGTAATGGTTACATTTTCAGTCCTGCTCCTGAAGGTTAATTATACAGACTAATTACAGCATTTTCCTAGCGTGCTTCTGGAAGTTTTTGGAGAAGTGCTTTTTTCCTGAATTTAGAGTACTGTTGCTGCAAGAAATGTAATCTAAGAAGTTCCAAAGTTGTGTTGAATTTGTTTATGCTGCATTTAATACTTATTTGAGCTTCATATTCTGGGATTTCATAACATTTTATCATGTCCATGATGTTTATGATGATTCGCTGAGCCTTTGTATTGTGGATTTATTATGTTTAGACATTTTATCCTTAAAGTAGACTTATTTGTTTCTTTTCTCTGCTTCCCTTGTGTATATTGAGCCATATAGTAAAACATATAGACAAAATTCTGAACAGGAGTGTAAAAAACATTGGGACATTGAAACTTTGGATATTTTTTTTTACAAGTTCTTGTGTTTTTGTATTTCTGTGCTTTTTGTTTTGCTTTTGAATTTTTATTTAAGAGTATAACTTAATAGAGAGTGCAATGTCAGATTCTGGATTAAGGAGTCTCAGATAATATAGTCTTGTAGTTCTATAGTTCAAAGACATCCCCAAAGGTAGATAAATCAATATTCTTGTATCTGCTTAAAATACGTATAGTATGGAAACAACAGCTGCTAAAGGAAAAATGACTATGAATAATAAAATGTGTGGTAAAAACAAGAAACGATGGACTCAAAAAGGGTCAACAAAAGAATCAAAAAGACCCTGTATTAAGGAAATAATGAATTATATCCTTGCCCCAGGAAGTCAAGTGAACTTAGTAAATCCAAATGAAATATTGAGAATTCAGAGTTTTACATTTCCTCCCCTTTGTTTCTCTCTGATAAATTCAGCTCAGGAAGTGAGTCTAGAGGTAAGAACTGAAGAGCACCCTTCAATGAAGAAAATAAGGGAACTGGAAGAAAAGAACAATTTTTAAAAATCAACAGAAGAAATACAAGTTAAAGCTCAAGTCCACAACATAGGGATGGAACAGATGGGTATGGGCTTTTAGAGAGACAAAATAAGAGTGAAAAACTAATAAGGGAATATAAAAGTCTTGAAAGTTATGAGGGAAAAAAACAAGGTGGAATTTGGAGAAATAGAAAGAGAACAGAGGGATAAATCCCATCAATTCCCTAGTAGATCTTTCCTTGATGATTTTGATGAATTTATTGCCCCTTACACTAAACAAGTTAAACTTGATCCACCATCGGTTACTCCCCCAAAATCTCACATATTCTGAACTCTATTGCTTCAGCCCCAAGAGGAGTAGGTTTTGGGGAGAAAAGGAGTTATTTCCTTCAGAGGGACATACCCTGAAACTTCTAGAGGAAATAAGAGATGCAATTGTGTTAAATAACAAACTGCTCCTTAATTTTACCTCTTTGATAAGTAAAATGCTAGTGAAAGGTAGCGAACAACAAGAATGTAACCAAGTAGAAAATTAAAGTTGTAAATTGAAAGTAGCAAGAAAAGACCGGAAAGACTGTGAAAAGTCTAAAGAAAAATCTATTATAAGAATAAGAGAAGAAATAGGTGAGAAGGAAGAGAAAGAGGTGGCTACTCTAGTTCAAGAATTAAGAGGGAAAAAACAGATAAACAGAGAAGACAGAAGTCTAAGGAGGCTTTAATATGGTAAACAGAATCCTAGAAAGATTGAAGGGTGTCTGTGGCCGGAGGAAAGGAATTAAGAATATGGTAAGGGAAAATAAAAATCAGGGGAAGGAAAATATTACTATAAGTACAGAAAAAGGAATTAAAAAAATGTATCAGTGGGTGAGTACAGTTCCTGATATAGAAGAACCAAATGGTTTAAAGGAAGTAGAACAAAGGAGATCAAAATGTATACTTAATGTTGAAGAAGTAGAGAGAAACCTCCTAATAGAAAAGGATGAAATGCTTCCTACCATATATTTTTATGCTATTCCAAAGGCAAAAAATGAAAACAATATAACCCTGAAAATCATAGTGTACAATATATGTAAAGGAATTCTGGGTAAAACTTCACGTAGGCTGATATGAGTTCAGTGTATAGATATTGGTCAGAAAATGATAATGGATGGATATGTTTGGTGGTGAAGTCCCACAGAATAAGACAAACTACATTAACAAGTAGAGATCAAGTTAAGAATTTGGGGGTAAAATTAGAGGTAACAACTGAAAAGAGGGAACAACATGTTCAAGATATTTATTTATTTATTTTTATTTATTTTATTTATTGGAACATCAGTTTAACAACCTTTGAGCCAGAGGCTCATTTACAAAGGTACCTCATCACAGAGAGGACAAAACAGTGCAAACAACATATATACAAAAGAAAAAAAAAACAGAGTACTGTTAAGAGACAAGGCAAGTTGGCAAAGCATAAGTCAGACCAAGGTATTCCATACCATTACAGATGAGCATTACAGGATTGACAGTAAATAGTTGATGCATGCTGAGTAGTACAGTAGGCTGACATAGGCAGGGCTAGGCGGAAGAAATCAATGTAGAGGAGTGGAGGAAGAGAGTAGCAATATAGGTAGAGATAGACAGAAGGTCTGACAGCCGCTCGGGGAGCTTTGTCTGGACAAGAATTGGAAAATGACTTAGAGGCAGCCACAGCTGCTTGTAGTGAGCAGGTGTTTTCTAAGGATGGTTTTGAAGTGAGAGATCATGGAGGCATCAGTGATACTGGAGGGGAGAGTGTTATACCAAGAAGGGACTCTGTAGGGGTATGCCCTTTGACCTTACGAGGTTCTTGCCCTCGGTGCTACCAGTGCAGTTTTGCAGGAGATTCGGGTATGCACTGGAGGGTAGACAGGGAAGTGTAGAAAATGTGAGCCAACTTAAGGGGTTAGAAAGAATAATCAATCTAAATTAAGTGCTAAAGTCCAACAGAGAATCACAACATATATGGTACCAGATGTTCATGAACATGTTCTGCAGCCTGAAGAAGGGCCTTTTTACAGAGAGTACAGGAAAAAAATAAAAAGAAGATTACAAAAAGGACCTAGAATAAATAACAGCATTATATTAATGGAAGAAGAGGAAGATGAACAAGAAAGTAAGGATAGGAATGATGAGTCTGAAATAGAAGTGAACTACTGTTCTAGTATAGAAAATAGAAATCAGTTTTGTATTTTAGAAAATTTGATCAAAGAATGTTGACCATCAGTGTTTATCATATCCTCTTCACAAGAAAATATGGGAATAATGAGCTGGAATATTGCTGTTCTAGCAGGAAAATTAAAGGATATCGGATGTATAAAACTGCTGGAAAAATACTCAATAATAATGTTGCAAGAAACATGGTCTTGTAATATAGATCAATATATTTTGGAAGAATATCAGAGTTGGGTGTTAGATGCCAAGAAAGTTAATAAATATGGAAGACCTTCAGGGGGCATCTGTACTCTTATTAAAGTAGAACAAGACATCTAAGGGTTATGTATTATTAGAGATTTTGAACATTTTATTCTGGGAATTATTATACAATACAAGAAGGCTAATGTAGGTATCTTTATGAATGTATATTTTCCTCCACTCCTGGTTACATCTCCCATTATAGTGGCAGCTTTTGAAGCATTAAAACAGATAACTATAAAGTTACAAACATCTCACCCTGGTGTAATGATAATAATAGCAGGTGACTTTAATGTTCATACAGGGGAACTGTTGGAGGAAAGGACAAATTATAGAAATCTTAATGATATTATGGGAGTTCCTTTAAGGAAATCATTGGACAAGAAAATTAATAAAAAAGGTGAATTATGCATTGATTTTTTAAATATACTGAATATGCAGATCTTAAATGGGAGATGTAAAGGGAATAAAATAGGGAGGTTAACCCATAACCACTACTATGGAGGGAGTACCTTGGACTATGTCTTGGTAGATGTTTTCTCATATAATAATATATTAAATTTAAGAGTGTTATACAATTGGAATAGTGATCACAGACCCATTTAACTAAAAATTAAAGCAAAAGGAACAAAACATATGGAGAAATTAGAATGTCCAGAGTGGATAGAGAATAATGTGATGTTATATAATACAAAAAGAATAAAGTGGACCCCATATAGTATTCAGAAACTCTTGACTTTATTAGAAGACCCAAAGATATTAAGCAAAAAAAAAAAATCAGGAAAACAATTACTATGCTAAGAACTGGATGATTAGCTCTACAAAGAGTTAAAAAAAACTACCAACAAGAATCCAAGAGTAAAGGCCTATACAAAACAAAATGGTTTGATGATGATTGTAATCACATGTGTAAAATGATAAACCAATTGGGGAAAAGGGTTACAAGGTACAATGTAGTAAATGATAGACTGGCATTAAAAATGGTCAAAGAGGAATATAAGATCCATATAAAAAAAGAAGAATGAATTTACTAATAATTTATAGTCTAGGCTGCAGGGAGCAATATTTAATAAGGATAATATCTCCTTTTGGCAGTTAGTGGCTTACAGTATGGTACAGGCAAAATGAGATTTAATCTTGAAGCAGTTATTTCACCTGAATAATGGGAACAACATTTTGGAAACATTTTTGATAAAACATCCACATTATTAGAAAATAGGGAAGAGATGGCAAATATGAATATAAAAAGTATAAATTATGAGGCAGGGAACCTAGTCATTTCCAAGGAAGAAGTAATTTTATCAATTAAAATCACAAAAAAAAAATAAAGTGCCCGAGGTGGATGGAATAAGTGCAGAAATGTTTCAAGTAGACCCAGAATGGTGGGCTGAGATCTTGGTAACACTCTTTGAAAGTATAATCCAAACTAATAAAATACCTGATAGATAGAATATAGGAGTGATATTTCCCCTCCACAAGAAGTAGTCTTTAATACATCCAGGATATTATAGGCCAATAACCTTATTACATATAAGTGCAAAATTGTTTACTAGACTACTTCTATCCAGACTGCAATCCTGGGTAGATGAAGGAAAATACTTTCTAGAAATCAGGCTGGGTTTGGCAAAGGAAGGTCAACAATTGAACAAATTGTTATTCTTTGTTATATTTTGGAAAATATGTGGCTAGAAAAAATGGTCAAAATGTTATGGCTCTTCTTGATATAAAAGCTACATTCGATTCAATTAATAGACACATTTTGTGGGAAATTATTTCAAAGAGGGGGATCAATAAAGACCTCTTAGAAATTATAAAGACTTTACATTCTAACAATATAGTAGTAGTAAGGGATAGTAAACAAGGTGAAGTGATGGGCCAAATAAAAGTAGAAGCAGGAGTTAAGCAAGGTTGCTTGCTAGCTCTGACCCTGTTCAACTTATATATAGATACACTAGTGGATGAGTTAGAAGAGATAGACTCATCCCCCCCCCCAAATATAAACAAACTGTATGTAAAAATCTTGTTTGCCAGTGATGCTGTGGTAATATCTCAGACCATGTTGGGCCTAAAAAGGGCATTGATTAAAGTAAAGGAAACTCTTTTAAAACTTTAATTACAATTAAATATAGAACAAATAATGATATGTGGTGGGGGAAGGAGAAATGTGAAAGAATGGAAAATAGGGTCAGATACTATTGAAGAAACTAAAGAGTTTCAATATCTAGGTGTTATAATAAATAGAAACTTGAGCTGGAATTCACATGTGAAGAAAGCTATAAATAGTGCTACAAAGACAATGTTGGGAATCACAAGATTTGCAAATACTTTTGCAAATAATGTCTTTGTAGCACAGAAAAGATGTTATGAAGCTAAAATAAATGCACAAATATTATATGGTGCAGAAGTATGGGGTCCTGGTACTAATCTTAAACCAATAGAGACTATGTAAAATTCCTATTTAAAGAAACTACTCAGGGTACCTAGGTCAACTTTAAATATGGCTATAAGGGCTTAAACAGGAACCTTGTCTATGTCAACAGTAATAAAAAAAGAGCATACATTTAAAAAAAAATAATACAAATACCTGAAGATAGCATACTCCATCATTTTTGGGTGGAGGAAAACATTTAAACAATTGATAATCATTTGAATAAGAATGGGTGGTTTAAAATATTAAATGATGAACTTATTAAGAATGGAATATTATATATATAACTATATGTATACTGAACCATGTGATCCGACAAAATTTAGAGACATTGCTAGTCAGAGACTTGAAGATACAGCAATGCAACAAGATATGAGTAGTATAAGGGATTCATGACAATATGTAACTTATAAGAAAATAAAACATGTTTTTGAAGAGGAGAAATATTTAAGGGTATGTGACATTATGAAGCAGAAAAGATCCTTAACAAAATTAAGATTGGGATTTCTAACAAATAAGGGAACTTTGATCCCAGGTAGTCCCGAACATTTTTGCATTTGTGAAGTAATGACAAATCTTACAACTAAACATATTTTATTGAAATGTCCAACCTTTAAGAGAGAAAGAGAGCAGTTATTATCCTTAAGGTTGAATAGGTTAAAGAGAATGGAAATTAATGAGAAATTAGAAAGGATTTTGCACCCAACTGAAATAGTAAATATTTTTGCACTAGCTAGTTTTGCACAAAGAGTATTGCATAAGTTGAAATATTTAATAAAATTATAAGTGCAGTGGTAAATTTGATGTTTTATTTGAACAAGTTTTGATGAATGTGTTATTGTGGAATATAACAAAAATATGTGATTTTAAATTATACATGCGTATATTGTGTATAACAAACATTGTTTTATACATGCTTGTCAATAAAAAAAATAAACTTAAACTACAACAGAAAGTCCAGCCTCAAAGAGCAGCTCCCTTAGTCAATATAGTAACACATGCCCAAGTGGAGCTTGTGTGCATAGATTTGCTTAGTTTGGAGACAGATTCAAGAAATATCTAAAATGTGCTGGTGGTCACCAACCATTTTACAAGGTTTGCACAGGCCTATCCCACCAAGGATCAGAATGCCTCTACAGTTGCCAAAGTTCTGGTGGAAAAGTTCTTTGTACATTATGGTGCCCCTTAACACATACATTCTGACCAAGGCAAAGATTTTCAGAACAGGCTAATCAAAGAAATGTTATCTCTCTGGGGTGTCAGAAAATCTAGAACTATCCCATATCACTCACAAGGAGATCCCCAGCCAGAGAGATTCAATTGCACCTTACTTGATATGCTGGGAACACTTGATTCAAGAGATAAGCCTGAATGGAGTCAACAGATCAGTGTTTGGTTCATGCATATAATTGTACAAAAAATGATGCCACTGGATTTTCACCATATAGCCTTATGTTTAGCAGAGCAGCTTGCCTTCCTGTGCATGTGTGCTTTGCTGTTTCTCCTGATGGTACCAGGTCTGAAAGCTACCTCCAGTATATTAAAAAACTAAAGAAACAATTGAACCCTACATAACAACTAACCCACACTATGGCTGCAAAAAGAAGTGTAGCCAATAAAGTCCACCATGACAAGCTGGCCAAAGCACAATATCTCCAGCCAGGTGACCATGTGTTAGTACAAAATCTTGGACTCCATGGCAAGCACAAAATAGCTGACCATTGGGGTCACACCTCCTATACTGTAATTACCATTCTGGATGATCTACCAGTATAGAAAGTGCAACTAGAAAGGGACACTTGCATTACTAAAACAACGGACAGAAACCAAGTTCTGCCTATTGGTCAGATAGTACTCAATGAAGTTCAAGAATCTGAAGCTCCTAGTTGCCCTGTAACCAGGTCTTCTACATGAAAAAAGCAACTCTGTCAGTAACCTTATGCTAACCAGTCAGCATCCCAAACAGATAACGCTGCCCTTGTTAATGACTCTAATTCTGAAAGTGATAACGAAAAGGACTTTTGCCCTGCTTATTATCCATTCTCTGAACTTGTGAAGTTGTTGCAGCAATTCCCTTTTTCTACTCACAGCAATGCTCCAGAGAACCCAGTGGTTTCTAATGATGCTGATTTGTCTGTTGTGTCTGAACCTCCAGGTAGTGATATTCACAGTATAAGTGCTGAAATCAATGATTCTCTTTGTATGGTGGAGATAACTGACTCAAGTGCTGAACCCAATGATCATGTTAGTGAATCAGAAAGTGCAACTGTATTACATGGGCTAAAAGAACCATTTCATTTAAGAAAAAGTATTGCTGTCCATGAGACCGCCAACTACATTTTGAATGATTCCAACTTTGTGGATATGCCCCTCCCAGATGAGAATGAGCCTAAAGAATCTGAGAATGATAATGATGTTCATGACAAAGGTCCCAGTACTAATAATGACCAGCAAGAAAGTGCAGTGGTACACATTTCTTCAGAAGCTGTTTCATTAATGGACAATAAACCAGGAGTTGTGAACTCGAATGCTGATGCAGAAGTATAAGTGCCAATGCCAACTTTGCCACATCGCTCAGAAATGACTGTCAAACACATATTAATGCTCATGTATGATACTCCAGGAAAGCTTGCTAATCTACCCATGAATGTTGTGCACAAAGGGGTCTATGTTACTGCCAACTCATTACCCAATATAGTGTCCACTGCCTCCTCAAAAATCAAAATCTCCATCCAGTCTAAATGGGGTAATTCAAATAGAAAAAAGGGGATCATATGAAATGTACTGCTGAAGTCTCTCAAATGGTTTAACCTCTGTATCTTGAAACTTTAGGAATGTTCCTCTAAATGTCATGTGATTTTGAAAGCTGCACAATAAGTAACAGCTTAGTTTAAAGAATCATGACAAATGTCTTTAACTATTGTGGTATATCCTAATGTTTAAAGTAACATCTAACTTAATAGCATGCTATATTGTGAATAGTTGCTTTATATCTGCACAGATATTGTATGTAGTACTATACTGTCCAGCGCTGTACCTAGTAGAATGTTTATGTAAATATTGCCATACCTTTTATAGACTTGACGCAGATGCCAAGTTTCCTGGGCAGGGAAGAGTGTAACCCTCACCCTAAATGATGGGGTCACCTTGGTCATCTCTTCAGACATTGCAGTGCTCCCTGCCTGGAAGGGTCCCTACCCAGTGATGTGAATACAAGTCCAGAGTAGAGTATTGCTGTATTCCTGGTTCCTGCATGGGTGTGCAAATCAATGCCACCGTAATGTGACTTTAAGAGGTCCAGTTCTGCCTTTGTAGTGTATAGCCTGTGCTGGGTCCATTTAGAATGAAGCTTGCAACCTACCAGATAGCACTCCAATAAGTTTAATTGTACAGTTGCTTACCAGTATAGATGCAACCCTATTGAATGCAGTAACTGTTTGTTTCTACACCTAAACTGTTATGCTGAAAATGAATTTTAAAGTTTGGGACTGTTTACATTTTGCTCAGTCAGCCGCCATGATGATACTTTGACTCTGCTGGTGAGTCAGTCGGAACTCAAGGGGTTCTAATGGGTCCTTTCACTATGGCTGCTGGGAAAAACTGTGAATTGTATGCTTGGTGCCCATTTTAACCAATCAGGATGCTTAAACTATGACTGACAGCCTGGGCAACCAATGTAATTGCAGGATTTCTTTTTACTTCAGTCGCGAGAAATAGTTAAACAGTGAGTTTGGTGTGAGCTTCTGTTCCATGAGTAGGCTCTGTTCTCAGCTCTGGGAATTTAGGGAGAGATCTGCTTCATTTATTCCCTGCCCGACATCTTGAGTGACTCTTTTGGAACTGCCAAGTGCTGCAGACTGACCTAAAAATCTCTGAAGGGAGAAAAGAGTGATTTCCTCAGAGCTAAAATCCCAGACTGAAGGGGGGATTAGTGTTCCTAAGATCCCCAAGCTGTGTGTCAGTGAGAGATCAGTTTGCCTCAGAGACTTTGGCCTAGAACTGAAGCCTGGGGACACCAGAATTGACTCCATCCCATTTATCAAAGTGGGAGACCTGAATTTCTGTATTGCCAGATTTCCTATGGAAGACTGCAGTTTACAAGCAGGTAAGTTGCACGGCCTATCTGAGACTGTCCCAGAAGCTAAACCTTTGATGCCAAACAACTTTATTGATAGACTGTTGCTGCCTGTTCCACAAAAGCTGCTGAGAGACCGGTGTGGGGAGTCAGCTCCTGTGGAGAAACTCATTGTGGGTTGTGGCCACCCTTTGGGGGGAAAGGCCATGATGAGGGGGTGAGTTGTGTAAGCCCTGGTCACTGTATGCAGGTCCCTGTCAAGAAGGGAGAGATCTGCAGCCTGCAGCCAACCACCAGAGAGTGATTTCTTGAGAGGAACCAGTCAGCAAATCATCCCAGATTCCGAGTTCCTGGTTCAGTGAGTACCATAGGGTTTAACCCCGCAACACCAAATAAAAAGTGTTTGCCATCTGATTTGCTTTCCAAGTTCTCATTACAGTTTATACTGTTTTTCTATTCCATCTGGCCTGTGGATTACAATTTCTGGGTAGTCAAAAGTATGTTTATGTTACTACAGACAAGTAAAACCTAAATCATTTATTTGTTTAAAGGCCCCAACCAGCTGCAATGCCAGCCAACCCACAGCAAAACTCAGACCTGCAATAAACATAGATCCTGGTACCCAGATTGCAGTGACTAAAATTGTTCAGGGATAAATGTATTTGAATGTTCCTCTAACACCAAAGCTTACCAATTGCTCTAAAGTAAATCTTTTTTTTTTAACATTTTATTAATTTTATTTTTTTTCCATACAGACAAGACATACATACATACATACACTAACCCAGATTACTCCAGGCTCCACAGACCCAAAACTGGTTGTGTAACCTATGAACACCAATAACTATGTACACACACAGCAATGGGGTTGACCCTCCATTACACTTTAGCACAATCTGACCAATACATTAGTATATAGTACTCTTGAGTTGGAAACTTAACACTAATTAACTTGAATGGAGAACCCCCACTGTGTCCCCTGGAAGGAGAGAGAGCCACAACTATTTATCACCCAACAGAGCATAGCCCGAATTGGACTAGTAGTTCCATATAAGCCACCTAGGCTGGACACAAACTTATGGAATGTTGCCACTAGGCACTATACCGTGTTCACTTAAGCCATCTAAATCTACAACTCAATATTCTTTGTACTAATCCCAACCCGACAGACAACATCTATGTTTCATTACTGCCAACCTGTAATATATAGACGGTCTCCAAAATCAACCATCTTTTATCAAACAAACCCTTCTTACCCTCTAAGCACATAAATCTCCTAATTCTACCCAGTGCCCATATAAGATCCCTCACCCAATGTTTGTAGTTATAACATTGATCATCTTTCCAATGTTTCAATATGAAGGATTTAAATATAGCCATCATCAATGATAAGTGATATTTGGGTGTGGATCCTGTTAATTGTGACATATCTCCTAAAACTCTAAAGTAAATCTTGAGTTGCATACCCTTCCCATGTTTGAATCCCCAAATAAATCAGTTTGTTGTTTGAATGTTACACTGATTCATGAGCATATTGTTACTGAAGGCTGTGTTGCTGTACAAAGCTAAAAGGTGCATTGTTGTTGCATGAAAATCATTCCTTACAGGTGCACAGGGTGTGTGCAAGAAGTTCAGACCTTGTGAGTAAGAGTGGTAATTGTGAGCATATTATTAGCACTCATCTCTAATTGTACCGTTAAATGCAAAACGAAGTGTTTTATTCCAGTACATGTGTGGGATCACTGGTTGGGGCAATGGGTAGGTACAACATCCCAGAAGGTTGTGCTAGCTTAACATCAAACCCACTTAAAAGTCACTCTGGGTGAAAGCACCATGCAAATAGCTTGATTGTTGGTACTGAGCCCCTTGCAACTACCAAACCAGAAGCCAGGATCCTTAACTTGCATTTAGGGCAGCAGGCAGAGATAGTAGCCCATTGGGAGGTGGTGCCCAGGTTACACACATTACCTGTCCCTTCACCCAAACAGAATGAGACTTGCACCATGCTTTGGAGAAAAATGGCCCCAGCCATGTGTTTATTAAAACCAAATTGTAACCCACGTTGCAGCATTCTTAGCATGACGTGCACAGCAAGGGAGTCATAGTAAGACCTTTATGATCCACATTCATAATATGTTGTCCATCACCTTACTCCAAGGGGATCTGACAAATGGTTACAACCTCTAGTGAGACTCTGGCCTCAAAGGCATAAGGAATGCCTCCTGGGCTATGTGACATGCACCCCTCCACCACTGGATGGTGCTATACCCACAGGCCATGTCCAAAGATGCTATACTGCCAACCAACCTCCATCCCCCACCCCCACAGGGTAAACTCCTGCCATCCATGCCCTCACCTCTTGTCAACTTCAGGATGAATCATCTGCAGAAGATGCGGGATTTCCTGTTCCCCCCTTTGTACAGACCATCAGAGACTACCATGTCATCATGTATTGCATGATTGCGACATATGCCTTACCAGAGGAGGCAAAAACCCCAGAAAACCTCATGTGAAAACTGGGAAAATTCATTCTTGACTCCTAAGGTGGTCTTCCAAAGTGGGACAATGAGTTGTCTAGGTCCTGCCATTTCCTTACCCTGTTTTTACCACTGTGGGAAGGTGGAACTTCCAGATGTAGGAGAGAGGCAAAGGGGATCTACATAACCTGTGCTCCAGCTTAAATATCCCATTGTTACTCACCTCCTCCACTATCCCTATGCCTCTTGGAAACCTCCTACCCATCTACCTATCCCTTCCCTTAGTAGGTTTTTACCTACCTAACTTCCTACCTGTTTGCTCAGGTTTCAAGATGGGCAGTTGTCTCAAACAATCCCCACCTATGGCAATCCTTTTCAGGCTCTGTATTGTCTTAGTAGGCCACATTACCCCTTCCTTCAGCCAAACACACTGGTACATACACAATACTTTGGAGAAAAATGGTCACAGCCATGTGTTTATTAAAACCAAAATTGTATCTGCCGGTCCAGTGATGCAGAGGGCTGAGCTACTTTAGCACCTCACCTTTCGTTATGCTGCTGACCCATGTTCAGGAACAAGCACAGGTTGCCAGAGGTCAGCCGAGGAGGGAGATGATTGAGCACCCACAGGTCTGCTTTCCTTTGCTGAGGAGGGAAACTGCAAGCTGTGCCAAAAGACTGGCACCATGTGGAGGCCTGGTGGCAGTGTGGGTCGAAGAGGGCACTAGCATGGAGGTGCTGTGGGACTCAACAGAGTGTGTATGCCTCCACACGCACATGTTGATGAGCATGGCCCAGCATGAAGGACAGGTTAAAAATGATGGAATATGTTTCAGGGCAGGCATTAATAAAGCTTGCTCACCAGCTCTCACTGCTGCATGACCAGGGCCCCTTAATCAGAACTGGACTGTGCTTCGGGGGGGGGCCCTCACCTCCTTGCCCCACCCTGGGGGTGAATCTGTAGGGGTACTCCCACCTGAGGGAAGTCCCGGGGAGAAGCAGGACAGTGCGGCATTTGCAGGACAGTACTGAAAGGGAGCCCAGCCTCTCCTGGCCATGAGAGGGAAAACCAAAAAAAAAATTGTAACCCAAGTTGCATCATGATTAGAGTGGCATGTACAATAAGGGAGTCAAGCTTTTATAATCAAAATCCATAATATATTGGCCATACCCTTACACCAAGGGGATGTAACAAATGTGTATGACATCTGAAGGAACTCCAGCCTCTATGGCATAAAGGGTGGCTCCAGGCCACTTGACATGTGTCCCTCCCTCATCAGATGGTGCTACACCCACAGACCATGTGAGAAAAGGTTATCTCTTACTGCTCCCAGCATGGGTAATCTAGCCAGCCAGGCCCTCACCTCATGCAAACCTTGGGAAAACTAAGTGCACCCCCAGCCAAGCTTCTGAAAGCAATGCCCTGTCCTCCTTCATCTTGTGCAGCAGCCCATGTGACTTTACCACTCCCAGGTTACTTCCTCCTAGATGTACCACCAAAACACTGGGAGGACCCTGCCATCAAGCCTCAACAATCACCCATGGAGGCAGGTCATCTAATCTCAGCTGTTGACATCCCAGCCAGCATACCTGTATCTGCCAAGGATCCTGAAAAAGGTTCTCATCCCTGATGAAATGCCTCACTCTGAAAGCTGCCCGATGGATAAAGGAGTGACTGCATAACCACAGTTGCCTTTCTTGGTAAACACCACCAGCCAGAAACAAAAACAAGAGGTTAAAGCAAATGCAATCACACATACCATTCAAAAGCCTGTGACCTCCATCAACCAAGTGCCTGGGTGGGCTTATCAGTCAGCCTACAGCCCTAGCATATGTGGTAGCCCCAATCTGTTAGGAATGAGTGTTGAAATCTGTTGAGTCCACTCCCAACTCTCTCATGATCTTTTCTAAGTTTGGTGAAACTGGAACAGTGTCAGCAGGGTACAGTCTTCTTGTTAAAAGAATATCACCTCTCCTGCTGGCCCTTTAACTTACATCTTCAAGGATGTTTCACTGAATCCCCGGAAAGACCTCAGGCTGCAACAGCATCCCTGATCCAACCTATCTTGCTCCTTCTAAGCTTAACAAATACCCGTTTGCATCACCACCACATTCTCTCACCTAAGGTCACTCCCATTCCTGGCACCTTACTTGATTGAACCAATTCAGATACTAGAAAGGCTCCACAAAAAGCCACCAGGAACATTGTGTGAAGCAAGCTTCCGAAGGAAATGAGCAAACCCTTGGCAGTTCTCCCCACACCTGATGCAGTAGGGCTGGACTAATGGGCCAATGCCTATTTGGTTGTTTTGGAGCACCACAAGCCCATCCCTCCAGCATTTTGCCAAGGCAAAATGTACATGTGTTGTCTCTAGACCAGTAAACTTTGAGAACCATTAAATGCCTTCCAGATGCCACCCCACTCCTGTAGGTGTCAAACCTTTCAGTTTCATTTACACTAGATAGAGGCACAGCTGGTCCACTGGAATGGGCCATGTACCTCATGTGTATGTATAGTTTTCCACAGTAAACCTTTGAATGTATCGAGACCTTTTATATTTGTACTGTCTTCCTGTACCATATTGGTGCCCCAGTCATTCCTGAAAAAGGTGTCCTTGTGTCACCACTGTACTAACCCCTGTTAACAGAATTCAAATAGATTATTCTGCCACCCCTTTGCCTATGGCACACTCAGAAAGGTCTACGCTCCCCACGAGTATGCTGCCTGTGTGCTTGGTGCTAAGCAGTTCCTGAGTAGCTACCAGACATCTATGGCACCAGTTCCCAGATGTGTGCTGGGACTTTCCCTAGTATGCATCTCCTTTTCAGGAGCCAACTCCTTCTGCCACTGCAAATGAGAAAGAGCACCAGAAACATTGCTATCCACACCTGGTGCAGGCACAGTTATAAAATGAATATTAAGCAACAAGCATTCTAGCCAAAGACCCACATTAGATTACCCAAGGGGCCTTTGTTCCCAATCTGCCAAGTAATAATTCTACACCAGTGTTTTCTATCCTGAAAGTTATTTTATAGCTGCATAGCAGAGCTATGTGATGTATTGCAATTATGTAGCAGAGTGAGGACTCTGGAAGCTCATGACTGGATGCCTGCACTGCGTCCTTTCGTAGTGGAGTTGAAGCGCATGTGGTGCTCTCAATTGAGTACAGTTCTGTTCCTCCCCCCCCTCCATTGGGTGCACTATTTTCCTGCTCCACACTTAATTCCTGTTCACTTTTCGTTTGGAGCTGGGTGCCACCCCCACCCTGTTATGATTCCCTGGTGTCTAGCGGCACCCCTGCCCTCCAATCACTGGCCCGCATTTATATAGTATTTCTCTGGTGCCTAGTGGCACCCCCTGCCCTCTGATCACTGTCCCCATGTTTCCCTGTTTCCTTGGTGTCTAGTGGCACCCCCAACCTCTGATCCCCACCCCTCATGTACATAAAATTTCCTTGGAGTCTAGTGGCACCACCTGCACTCTGATCACCTGCCCCATCTATGTAATATTTCCCTGGGTTCTAGTGGCACCCCTGCCCTCTGATCGCTGTCCCCATTTTTCCCTAATGTTTTCTTAGTGTCTAGTGGCTCCCCCCCCCACCCTCTGATCACTGTCCCTGTGTTTTTCTAGAGTTCTCTGGTGTCTAGTGGCACCCCTCACCTTCTGATCACCATCCCCATGTTTCCCAAATGTTTCCCTGGTATCTAGTGGCACCCCAGCCCTCTGATCACCAGCCCCATATTAATTTCTTAAATATGACCTGTAATAAAGAAAATGTTTCACAATGTTTTTTTCTTTAAAACTGTAAACAAGAAAATTATCCTTCACTGATCTCACCCCTGTCACCCCTGACCTCACACTCAGCAGTCACCACCCCACACCCCCACATACCCTCACTTCACCTGAACAGGTCCTGGGGAAAGATCCAATCTCTGTTCGAAGATTCATTTTGCTGCTGGAACCAGCGGCTACAATATGAGAAACTAAGGTAAGTGTGGTTCAATGTATTTCAATAGGGTTTTGAACTTTAAGGCATAACTTTGTCATGTTTGCATATTTTCACCCCAAATTTTCAATATGGCCTTTTTGGGTCCTCGCCTTATGAACAGTGGTGGTGGGACTGTTCAAATCAGGTCAGAAAGGCAATTTTACAGCCACTTGGTGAACTCACCTTTCAGGTGGGATTTGACAATTTTCACCACCATTGCTCATGAGCTGGGGTCATAAGAAGGCAATTTCAAAAATTCAGGGTCGAAATACGTAAAGATAAAGTTATGTGTGTACATTTAAATTTTTCTATACTTGCTTATAATTTCAGTAATTTTAAATATTTCTACCCCAAATTTTCAACATTGACATTTTTTCACACCACCTCATGATCATGATAGCTGTCATTTTTTCAAATCCTCACCAAAACATGTTTTCACACCTGTGACATGGAATGACATTTTGGTGCTGCACAATCACATTTTGGTGGGGATTTGAACATGTTCAACTATGTGCTTAATGAGGAGGGGTAATGAGAAGACTGGCTAACTTGTTTATTAATCTTTTGTGTGGGACTGTGTCAAATGCCTTGCTAAAGTCTTGGTAGGTCATGTTCACAACCCCTCCCCTGGTCTACTACTTTGATCACCCAGTCAAAGAAATCTATTAGATTTATCGGACATGACCTTCCTGCAGTGAATCTATGCTGCCTTGAGTCCTGTACTCCACTGACTTGTAGGTACTCAACAATTCTTTCTTTCAGAAGTGATGCCATCATTTCCCCTACCAATGAGGTCAAACTAACAGGTCTGTCATTTCCTGCCTCTGCCTTGCTCCCACTTTTGTGAAAAAAATTGGCAGAACAACAGGACACAGAGGGAAATAGTAAATGGAGTTAATTCTAAAGAAAGGGGGAGATACTAGCAGGGTACAGCAGGGTTCAGCACTGGAACCAGTCCTCTTTAATGTCTTTGTAGGTGACATTGTGAAGGAACTGGAAGGGAAAGTATGCCTCTTTGTAGATGACACAAAGATCTGCAACAAGGTTGATACATAAGGGGAATGGAGGGGATGAGAAGGGACTTGGCAAGGTTGGAGGAATGGTCAAAAGTATTGCAGCTTAGATTCAATGCAAAGCAGTGCATGGTGATGCACCTGGGTAGAAAAAAAAAAGTGAAGAGTACACAATGGGGGGGAGGTATTAACGACAACAAACGTGGAAAGGGATCTGGGGGTAGTCATATCAGATGACCTAAAGGTAGGCATGCAATGTGCTGGGGCGATACTGGAATGCATAGGGAGAGGCATCACCAGTAGAAAACAAAAAGTTGTTATCCCTCTGTACAGACAGTTGGTGAGACCTCATCTGGAGTACTGCATGCAGTTCTGGAGACCCCATCTCCACAAGGACATACACAGGATGGAAGCAGTCTAGAGGAGGGCAAATAAAATAGTGCAGGATCAGCACCAGAAGCAATATGAAGCGAGACTAAAACAGCTAATATGTATACTCTCAAGGAAAGGAGGGAGAGGGAAGCATGGTAGAAGCTTTTAAGTACCTCAAGGGAATCAACAAAGTCAAAGAGGGTAGCATCTTGCAGAAAAAGACATGTGCAAGAACAAGGGGGCACAATTTGAAGACAGAGAGAAGACGACTCAGGGGCAATGTGATGAAGTATTTTTTCATAGATAGGCTGGTGGACACATGGAATGACCTTCCTGAGGAGGTCATGGGGTCAAGAACAGTGGAGTAATTTAAGAATGCATGGTACAGACATAAGGCAATTCTAGTGGAGGTAAAAGGAAGTAGGCTGTTGGTAAACTAGGATCTGAAGCTTATCCAGTAGTAGGCAAATGAGCAGACTGGGTGGGCAGACTGGGTGGGCCAAGTGGTCCTTATCTGCTGTCAAAGTCTATGGGCTCAATTCTAGAAGCACCCCTACGCATGTAGCAAGTTGCGACATGTGAGGTGCAATTGCGACAATGACCATGTGCCCAATTCAGGAAGGGGAAGGGTCTCCACGGCTATGTCCTGCAATTTGCAACAATCCCACAAGTACACCAAACAAAGGTAGTACCTGTAGGAATTGTAGCAAGCTACATTACCCGGACCTGACGTGCGCAAGTGCCCCCCCATGCCCGCTCCATCTTGCGGATCAAAGCCCTGCAGGGCTATTACTGTATCCCATACCCTAACCACCAAAAGTGCCAGTCAAAGCTCAGCAGGGCTATTCCTGTCCCTCCCCAAATGCCCCAACCCCAGTACATGCACATAACTGCCCCGCAGCTCTATTCATGTCCCCTTCCAATGCCCTGATCCCAGTACTGCTGCCACCTGCAAACTACAGCCCCTGTACATGTTTCACTGTACCCCATAACCCTGGTAGTCTAGTAGCCCCCACCCAGCAGTGGAAGACCACCTGATCCCCTCACCCCTACCCAGCTGGTGACTGGCACAGACCCACCTCTCACAACCATGGCCAGCCACCGAGTGAGTTCCACCAGAATGCGTATTCCTGTACATAGTATGAGCTCAATGAATATTCATTGGAGCATGTACTCTGCACAGTGGTATGTGATCTGGTGGAGCTCACTCGGTGGCTGGCTGTGGTGGTGAGAAGTGGGTCTGTGCCAGTCTCCAGCTGGGTAGGGGTTAGGGGAGTGGGTCGGCCTTCCACTACTTCACTTTGTGGTCATCTCACCCAAACCTTAAGTTCATAGTCTCTTATACCATAAGAGACATCCCTCAGAGGCCCTATTAACTTATAATGCATAAAAGTACTAAACTGCTCAACCACAGCACATGCCACAGCACACCCATTGGCATGCAGTTGTCTAATATACTGTAGTACTGGCCCTCAGACGTCATACCTAATTTATTTCTATCCTCTGGCTATACCAGAAGGAGTAGGGATGTGGACTCATTAACTGTCAAGCCTAACTGCACTCCCCCAATCCCACTGCCCCGACCACCTCAACTGCCCTGTCGAACAGTGCAGCCATGGCATAGAAGCAAAGGGGATCTGCATAGCCTGTGCTCCAACTTAAATGTCCCTTTGACCCTCCACTCCTCCACAAGCCATCCATCTCCTGGGAACCCATGACCTGCCTTCCCAACCCCTCTCCTAGTGGGCATCTACCGTCCTAATTTCCTACCTCCATGCTCAGGTGTCAGGAGGGGCAGTGGCCTCAACCAAATCACTGCCTGTAGCAATCCTTTGCGGGCTCTGTATTATAATACATGGTGCAATCTAACACTATTATGAATGACTGCCATTTGCTTTATTTATTATTTCTGTTCAGTGCTGATGTGTGCACTACAGGATTAGCAGTATAGCAGTGCTTTCATTCCTTATCCACTCAAGAGGGGAAGCAGAGAAGGATGTACTGTGTCAGGTTGACCAACATATCAACATCATGACTCAGAGCCCTGAACAAATTGTTTTCCAGGACTCTCCAAATTGATGATGGAGCAATGTAAGAGCAGGCTGGCAGTATAGCCTAAAGGTTAGAGTAACGAGTTGCAAATGAGCTTAGTTCAGCAGACCTGGGTTTGATTCCCCAAACCTCCACTTGTATACTGTGTGACTGAGCAAGTCACTTAACCAGCCTAAAGCTCCTGGGCTGCTCTGAAAACAGTCAGTTGTGCCTAGTGGACTTTACCCAGTTAACAAAAGAATCAATGACAAACAAACAGTTCCCTTTCTCTTTTTTTTTCATCAAAACAATCTGCACACTTGTAAAGCCCGAACACAGTTTTAGATTCTGAACATGGGGGTGCATAATACACATTGTAGTCTACAGGCCGACAACTTTTTTTTTTGCAAACCTACTATCTGCAATAATATTTGTAAGACACTGAGAAATTGGTGTATGTAATATGTAGGAACGATGAGCGTGAATGTCTGATTTTCTCCCACGATTTGCTTTTTCATGTAAACAATGCCAGATTGCACTTTGTGCACATATGAGAATCACATGAAAGTCAGTTTTGATTATTTCTGTAATGCAAAAATCATACAATATCTGCTCTTGATCAATTTTTGTGTGACTAGAGATCCTCACTCAGCGTCTCCCATCACGTGTATGGGACAGAGCAGGAATAGAGCATCTGACCTGGGAGCATTTATAGGAAGACCACAGGTCTAAAGGGAACTTTGAAGGTGAGACATTAGAAAAGGTAAGAGGTGAAACCTAAGCTATCTACTGCCACTGTAACATCCAGCAGGCAGACAGCAATGCTAGGCAGCAACAGTAAAAAGGTGTAGGGGAACTGAAGAAAAAATAGAATGCAACAGCTCCCAATATGGCTTACACCTAAACATTAACTGACCTCAGCAAATGGGTATGTTACAGTACCTCTGCTATACGGCACTATAGTGTAATAAATGCTGTAAGATTGTGGTGTTGTATAGCATCTGCTGAACTAAATTAGAATCCCTGGACATACCTGGTCTTGATTAATTTTTGTGTGAATAAGCTGAGATCCTCACTCAGCATGTCCCATCATACTTGTGTTCCACTGCATGCTGAGACAAAGCAGAGTGGAGCATCTGACCCAGGGGCATCTGCAGGAAGAACATAGGTCCACATGAAATTCTGAAGGTGAGACATCAGACAAGGTAAGAGGTGAAACCTATGCATTTGACTGTCACTGTAACATCCAGCAGGCAGGCAGGCAGGAAATCTAGGCAACAACAGTAAAAAGGTATAGGGGAACTCAATATAAAAGAGAACCCAACATCCCCCTATCTGGGTTACACCTAAGTATTAACTGATCCTCAGCAACTGGGTTACAGTACCTCTAATACTGTGTATGACACTATAGTATAATAAATGCTGTAAGATTGTGTTCTACGGTATCTGCTGAATCAAATTAGAATCCCTGGCCAAATATGTATATAGGGTAGGATTATAGGGGCACTGCAGGGACACAGTATTTAGAGGCAGTAAGTTTCTGGTAGATAGCTTCCTTACCCAAAATATCTACTTATGGTAGAGGTACAACGTAATTATATAGGAAGCTCAACCATTTAGCAAACCAGGACAGGAAATAATAAGTCTATGTCTAGTCAAAAGGCATTAATTAGTTTAGGGAACACAGGTTGTTATCAGTGGTCTAGGGCTTTCATAGCTTTAGTATTGCATGAATTAATAATCAGACTCTGAGGAAACTTGGGATGCCTGAGCAAAACATAAGTCTTGACGTCGGTATGTTGTGATGTCAATTCTATATTGGCAGTTTTTCTGCTACTGGTGCTAAGCATTTTTTACTTTGCAATAAACAGTAAGAGCCTTACTCCATTTTGCTGTGGGTGCTAAAAAAACTTCTTCGCTGTCATAGCTTTAGTATGGAGATAATTTACAGAGGGGAGCTCATCAGTTGTGGCAACTGTGAGGTAGTCTTCTCCAGGGTTATGCTCTGGAGTAGGGGGCACTGTCCCATCTGCAGGACCTTTGTAGAGTTCAATGCTCAGCTGGCAGCAGAGATATGTAACTGTATCACCAGCTCAGCTGCAGTCCATGCCACAAACCCCTACTCCACAAGAGGCCCACTGGTCCAGTGGGTTAAAGAGTAGTGGGGAGGGGAAGCTGGAATGGAGGAAGGGGTAGCCACACAGCAGCTGACCAGCCCAACACCATCACTGACAGCAAATCACTTTGCACCCCTGGAGTAGACTAAGATACCTGATTCCACTGGGGGAACATTGAGACAGTCAGTGTAATTAGCAGGGTGACTTTATGGCAGCCAGGGAACGGACAGGTGAAATTCAGCCAGGCGACACTTAGGGGTTAGGGACTCAATGATCAGGAGATAGAGAGCATGTTGGGAGGGTGATGGCTAGGGGATGGTCAGGTGCCTGCCTGGTGTATCAACCATTTGGAATATAGACAAGGTAAAGAGGATGACAGTGAGGAAGGGGGAGAGCTGGGGGTGCTTTGACACTTGGGATCAAACAATCTGGTGAACCAGTCTGTGGAGATGGGGAGCAAAACATTTAGACTGTGGAACAGATTGAAGGCACACTCAGCCTCCCTGGCCTTGTCCAAGGTCCTCCATGGGTGGAGTAGGAAGGGGGTGGGAAGACAGAATAAGGAGGGATGAAATCAAAGATTTTAATGGGTGGTTAAAGGGATGTTGTCAGGTGATGAATATCACTTTGTGGAGCATGGGGGACTTTTGGGACAAGATGATCGTCAAAGCTGATGGTCTTCACCTGACAAGAAAGGGGGGGCCAGTGCACAGGGGCCAAAGTTTGAAGTCTTCATTGGACAATTAAACTAACTGGAGGGAGATGGAGGCTATGGATACTACAGTGAATGGAGAAAGGAAAGGAAAGGGAACCTAAGTGTCAGTCCCCTAATCATGGGACTTGTAGCAGTATGGTGGGCAAAAGGAAAAAGGTTGAGGTTCAAATGTGGCTATGGGAAGGGACGAGGAAGGGAAGACGCACAAAGCTTGCAATCAACATGAAAAACAAGAAGATAAGGAGAATAGGGTACAGTAAGGGAGAAATACAAGTAAAATTCCAAAGTCATTTAGGATTTATATGTAATAGGGTCTTCCTTAATGCCAAGAGTCTGGGTAGTAACATCTTCGAGCTCCAGGCAATGACAGCAGAAACTGAGATGGACCTTGTGGCCATTACAGAAAGTTGAGCCTCAGAAAATGATGACTGGGACATGGCATTCATGGGTAATTCAATGTTTAGGATTGATAGAGGAAAAGGTAAAGGGGGGCATAGCCCTATATGTCTGATAAGACATCAAGGCAATGAAAGATGGATACATCAGGGGAAGTAATGGGAGGCAGAATTGCTGTGGGTATAGCTCATAGCAGCCTCTGGCATGAAACTGTGGTTAGGGCTGAGCAATAGACCATCAGGACAAGGTGAAGGGCATGATCGGTAGCTTGGAGAACTAGGAAGGGGAGTGGCAAAGGTGGATGTAGTGGCTGGGGGTGATATGAACCTGTCAAATATTGACTGAGATATTCAAACTGCCAGGATCACCAGAAGTCAGGCCCTGCTGGATACATTCCAGGACTGGCTACTGGTTCAGATGGTTAAGGAACCCACAGGGCAGGCTTCCATTCTCAGTGTGGTGTTCACCAACTCAAAGGTGGTAGGAGGTGTGTGGTTGGAGGAGTCACTAGGGTCCAGCAACCATAACTCTATTTGGTTCGACCTGGACCTTGGAACCAGAAAGCACCATTCAAGGGCTGATGTCCTTGATTTCAGATGGGCAGACTTCAACAGAATGAGGGAGTTGGTCCAGAACATATTACTTGATGTTGAGAGCATTGGAGGTGTGGAGGACAGGTGAGGGGCAATTAAGGGGGTCATTCTCATAAGCATCTGAGTTACTATATGCATGAGAAGGGTTACAAAAATAAGCAGACACAAGAGACCAATATGACCATTGGAAATGGTCAGGAAAGCAGTAACGGTAAAAAGAAGGATTTCAGTAGGTACAAAGAGATACGGGGGAGATAATGGGGAGAAGACCAACAGAGAAATAAGAAAGCAAAGAGGGTAGTTAGGAAGTCAAAAGGTGACATTTAGCTGCATTTAGCAGAGGGGGTCAAGGGTGGGGAAAAACAGTTCTTCAGGTATTTTAAGGGGAAAAAGAAACAAGAGGGAATTGTTAAGCTATCTGAGGGAGGCAGGGTAATAGAGAAGGATGTACTAAAGAAGCCATCATTAATGATTACTTCTGCTCTGTCTTCACATGGGAAGACAGGGGGACCCTACCAGACAGTGGCATCAAGGCAGCCATAAAGGAGGTCCTGGAGATGAGGTAGGAAATATTAACCAGAGAAAGGGCCTGTAAAGGACTAGCAGCCCTAAGATAGATGAGTACCCAGGGCCATATGGGATGCATCCAATGGTACTCAAGAATCAATTGAATTTCAATTGCAAAACCTTTTTTTTTTTACTAAGCAAACCATGGACTACCAGAAAACACAGCACTTACTCCCTGGTGCTTCAAACCTTGCAGTTCTTCCTCAGAGCTCTCTGAGGAAAAACGCAATGTTCACTGGCTCCAGCAGCAGTCTTTTTTACTGAGGTTTATTTTGTCTGGTTCATCTGGAAGTTCAGATAGCAACTGCACAGAGCAACTTTGATCAGGAATTTTTATTTTTATTTTGCTCTTTCCTACAATTCTATTGACACTGTATGGTTTAAGGAAATGTTTTCAGTTTAAACATATTCAAACCATGCCCCAATATTTTCCCAATCTCTCGGAGGCTCCTGACCACTTCTCTACCGGGTTATTCTAAAACAACAAGATGCTGATTGCATATAGTATATAGTTTGGCCATATTGCCTGTATTAATTGTTTGCTTCCCATAAGTTGTTGAGCAAGTTGTAAAAGTTGTTGTGCACAGTTGTTGTGCACATTCTAAAAGTTGATCTGCAATATCACCCTGGTGTCTCAGAGGCAGTGCATTGTGCTGCTGTGCTGATGACCTGAGTCCTGAAGCAAGCCTGGGAAGTTGTGTTGGAAGACAGGCCATGATCAAGACAGCTGTCGCTCGTCAGAGTATCTCAGTCAGGAAGTGCTGGTGGAGGACTCTGCCACCACAGCGTCCCCTGCATGTGGGCCTGGAGCTTGATCCTGATGCACGTGGAATGCAGTGGCTGTGCATAACTGATTTAGGCATTTGTTTTTGCCAGAGGAAGAGGCAGAAACTGAAAAGAAGGGAGAAAATCCCAGATAGCCACCTGAATGATGACCAGGTTCAGCCTAATCACAATATAACCCTGGATATATTCTTGACGACGTGCTACCAGTTGGGCAAAAAAATGTCAATGAAAAAATAAAATTTGTTCTGCACACTCTAAATGTTGTTGCACATTCTATAATTGCCCAATTCAGCTGTTTTCTTCCACATGCTGTCTCCAGTTGCTTTCAGTTACTCAGCGCAGCACAGCTCTACACAGTCTTGCATTTTCAGTTTCTGCTCTCCATTATTTACAGGTAAATTATTCTCAGAGGTTTAAAGTTGTACGTCTGCCCATGCTGAAATACGCTGCCAGTCTGTGATTTGTTTACACATAGCTCAGCTGCTGGTAGCTTGTGTGAGTGCATTCTTGCATTGCTGTGAGCAGATGCTTGCACATGCACTGACATGCAGGGTACATGACCACGCTACCTGTAGTATAGTGTGGCTCCATAGAGTGTCACACTTTCAGATCCATCTCTGAATTATTTGGCCATAAAATAATAAACTCCAATAGATAAAACATGGATGACCACAACTCGCCTTGTATTTCCATCTTGTGGTTGAGATCACAGCATAAACCTCTTGAGCTTCACTCTCAAGGTCCATATATTGTTATCTCAGACCCTCAGTGGAACCACAGGCATATTGTGCATGGTCACCCATTCATTATTCCTTATATAGTGCTACTTCTTGTGTGTCTGAACCCATATCTATACCTGGCATAGACTAATTTTGGCACATCAGTTGTGGTAAAGGCTTCAAATAAACTGCAAATAGGAGGAGAAGAGTGACGCTCCTGCCTCAGCCCTCTGCCTAGCCTGGGAGCAGTTAGAAATTGACTAGTTTACTGTTATGTATGCCTATGGTTCCCTATATGTTGTCCTTTGGACTTATATGAATTTCTCAGAAAAGCCATATTTCTTTAAGACCTCACACAGGAAAGCTTAAATTACCTTATCAAAGGTTTTCTCTGTATGATGGCTGACTATTAAAGTGGCTGTTTAGGACTTATTAATGTGGTCAGTAATGCAGAACAGTATGTATTTTATTTATTTATTTGAAAGTTGGTGACCAGGAGAGGCACACTGAGCCATGGCTCGTTTCCAGGTGCGACCCAGAGGAAAGAAAAGGGAAGAGGAATATATGTACAGATGCAAACTGACTTACATGTATTATTCTTTTAATATTGCTACAGGCCTGTCTGGATGTGATGAAGCATGCCTGGTCCTGATGTGCGATCTTCTGAAAAATACATATCTACCTACACACAATTTGCCATGAGCAGCTTGTAACCCTTATTTAATTCTGATATCAGACAATATAAGCCATATTGAAAGGAGTTGCTGCTTCTTTATAAATTACTGAGATAACATCCCAATCTCATGAAAGTCCAATCTGTCTCTTCTGACCATAGCATAATTAAAGTGGCTGCCCAATAAAGGAACTAGCAGATGCTGAAATTGTTTATAAAATTTGGAGATATAGCCATTCATGCCAGAGATTTCCTTGTCCTTAACTTTAATTGCAGTGTTTCTTGATCAGTAATACAGTGCTCAGTAATATGGTTGCAATTTGTTTTGTTCTTCTGTAAGTGTGGGTGTCACAGGCTGTGGATAGAGAGGGACTGATAAGGCAGTGAGGCGGTAGTAGTTCAAAACAAAATCAATGCTTATTCTTCACAGCAGAACAATAATAGGTAAAAGAAGTGAACTTAGGCAACAAAATAAAAGGAGGCAAATCAAAAATCCTGACTATATACATACATCAACTAGAATAGGCTAGTTATACTAGGTGTTTACCCCTCAACACCCTGCTGCTATCTACCTGCTAGCTCTGATCTCTGATTTGTCTTATATAGGGCTTTGCACCCATGTGATGGCTAGCTCCACCCATTAGTACTGTACTTCTTTTTACTTTAAATTTTTTATTTACAACATGTTTTCTATCAAGCAACCTTAGACACATTCTTTCATCATAATAAAGGGTCTAGGGCATTCAAACCATAATAATAATTTTGAGCACTAAACAGTTTCTTTGTTCTGTGACCCTAAGCATGTCCACAAGCCATTTCCTCCATAAATCTAACAAGGGAGAGGCTGGCCTGCTCTGTAGAAACTATAGGTGCTTTTACACACAGGTGAATACAAGGGAATGGCCATTACCTGTGTGCCATCATTATACTCTGTTCCTTTTGTGGTTCACGTTACACAGAAGGTATTCTGGCAACCCCCCCCATCTCCGTTTTCAATATTTTGTGTTTCGACTCCCCCACAGAGTGTGGTGCTGTATTGCTGTTTTTGTACTGCTGCCAGAATGGCTGTTTAACACAGCCTGACGAAAAGGAAAACATCGGGACAAACCAAGGAAGGTAGAGATTGCGGTTCGGGCTAACGTTCATCAGGGGAACGGAACAGATGCATTTTACACACAGGGGATGTAACGGTACACTGTTTCTGTAACAGCCATTCCGTTATAGAAACCTGTGTGTAAAAGCACATATAGAGCTAAGGACTAAGGGGCTGCATCCACAGGCTAGGCTACACTCTGAGAAACAGCATTTTACAGATGGACTTTTGCTTTTAATTCCCTGTTTTAACATAATAGCTCAGAATATATGCCCAAATGCTTTTGTAGGCTGTATCCTGCTTATTTTGTTACTTTAGAGGAGCTGTGTTCCAAACACTGTTTAAAGGAGTGGTGCTTCAAACTGTCACTTTTAAACAAAAGGGAAAGAGCTTGCAAAGCCACACTGCTGAGAAAAGGCTAAAAATAAACTCAAGCTCCAGGCGGTTGCTTCTCTTTAGTTTAGAGCCCAGGCTGCTTGTTTGTGCATAAAATAGGCTTAGTTTGACTGTTGCTTTACATTTCAGAGGTACCTAAAGCAATTGTTTAACTACTTACAGGCTTTAGGGTACCTAGGGGAACAAAAGCAGCATTTCAGCATAACAGCCGAAACAAACAGCCGAGAAGGAGCTGTGCGAACATGTCATAGTGTCTGTGAGGCAGACACCGGGGAACTTTGCAGACTGCAAACAGAAGTACCAACAAGGAGAAAAACTGGAAAACAGCTTGTAGCTTTCTTCAAGCGGTTGTACCTTGCTATTCCTGGGCCAGGCTTCTTTTTAAACAACAACAACATTAACAGTATGGATAACATCGATACTGGTATTTCTTTTATTTACACGTTTAAAGTCACAGCTTATATGAATGCATTTCAGGGGCAAACCTTTCAAGGGCATTTTAAAATGGGAGTTGGGACAGTAACTCCATGCTATGCCTTGGCTCACACATAAAAGCTGGCTAACTAACAGTGGCAAAACCCAGGGCTGTGAACATAAAACATATAGGGACAAATGGACAAAGAACAAAGTGGGTGGCCAGCCCAACAAACAAAACATATAACGCAACACAACATATAACACAAGACACTCACAACCCAGGTATGCCAGCCTTACCTTTCTTAGCATACTGCATTCAAAACAAATGGGGGGGGGGTACCCTTTCACAGTGGGAAGAAGTACCTTATCCAGGATGTACTTAATTCTCTGTGTAGTGCATTCTCCTGAGCTGAAGTACTGCACAATTGGCCATAATAATGTAAACCACGGAAGAGATTTTCATTATGATGTAGATACTTCCTGTTGTGTTCTTTGTTCTATTTCACTGGCCATAGTTGCATTCACTTGCTGTTTTTGAAGACAGTAAGCTAGTATCATGGTATATTTTATTGTCTTCAAAGTATTTATGTTTAAGAAATATAGTAGATCATTTTTGTCTGCTTGATATATCAAGAGGTCTGCAAGAGCTTTGACTGTCATGGTGATTTTCTTTTTCCCTTATATGTATCTATTTTATTTGTGTTCATCCCATAGCAATTCAAATGCAACCTCTAGGCTTCTCTGCGTTTCTTCTTTAGGTTTCATTTTTGGTAATAAGGCAATCATTATACCTCAGATGACTGTACTAACTGTGTTTCAGAGTACAGCGGGACTCAACTGTGTTTTCCTGGATAATGTTCTCTATTTCAGACACCGTTTCTGCACTCACCCTGTCATTTTTAAGGGGAGAGCTGTTATGTCTCCTCAAAGTATTTTGCTATTCTTGGTTCATGTTTACTTTTAAATAAAAAGGAGCATGATCTGAGAATATGAGCTGATCAGATTTGATTTATCTGTGATTCCAGAATTAAGAAATATTGAAACCTGGTATAGATTTTCTGAAGGGGTAAATCGTAGGGGTAGCCTCTTCCAGTTAAAAACTGCCTCAAGGTGTCAAGCAACCCAGTTTTTGCTACTTAGTAGCAGTTTGCAGATCTTGTTATCTTCTTTCTTTTCTCTCTTTGGAATCTAAGAATTTTTGTCTAACCTGGGACTTAAAGCATTATTAAGGTTGCTTCCTAAAATTAAGACCCACTCTGTAATATCAAGTATAATGCCTATTATTTTCAGTCATGATTCTTAACATTATCAATAATCCAACTAAAGCACCCCCTTAATCCTGCATTGCATGCCCGCTCACTCCTTTTCTTAAAATTCTTACAAAGGAGCAGGCACACTGTTGGATGGGGGTGAGTGGGCTAGCAGGATTATTTAGAGTTATCCTAGCCCCTTTCACAGGATCAGAAGACACAGAAGGGCAGTATGAAAACAAATATCTGGGGAATGTATTGGTGTTGACAAAGGGAAGAGGATCCTGGTCAGAACTTTGTACAAATTTTACACTGATATATCTTAATTCCATAAAAAATGAGTGGTAACATTCAATTTAAAACCAACAATTTTTAAATCTCACAGATAAAGAAGAAACGTTTGCTTTTACAGAATATTGTGTTTTTTCATGCACATTCATCCCAAAGTGCATTACAAGTAATGAATGAAACTGGTTGTGAAGTGAATGTAAAGATATAGTGACAGACATTTTACTCATCAGTACCCACAAACAGCCATGGACTATTGTCTGAATCCCTTTGAAGGGTAGGGGAATATTAGCAAGGATATTGGGTAAAACCCATATTCTAGGAGTAGGTTATCCACCTTCAGGGTTCTACAGTATAGTCCTTGCCTGTAGATATATATTTTTTTATTCAGGAAACAAGGTTGGCCATAGTGGGAAAGATTACAATAACAAGGGAGGGGTGCATTTGGGGGGCCTTCTTTTGGATAGTTTGAGCAATACCTTTATGATGGAGTGGCTATTTTGTTATCATATCTCCTGTGGAAGGTTTATGGAATTTGACTTGATTTCTTACTGGAGGCTTGTTATTAAACTATGTTATACAGATTAATCCTTGTATATGTGCCTCAGTCAAGGGTCACAAGAAAGAGGTATTTCAGTTGATTACAACACATTTATGTATGACTCTCCCTGTGCTATTTGTGGAAATGTTGGTTGTACTACAGTGGTGCCCAGTATCAGGTTCCATCATGTCTGTTCATGTCTGTTCATGTCAATCAGTATTTTGAGTGACCAATAGTCAGTAAAAGTCAAAGCCATCAGTTTGCTCTTTCCTGCCTTCTTGTCATTTTCCAGGTGAGCAAAAGAGCTCACAGGTTAAAGGACCTGTGAAGGCACACATGTGTAGCACTGTTACTCTACAATGCCACATACTGACTCATTAAAAACCTTGCTGACAATGATGTACATGTATAACATTTAAAAACAGCTACACAAAGTGACTCCAAGCATTAAATTATTTGTGATAAAGGACATTATGTCAGTAGAATCAATAAGACATGACAAAATGTGGTTTAGGCTTGGATGACAGCCCACTCAACAGCATGGGGAGACTCAATGCCACAGAACAATAACATTACAGCCCAGGAAGGGTGCTTATTTCTATCTAATCCACATCCTGGAGTGCCATATTGCCCTTATGAAATGGATACGCTGACACCTAATTTAAATAAATAACAAAAACAACAAAAGAAAACATTTGAAAAAACAGATATTTATTAGTGTTAAAAAGTAGCTAGGAAAAAAGTAGTCTGTCCCCACCTTGTGATCTTCTGTCTCTCCATACATTCAATAGGTGGAATTTTTAATATGAAATACAGGAATTCAAACTTCTGCACAATTCATCTGGAAGAATGTATATACACTCACACACAACAGAAGATATTATGTGGAGCCAGGGTTTCAATTTTATCTGTGCATGGCTAGCAGTAGAGATTGATCTTGCAAACTGGAAAAGATTGGAGAGGATGTTTCATGGTTACCAAAGAACCACCAAGAATCAAAACATAATTGTTTACATTTTTTTTTACATTTGTAGCATATGGAGGAGATTGTGAGAGTAAAGAATATTTTATTTATTACTTTTTTTAAATGGGAGGAATTTTTACTCTTTATAGTTCTGTCAGAAAGTAAATGTGCCACTTGTGATTGCGAGGCAATCAGGTATGAATGGAGTGGGTTTTGAATTCTATATGCATTTTTTCCAAACTCCAAATCCCCCAGTACCTTCTTTTTTATGGGACATTATGTATAGGTAAAGGCATGGGTACCAGCATGCCTCAGCCAGTCAGTAGCTAGGATTTATTCTACCCAAATTATAAAGTTATTTATATTGTGATAAAAACTTTCCAGCACCATGTGCTCTCAGGCTAATTTGAAAGATGAATAGGAGTCTACATCCATAAGGTGAAAGGAGATTCATGTATTTCAAAGAACATATACTGTATGTAGTAGAAGCATAGAAACATTGAAAATGTTGGCAGAAAAAGACCATTGGTCTATCCATTCTACCCTATAATACCACAAGACCAATTGTTTAGATGGGTTTTTTGCCCTTCTTTCCCTTGCTCCAGCCTGGCTGCTATACTTCTGAGTAAATATTAAGCCCTTAACTCTGTCCCAGCCTTACCTGAAACTATTAATGGTTTCTGCACACAACCACTCTGCTAGAAAGCTGTTCCATGGCTCAGCCACTCTCTCTGTAAAATTTAACTTTCTCACATTGTTCTATGTCATAAGGGCAATCACCGAAAGGCGATAGTCCTTATGGTGAGTATACATCAGTGAAATTCAATTTTGGCAATGTGCAACCCCGGCGACAGAGAAAACGGCACAAGGAGTTGTGATTTTTACGTTTATGCTCCACCCCCCCGCACACATACTTTTAGATTATCAACTCCAGGGGGGTGCATGTTGGGGGGGGAGTGCAGCAGTGAAAAGAATATAAACTACATCTACTCGGGCCATGCATAACAAAACATACCTGTGCCCAGACCCAAACCCTGAATCCCAGCCACCCCATGCCAGCACCCACCCCACCAATCCATGGAACCAGCTCAGTGGCTGACCACGGCACTGCTTCTCACAAACCCTCCTGCCCCTTGCTTGGCATGCTCACCCCCCCCACACACGTGTACATGTGGCAACATCCCGTCACCATTAGCGAACCCTCCCCATCCGGTCACACTCTCTACTCCCTCACCGTCTGGGTATGCGCCTCCAGTGGGTCACTGTTTCGGTAGACGCCCACTTGCGACATGCTCAGCTCACAGGATATCATCTCATGTCCTTCCTGAATCTGTCCACACCAGCTTCCACTCATGTAACCACATTTTTAACTCACTATTCCTGCATAATAGTTACTCACAGTTTACCCTCTTCATTCCTTTCAAGAGCTTGAATGTCTCAGTCATATGACCCTTCTCCCTCTGGCTTCCAGTGAATACATGTTCAGAATCTTAATCTGATCCTTGTAGGATGTGCCCTTTTAGCCCTAAAGCACTGTGGTTACCCTGTGCTGTATTGTCTGCAGCCCATCTTTCTTTCTTTCCTTAGGTGTGGACTTCAGAACTGGGCACACTATTGCAGATGGGGGCTTCACCAGTAATCTATGCAGAGGTAGTATTACCTCCTTCATCCTGCTATCCAAACCTCCCCAAATACACCCCAGCATCCTGGTTTCCTAGCTCTAGGTCTTGTTACATTGGCTAGATTGTTTTAGAGAGTTGGTGATTATAACTTCCAGGTCCTTTTCCTCAGAAGTAGTGCCTAGTTTAACACCTCCTGTGCAATATTTCATCCTAGGATTCTTGTTTCCTGTGTGCATCTGCTTTCACTTTTTGGCATAGATTTTCAAATATAAAACATTGGACCACCTCTCCAATCTATGCAGGTCTCTCTGCAACTCCCTCCCCCTCCCCCACACTGCCTCAGTGCTTAATGTCATTTGGGAAAGAGATACATAATGCCCTGTATTCCTTCTCCTATGTTACTGATAAACATATTGGAAAGAACTGGACCCAAAATCGACACCTTTGAAGCCCCACTTATGACTTCCCTCCTCCTTCCTTGACTCTTTTCACCACCACCTTCTGGTGTCTCCCCCCAACCAACTACTCACCCATCTAACTAGTCATTCGGTGCACCTACATTACCTAACCTCCTCTGCAGCCTTCTGTGTGGCACCAAGGCAAATGCCTTGCTGAAGTCAAAGGGCTTTTTTCTGGTGACCATTAATCTACTGATACTTCACTAAGACCTACTTGACTAGTGTCTCCCATCAGTTTACCTACAGTGGAGGTAAAACTGACTGGTCTGTAGTTGCCCAATAGCTCCTCCCCCCGCCTTGTTACATTGAACTACATCTGCTACACTGCAATTTTTCAGAACCACTCCTGACTGCACTGAGCTATTAAATAGATTTACCAGGAATTCAGCCATTTCTGATTGATGTCCCCTGAGCACTCTAGGGTGCAGCCTATTGGGCTCAAGAGCCTAACATATTTTCTGAGGTGCAAGCCCCTTTCTGACCTTTTCTCCTAAAGTCCCATTTCAGAGATTCCCCTTGCAGCAGTCTTTATGTCCTTTTCTGACAAAGGCCTACAATCCTCCACTCTGAATACTCAGCAGAAATCATAATTAAGAATGGCTACCTTCTGCTTATCCTCCTTTATTAAACTGACCCATTCTGTCATCCTCACAACTGCACCTCTTGTCTTTCTTTATTACCTAATGTACATGCTTCTGCTAAACTGTTTCTCTCCTTCCTTGAACCCTTCTGCAATATGTAGCTTTTTGTCTGCCATTGCATGCATGACTGCCTTCTTGATCTTCTTCATCTTCATTTTATTCATTTTAATTTTTATTTCATTTTTATTTCTCATAACATCTTTTAGGCAGAGCCTATTTTCAAATAATTTAGTGTTGAGAAATACAACAGCAAACAAAATCAAGAACATTGTATGTAACAGTTGTAACAGAGAATTTATGTAGTACAGATTCCAGAATGGCAAATAAACAGTTGTCTGAGCATGTCTTAGTCCAATATAGGGCTGGTGCAGCATCAGCACATATAATCATTTAACTGCACAATTTACAAGAAGGTCATCTTTACTTTGTATTCTCTCCATTCTGCATCCCCTGCTTCTCTTTGTATTCGATGAAGGCCAATCCTTTTGCTTTTCACTGTTTTCTTGATGTTCTTAGAGAACCAGACTGGCCTCTTCTGCCTGTTTCTTTTTGTAACAGTTCTCAAGCATGACTTAGTTGTCACAAGAATTGCCACTTTGGGGGATCACGTGATGCAGTGCAGCTAGAGGCAGCATTTTTGCGGAGCTCCCGATATCCACCCTCTTTAAATTACTTTTTACCCTACAAAAACCGAAGTTTAAAGCTCTGATTCACATCTGGAGTATTGATAACACTCCTCTATTTCTGGTAGCATTTTGCTTTGTGTATATTATCGTATTTGGGAGAAGACTGAGATGGAAGCGGAGATGAGACCTGCTGGCATGAAGCACACTCCACCATCCACACCTGAAAAGTCTTCTAAAAAATCTAAAAAACAGAACTCGGGGTCTGCAGCTAAATTAACCCCATCCAATGCTTTACTAGTTCCACTTACTGAGGATCGTTTCCTTCAGGAGCTCTTACCTTTTAAGGAAACACTGGATGACATTTCTACCGAGTTGAAATCCCTAAGAGGAGACCTCAGCACCCTAACCACCAGAATGGGGGACTCAGAGGCAAGAACTACCTCCCTGGAGACCTGGAGGGAGAAGATAGACCCAGAGATTGTCCATCTCAGGCAGCAGATCAGTAAACTGCAACTTAAAATGGAAGATTTGGAAGGAAGGAACTGGAGAAACAATCTGGTGATCCTGGGCCTCCCTGAGACCGAGAAGGGCCCTGATATCATTCTCTTTCTCCAGAAGTTTCTTTGCAAGGTTGTTTGGCCTTCCCCTCCTTATCCACAATACCATATAGAACGCGCTCATCGTTCTCTCAGGCTGAAACCTACAGCTGGAGCACTGCCTAGGCCCATCATCATCAAGTTTCTAAGCTTCTTGGAGAAGCAGCATGTATTACTAAAGGCAAGAGAACTGCAAGCAATTTTATGGAGTTGTTCGAAGCTATGCATTACTCAAGACCTTCCCTACAAAATGAGGCAGAAATGCTCAGCTTTCTATTCTACAGTTAGCAAACTGATTGCAGCGGGTATTCGCTACAAAATGAACTACCCTGCCAAGTTACAAGTAGCCATCAAGGGGTTCTTGATATTCCTATGAATCCCCAGAGAAAGTTGCACTGGATCTCTCTCTCAAGTTACCCAACTTGTTCAAATCTGGTTGAATCCCTGATGAAGTGGCAAGAAGCTATCTCCTGTGCTAAATAATATTCTTGGATTCTCACCTTTTGTTGATGTTTCTCTCTCTGTTCTCTCTCTCTCTCTTTTGGTTTTTCTGGTGATGGTGGGGGGTAGCAGGGTAGACCAGTGTGCGGCCTGGTAGGCCTGGTCTCCACGATGGCTCATGAGGCCTGCTGGTGGGCTGGGGGAGGGGGAACCCTTGGTGTAACCGGGGTTTCTACACGATGCAGGACCGGTCAGATCATTTGGTCCCCTCAGCACTTATTGTTCTCCTGGCTCCTCCCATACTTCCCTGGATCAGGTCATTTCTGTTTTAGTGAATTTCCACAAGCAGTGTATTTATGAGAGCCCGCTAGGCAAGTTCTGGACACCTGTTGGTTAAGACCGGGCTGTACAGTTTGGGATGTCCTTTCGAGAGGGGGGCGATAGATTGGGGTGATAGTGGGCAGCGTGGATTACGGGTGCCGCTATCTTGAGCGTTCCAGTGAGGTGACTGTTAGATGTTAACATGGTCCTGCTTCCTAATGCCCAATAAAGTCACATAATCTGGGGTATGACCCCTCAGCACGCAATGGTAATATCTGCGGCGAAGCCTGATTTCGGTCCCGGGGTTAGATGGACCGATGGGAATTTTATCGCCGCTACTGGGGTTTCAGGGTTTTACACCCCTAGGCTAGCTCAGCCTTAAGCTCGTGCTTGCTGTTTAGCATGGTCATGTTTCTTGAGGTGCCAGGTGGATCAGACGGCAGCTAGTCGTTTAGGATTATGGGGTAATTCAGATAGGCAGCATTTCAGCTAGGGACCAACTTTCCCACAGTGGAGACTAGAACTTATCTGGGGGATATTCTTTTAGGGAACTTCTGGGTGTTCCCATCCTCAATCGTGGCTTTGACAAATCATGCCTGGAAGTAACTGTGCACCCTTTCAAAATATTTATTTTACCTACTCTATATGAGATACTCCACTCTCCTCCAAGGCTGTGAGTGTTTGGCATGTCTATAGATTAGAGGGTTCCCAGGTTCTGGTCAGGTCCTCAATTTTCAGGTCTATTTTGTAGGGCTCAATTAGACTCCTCGGAGGGTGGAGGGGAAGCTCTGTGAGGGAGCTGGCCCTGGAGGGACTGCTAAGTGCACCAGGGAGAGGGGGGAAGTCATCCCTGTTGGGGGATATCTCAGTCAGGGAGTTCCCAGAGCTCTTGGGGCAATAATTTTAGGCTTAGTAGGGGGTACTTCCTTACTATACTGGACCGTGGATATCGTCTGTGTCTCCCATCAAGAGGATGCTTTCAGGGTTTTATTCCCCGATCTAACTACTAGCATCCTTAGTTTGTCTCAAGGGGTAGTCAGGAGAACATTTGTACATATTTGGGGAGAGAGGTAGGGGGCGTTGGTTTCTTTCTCAGTATTAGATTGGGTAAGGTAGCAGTATTACATTTGGAATCTATGCTACTCCAGCTACTCTTTAATGGTTTTGATGGGAGGGAGGTGGGGGTGGGGAACAGTTGGGAGGTTGCTCATGTGGGGTGGGGAGGTAGGATGTGCCTTCTGGGGTGGTTTGTCTTTCCATGGTTATATATCTTACTGTTGTCTTGTTCAATTACTAATGAGTGTTACAGCAATTAAAATTGCAACGTGGAATGTAAGAGGTGTCAGAGATCTAACTAAAATGTACCAGTTTCTCAAAAACTGTGCTCTCCTAAATGTGGATATTCTCTTGATGCAAGAGACCCATCTGTTATCATCAGAAGTCAATGGGCTTCGCTAGCAGGGCTATGCCCAAGTTTTTGCCTCATGTGGATCGTCCTCTAGTAAGGGGGTAACTATTTTGGTCAAGAAACATATACCTTTTCTGGCAGAAAAGTGTTTAACAGACCATGAAGGCAGATTCATCATTGTGAGGGGCTTGCTATATAATGTTGGGATAGTATTAGGGGCAATTTATGGCCCAGTGGGTGGGGGAACCAGATTTTCTCATGAACTTAGCTGAAAAGCTGAGTGGATTCTTGCCCTCAGTGCTAATACTGGGGGGAGACTGGAATATTGCTCCGTCGCAAGATCTAGATAAATCCTATAGACCCCTGAAATCACTTTCCTCCCCACAACTGGCTATGAGGAATATTATGGACCTACTGGGCTTGTGCGATCTATGGCGTCTACTTAATCCCACAAGACAACTATTTTCTTACTACTCTCAGGTGCATAAATCATGGTCCAGAATTGACCTAATTTTGGTTAGTAATAACCTTTTGTCTGGAGTGCTGCAGTCGGGCATTGAGCCCATTGTAGTATCAGATCACTCTGTGGCATAGATTCTGGTTTCCCCGAACCTGCAGGTCCAAAGCGACACCTCCTGGAAACTAAACACCCAACTCCTAAAAGAAAAGCTTATAGTCTGCCATATTATATATTTAATCTCTTCCTTTGTGGAGACTAACTCAGGCTCAATTGAGAGGGAGGACTTGTTTTGGTGTTCCCTTAAATGTTTCATCAGGGGGGAATTTATTAAACTTGCATCCAGAAGGAAAAAGCAGAGGGAGGCTAAAATCATGTCGTTGTCGAATCAAATTAGGTTGGCGGAAAATAAGTTATCCTCCTCATCTTCTCAAGTGGATCTGGAAGCCCTAATGAAACTCAGAAATGAGTATTCAGACTGGGTAAGGGATAAGGCAGAGTACGCCCTCCTCAAAACAAAGACCCATTATTTCGATCAAGGGGAGAAGTCTGGTAGGATGCTGGCTCTTCGCTTGAGGGAAGTGGAGGGATCGAGATGGATCCCCTCTTTACTATCCTCTGATGGCTTGCTTAAAACCTCTCCCAGGGACATCTCACGAATTTTTGAGTCCTTTTACAGGGTACTTTATGGCAGTGGCTCCTCCCACTTTTCTCATTCCCAGGTGGATCAGTTTCTGGAGGGTCTTCCCCTTCCCTCCCTGCAGACTCACCAAGGGGAGGCTCTGATTGCCCCTATCACGGTGGTGGAGGTGGAAGAGGTGATCAGAGAACTAACTCAGGACAAGGCTCCGGGGCCTGATGGTTTTCCTTCCAACTTTTATAAAGTTTTCGGTAAAGAACTTGCTCTCCTCTTAATCAAACTGTTCGAGTACGTGTTTACTTCTGTTATTCTGGACCCTTCCCTGCTAGAAGCCACTATTGTTTTGATATTGAAACCAGATAAGTCTCCAACGGACCCATCTAGTTACCGACCAATTTCAATTCTAACCTATGACATTAAAATTCTAATGAAAATCCGATCCCTTAGAATCAAACGGTCTGATTGTAGTGATAGTATAATATGTTGATTATTGTCACTCCATTTTGTATGCTATTTCATGTAATGTATGTCATTTTATACTCCATTTTGTATTGTGTGACTCCATTTTACATGCTGCTTCATTTAATTGGTGTTTTGCTCTTTAGATAGCCTCATTATTATGTTTTGCTTCAGACAGTGTATTTTGCTGACTTGAAGGTCGCATATTATCAGGCAACCTGTTTTTGCAGTTTTGTTTAAACTTCTGCTTAGCTCATAGTGTTCTAGGCACCCGGCCAGTGTTTGGAACTAGTGACCTAGCAGGTGTGGGAATTCTGGGCAGTCCTTATGGTGTGAATTTTCAGCATCCTGGGAGCCGACCAACTTCTAGAATGGGAAAACAACACTATAAAGGCTGCACGCGATTATTTTAGCATAGAATAAGATATAAATGTAGCTTTCTCAATGCCTGGTTGGAAGCCTCATCTGCAGGGGTGGATGCATCGCTGTGGAACTTTCTCCGGTTTCAAAACTCCTGGCCAGGCTGTGAGATGATTTAGGGGCTTCCCAGCTACTGGGAAAAGGCTTGGATGATGCTTTATTGAATCGGTGATGTATCATGTTTTGCTGAATTGAAGTATATATTAATGCTGATAGTAATATTGCTAATGAATGAATGCTAAAGTGTAATCATTAATGCTGATAGTGACATTGCTGTTACATGAAGTGTAATTATCTTTTGCTTGCAATAAATTGTGCTGATGTGTGAATGCCAAGTGTGATTATTCCTTTGTGACTCTTCTGATTAGGCAGACAATTTTGGCAGTCGGCAGGATTCATAAGGGAAAGTACACTAAGGTGAAGTAAAATGTTTAAAAGGAAAGAGTCTAATGTTGCATGTGCACAAGTGGAAACTCCTGGTTGGGAAAACCAACCTTATGCTGATTTAGCCACTGAGTGGTCATGTTGTTGCAGGTTGAGTGAACACTGGGAATCCTGTTTAAAGGATTCTGAGCCTGCAGATGTTGTTACATGTATGAAAAAGAGTGCCTGTGGCAAAGGGAAAGAATGTGCTGCTTGAGGGCCAGGGTGGATTTTATTGTCTGCCTATGGAAGATGCATGAAAAGGTAGTGGGACTTCTTAGTGAAAAGGCAGAGTTGGAACGAAAGGTTTGTGATTTGGAAAGTAAAACTGTGATGTTACAATGTCAAAATCATTTGCTGAGTGATAAATTGGATACTTATCGGACAGTTGCAGAAAATGCAGCTGTCCGAGGTAGCCTAGTCACAAGTATAAAAGAGGAGGGGCAGAGTTAGTAGGAAAAGGTAAGCCTAGCAATAGCTGAGGCAGGAGCCCACTGGGATCCTGAAACATGGGATGGAAATATTTGGTTTTCTACAGATGAGGAAAGGTCAGCCTCAGATAAAGAAGAAAAGGCTGAGGGACGTAAGGTTCCAATACTGCATGCACAGCCAGTGTCTAGAAGACGTACTGAAGTGTTGGATCAGGAAATCCTAGGAATCGAGATGTAGTGGAGGATTTTCTCAACAGGAGTATCAGACCTCCTGGAGTGGTACACCCAGAGGGGAGAGTTTGTTGAGATGGCTGGTGAGGTTGTATGACACAGGGTGGATGGAGTAAGCTTAGATGAAACGATGCCCCTAGGTTTCTGTCACTGCTATGACCCTGTGGTGAAGGAGGCTTGACCTCCAAATACAGGGCAGGCTATGCCACGATGCTGGACGTGGTGGCTATGGTCTTGCAAACACAAGTATCCGACGGTGAGTGACTGTCGGAGGATAGTAAACCAGAGTTTACCTTAAAGGACTGTATAAAAACATTAAAATGGAAATGATAAGTTGCGGTCTCCACAGAAGACCATGCTGATTTAATGAGTGTTGTTGTCCAGTGTCTATACGTAATAAGATTATCAAAACTGCACCACCTGCATATAAGGCAGTAATGATGACTTTGTTGTTTAATCAGACGGAAAACAGTAGGTGTAGTGCTAGAGCATCAGGCAGTTAGGAACTGGAGATTGGGGCCCAAAGGGGTCTAGTTTATATGATTCTTCAGGACAGGATAAACAGCGGTCCAATCCTGAGGTCGAGTTTCTAGGAGAGATATGTCCTGGCTCTCTTAAAGGATGGGGTGGCAAGGAAAACATTGATGGGATTAGTACCCCTGATATGTGGAAATGTACAAAAGAGGGATTGAACACTAAGAAGCGCAGTAAATACGCAGATCAATTCAAAGTTAAAGACAGATGTACATGTCTCTTCAGGAGTCTGTAAGTCCAACTGCTCCCCGGCAGAGTTTGATGATGAAAGTATGTCCCGGGTGGGGGGCTCACTCAGGGATCCATTGAGTCACCCGACTGGAGCAGGAATATGCAGATCTGTATCCTAGTGATTTGTACCTGGTTAGGAGTTGCAGCAACTGAAAAACCTAAAATATGACTGAAATGAAGGCCAAGCCCCAGTAGAAGGGTGGGCTAGGAGGATTTTAGACCTCATGCAGAATTGGAAATTAATTGGAAAAGTGGCTCACCCAAAAGTACGACTTTAATTGACACTGGGCGGAGGCCTCATTAATTTATGGGAACCCAGCAAAACACAAAGGTCAGCGAGTGGTAATTACAGGATTAGAGGTAAACAAATTGAGGCAGTACAGACCATTTGGAACTGAAAATAGGTCAGCTGCCCCGAGAAAATATTGTGTAATGATTGTTCGATTATACTGATTCATGGTCTGTGCCAATGGTTTAACAACCTGGCTGCCCACTTGAGCTAAGGATGAGTGGAAAATTTATTCAAAGAAATATGGGGAAAAGAACTGTGGCAGGAAATATGGACTATGGTGCAAAATACTCAGACTACTGTATTTCATGTTGATGCTCATTGTGCTTCAGATACACTAGAACAATGGTATAATTCTGTTGCAGATGAAAGAGCTAAGATTCTTCCAGTGGATATTGAAGAAACTCAAAGTCAGCAGTTATCAGGGCTGGCAAAATGGGCACATCAAAATGTGGACATTTGGGAGAAAAGCCACTTACAGGTGGGCATATAGTGGGGTGTACCCTAACATTGGATTTGGTTAAAACTGTTATTGCTCAGTGTCCTATATGCCAACATGGGCAACAAAGACCAATCCTCATATTGTGAAAGGACAATTGGGGAGGAAAATTACCAGGACAAATTTGGCAGATTGATTACATTGGACCTCTACCCCATAGTGGAGGATGTCGATATGCTTGCACAGTTGTAGATACATATTCAGGGCATTTATTGGCATACCCTTGTAAACAAGCTACACAGAAAAACACCATTAAGGCAATTGACTTAATTATGTTGTACTATGGAATACCCTTGCAGATACAAAGTGACAATGGTTCCCATTTTAGGGAAAATGGTACAGCTTATGCTCAAGCCCATAACATACAGTGGAGTACCACATCCCTTATTACCATGAGCAGCAGGGTTAATTGAGAGAGAATGAATGGATTGCTGAAAGAACAGTTTAGGAAATTGGGGAGAGCCTACGAAAATGGAAAGAGAATTTGCATGAAGCATTACAGATTTTAAATAATAGACCAATTGGAGAATCTGAGACCCCCTTAATGCGAATGATAACTCCTAATTTGCAAGTGCAGGCTTACTCAACTACAGAAACAGTGTTATATTGGGAAATTACACCAGGAGCTCTGTCTCCTTGCAGGGCAACCCTAGAAGTTGCTGGACTTGATTTACATGCCCTTCAAGAATACAGAATAAACAGCAGAAACATTCAAGTGATAGAAACTAGTATTGGAATACAAATTCCACCGAGACATTTTGGTTGGATAGCACCTAAATCAGAACTAGCCCTCAAGGGAATACAAATTTTGGGAGGGGTGATTGATTGTGATTACCAAGGAGAAGTGAAAGTAATTTTGTTGAATAGTGGAGAACAAAATCTGTCAATTCAACAGTATGACAGAGTGGCTCAATTGTTAATTATTCCAGTTAACAAAGTGACCCCTATAAAGGGACAAGCCCCACACTCTTAACAGCAAGGGGGATAAAGGGTTTAGATCTACAGGAGGTTTTAACAATGGTGCCAAAATATGGGTTACAAACCCAAATGGCCCTCCTGAACCAGCTGAGGTGATAGCCACGGACGAGACAACACAGTGTTAATTATCAGGTCAGGGAAAGAGATGGGAATATGTACCAGCGAACACATGTTATCTTCGAGAATAATCAGTCTGTGTATTTTCTAGGTTCTTCAATGGATTCTAAAAGGAATAACACTCTCTCTCACGGTCCATTCAGTAAAGCCTATTACCCTGGTGGAAGAATATTGAAGCTTGACCCACTTGTACAATGGGGTTGGAAATCTTCCACCAGTTTACGAGTGCAAGACAACTTTACTTGCCCTGAAAACCAAGGATGTCCTATAGTGAACATTACTTTTCACCAGATGTGAACATTTGAAAACCAGTTGAGACAATGGCAGGACGCCAACCTATGCAGGACACAAATTGGATTAAATTACAGAACCAGACTGCTATTAGATGCTGCAACTTACCAATAGTTGCATGGTGACTGTACAACATAGACTTGATTGCTGCATGAATCAAACAGACATTTTCAATGCAAGTATTACTTTGATTGACATAGACACATTATTCTGCATGAATGCTACTGCAATAACTAATAGAACTACTTTGGCAGATCACATTACAGTGTTGAAAAATCATCCTGTAATTAGCAATGATAGTATAGTTAAGGTTCCATCTACATGTACATCAGTAGTGCAGCGGTATCAGAAAAATGTAATCCATTTTAACATAACGTTTATGTTTAGTAGAAAATGCAAATATAAAAGAGCTTGGTATGATACGCTATTAGGTGGAGCAGGGGCAGACATGGGAATTTTAAATAGTGTTGATATAGAAACACTGACTAACAGGCTTCAGGCAGTAGGAATTGATGTATTTAGCTTAATTAACTACAAGCTCAATGGATGCCAACTGTTTTCTTACCCCAAAGATTAACTTTGAATTATGATTTTGAGTTCTTGCAGTTATTTAATGCTTCACAGGTATGGGAATGGAGTAGCAGAAAATATTTCACGATAATGCAAAGAAATAAGGCCCAGAGTGATTTAATGAATAATAATGAATATGTGTGGAGGACCGTGTTACAGGATGGTCTCCATCAGCTACGAAAGTGTTAAATATTCTGATAATCATTGCTGTAGTGACAATTATCTTGCTTATTTGGACTTGTTACTTATCATGTTATATTCGTAGTAATTTTGCTATGGTACCAATATCATACAAATCGATTTACAATAATCAAAGGACGAATGTAGTGATAGTATAATATGTTGATTATTGTCACTCCATTTTGTATGCTATTTCATGTAATGTATGTCATTTTATACTCCATTTTGTATTGTGTGACTCCATTTTACATGCTGCTTCATTTAATTGGTGTTTTGCTCTTTAGATAGCCTCATTATTATGTTTTGCTTCAGACAGTGTATTTTGCTGACTTGAAGGTCGCATATTATCAGAGCAACCTGTTTTTGCAGTTTGTTTAAACTTCTGCTTAGCTCATAGTGTTCTAGGCACCCGGCCAGTGTTTGGAGCACAGTGACCTAGCAGGTGTGGGGAATTCTGAGTAGTCCTTATGGGTGTAATTTTCAACATCCTGGGAGCCGGCCAGCTTCTAGAATGTGGGAAAACAACACTATAAAGGCTGCACGGTTATTTTAGCATAGAATAAGATATAAATGTAGCTTTCTCAATGCCTGGTTGGAAGCTCATCTGCAGGTGGACGATCGCTGTGGAACTTTCTCCGGTTCAAACCCTGGCCAGGCTGTGAGATGATTTAGGCTTCCCAGCTACTGGGAAAAGGCTTGGATGATGCTTTATTGAATCGGTGATGTATCATGTTTTGCTTAATTGAAGTATATATTAATGCTGATAGTAATATTGCTAATGAATGAATGCTAAAGTGTAATCATTAATGCTGATAGTGACATTGCTGTTACATGAAGTGTAATTATCTTTTGCTTGCAATAAATTGTGCTGATGTGTGAATGCCAAGTGTGATTATTCCTTTGTGACTCTTCGATTAGGCAAGACACTGATCCAACTTATTAAGTCCCGAACAAGTAGGATTTGTCCAAGGCAGATCCTCAGTTGACCACCTGCGCACTCTCTCACATATTTTCCAGGCCCCCCAAGACTCCCAAGCTCCTATGGCTTTAGTATCATTGGATGTGGAGAAAGCCTTTGACAGAGTTCACTGGGAGTTTCTCTAGATTATATTGGAGAGAATGGGCTTCCCGGAGACTTTCATCCAATGGATTAAGTCAGTTTACAAATCCCCCACTGCTAGAATCTACTGTAATGGGGTCTTTTCTTCTCGATTCCCGTTATTTACAGGGACTCGGCAAGGATGTCCCCTGTCACCTTTCTTGTTTAATTTATATTTGGAGCCTCTCCTTCTCAGTATCAAGAACTCACCCCTGGTCACAGGCTGTCTCATTCAGCAACAGTCTCTGGTTCTTTCAGCCTATGCCGATGATATCTCTTACACTTCACTAACCTGGAATCGTCTCTAACATACATATTGCATATTATTGCCCGGTTTGGCCAGGTGGCAAACTACAAGCTGAATTTGGCTAAATCAATCATATTTCCGCTGAATGTCAACACACCTCAGGTTAACTTCTCCAAGTTTGGCATGAAATGGGCCCCTTCATCCTTCAAATACTTAGGTATTTATCTCACCAAAGACCCTGAAGTTTTCAGGAAGCTTAATCTGGATGACTTGTTGACTAAAATACAGCATGACCTTCAGAAATGGTCTGCTCTTTCTCTTTTTCTATGGGGTCATATAAATATCATCAAGATGAATGTTTTGCCTCGGGTTTTTAACCCACTTAGTTTAATGAATATATATCTACCTATGTCCTATTTCCAACACCTCCACAGATTTATTTCCAAGTTTATTTGGCAAGGCAAACAATCCAGGAAAGCCTTTTTAAAGCTTAACTTACCTAAGGAAAGGGGGTGGGCTTCGCCTTCCCAGTTTCATGCTATATTACTGGGCAAGTCACATGTCGAAAATCGGGAGGTGGTACAACTCGAGGGCAGAGGATTATCTACCAACTTGGTTACAACTTGAGAGAAAAATCATAGCCGAGCATGGTCTCCAGCCATCTAGGATTTTTTACTATACTTTTTCGATATTACCTCCCTCTCTACAAAGTAGTGTCATAGGTATCTCCATTAAAGTGTTGAATCAATGTTTGAATTTTTTAACCTCTCTCCTAGGAAAGACACTACCCAGCCTCTTACTCAAACCTAAATATTAAGATCGGTGGTCTCCCACTCCCCTTAGACTGGCTTCCTCAGCTGAGAGACTGTTGTGTCGATGACTTGTTCCTGAATAACTCTCTTCTATCCTCGGGAGAGGTTATGGTCAAGTATAACATCCCTCAGAAACTTATTTTCAAAGTCTTCTAGCTAAGACACCTTTTGGCCTCCAGTTTTGGGTCCACCCCCACATCGTTTCAAGTTAAGCCTTTTCTAGACCAGATACAAGAACACGCAAATAAGGCCCATAGCATTTCCAAGATTTACTCCTTCCTATTGGACATTAAATTCCCCAACCCCCTTACTGGTTCTAAATGTTGGTCCTCTCTTCTGCCAGAAATCTCTCTAGTCTGGGATCAGATTTGGGTAGATATGTACTGGTATCTCTCTCAGGATAAGGCATAGGCTCACCCAATATCATATTTTGAATAACTTGTACTATACCCCGGTCAAGTTGGCTAAATTAGATAGACTACCTTCAACTCTTTGTACAAGGTGTGGCATGGTGGAAGGGAACCTGGTACATATTTTTTGGCAGTGTGACAAGCTGGCTCCGCTATGGCGGACCATCCAGTCCAACCTAGATCCTCTTTTGGGTCTGGGAGATTTATTTACCATAGAAGTATGTATTTTAGGTATGCTCTCCAATATACAGGTTATGGATCATAGATTCCATATGGCTTTAATTTCTACAGTTGTTAAAAGATTGGTCCTCAGGCACTGGATGGATCAACTGGTTATATTGTATGCAGAATGGATCAGTGAAATTTCTCTCTGTTTTTGGACTGAAAGATTAATAGCAAACTCTCGGAATTGCTTGACCACATTTGATCGGAAATGGGGTAAACTGTATGCTCTTTATTTAAACTAATGTCTTTATGGGAACACCTCTGGCTCCTTTAGCTGTTATTAGCTCATTATGTATTCCTTGTCTTATATAGGTTACATTCTAATGTTTGCTATATGTAGTAAAATTTGTCTCTCTTTTAATAAGACACATCCTGGGGTGGGGGGATTGGGGTATGGAGATAAAAGGACAGGGGGAGGTTTTTTTATTTTATTATTTTACAGGACTCAATAATTCCTACAGAATTCTGTAGTCTCTTACTGTTACCAATAAGTAATTACTGTCATCTACTATGGTTTGTGCTCCCTGTACCACTCACTTATTTTTTATCTTTCTATAAACTAATAAAGAAATTAAATTTCAAAAAAAAAAAAAAAAGAATTGCTTCTTTAATTACTCCCCACCTTTTCTTGACTCCTCTAATTTTGTCCACCCTAGCCAATTTATCCTGGACTCATTCCATCATCTAGCAAAGTCTTCACCTCTGAAATCCAGAAACTCATGCTTTGATGATGGTGCACTGGTAACAAGGTCCAGTTCGCACCCTTTGATGGTAGCAAACAACATCCACTGCATGGAGACACTGCACTGGAACACACAGAGCAGGCACCAGTGCACAAGAACAACAAAGGGATGCAGGGACATGGAACAGGGCAGGGTGCAACCACCACTGTGGGAAGCAGGCCACTGGACACCTACCATGGTAATCTAATGGCACAGGCACCCACATGGTGGGGTACCCCCTCCCAGAATGCCGAGTGATGGAGACAGTGCACCTGGGCAACCACCGGAGGGCAGGTGAACCATGGCCACCATGTGGATGGCTGTGCATAATGCAAGGGGCCAGGAGCATAAGCCAGCATGCCGTCTCCCCTGTCCTGTGTGTTGTGTGTGTTGTTGTTCCATCTCCCTGCACGCTGTGCAGTTCCTGTACACTGGTGCCTGCTGCTGTGTGTTCTAGTGCAGTGTCTCCATGTGGTGGATGTTGTGTGCTACCTGTGTGTCATGTGGCCTGCATTGTTCTGGCAAGCTACATGTTGTGCTGTCAATATTGATGGTGAAACTTTTTTTTGCTACTTTATTTTTGTCCACTTTATTTTGTTCCACAATGTTGCTGACCAGATCCATTTTAGACTGTCCCTTTAATACTAAATTTTGGGAGGTTTCACACAGGATCTTAGAGAACATCTGTTTCATTACATATCAATGCAAGTGGGGCTAAATGGCATTTCCCTAATATTGTAGTATTATAGTAAGAGATGGGAACATAAAGTAATAAGAGATTTTCTCCATCATTAAAAAAAAAAAGTTTTTGTGGCAAGCCCAAAGTCAGGTTCCATTAAAATCGACTGAGTGGGATCCTTACATTATAATTAGTTTCCAGATTCTCTTTGTTCAGCACATCAGACTGAAAATGATTATAAAGTCTGAGGCATTTCAGAAAACAAAAATATGAATAATCCCCACTTTAACCATGTGAGGTTTTTTTTTGTTTTGCTTTCAATTTTAAGACAAGTGCCTAAGCTTCTGAACACATTTGCCATCAGAGTTTTTGTGGTCTGTTAGGAAATAAAGCACAAGATGGTTCTTTGGGCAAAGTTTTCTGTTCTGGACATGGGTATTTGAGCCTGGATTCTTCCTAGAAAAGGCAGGTACTCTTGGTTTCAGTAATAATAAGGGTTAGATATAGGTTTTTTGAGTCGACCAATGTTCTGTACCCTGTATTTACTCTTCTAAAATGAAATTTGCATATGGTGTTTACGGACTAAGGAGAGGTGAATGAAAGTTTAATAAAATGCAAAATATTGAACTGTATTTTGCTAATTGATTTATTATAACAAACAATATCCTACTCTAATGAAAGTGCCATTGGTTCCTTTACTTCTACCTAATCCCCAACTCGGACAACACTAGAAATGGACATGAGGGGCCTCAGTTTAACATCTTAGCCATACAATGATATACCCCAATTGTACAGAAACAGTATTTCACTGAAGTGCTTGCATTTGGGACATGGGTCCATGTCCAAGTGTGGGACTAGAATCCAAGACCTTTCAGCAATTAAAAAAGAAACTCAAGATCTTTTTGTCCTGAAGTGAACATGAGCTGATTTCATCACACTACATTACATACAGTACAAGTTCAGAATAAGTGTCTTGTCAAGAGTAATACAGAAGTATACAATATATACATTACTAAATACAGTCCGAACTGAAAAACAGTCAAGTGAATATAAGTCATTTTGTTTATTTATTTTTTATTGATCGGGTAAGTGCACTAGACAAATCCTGCCTATTTTCAGGCACGACCCAGGGGAAGGGGATACAGATGAATACCAACTGACCTTGAATAAGATTAAGCTGTTGGTGGTAATTTTTTTTTTTTAGTGTATGAGGGAAATTTGGCCAGGACACTGGGGAAATTCCCCTACTCTTTTCGATAAGTGCCATGGGATCTTTAACATCCACCTGAACTACCACGAATCCAGGCAGATGGGACCTCGGTTTAATGTCTCATCCAAAAGACGGCACCTCAGAAGTGCAGCACCCCTCTCATGCTGCTCTACAGTGTCAGTACTGGGATATTAACCCAAGTGCCATTTGTGGGAACTGAACCCCCAGCCCACTGATCTCCCGGCCTCAGAGGCAAGTGTGCTACCTACTGAGCCACTGACACTGACTTATTACTTGAAACAAAATCATATTTTGTTTAATATAAAGTCTAAGTAGTTAATAAGCAACCTAATCTGCTGCATGAAGCCTTTAGATCAAGAACAAATGTTTTACTAATGTATAAAACCTAATCATCTGCATAAAGCAAGATTTTAGTATGCTAACAGATGGTAACTCTATAATAAAAATGCTGAATACAAGAGGCCCAAGTAGAGCTGTGCAGAATATAAAATGCTGCCTGTGGAATGACCATTCTGATTCTGTGGAATTTCAAGGAGTTTGTGCAAAAATTAAGTGGAATTTTGACAAATTTTGAATTTCAGCTATTTTGCTCTAATTTTAAAAGTACACATCCAACTGACACCAAATGTGGTATGTGAATAGTCAGTAACAGCTTACATAGGTGTCCAAATTTCAGAGTCAAAAGTTGAAAGGGGGGCCAAGTTATTGATGACCAAACATTTAATCAAAAAGTAGTTTTTAGTTATTTTAATCTAATTTTAAAATGTTTTATCCAGATTTCTCCATAGTTTCAAGATTTACGGAAACAAACAACAGGGGCATGTGCACCACACTGTAAGTCTCAAGCTTTAAAGAAGGCTGAGTTATAGTTTGCCAAACATTTTACCAAAATTTTGATTACTGTTATTTTAGTCTAAGTTTGCTAGTATTCATTGAAATGTTATAATGTTTTAGAAGTATACAGGTTATCACTACATTTCTATTTTATATAGTTGCAGATTTCTATTTCCAAATGGGACTGAGTTATAGTCTGCCAAACATGTTGCTAAAATTTTAAGTTCAGTTATTTTCCTCTTATTTTAAAACAACATATCCAAATGTAACCAGATTTGAAACATTTAAACTACTATACCGTATGGTCATTTCTGACAAAGTTCATATTTACATTTTTAAATAAGACTGAATTAAAAGTAGTAAACTTTCAGAACATTTTAAAATCAAATTTTGCAATAATGTAAACTACAAATTTATAAACCCCTGAAACTTTTTAAACTAGAGAATGCAATGCCAATAAATTTGGTAGGTTCTTAGACCATCCAAGGAGACTGTGTGTGTCAATTTTATTAATTGCTTGCTGCCAGAAATTGCAAAATAACATCTGTACTTAAAGTCAAGTTTCATGAGACATTGGGAAAATTGTGTAATTTCATAAAAATTCCAAATATTGAGATTTGCTAATTTCATTTAGCTTTATATGAGGGATTCAAATTAAAGGATATGGGCATGAGAGGCAGGTAGTGCAGGGAGTCACCAGGTTCAGTAGTTACAGGCATAGTTTCACCAAGAAATGGACAACTGAGCTTGGTAGCACACCAGTGGTAAACCCCGCCCCCCCCAGGAGCAAGGAAGCACAGAGTGTCAACAATTCCAACCTGAATGCAAGATATATAAGGATCAAACCCAGTAAACTGATGATCCAGAGAGCTTGAGGTAAGTGCAAGTCTGAGACTTAGAGGTACTCAAAAAGATGTAGTGGGAGAAGACAATACCTGGGGCACCAGGAAGGAAGAATTCTGGCTATTACAACAGGATAGGTTGATAGAAAAACGAGTAGGTGACTCTCATTTTAAAAGATTTTGTCACTGTTAAGAACAAAGAGAATATCAGTGGGATCAGTAGTTCTACTAAGTCAGTCTGGCTATGCTAAGGGGGGGGCATAATAGTCACCCAGAGAGGAACATCAGGACTGCAAAAAGCTCAGCACAGCTTATTAACTGAAGTAGTAATATGTGCACTGTGAATGTTAAATTCCACAAAAATAATTCTGGATGGTTCATCTATATGCTACCATAAATATTTGAGAACATGTTACATTTATGCAAATATATATATATTTACACAATGGGGTGAGGATTTATTTTCATTAATAAAACCATGTATTCTCACAGCCATCAAATAAATGACTGATGATGTAGACACTGAGATTTTTATTGACATTTATACCAACAGTGTCTACATCATCAGTTGATTTATTTCAACTGTGGCGATGTCACCCAGCCACACAGAATCTGCCTAAGAGTTAGAACTGCTATCATGAAGTTAATGACAAGAATGCAGCTCACCTGTCACTCCTGTACCAGCAAATCCCTCTTTCCCTTTCATCTTGTGCACTCTATCAAAGCCTCAAAGCAAACAGACAGCAGCCCAAGTTTCACACTGGGAAAAAAAAAGTCAAACGAGAGAAAAATCTTCCACATTCAAAAATACCTCAATTACCAAGGAAAACAGCCTGCTTCATCCCAAATGGCAAGATGTTGTTTCAGCTTGTTTTAGCAAAATTCTCCTTTTTTGTCCTCTTCTTTGTCTATTCCACAAGATAAAGTGGAATAAAAAAAACAAATTCTGGAAACCTCTATTGTATAAATCGCACACATGATGTGCAGATCGTGGGATATGGAAAATATTCTCACTGCTGCAGAGTGAGCTCTGGATACTGCACCGTGCCTTCGGCACCGTGAATATCCAGATTCACTCTGCAGGAGTGAGATATTCCATATCCCACTCCTGCCATCAAGTATTATATATATATATAGATAGATATAGATATAAATATATATATATATATATATATATATATATATGTATATATGTATTCTTAAAACTGCTAAAGATCTATGCCTGCAAGAGCAGAGAAGTTACAAATATCCACATTTTGAGAGTTTTTAAAACATTTTGTAAATATTTATACAGTAACATTTTGAACCCCTGTAACTTAAAGAATTATGATCCAATTCTCTACAGATTTAGAAGATTCTGTAACCATTACAGAAAGGGTATTCCTGCTAATTTTCACATGTCTGGCTCCAAAGGTGCCTGAGTTTTATGCAGATAACATGTATCAGGAAATATCTGGCAAAAAATAAATAGACAGACTTTGAGCACATATAATTTTGAGACGATGCATTCTAATATCATGAAGTTTGACACATGTTTAGAACACCTGCAGTCAAGTAATCATTCCAAATGTAAGATGTCTGGCACAATACATGTCTGCGGTAAATGCTGATAGTTGTTTCATTAAATTTCCCACAAAAAATAAAATGACAGATTTTGAGCACTTATAATTTTGACACAGTCAATCCTAATTTTGTGATTTTCAGCACATCATTAGAACTCTGCTGGGGAAGTAAGCATGCCAAATGCCAGAGTTCTAGTTCAATAGACGACTGCGTTATGACCAGATTAATACATTTTTAAAACTCTGATGAAATTCCTTGAAATTTCATGGAATTTCACAAAATTTCATTGACATTCTGCAAATTCAGAATGTTCTCATTCCACACAGATCTAGGCCATAGTAATTATCTTTGGGAGACTTCCATATTGTTAATCTAGGGAACTCAGAAAATACCATGTAATTTGATGATCTGTTCCCTATTAAAATGGTAATCAGAGCACCAGATTCCCACCACCTCAAACAGTACAATGGTGTATATTACTGTACTTTTGTAACAGTAGTGCATAACCAAATGCTTTTATATGACAACATTTACATGAATATCTCCTCTGCATAATTTCCCATATGAAGTACCCTTTCAGATAGAACGTAAACCCTAAAAAGACTGTGATAGTACTAAGGTTAGCGAGAACACAGATTAACATCTCATACTTGGTACAAATATTTCAATTACTGATCATAGATCACGCTTTCTAGAAGTTTTGATGATAGAAATATGATAAAAATAGGCCTACCATTTTCAGCAGCTAGTACATTTACACATTTATGAATAGTACAACCAGTGCCTGATTTCACCCTTTAGGGACTGGACTGACAGTATATAATGACAATTATCTTACCTATAAGCAGTGTTGGGTAAGTTACTTTTTCTTTTACTTTCTATTACTTTTGAATCTTGTTCCAGGAAACTCTGTGGAGTCGCTTAGCAAGGACGGAGAAGTACTACAGAAAGTAACACACCTTACGGTTACAGTTATGTGTTTTGTTTCATACAAAAACAATACAAAAGTAATAAATAACTATAACGGATTACATTTTTTGAGAGTAATAGGTTAGTTACTAGTTACTTTCAAATAAATGTAATCAGTTACAGTTACATGTTACTTTTGTATAAAAAGACATGTGTAACTGTAACTGTAACTGTAAGGTGTATTACTTGTTCTAGTACTTCTCCATCCTTGCTAGTGACTGCACAGAGCTTCTTGGAACAAGTTTCCAAAAGTAATAGAAAGTAATAGAAAAGGTAACTTACCCAACACTGCCTATAAGATCATCCATACAATCCAGCTAGCACCTTATTTAGGCAACAAAATACAAATCACCTCCCGTCCAATGTCTAAAGCACCGTACAACAAAAAACATTCACTGTTCAAAGATATTCGCCAAACACAAAAGGCAGGGGTCAACAGCTCACACATATATTACTGTATGCTCTAGGTTAACAACGTTTAATTAGTGCTGATTGTGGTATTTATTTTTCTCAAAAAAAACAAAAACAAACTAAAATAAAAAATACAAATAATAAATGTCATCAATACAGCACTACCATATGTAGTGTTCTTACAGTTTGGATTGTATGAACATATGGAATTAGCCAGCAAATAAAGGCCTAGTGGTCTATCAAGTCTGCTCTAATGTGCAGCTAGCACCCCTTATTCTGCAGTTGCCCCTCCCACCTTCCACCTTCCTTGTCCCTCCCCCTTTCCCTGTTCCAGCCCCTTTTGAAGCAGTCCACTGTTCTGCTGGATACCACTTCTGCTGGTAATGCATTCCACCCAGCTACCACCCCCTCTGTAAAAAAGTGTCCTCTCATCTCACACCTGAACCTTCTTCCCTCCCTATAGTCTCATATCATGGCACTGGGTGTCCCTCCCCTCCATTGCTTTGAACAGCCCCTCTGTACCAGTCTTGTTTATTCCTTTCATGTACTTGAAGGTTGCAAGTCATATCCTTCCTGTCCTTCCTCTCCTCCAGAGAGTACATGTTCAACTCCCTCAGCCTCCTCCTGTATGTTAAGTCCTCCTGCCCCTGGATCAACTTTGTCACTCTGCGTTGCACCCCCTTCATTAACTTAATGTCCATCTTCAGATATGGGTATCAGTACTGCATGCAATACTCCAGGAGGGGTCTAACTAATGATCTATGGCAGAATCACCTCCCCCTTTCCTTGAGGATATACCTCTTGCAATGCAACCCAGCATTTTGTTGGCCTTTGCAGCTGCCTCCCTACATTGTGCTGAGTTGTTCATTGACGCCATAATGAGCACACTCAGATCCTTCTCCTCCTCTGTATCAGCTAGCTGCACTCCCCCCAGCTGGTAACTCCTCCTTGGGTTTTTGCCCCAAAATGCAGCACCTTGCACTTTTTGGCACCGAATCCCAATAGCCAGGTGTCTGACCAGGTTTCCAGCTTTGCCAGATCATTGGGCAACCTCTGTCATCCCCCTAGGTCATTCACCACTGCTCCCATCTTGGTGTCATCAGCAAACAGGCTGGTCTTGCTCTTGATACCCAATTATATGTCTGCAATGAATATTCCAAACAGCACTGGCCTCAACATCAAGCCCTGTGGAACATCGCTAATCAGTAACCTTGGGGATGAGAGCTCCCCACCCACCACCAGCACCTTCTGTTGCCCTCCCTGAATCCAGTTTTCTACCCATCTTACCAGCTTTGCACCTGCCCCGTGCCTTCTAACTTACTTCCCAGCCTCCCATGTGGCACTGAGTCGAATGCCTTACTGAAGTCCAAGTACAGGACATTCACTGCATGGCCTCCATCCAATTGCCTAATTACCCCGTCATTGAACTCCACCAGGTTGATTTGGCAGGATCTGCCACTTACGAAGTCATGCTGTCTGCTGTCCTATAGCTCTTTGGCCTCTAGGAGGGCCACTATGCTCTCCTTCAGGATAGTCTCAATCAGTTAACCCACAACAGATGTGAGGTTCACCATTCTGTAGTTCCCCGGTTCATCCTTAGGGCCACTCTTGTACAGGGGCATAACATGAGCCATCCTCAAATCCTGAGGTACACACCCTGAGTGTAGGGAGGAACTGAATAGGTCAGCCATGAGTCCCACCAGGAACTCTCCCAGCTCCTTCAGTACCCTGGGGTCATAATAAATTTGCTTAGATCACCTCTTCTGTGGTTCTCAGGACCATACACTGCTTGGTATGTTCTCTTTGCTCCTCCAACCAGGCTGAACTGAGGAACCATCAGTGAAGGTGAAAGCTTTTATACAGGTCCCACAGATCACCTGATCTGCTTCTGTTCAATTACAGCATAATTTCTGAGTTTATATAAACATGTTAGGGAGGCTATAGCAATATTTCCAATATGTAATATATCAGGTCCATACCACAGCAGTTAGAAACATAGAAACATAGAAACATAGAATTTGATGGCAGATAAGGACTGCTTGGTCCACCTAGTCTGCCAATTTTCCTACCTAACAGATAAGTTGCAGATCCTAGTTAACCAACAGCTTACTTCCTCCTACCCCCCCAGGACTGCCTTATGCCTGTCCCATGCATTCTTGAATTCTCCCACTGTTCTTGACTCCACGACCTCCTCAGGGAGGCTGTTCCATGCATCCACAACCCTCTCTGAGAAAAAATACTTCCTCACATTTCCTCTGAGCCATCCCCACTCTATCTTCAAATTGTGCCCCCTTGTTTTTGCACATCTCTTTTTCTGAAAAATGCTACCCTCTTGGACTTTGTTGATTCCCTTGAGGTACTTGAAAGTTTCTATCATGTCGCCTCTCTCCCTTCTTTCCTCAAGGGTATACATATTAAGCTCCTTTAGTCTTTCTTCATATGTCTTCTGGTGCAGACCCTGCACCATTTGGTTCCCTCCTCTGGACAGACTCCACTCTGTCTATGTCTTTTGAGATGGGGTCTCCAGAACTGCACACAGTACCTAGATGGGGTCTTACCAACTGTCTGTAGAGAGGGATAACAACTTTCTGTTTTCTACTATTGATGCCTCTTCCTATGCATCCCAGTATCCCTCTAGCCTTCCTTACTGCCTTCTCACATTGCTTGCCCACCTTTAGGTCATCTGATATAATTACCCCTGGTCCCTTTCCATTTTTACTTTTGTCAGTATCTCACCCCCCATTGTGTACGCTTCCCCTGGGTTTTTGTTTCCCAGGTGCATTACCTTGCACTTCTTTGCATTGAATCTGAGCTGCCATACATTTGACCATTTCTCCAACCTTGCCAAGTCCCTTCTCATCCTTTCCACTCCATCTTGTGTATCAACCCTGTTGCAGATCTTTGTGTCGTCTGCAAAGAGACATACTTTTCTGACTTGACTGACTGGTGAGATCGTTAATTCTTATGTGTACCACTAATTTGTGCCCAAAACTAGATGACCTGTACCACAACAAGGATTGCCTTTCTCCCCACAACTGCCGGAAGATGGATACAAAAATGGTTGTCCCGGTGTTTGACTATGTGGATATCATGTATAGCACTGCCCCTCCTCTTCTTGCCAGACTGCACACCCACTGCAAAGCTTTTCATCACTTTGCTATTAACCGCCCTCTCATATTCACCACTTCTCCTTTTACTTCTCCCTCTCAATTCCCCCTCACCCACATTTCTGCCCTCACATCACCAGTTCCACTGTTCATCCTTCATTTCCAAATACTAGTTTAGGTCTCTTCCTCCATACCTCTTCTCTCTCTTGTCTCTCCCGTCCTCTCTGCTACCAACTCCCTTGGCTCCAGCGACTCTCACACCTTCTCCCTTCCCCATCTGCTCTCCTCTGTTAAGCAATCTGCTTTCTTCTATCACCTTCCTTCTCTCCCACTTGATCTTGTTATCTTCCACTCTCCAACTTCCTGCCTTTTCCTCTCTCCTTTAAATGCAAGCTAAAACTTCTCTCTGTTCTATCCTGCTCCTGTCCTTCCTCCACCTGACCACTATCTTTGCCATACCCTGCTATACCTATGCAACAGATTTGCCCTCCCCAGTACTGCTGCTGCCTGAACTAGACTTTACTCCACCATTAATATAATATTTTCCACCTGCATTATTGTCACTTTATTATACATAAATGCTGCCATTGTTCCATCTCATCATTCTACCATTATCACTGCACTTTTGTCTTGCTAGTTGTGTATTCTTAAGTACCTTACTTTGTACTTGGTCATAGTTGCTGTGTTTATTGTACTATTGTATCCCTCTTCTCCCTTCTCCCCAGGTCACAGCAGGAAACAAGCCTTGGCTCTGTGTGCCTTTCCTGATTTTTAATTTTCAAATAAATGAAATAAATAAATAACTAGTTGTTAGATCTCCCCAGACTGCTGAAAGCAGCAAAGATGGGTTTAAAAAGCTCTACTAATACTGTAATAATACTCTCACACTAATAGAGTATGCTTTAGGTTCAGATTAGTATTCTGGGAATTCTCTGCTGAAATCTTATTTTTAACAATAGTTTGTCTGCCCAACTACTGACTTGGCCCCTTCCAAACCCTTCCCCCAGCCCTGACACCTGGCTTCTGGGACTTACCATTCTCCATTGGTGGTCCTCTGTTACAAGACTCTGGAGTTGCTCAATTGCTGGTGCAGAACCTGCAGGGGACCAGGTCTTCATCTGGCCATGGTCAAGGATTTTCCTCTGGTTTTGGCCCCTCGGCCCACTAATATGGCAATGACATGGTGTGAGCCCTGCCTCTGCAGAGATGTCTCTGTCCATCAAGTGGATGGGACCCATCCCCTGTCATCCTATTGCACTGCCACCACGATCTTCCAGGTGGCAGCAGGATGCATGTTCCCCTCTCCCCAATGGGTGAAAACCTGAGACGCCCAATACTAACTCTCCATGTCAATCCCTGAGTGACCCACATCCATTCCAGAACTCAGGTCACCAATGCAGAGGAAGATGAGATTCCCACTGCCTCAGCCCTCTCTGCCACTCATCTTGATTCTGTTAAATGATTTAAAGCCAGGCACAGCTTTGCCGCATTAGAAAAACAACTCTCACACAAAACAGTACTGTGGTATACTGTATGTATGTTTCTGCAACAGAGTAAAAGGAAACAAGAATTTATCTCCATTTCAATGTCATTCTCTTCTAGGTGGTATGCAAGTCATATAGCATCTAACAACTAACAATGAATGATAAATAACTAAATAAGCACAAAATTGCACAATTCCCCTCATTGCAAGGTGTCTTGGGTAATATATGCCACTACTGCAAATTACCAAGTAGGAATTTAATCTGAATGGCCTTAAGCAGGATTTTAAGTAGAGGTTTGCAAAATCGGGGAGGTTTTGATTTTAGTTTTGCCAATCACCTCTGGTTTTGGTTGTGGTTTTGGTTTTGGATTCTTGGCCACTTTTTTGTTTAGAGTTTGACAGCTAATGCCTGGGACTGGCATGCAGTACCCTCCATACACACACACACACACACACACACACACACAACACACACACACACAGTCTCCTCTTGTTTTGTGTGTGTGTGTGTGTGTGTGTGTTGTTATTGTTTTGGTAACTGGGTAAGGCCCAGTAGGCACAAGTGTCTGATTTCAGGGACAACTCAGGAACACTGGAGTGGTTAAATCAGTGACTTGCTTAGAGTCACACAGTACACAAGTGGAGGTTGTGGGAATCAAACCCAGGTCTGCTGGATATACCAAGTACCTTTACTCTACCCTCTCAGCTATAATGCAAACAGTATACAAGTGGTGATTATGGGAATCAAACTCAGGTCTGCTGGATTTACCAAGCTCCTTCACAGCTCATTTCTCAAACCTTATACTGCCAGCCCTTTTTTCCTCAGTTTGTAGTATTTACCTTTTTAATTTATAATATTTTATTACTTTTGATGCAGAGTCTCCCTCTGTCAGCTAATGTCTGGCATGTGCCTCCCCCCACACACACAAAGAGAGTCTCCGACCAGTCCTCTCAGTCAAAGTGTTTTTGTTTCTTAGTTTTTTCTATTTCTGTTTCTTTTCTCCTCCTGTTCTCCTCCCTCTCACTGATTCTCCTAGAGACGCAACACCAAAAATGGAGTGGGAAGGTTCCCACTCCAGCAAGGCACAGCACAGCACCAACATGAATGAGCCCCATCGCTAGTGGAGATTCAACTGGCACAAAGATGAGAGCTGGGCTGCTATATTTACTTCAGTTTTCGCATGTGCAAACAGGAGTATCTATGCTGCTCACGGACTCTCCTTGGCACCCTTTGACCTCTTATTACTTGTCTTAAGCCTGTCACATGACAGGCGTGCAAGCTGTGAGGCTGAAGAGGTAAAAAAAATAATATGTAGCTGAGATCCCAGCTATGCCAGCAAGGTTCAGCTTGGACCTCATGGAAACCAAACCATATGTGTTCAGGACTGCTCAGTTTCACCCTCACAGGCTCAGCACACCTCTAATTTTAAGGCACACTAGGCCCCTCTCTCAATTTGCAGACACTAAAAACCACAAGCTACAGATAAGTACAGTATGCCTTCATTTTTAGGACTAAATAGTGTGATATGCAGTGCCGAACTCCAGGATGATGACATAACATAGTTTCAGCCAGTCATATTTTGCAGGATATTGCAGGTTCCAATTTAATGTAAGTTAATGGTAGTTACTCAAATTTATCATGCAGGTAACATTGACTTCTAATTATAGAGTGCTTCATCCTGGAGATTGCACTGTACCTGTAAACATCTGCTGCAGAGACAGACCAATTTTGGAGTCTGTACACTGTTTTTGTATGCCTTATAAGCAGTATACTTAAGTTTTGTTGAGGCATATAGCTACAGTGAAGTTCACCAGGATGAAGTGTAGTATTGTAGTTTCCTGCACAACAAAAGAGATTAACACCCATTGAAACTGCTTTGGTTTGGGGGCCAGTCTTATGACGTGGAGGGCTAAGGCATCGAACTCCTTACTTTCTGCCACACCTGCAAACTGTGTTTGGGAATTAGCATGGGTTACTGGGGGTTGGAGGAGTGGGAGAGAGTTGAGCATCCTGGGGACTTCTCTCCTCTCCAGGGAAGGGGTGGTCAGCTGACTCAGACCTTGAGTGCCACTGGGTGGAGGTTCATTGGTAGTGTAGGTAAATGATCAAATCATATAAGAGGCTATGGTTTCAAAGGATGTGTGCACCTCCTAATGTATTGCCATACCAGTGCCTCCTGGTAGAAATTGGAAAAGGGACCTGAAGGTGGACCACTGCCCTGCTCACCTCCCCGGACTCCCGCCACCACCTGAAGTAGCTCTGGATCATGGATCTAGGGGAAGGATGGCCTTCTCCCTCTAACTGTGCCACAGGGGGGAAAGCAGTGGGGGACACTCCAAGTAGGTCTGGGGGAGGTGGGGGCCAACTGGGGGGAAGTGTGCATGAGTACAGGGTTCTCCAGAGGGGCAGAAGGCTAAATTCAAAAAAAAGGAAGAAGAAGAAATTGCCTTGTTTCCTGCAGCAACTCTGCAATAGTGTGATGTATTTTATATTGTTAGTCTGATATATTTGTCTTTTGTACTTTTGTATTTTTCTGTTTATTTGTTGACTTGTCGCTTGTGAAAATGGGCAGTTTGCTCATCTTGCTAACAAGTATAAAAAATAAAAATGAAAATGAAAAATGCTGCAGAATTGGGCTTCATGCTGGCTGCCCTTAGAGAAACATAAGTGTGCTGTGTACATGTAGAATGCATGCCACATGCTTAATTGTGCAATGTTTGCATGCAGTTCATATGCACAAAGTGAACCTAAACTAACCAGGTCTAAAAAGTGAATCAGGTTCACACACTGCAAGCTTGACATGTATGCAGCAGGTAAGCTGGTGCGTACATCTTCTAAAAATCACATCAGGATCGTGTGTTGCATGCTTGACATGAGTACAGCAGTTAAGCTGGTGTGAACATCATTTAATAATCACATCTTGTTCACATGTTGCATGCTTGCCATGTGTGCAGCATCTAAACTAGCACAAATCTCATCTGAAAAACACATCAGTTTGTATTTCTCATACTACTACTACTAGCTATTTAAACGCATCAAAATACATTTTTCATTGATTTTCCATTCAAATTAGGTATACTCATTAGTTATGATCCTTTTGCAAGTTGTTTAATGGCTCTTGATTTTTCTCATTAAATTGTCATTAATTTGTAAAGTATTGTTTGCTTACTGCATTAAATGCCTAGGTTATAGTCATCCAACATCCCCCTTTCCAGATATGTGAAGAGGGACCTCTGTGTTGTGAAGCCTGACCTTTTTGTTTTGGGTCATGCAAATCTCCTTATGCATATTTAGTTCTACAAATGTGTTTCTCCATGACTGTTATGGTTCACTTACTTTCCCTTTTTCATTTTGTATGGAGCATGTACACAATGGCCATGCTCAGCACTCTTTGTGCTGAGTAGGGTCTTGGAAGTATGCACCATTCTGTACCTCACATTTTGTCACTGAAATGAGGGACATGGACACTCAAAATGAGAGACAATGAAGGACGCTAACCCTCACAATGATCAGGACACACTTAGAAACATGAAGATTCAGTACCTCAGAACACAGTGGAAACAAATGTATTGACTTGTATTGATATTAGCACATGATAATGAATTTCTAGCATGGTTTGCCATTTAGATATAGCAGAGGGGGGCAGTTGCCCCCCCTCCCCCATGTGTGACTTGGTTGTTCTTATGTTGTGGCAATAATGGCATTAAATTTGGATTTAATCTTTTGCACAATAAGTGCCCCCTCGTCTGTGTGCACTCATTCTACAGGTGCACTCCTGACTTGACTATGTATGCATTGTGTTGTCCACTCTCTCCACCTATAAGCAGTGGCACCATCACATGAGGAGCTGCAGCCAAGCAAGAGCACATGAGTCATGTGAGTGCAACACTGTCTTTCCTGCCACAGAGTAGACAGGCTGCATACTACAGCTTGGTGAAGTTGGTGAGCACTGAACTCTCAATAGCAGTGTTGTGGCTGCATAATTTAATTAGTCTACTCTTAGTGATTCTCCATCTCTCCTGGTGGCTGGAGGGTCAGAGGATGAGCTAGAAGGTAGCTCAAGACTAGGTTACCAACTTACTCTACTAGGCTCCCCTCACAAAATAAACAGCACAGGCCCCCTGCAGCAGCAAGCTAGGCCTAGCAACAGTGGTGTGGGCAGCCTTCATAGGTCTTGATCAGTGCAGTGTGGCAGCAGCCAAGTAAGAAGCAAGCAACATAGGTTGGGTGGGTCTGGTTGGTGAGGTGACTTGGTCAGGGACCACACTGGGGACCTGGGATGGTTGGTTCTAGCATCCAACTTCTGAAAAAAGGATGGAAGAGGAAGTGGACTGAAAACTGGGCTGGTGGACAACTGGGCCAGGCCACACTTTCAGGCCAGATGGCTGGGTAAGTAAAAGTAAACAATTTTTTTGTAACTTAGGAATGGTGAATGAGGAAGGACTGACATACTGATGTGTTTTTCAGGTTTCTACACCTTTGGGTGGCTTCACAAACCATATGGGATGGGTATTGAATGGAATGGAGTCAGGAAGAGAAATCAGGACAAAGTTTTTTTTTTGGGGGGGAGCCCAGAAAAAAATGGGTTAGTAACTGGGTGGGTTTAAGCCCCAATCTGATGCACTGCTCCGGGGTATAGACAGATGAATCTTATACATTTGAATTTTTTTCTAATTTGCATATCACTTTTCAGTCACAACAAAAAGTGTTAACTTTTAGAGATGTTTCAGACATTCTAGAGCTTGCCACCTAAGGGCTAACTAACACTTGGCCTCCACTGGTTGTTGGCTCCCCCCTGCTGAAATCTGAAATGATGCCCCATGCCATAAAGTCTAAATTTACAAGACATCCTCTGTGTGAGCAGCATGTTTTCCATGAGGGATGGATGAGGAGCAAAGCAGTTTTCAGGGGTAAAATGAAGGCTGTTCCTTGCTTCAGGGACAGTTGAGTGGTATGGCATGCACAGACTATTGGATCCCCACTATAGCCAGGCTTATAGCCCCCATGAAGCTGACCCCCACATCCCAAATTTCAAGCACATTATTGCATAGGACAATGAAGACCACAGGGGTGTGCATCACTGAAATGAATAAGGGTATTGTTTTACTACTATTTTATACATTATTGATGAAGAGTTGGAGATTAATGAAGTCTCTGCTTAACTGACAAAGGCCTTGCTATTAGAAGCGTGGCCTTCATTATTCTCCAACTCACCATCATAATATATAAAATAGCGATAAAATATAACTATGTTCATTTCAAGGGTTACACCCTAGTACTCTGACCCATGGACATCATTTATGAAAGAGGTCAAGTGTCAGTGGCTCAGTAGGTAGCACACTTGCCTCTGAGGCTGGGAGATCAGAGGGCTGTGGGTTCAGCTCCCACATCTGGCACTTGGGTTAATATTCCAGTACTGACACTGTAGTGCAGCATGAGAGGGGTGCTGCACTTCTGAGGTGCTGTCTTTCAGATGAGACATTAAACCGAGGTCCCATCTGCCTGGATTGGTGGTAGTTCATATGGATGTTAAAGATCCCATGGCACTTATCGAAAAGAATAGGGGAATTCCCCAGTGTCCTGGCCAAATTTTCCTTATTCACTAAAATACCACCAACAGCTTAATCTGGTTCAAAGTCAGTTGGCATTCATCTGTATCCCCCTCCCCCCGGGTCATGCCTGAAAATAGGCAGGATTTGCCTAGTGCACTTACCTGGTCAACAAAAACTAAATAAATAAATAAAATAAAATAAAAGACTCTTGCCTTTGGCTCTCTAGCACTCAGGTAAGAGACTCTCAACTTATATAATACTTGGTGGGTTGTCTATAGCAGCATGGCCACACCCACTACAGTGTGAGTGCATGGGGGACTGCCCATGTTGGTGGGGGGTGTCAAGTTATTGCTACTTTTGTGTTTGCTCCTTAAAGTCTGTTTGCATAGAAGCATTCAAAGCTATGGAGAGAAAATAGTAAGCGTACAGGCCAGACACAAGTAATTAAGTAGTTTTGTGGGCAAGTGTGCGTATTGTAGGTGGGAAGAACCACTTGTGTTTCCATTAGTATTTGTGCAATAGTTCAGCTGTGTGGCTGAGATGAGAGGGGAAAAGAAAACTAAAATGTATAACAGTGATCATAAGCATGCCACATGAGTGCAGATGTATGCAGATTTGTATTGAAGTTCAAGTGAGCCATATGTGTGCAGGCAGTATAGCTTAGTGATGAAAGGCACTGAACTGCAAACCAGGAGACTTGGAGATCTGAAGACCTGGATTTGAATCTCATCAACCCCCGCTTGCATATAGTGTGTTCCTGAGCAAGTCACTTAACTTTTATGTGTGCAGTTATCAGTGACCACTTGCTTTTTGCACACATGCCACATGAATGCAGTCTGTTACAATTTAACATAAAAAACATGCTTGCCACACTTTCTTTCTGCACACATGCCACATGCATACAATCAGTTTCAATTTAATATTTAAATCATGCTTGCAGCTCACATATCATGTGGTAGTTTTATGTGTGTAACCCCCTTGCTACCCAGGGTTACTAGAATCCCAGTAAGACCTAGTGGTAGGCAGGGAAGGCAGCTGGTGAAACTCTAGTTAAATGGGTTTCACACTGTCTCACTCTGTTCTCAGTCACAGCTGAGACTTGAGAGATTACACCACCATAGAACTGTCTCTGCTGCATAAGCCACATTGGAATCTGCAGCTCAGGGAGTGAGTTTAGAACTTTGGGAGTTTTCAAGGTCAGTCTTCAGTTTGTTTTAAAGCAAGAAGGAGGTGTGATCCTGTTTACCTTTTGAAAGTGGTGGAGACCGCTGTCCAGGTCTCAGTGCTCCCTCCCTCCGGGGAATGGAAGAAAAGTCCCTCTGTGGATTCCAGGGGCAATCCCCTATGTCCAGTATGGAAGAAAGCTGCCTGTTTTCAGTTCTGTTCTTGTATAACAGTAAAAGAAGTGGTACTTCACCTGTGGGGCACCTGCAACGAATGGGTGAGTGTTTTGCCCCATTTGAAGGGGCAAATCAATTGTTTCATCAGTTTGGAAATATAAAGGAAGTTGGAATGTGGACTGCTATTTGGGAGGACTATTTCAACTAGGACAAACAAATAGAACAGTCAAAAGTCTAAAGTTTAATGGATTTCAAGTAATGCTGTAGAGGGTGCTTCAGGTCATCCACCATTTAATCTACATTTTCACAGTTTAAGTTTGTAGAGGGGGTGCTTCAGGTCATCCACCGTTTAATCTACATGTCAAAGTTTGAAGTTTATGTTTGTCCAGAGAAATGGCTGGGTATGGGCTGTGGGAGCTGGAGGTGGGAACACCCCCCCATCTTTAGTGACCAGGTCCACCTCTATGGATTTCTTCTGTGATTTGCTACTTGCCTTATGAGCCTGGCCAGTGATGAGGTGGGTACCCAGACATGGGTCTCAACTTGAAAATCTCTCTAGGAGTCGCAGACTCTATGTGGTGTGGGGAGCCGCAGGATGGGAAATATTCTCCTTGTTTGATGGGAGTTCATGGATGTAAGAAAACAAATCTCTCTAGGAGTCGCAGACTCTAAGTGGTGTGGGTAGCCACAGCTTGTGAAAATATACTCCTTGTGTGATGGGAGTCTCTCCAAGTTAAAGTTTGGGTTCATTCTTTAAATGGACCGTCAGTCAAGTAGCTGGAAGGGGAGCCGGGCCAGTCGGGCTGTGTATCCAAAGTGCATGCAAGTCTGGGTTGAGTTCCTGGTGGTTCCAGAGCCAAACAATAGTAAAAATGTGTTCATTCTTCAAATGGACCACCTTTAGTCTCTATCTGCATATACAGTGAACGTAGCCCCTTGGGGGACTATTCAATGCTTTGTCATGTGTCAGCTAGTTTTGAATAAAACCACACTGAAAAATCCCAATCCTGGTTCTGGACATTACAGTTATTGCTTCCTGTAGTTGGATTTACTTGGGTGCCCCTGTGCAGAGTAGCCAAACCTAGGTCCCTTGTGCCAGGTAACCTCATCCTCCCCGAACCCAGGTCCCCACCAGGTATTGCTGCCAATGCCAACAGCATGCCACCTGTCATTTTAGTAAAAAGGCAGGGGTGAGGGTTACAAAAATGGAGGCACCACTGGGATTTGTTCGGGAAGGAAGGTGCTTGGGCAAGTAGGCTAGCGTTTTGGCTATCTGGCAGTGGGTAGCCCAAAAGTTTGAAGCAATTTCCCTAGTGTGTTGCTGTGTGCTGTGAATCTTGTGCTGCTGTTTAAAAAATGCCAACTGTTTACCAAGGAGCTGTAAAGCCAAAGAGTGTGCCTTTGTCCTGCATCATCAAAAAAGTTTACAGCATTTTTGTCAGTTTTAAATTGAATTTCTGTGAAGGAAAGTGTGCAAAACTAGGGGTAGCAACAGAGAAATTATGCCCTGGACGTTGGAAATGCTTTCTGTGCAAAGTTAGAGACTGCAGAGTAATGGCAATGTTACATGGTTGAAATGGGCTCCCGCCGTGGAGTCAGTTGAAGAAAAAAAAAAGTGCATTTTACAGTTTAAATTTGACTGCTCGACGATCGCCGTGAGGAGAGGAGCCCTCGTGAGAAAGAAGAGGCTCATTTGCATGGCGTCATGTGGTTGGTCAGTTTGCCATTAGTCCCGCCCCTCGTCCAGCTCTTCTGTGACCGCTTCAGCATTCGAGAGGGAGATAGAGAGTAGTGCGTGTACTGGCAGTGGAGGAACATCGCGAGGATTCAAAGCGCTGTGAAACAGTTCAAAAAGTGACTTTTAAGTTTAAAATCGGGCTTAACCCGCAAATCGATCGTGGGATCAGTGAATTTTGTGGTTAAAATGATGATCGCGGAGACTGCCCGCCCGTTTGCCTTCTGAGGCCTTCAAAAATCTGGCTGCAGGCCGTTTTACCCCATCGCAGCAAGTTGCTACAAATAACAGTGAGTAAACAATTAAAAAACTGCTCAAACAGTGATTTTCAGAAAATGCCATATAAAATGTGTGTGCAGCTGTATAGTCGCTTTGCAAGTAGTGACTGTGTGATGTCCTGCTGGCAAGTGCAAGTCTGTAAAGCCATTGAATGTGTGCATAGCAATGAAAGTAGCCTCAGTTTAAAGTTTGCAGCCAGAGAGAGACTGTGGGTTGTAAAAAAGTGCAACACTAGTAGAAGCAGGCAATCCTGTGCTGAAACCTGAAGTTTTTAAGGGACTGTAATTAAATGAATGTTGCCAGCAAGTGAAAAGTCCAAGGAAAATCCTGTAAATGTGTGAACAGCCAGATCAGAGCAAATTGTGCAGTTTGAGTAAAAGTTATCAGTACCTGATGTAAATCGGGTGCGCATTGGCTTGACCCAGAGTTTAAATGTTGATGCACAGGAGTGCTGCCACCGCCATTACAGAGTGGGGTAGTAAAGTAAACACAGCAGCAGGGGAGCCATTTTAAAGCTACAGAGTGTGTTCATTTAAAGTGGGACTTTCAGTTACAGTGAAATTTTGTTTGTTTTTCTGCAGTTATGGCCTCAGGACCAGCTCGTTACCTGGATCTTGCCCGGGTTGCAGTAACAGCAGCAGTAAATAGACTGAGAGTTATTGAAAAGTGGTGCTATGGAGGGCAACTCCCTCCTGATGTGGCAATTCCTAATTATCCAGTGCGTGTATGCCAGATGTGCTTGAGTGCTGGAAGGGATGTCTTCATGATTCCTGACTGTGCTGGATGTCTACAAAAATATGGCTTGTATAAAGTGCCTCCAATTCGTTTGGCTCCCACATGGACAAAAATTCAGGGATCTGCAGTTGGCAGCACACAGCATCAGGCAGATCCTGTGGAGGACGGTCCCTCGGGGGAGTGTGGCACAAAGTTAGAGAGTGCAGAATTAGAGACTGAATCTGAAATTGAAGTTTTGGATGCTGGATCTCAGAAAGAAAGTTTGGATAAAGCATCAATAGACCCCTGGGTGGGGGGGGGGCATAGCCCAAGTCTCGCAGGTGAAGATGAGATGCGGGAGGCCTTTGAATGGGAGGTGTCAACCTCCACTCCTAGTGATGAATGGATAGTTTCAGGGGTGAGAGCGACTGCTCACTCCTGGGCTCAGATCCTCAGTGAAGAGGAAGATGAGGGGGAACCTCTGTGGCCTTGTGAGAAAGGAACGGGTACACAGCCTCAAGATCTTGCCTCGGAGGAATGTGTTCAAGAAGGTTGTGATGCCACTGCCTTGGCTTTACAAGAAGAAGAAGTCAGGGATCCGTTTTTAATTTCTTTGAGGATGCGAAGCTGGCAGAACCAGAACTGGCCACCCCCAAGCCAGGCCAGCGGTCTCAGATTGACCAAAGCAAGTAAAGAGGAGATACTGGTTCGTAGAAATGCCAATGAAATCTATGGTATGACCTTTCCTACCTTTCCTCGAAGAGTCTGGAAGGAGATTGAGAACTGCAGAAAATCCTGGATCTGGGATGAAGCAATGAAACATGTGCATCCTGGGGCCAACCAGCATGTAAAAAATAGACTGTTTCACGAAAAGTATACACAGTGGAAGAGAGGCAGGACACTGTTTATGGACAGAGTGAGAAAAGTGGATGGAGAGGGACGTGAAGTCTCCCACTGTGTGAGTTATGTTCGCCCAGACAGGGTAATAATTCAAGCCCCTGACCCCCGGTACTATTGGCCTCAGTGCAAGGACCTCCCAGTAATTAAGCCCATGCCTACAAAATGGAGAGCCGAGCAGTGGTAGTCAATACTGCCACATCTAGACTGTGAAGTGCCCTTATTGATCTGCCAATATGAATAACCAAGGACTCAGGTGCTCCACATTCTTCAGTCTACAGTGTACTGTCTTGTTCAGCAGCCATCTACTGGCCCACCAGATGACTTCAGATCCAGAGAGGACACCAGCCCAGCTGTTTCCTGTTCATCGCCTGGTAATCGGATGACGTAGGACCAGCTGTTTTTCTTTTTGTTCCTGTTCTAAGGTTCCTTCTCCAGAGATGACATCAGTCCAGCTGTTTCCAGATGTGCCCTCCTGTGTTCCCGGAAGACGTCCACCCAGCTGTATCAGAAGAAATGCTGCCAGGGAGAGTCTTCGGCTGCGGTGCAGGTCGGTGCCTAGTCTTATACTACAAAAGGCTGGTAAGTCCGAAAAAAACTTTTTCTATCTTTATGACATTGCAGTGCACACCCTACACTACAGACTACAAAAATGTGTGAACTGTCTGCAAAGACTCTCCCCTTTGGGATTTTGGCCTGCTAGAACTGTGTTTCACTGGGCTCCGGCCCAGGAGAGACTCTTTATTGAACTAGCCTTCGGGCCTTGTGGTCACTAGTTGAGACTTTTAGGGCACTCCATCCCTCCAAATGTTCATTGTAACTAATGTCATTATTGTACTCTAATGTAAATACTGTTTTTTCTACCTTTTTTCTAAAAAAATTCTTTTTTGGGATTGTTCAGTGTTTTTTCTGTATGGTAGGGGTTGTTGTTGTTGTTGTTTTTTAGGTAGACTGTGTATGCAGATTAGGAGTGTGCTTTGTTTTGTCTTTTTCTTACAGGTGTTCCTGGGAAGACACAAGAGAAGACAAGAAGAGGAGGAGGGGCTCATCGGAGTTCCTCGTCAGTGCTTTATTGTGTTAGAATTTAAAGTGCTGTTTTGTAGTTGCAGGTTGACCAAGGTCAGGGAGGTCCCGGGGTTTTTGTTTTTGTTTGGGATGTTATGTTATGTTAGAGGCAGATAGGTTTTCCCTAGAGGATTAGGGGGGATGGACAGGCTGTGGACCTGACCTGCAGTAGGGGCCACCGTGCTGATCTATCAGGGCTATGCTCTGGATGGTTCTACCAGAGCCACTAGGTGTCCATAGTAAGTGGATAGTGTAGAGGCTGACATGTCAGCTATAGGCCTCTAGGCCCTCAGTGTTGCCTGCCTGTGCTTGCACATGGTAGGAGAGGGCCTGATCACCCCCCTCCGCAGGTAGCACATAGGGTGGGATGGCCTAAGGCCGGGTGCATAATGACTGGGACAGTCATTTTCCTGGTCAAGGGCAATTGTAACCCCCTTGTTACCCGGGGTTACTAGAATCCCAGTAAGACCTAGTGGTAGGCAGGGAAGGCAGCTTGTGAAACTCCAATTAAATGGGTTTCACACTGTCTCACTCTGTTCTCAGTCACAGCTGAGACTTGAGAGATGGCATCACCATAGAACTGTCGCAGCTGCATAAGCCACATTGGAAGCTGCAGCTCAGGGAGTGAGTTTAGAACTTTGGGAGTTTTCAAAGTCAGTCTTCAGTTTGTTTTAAAGCAAGAAGGAGGTGTGATCCTGTTTACCTTTTGAAAGTGGTGGAGACCGCTGTCCAGGTCTCAGTGCTCCCTCCCTCCGGGGGAATGGAAGAAAAGTCCCTCTGTGGATTCCAGGGGCAATCCCCTATGTCCAGTATGGAAGAAAGCTGCCTGTTTTCAGTTCTGTTCTTGTATAACAGTAAAAGAAGTGGTACTTCACCTGTGGGGCACCTGCAACGAATGGGTGAGTGTTTTGCCCCATTTGAAGGGGCAAATCAATTGTTTCATCAGTTTGGAAATATAAAGGAAGTTGGAATGTGGACTGCTATTTGAGAGGACTATTTCAACTAGGACAAACAAATAGAACAGTCAAAAAGTCTAAAGTTTAATGGATTTCAAGTAATGCTGTAGAGGGGGTGCTTCAGGTCATCCACCGTTTAATCTACATGTCAAAGTTTGAAGTTTATGTTTGTCCAGAGAAATGGCTGGGTATGGGCTGTGGGAGCTGGAGGTGGGAACACCCCTCATCTTGAGTGACCAGGTCCACCTCTACGGATTTCTTCTGTGATTTGCTACTTGCCTCATGTGCCTGGCCAGTGATGAGGTGGGTACCCAGACGTGGGTCGCAACTTGAAAATCTCTCTAGGAGTCGCAAACTCTATGTGGTGTGGGGAGCCACAGGATGGGAAATATTCTCCTTGTTTGATGGGAGTTCATGGATGTAAGAAAACAAATCTCTCTAGGAGTCGCAGACTCTAAGTGGTGTGGGGAGCCACAGCTTGGGAAAATATACTCCTTGTGTGATGGGAGTCTCTCCAAGTTAAAGTTTGGGTTCATTCTTTAAATGGACCATCAGTCAAGTGGCCGGCAGGGGAGCCGGGCCAGTCGGGCTGTGTATCCAAAGCGCATGCAAGTCTGGGCTGAGTGCCTGGTGGGTCCAGAGCCAGACAATAGTAAAAATGTGTTCATTCTTCAAAGGAACCGCCTTTAGTCTCTATCTGCATATACAGTGAACGTAGCCCCTTGGGGGACCATTCAATGCTTTGTCATGTGTCAGCTAGTTTTGAATAAAGCCACACTGAAAAATCCCAATCCTGGTTCTGGACATTACAGTTATTGCTTCCTGTAGTTGGATTTACTTGGGTGCCCCTGTGCAGAGTAGCCAAACCTAGGTCCCTTGTGCCAGGTAACCTCATCCTCCCGGAACCCAGGTCCCCACCATGTATTGCTGCCAACGCCAACAGCATGCCACCTGTTGTTTTAGTAAAAAGGCAGGGTGAGGGGTTACATGTGCACAGCATGAAAACATTTTATGTAATTATTTTTGTAAGGGTGGTCTTCACTGTAATACTGGTTACACAACCAACTTCTAATGTCCCATTCTTTCTCTGGTCTCTCATGTAACCCCCCCCCCCAACCACCACCACCAAAAAAAAAAAAGCTTTCCATTTTCTTTCTGACAATTCACATTACCATAAAAACAGGACCATTGTCTTTTGGGTTTCTTCAGACCTGTATATGTTTCTACATCTGGAATTAAAATCCTCTTAATTTGATATCAAAGTACTTTCCTCAGCAACAGATTGCAATATCTCAAGCAGTGGATTAGGATGTCAGGGGCAGATGAGCAGCAAGGGTAGAAGAAGTCTGAACATTACACTGTGGTAGAGGTGACAAGGCAAAGATATGAAAACTTATCAGTGGGATATTTGGGCATTGAATTAACTTTGTTTTGGCAATTTGGACTCTATGAGAGTTTGTGAAAGCACAGAAAACTCTGAGAGTTTGGTAATGCTGTACTGTCAGTGGGGACCATTACTCTGTGTGTGATCACAATGGAGTTTGTGAAGTTTTGGGGATGCAAGAAGTAGAGTCCCTTTCATATCTCTAGTACCTTGCTGCTGAGGTTTTGCCACTGCTGAGTACATACCAAGTCAATAGTCAAATGTAGTGTACAATGTGGTGGAAAAGATATTAACTGTAGCATACAAGAATAAGAGCCAGTCTACTGTACCATAGAAGAATAAGAGCCAGTCTAACATTTCAGCTAAAAGGAAGTTTTCTTTTAATTATTGTAATGGTTAGAGCTGTTGCCACTGAGAACAAGGATGGAAGGCTCAGTCTCTGGGTCTGGCACTTAAATAAGCACGTTTGTAATTCAGTTCATAGATGATATTCACCCATGAACAGGGGGAGGGGAAAAGACATTACAATGATGACTATGATGGAATTCCCTCCTGCATGAAAATAGGAAGGGGAAAATTGGTAGTGGTATAGTGTTTCTAGTATCAGTAGCCAAATGCAGAGTGCATATGGTGGAAAAATGAGAACTGCAGCATACAAAAACAACAGCAAAGTCTAACTTGTAGATAAAATTAACTTTCATTTTAGATGAATGGTTAATCTGTTGTCTTTGAGACCAGGAATGTAAGAATAAATTCCAGGGTTCAGCAGATAAATGTGCAAACCTGTAATTCTGTTTACTGAAGAATGTCTCCCCATGAACTGGAGAGAGGACATAACAAAGGCTTTAGAAAATGGCAATAATGGATTCCCCATTCTGATTAATTGAAAGCAGTTCCAACCTGGGCATCTATTTTTTAATAGAGCCTGGTAAAAAATTAGTATCGATTAAGGGTGCCCCATTACCTAAGGTATGATTAGGCTCCCTGAATTTTCAAACTGACCAAGTGACATATTTTTCTCTTGCTTAGCGGGAGACTTGGTGGTTGACCAAGCCCCCACCCACCCCAGATCCATCTAATAAAATCTTCAGCCCTGCCATCTGACCATAGACAAGACAAATTACCCCCACAACAATAACATTAATTGTTTTCCACAAAATTAAAGTATCTCTCTTTTTATCAGTAGCAGAATTCATCTGCCGATCTCCCTATTGCCTGTCAGATTGCACCTCACACCAAACCATTCTCATTCTGCAGGTGATTGCTCACTCCCCAGTCTGGCAACAGAAAAATAAACAGTTCCCCCACAATGAGCAAGTTCTAGCAAGAGCTAATACAGCTGCAAAATAATGGTATTGTGGGCAATGCCAATGAGAAATGTGTAAATTACTTTAGTGAATAGGTGAAGGAAGTGTTTTAGACAATAGAATGTTTCTTTTTGAATTCAGCAGATGGATTATTTTGTTTGTAGAATGGGTTAGATTCTTAAGTGCACAAACCAATTTTATATTTTGTGGCTTGAAATTTTGTATGTTATTCAAATGGAGTATACAGTTCAGGGGACATCGCAGTTGTGGCAGTAAACCAACCCACTTGTTCTCTGTGTTGGATCAAGCATTGGATAGTTGCTTTCATCTGTCTGTCTGGGTCACCCGCATGACAGACAGATGAGTTCTTGGGAATTATCTGTTTTTGTTTCAGCCATTTTGAAAAGGTTTGTGGAATTTAAAACATTGTTTGACCATTGAGATGTGTGTGGATAGGGTCTGAATGTGAGAATTAGCTTAAAATCTGGCAGCTGGGATTTGGCAGTATCTGGAAGAGAGACTAGATATGTAAGAAGCATAGATTGAGACTAAAAGAAAATAAACTCAGTATTTTCTTTTTCACAGCAGATTATTTAAATAGACAGGAATAGGTGACAGATGCCCAATCTATGAGGACAGGGCTGGATTAGGGTAGTAATTGAACACAGAGATTTTATGAATGATAGGATGCATATTTAGGGTCAGTGCCTCTGTCATCCAAGGACTGTAGAAGGCAACAGGAGCCATGGCAAGAAGGTATCTGTTCAGGAGCATGCATTTGGATCAGCAGCTTCTCCCTGCCTATGGCAACACTTCACCTCTATATCAGTGACAACCTGAGAAAGGTAAATCAATATCAAAGACTTCAGTTGAAGGGACCACTTAACATCAAATACTTTGACTGAAGGGATTTTTTTTTTTTTGCAGTTAGTCTTTTTATTGGAAGATTTCAGACTTATTACATAGCTTTAACCATTAGGCCAAGTGGCTGACACAGTGGTTTACAACATTACCACTTAATACACACAGCCGAAATAACTCCAGGTCTAACCTGAAGGGATGTTTGAGCTATAAATAATATTGTTATTGTAGTAACTGGCAGCTGGGATATTTAAATTGGTTATTTTAGTACCATTACAAAAGAAAATAACAGAAGAGATACAACTTAAAATGACACATTGCAGGGTTCCTGAGAATGGAACTGCCTGTTTGGACTGTGTTTGGTAAATGTTAATGGTATTTCTATACTAAATGTGTAAAAACAGGTAGATAAAAGTAATCTGGCAAATGGGATGGCTAAAGGTTCCATTAAGGCAGGTAGAACACAGAAACAGCAGAAATGTATTGCTCAAGGTGCAATGAGTTCAACCAGGTTTGCTCATGAGGTAATGTAAAGCCTGAGATTGACTTTTAAGAATAGCAGTATTAAGTTTATTTATAGGGCACCCTTCACCAGAGGCTCAGGGCACTATACAGATACTGACAGGACAATAAAATTAAAAGACACAAATAAATAATCATCATAAAAAAATTAACTTAAATAAATATATATATATATATATATACATAATGTGAAAAAGGTTCATCTAACTACTTTTATGAAGTTATCATTAGATTTTAGGTTAGGGTATAATTTTAATTAAATCTGCCAACAAACATAAATCATGGAATGGGGGCTCACATCATGAAACAGCAACTTGTGTGCACATACCTAGGAGAGTTTTACGAATGTCCAGCACAAATATTCCACACTGTTTAATACAGTCAGCACCACCCAGCTAAAGACCATAGTCTCAGTAAATCATAAACTTTATTGTGTATCAAACTTCAGTAAAAAACTTCAGAAAAGGCAAGCTCGTCGATATATTGCACAGTTTTGGGAGTAGAGCATATTCTGAACAGTAAATTCCATTGACAAGTCAGTACTTCAGTACCTTCAAAACGTGCAGTTTCAGTTTGTAAAAATGCATGAAACTTATCACAGCTTTTTAAACCTTGCCACTGGAAAAACAACAAACCAAACCATCAGCCCCATTCATCGGTCATACCGTCCTGTGCAGGTGTAGACTATGCGCATAAGTATCGTTGTGAGTCATTAGCAGAGTGACTGTAAACCAAAGGTGCATGTTTTGAAGATACTGAAGTACTGACTTGTCAGCAGATGTTACCATTCAGAATATACTGTACTCCCAAAATTTCGGTATATGTGGATGAGCCTGCCTTTTCTGAAGTTTTTTACAGATGTTTTGATACACAATAAAGTTTACGCATTATTGAGACTGCAGTCCTTAGCTGAACGGTGCTGACCTGTATTCCACAGCATGAAATATTTGTGCTGGACTGCCAACAAGCATATCTGACTTAATTTTGAGTCTGCATTTTAATTTAAGCTGGGTGAGTGGCTCACATAACAGTGTTAACTATAACACTACGCTTACTTGCAGTGGTTGCTTGTAAGTAACGTCTAGCAGGTAGCACCTATTCTGCAAGTAACTAACTAACTAGCCTGTCAAGTCAATGTGTTAGCTGGTTGTCATTTGAGTGAGAAGTGTTATAACAGGTGAACTGAACAAGAAGCCCTTCTGCCTAAGCAAGTTAAGTACCATACTGTAGAAGAGTTTACTATAGTCAGCCCAGTACATTATAAGTTACATTTTCCCCTGTAAACTGGCAAACTGAGCCAGGGAGGAGTGCTGCAGCCCCTGCAAAAAGAAAAAAAAAGATAGCTGTTGGATGTCTGTGCACATGCACAACAACTCGTGCATGTGCACTGAACACCGGTGGTCAACCTGGACACAGCGGACCTTCCTGTGTTCCTCCTGTGACCAGTGGACAAAATAGTGTGGTGAACTCACAGTGATTGCTATTGACATCCACTATTTACAAGTCTGGCCAGTGTCCAGTAGGCTCCCGTTTAATCTATTGTGCTTGTAAGACATCTGCATGGCTACTTCCACTGCAGCCATTAAAAAGCACAGTTCTCCCACAATGAAAAAAAAAGTTTTCATTCTAAATACACTGCGCTATCACAGTCCTTCTTGAGTCAACCATGCTTCTGATAGATAGCAAATTACCACCACCATCGTTACCCACTACTGTCATGCAGTTGAAATGTTTGCCTCCCAAAACTGACAAAACATCTAGAAACCATTAAAAAAGATCTTCAACATGTTTTTTAAAGGGGTACCTTTACTCAGATCTGTTGCCTGACTGTACGCACTACTGCCTTCTCAATTCTTTCTTGGCATCCCATACAAATAGATGGGGGGAGGTAACGGGGCACTCTGAGCAAATTAAAAAAAAAAGACCACAGGCGGTGGGGGGGGGGGGGAACAAGGGAAACAACTGTAACACACAGTGTGTGTGTCTGTGTGTTGGGGGGATCAGAGGAACCTCTCACCCGGGAAGCAATCATAAAATACTGCAGTGCTCGCTATTGGCCAGTACACAAGTGGAGTGACTATTTTACAGAAAAAAACAACTTCTCAATCATTTGTACAAATATTTTTTTATTTTCTTCACAATTTTTATTTCTTACATAAAAATGCTACATGTAGCCATTTTCCAAGTTCAATAATACCCTCCACGGTGGGCGGTATTGCAGAATACCAGATCTTTCAGGGGCTATAAAGCCCTCTGCCTGTGGTGTTGGGCCTCATTATACCCCTGGGTGGTCCGGTACTGCCCCATACTGCCCACCATGGTGGATATTATTGCTTAAGTAACTCAGGGTTTAGCACTGCCAGTGTCAAAGAGGGGTATTATTAATACTGGTTTGTATTTGAAGAACTGATAAACAATTTTCTGTTTTTGTAGGTGTTTGCTGGCATCACCTCTGTTCAGCAGATCTGGAAGTGACATTGCAACTGTGTCAGAAATGTGTTTAAGGTTAAGAACGATTTATGTATTTTAACCTAATTCATTTATTTGGTGATTGAGGGAAGGCTGTTTACACTGCTGCAGGATGAAAGGGAGAATAAGCTACCGTATTTGTCAGATCAAAATGTCTCCTAGTGCAAAATCTGTGAAGAATGTTACAGCAACACAGACAGAAACTTGGGAAGATGTTTGCCTTGAGGTCAGTAAACAGGAGGGTTACATTATACTGAATCTGTGTAAGTGTTTGTGAAGGAAAAGAAAATACAAACCAGCAAAGGGCAGAACTGGATACAAAGGGATATTAGATAGAAAGAGGAAAGCATAAAAGACTGCCAGAAGGGCAGGAGAAGGAAGCCAATCAGTAAACATTGTGGTGGGCTGCACCAAAGGGATGTGTACTGGCTCACACACTAATATATTTTATTTATTTATTTGCTTTTGGTAACTGAGTAAGCACACTAGACAATACTATTTATTTTCAGGCATGACCCGGGAGAGTACAAATCAAGGCTGGGTACATGGCAGAGATACAAGGATTAACAAAATACAATTGCAGTACATAAAGAGATGCAACAGCTATACAGAGGAGCGAAGTTACTTAACAAATTAGTGGGAGGTATTCATTATACATTACACAATGTTTGAGACAGCAAAACAAGGCAAGATTAGGGACACTAGGGGTTAATAACTACAAACATGAAAGTCATATAGGCTAAGTTTAACTGGTAGGCAGGTACACAGGCAGAAACAGAATAACCTAAGTGCATAACGACAGTGCAGGTAACTGGTCTGGGAGGTAGGGTCACAGTAGGTATGGAGATTGAAGTGCTAGACAGGGTACATATGCATGGATCCATAGAGCTAAGGGCATTTACACGTGTCAAGGGAGGTGAGGTAACTGAAAAGGGCTTTCTTGAAGGCAGGGTGGGATTTGGAGGATCTGAGTTCGAGAGGTAGGGAGTTCCAGAATTTGGGGGCCTAGAAGGAGAAGGCAAGTTCACCCATTCTGGTGGATCGACTGGGGGACAGAGAGCAGGGCTGAAGTCGTGGACCGGAGGGGCAGGGAGCAGACAACCGGGGAAAACATTGCTGCTAGAGAAGGGACAATAGAAGAACGAATTATGTTGTCTGTATTGCAGCCTAAGGAATAGGATTATCGGGAGGAAGGGGATAACCAGTGAATGTCAGAGTAAAGTGTACAGTGGTGTTTAAGATGAGGGGCAGACAGGGCAAACCTACAGACATTATTATAGGAAATATCCCATGGTTGTAGAACGTTGTACTGAGCCTGGGCGAAGACCGGCAGAGCATAGCACAGGTCAGGGACCAGAAGCCCTCGTGTGACAGAGATCCTGGTGCTGGGGTCAGGGCATGATGGACGCGATACGCCACTCAGATTTTGTTGTTGACGGCCTTGCGAGCCCCATTAGCATGAAGGAGAGATTAAAGAGATGGATCCATGGCGCCATTCGGTATTTGAAATATAAGTTGGCATGTACAGGGCAGCCATCGAGTTCGGCAATCTGAGGTGAGGAGGTCATGGCGCTGGACTTCCTATGGGATCCGAAGAGCATTGCTTGGGTCTTGGCAACATTTAGTACCAGGTGGTGGGACGCAAGCCATGTTTGAATTTGGTGCAGATCTGAGGAGAGGCAAGAGCTGATCTCATTTATTGAGTTAGAGAAAATGTAAAGTACCAAGTTTTCAGCATAAAGTAAGGTGTGACAGTGGGTGGGAACAGAAGTAGGTTGTTCACGAATATTGAAAAGAGCAGGGGCCCAAGTATAGAGCCTTGTGGGACTCCAGGGTGAAGTGGAGCAGGGAAGGAGAGGACTTTCTGATAGGAGACAATTTGAGAGCGGTACTGCAGGTAGCTGGAGAATCAGGCAGTGGTGGTTTGGGAAGCCACCAATGAGCCTAGAAGATGTAGGAGCAAAGGGTGATTGACAGAGTTGAATGCCTTAGACAGGTCAATAAAAACTGCCTCAGTGAGATATCCTCTGTCCATGTTGGTCTTGATGTCACTGGTGAATTGCACTAGGGCTGACGTAGTGCTGTGGCCTTCCCAAAAGCCATGCTGAGTGGGGGACAGCAGATTAAATCAGCCTACGAAGTCAGACATCTGGCAATGAGTAAGATTTTCCGGTAGTTTACTGAGGGCCAGTAAGAGTGCTATCGGGCAGCAGTTAATTTGGCTTTTAGGGTCACCCTTTTTGAAGACAGGGCTAACCCTCTCATTTTTTCAGGAAAGGGGCTCCAGATACAAGCAAATGGAGAGGCTGACTAAGCGGTTGACAGGGATAGCAAGGAGGGAAGTGCCTAGCTTGACAATTCTGGGTTCCAACCCATCAGGGACTGCACTGCCATGAGGAGACATGGCACGGAGGACATGTAGGATGTTTGACCTGGATAACGGGCTGAGAAACAGGGGTAGAAGGGATGGGGTGCAGAGGGGGTGCAGGGGAAAAGCTGGGATTGGCATACTGGAGGCAGAGCTAGGGAGGGCGTTAAAGAGTGAGTTGAATGCGTTTGCAATAGTATTAGGGTTGTTACAGGAGACATTGTCAACTAACATGTCTTGGGAGGCTTGGGGAAAGTTGCAACCCATTAAGTGGTTGATTTGTGTCCAATACCTCTTTGGGTTATGAGAAGAGGCCTGGAGAAGGCTTCTATAATAGCTGCTTTTGGCAGCATGAATCTCTATCTTACATGAGTTCCATAGGGAGCAATAGGCAATGAAGACGGAATGAAGGGAGGATGCTTTCTATCTGGTCCAAAGCTTGTCTCTTGAATCAAGCATATGTAGAAGAGGGCTAGTCAACCATTTAGTGGGAAAACCATGAATCCTGTGCCATATGGAAGGAATGTGTTTCGACTGCAGGGAGCACATAGAGTTTGTGAAATATTCCACGGCTGGGTCAATGTTGTCCATAGTGAATAGGGGTGACCAACTGACTGGCTGGAGATCAGTTAAAAAAGCCATAGGGTTGAAAGCAGAGAAGTCGAACATGGTGATAATTTGGGGCAGGCAAGGAGGGGCATCCTGGACAAGGTTACAGAAGAATGGTCACTGAAGGAGTCAGGCAGCACGGTTATGGAGGAGATTCTGTCTGGTCTGTTGGCGAGGATCCAGTCGAGGAGAGTATGGCTGGTACCATTGCTAGAATGTCTCATAGGTACTGTGACCAACTGAGTTCAAGTAGATTGGCTCTGCTAATGTTAGAGTCAAGGGTAGAGGAGCTAGGACCAAGCCAATCCTGGCTGAAATCCCCTATGCAGATCACTTTGTTGCTTTTGGTAGTTGGGGATAGAAATTCCAAGAATTCATCGAGCCCTTGGTTGCAGGATACAGGAGGTATGTAAGTGCATACAATGTGCAGCTTCTTAGCGTCACCCAGCAGTAATAGTGCATGAAGCACCTCACAGGATGCCAGCAAAGGGCAAGGTTGTAAGGTGAGGTTTAGGTGATGCTTAGAAAAGAACACCAGGCCGCCACCCTGTTTTGATGAGGACCAATCAACATGGACCATATTGTAGCCAGGAAGGGCACACAGGGAATCAGGGTGGGAGGGCTGAAGCCAGGATTCAGTAATTCAAAGGAGGTCAGGCTCATGAGGGGTGATCGAGACCACTAGCACAGCATGATTAGCCACAAGGCTTCTTATATTTAGGTGGCTGATCTTTAGGCCTCTAGATTGGGGCCCTACAGAAGAACTGGCCTGACAGGGTTGGAGGCCAGATGCTGGGCCAGGATTGGACTCCACATCAAATGACAGGGATAAAGAGAGGACAGTAATCCAAGTAGTGGCAATCAGGAAGGCAAAGGAGGTCCTACCATAAGAGGGGCACTTGGACCTGAAAAGGGACCTGGTAAGGTGAAAGATCAATTTAGGACTAAGATGCACAGCCAGGCCAGTAAGATGCCAAGGAAGCAGAATCAAATTGGAGAAAGTAAAATCCGTCAAGCTGGCATCAGTTCCAGGGAGGATAGCATGGGAAGGGGCAAAGCAGTCCAGGACTATAATGCAGCAGATAGGAGTTGGGAGGAATAGGAGATAAAGGGAAAATTGCATGATGATGTGGGTTATGGGTTTAACTGGAGAGGGACAGTGAGAGCGAGAGAGGTAGAAAGGTCAGGGCTGTCACATGATTGACAGCAATAACTCAAGTTTCACAATGATGTATCCACCCCTGTCGGAGAGGTCAACAGATGGTGCAAATGTGGATTTAAGAAGGACAGGGTGGGGAAGGGGTGAGTGGGAGAAAAATTCAGCCAGAGTAGAGGAGCTCAGTAAGCAGAGCTTGAAATCAGGCACAAATCAGGAACCGCACCACAAAAGGCACCAGAATTCAAAACTGATAGGGTCCCTAGGTAGATTGTTCATGTCCTGTACCTGTGCAGCCTAGGTCGGTGGCTTTCATAGAGGAGGGGCTGGGGAGGGCTCCTGACTCAAAGCCCTTGGACCCTGAAAGGAAAAGAAAAAAAAAGAAGTTAGTCAGTAGATTAAAAAGGGAGAAGCTATGGGCTAGATGGGTGGGGGGAGGAGTGGAAGTAGTAAGGTCAAGAACAGGGAGGTGGGTAGGGATACAGACAGGGGCCAAACAGGGTCTGCAGCCGAACAATGTACAGAGCAGTAAGAGGAAGCAGTTATTTAAATTAAAACAGAATGGATAATATTTTAAGCCAGATATCTTGAATTAATGCAGAAGTGGGTATATCCTTAAGCCAGCGATCTCAAGAAAATCAAGGAAAAGCAGGAAAAAAGTATAAAACTGTAAGAGTACTTATATAAATTATACAAATGAATTCAATATTAGCAACAATTCCGTCAGAATAGTGGAGCCCAGTAAGCAGTGCTTGAAATCGGGCACAAATCAGGTACTGCACCACAAAAGGCGCCAGAATTCAAAACTGATAGGTTGCCTATGAAGCTTTTCCATGTCCCCTACCTATGCAGGCTACATCAGCACCGACTTTTGCAGAGGAGGGGCTGGCGATGGCACCTGACTCAAAGCCCTCTGACCCTGTGCAGGCTAGGTCGGTGGTGACTTTCACAGAGAAGGGGGAGGGCTCCTGACTCTAAGCCATCAGACCCTGTGCAGTCTAGGTCACTCCAGATCTTTTTGCAGAGGAGGGGCTAAGGAGCTCCTGAATCAAAGCCCTCGGACCCTGAAAGGAAAACAACATATTTGAAATAGTCCAAAATGAATAAAATGATAGTGAGGCAATACATAGAAACATAGACAATGATGGCAGAAAATGACCACTGGTCCATCCAGTCTGCCCCAAAACCCTAACAATCCTGTGACCTATTGTCCATGCAGGAATTAAACCGACACAATCCACCTCAATACTCCACCCTACTGCTATCGCCCTGAGCAACCACAAAGTCCTTCACTTTGTCAAGCTGTGTTTGGAACCATTGATAGTTTTGGCTCCCACTGCATGAGCTGTCAGATTGTTCCATGGCTTCACCACCCTTTCTGTAAAATAATGCTTTCTTACTTCCCTCTTGAATCTCACCCTATTAATTTCCATTCATGCCCTCATGTTCTTGATCCGCTACATATGCTGAATATTTCCTCACAGTTTACCTTGTTCATTCCTTTCAGGAACTTGAAGGTCTCTTTCATATCTCCCCTCTCTCTTCTTGCCTTCAATAAATACATGTTCAGTGCCTTGAGCCGATCTTCATAAAATCTGTCCTGCTGGCCCAGAATCATTTTGGTCACCCTAAATTGCACTATCTCTTGCCTCCCCTTACCTTTCGTTAGATGAAGACTCCAGATCTTGACACAGTGCTCCAGGTGGGGCCTCACCAGTGATCTGTAGAGACCTGGTGGCCTTGATAAAGGAGGGTGACTTGGACACTGTAGCTATTACTGAAACATGGTATACTGGAAACCATGACTGGGATGTAGCAGTATCAGGTTATACTCTGTTTAGAAGAGACAGGAGGAGGTAAATAGAGAGGGGGTGGCTCTTTACATTAGGGAGGGTAGTAGAGCAACTGAGGTTCAAGGAATACAGCGGGGAGTGGAGGTACTTTGGGTCACCATTGAGACAGGCAATGTCACTGTTATTTGCACAGCTGTGATATACAGACCTCCAGCACAGGGGGAGGAGGTGGACAGGGTTCCAGTGGATTCCATCCACGTGATGGCAGCCAAAGGAGAGGTGCTGCTGGTAGGTGATTTCAATATGTCAGACGAGGACTGGAGCATCCCAGCTGCTGCCTCAGCCAGGAGAAGGAACATCCTGTTCCCTGTCCAAGGGGCAGGCCTCAGGCAGCTAGTGCTAAAGCCCACCAGGGAGGATGCAATTTTGGACCTGGTACTTACCAACTGGGGACAGAATTGAGGAAGTCAGGGTGGGCGAACGCCTGGGATCCAGTGATCATCGCACAGTGTGGTTCAGCACGAGGACAGTAGCATAGTCAAGCCACACAAAGGCAAGGTCCTGGATTTCAGGAAGGCAGACTTTACTAAGATGGGGATACGTCTCAAGCATGCCCAGGAAGGGAGGGACAAAAGGAGGGTGGGGGAGTGGAGGAGCAGGTGGCCCATCTGAAAGGAGCCATAGTGGAGGTGACAAACCTTTGCATTAGGCAAGTAAACAAGGGCAAGAGTAAGAGAAAGCCACATTGGTTCTCAAATGTAGTGGCTGGGAAATTAAGGGCAAAAAAGATGACTTTCCGGAAATACAAGGAAACAGCTGGAGGAAGACAGGATAGTGTATCTGGATAAACAGAGGGAAGCAGGGAAAGCAGTCAGGCGCACAAAGGCACAAACAACATAGCACAGGAGGTAAAGAAATGAGACAAGACTTTTTATAGGTACATTAGTGAAAGTTGAAAAACCAGGGGTGGGATAGTAATGCTTAAAAGGGAAGGAGAATGTGTGGAAGGGGACCTGGAAAAAGTATCAATACTGAACAAATATTTTTGCTCTGTATTCACAGAAGAAGAAAGTGAGGGACCACAGTTAGGCAACATGAACAAATATGGGAGGGAGAAGGACACCAGTCCATTTACAGAAGAGAGAGTCCTAAAGGAACTCACAAAACTGAAAGTGGACAAGGCAATGGGACCAGATGGGATACATCCTAGAATATTAAGGGAACTATGGGAGGTGCTAGTGCCACTACTGGCAGCACTGTTCAACGAATCACTCGATATAGGAGTGGTTCCAGAGGACTGGAGGAGGGCAGATGTAGTCCTTCTTCACAAAGGTTGCAGTATGGAGGAGGCTAGAAACTACTGACCAGTCAGCCTCACCTGAATAGTGGGGAAGATTATGAAATTGCTACTTAAACAAAGGATCATGGAACATGTTGAAGCCAGCGGAGCACAGGATCCAAGACAGAATGGATTCACTGAAGGGGAAGGTGTGCCTATTTGCAGATGACACTAAGACTTGCAACAAAGTGGACACTCCAGAAAGGATGGCAAACATGAGGAGGAACCTAGATAAACTGGAAGAATGGTCCAGAGTGTAGCAGCTGAGATTCAATGCAAAACAGTGCAAAATCATGCATTTAGGGTGCAAGATCCCAGGGGAGGGTTACTTGCTGTGGGGGGACTGTTGGTCTCCAAACAGGAAAGGGACTTGAGAGTAATTTTATCTAATGACCTAAAGGTAGTCAAACAATGTGCCAAGGCTGTGAGGGAGCCAGTGTGGTGCTGGGGTGCATAGGGAGAGGTATCATCAGCAGAAGGAAGGAAGTGGTGATGCCACTGTACAGATCATTAGTGAGGCCTCATTTGGAATATTGTGTCCAGTTCTGGAGGCCCCATCTCCATAAGGACATAGAAAGGGTGGAGGCAGTTCAAAGAAGGGCAACAAAGATGTTGCAGGGCCTGCACCAAAGTCATATGAGGAGAGACTGGGAGACCTCAATATGTATACCCTTGAGGAGAGAAGAGACAGGGGAGATGTGATAGAAATTCAGATACCTAAAAGGCATAAATAGGATACCAGAGGGTAGCATCTTTCAGAAAAGGAGATGTCCATAAACGAGATTGCATGAAATGAGATTGGAAGGGGGTAGACTAAGGGGTAGTGTGAGGAAGTATTTCTTCACAGAAAAGGTGGTGGATGGATGCATGCAGCAGACTCCCAGCAGAGGTGGTGGGGGCAAACACAGTGGGGGGATTCAAGCATGCATGGGTCAGACATAGGGGAATCCTAACAATGAGAATGAGGAGGTAAATTTGGAGAACTAGTAGGCTCTACGGCTTTTACAGGAGGCAGGGAAAATGGGCAGACTGGATGGGCCTAGTGATCCTTACCTGCCGTCAGTTTCTATGTTTCTATGTTTCTATGTTAGGTAGTAATACCTCCTTCCTTCTGTTGACAATGCCCATTCCTATACATCCCAGCATCCTGTTTGCATTATTGTAGGGCTAGTTACAATGGTTTGATTGTTTTAGGGAGTCACTGATGATAACCCCTAGGTCTCTACCCTAAGAGGTCATGCACAGTCCCCTTCCCTTCCAGTATTCATGCCTTGGGTTATTGTTCCCTATGTGCATCACCATGCACTTTTTGGCATTAAATTTAAACTGCCAAACCTTTGACCACCTTTGTAGCTTTTGAAAATCTCTCAGCATCTCCTTAACTCTCACCTCACTGTCTACCCTGCCACAGAGCTTAGTGCCATCTGCAAAGAGACACATATAGCCCTGGATTCCGCCTCCTCCTCCCATGTCTCTAATGAAAACATTGAAAAGGACTTGACCCATGATCGATTCTTGTTGCCCCTCACTGATGACCTCCTTCCCTTTTGATCTGACTCTTTCCCACAGCCCTCTGCTGTCTCCCTTCCAACCAGTTTCTCACCCATCTGTCTTGCTGTACCCATATTCCCTAGCTTCTTTAGCAGCCTTCTGTGAGGCACCAATTCAAATGCCTTGATGAAATCAAAGTAGAGTAAATCTACAATATGGCCCTTATCCATTACCCTTGTTACCCAGTCAAAGAATGCTGTCAGGTTGGCCAGACAAGACCTTCCGGCCATGAACCCATGCTATCTACTATCATGGAGTCCATTGCTCTTCAGTTAGTTTACAAGGTCCTCTTTGACTAGTGTCTCCATCAGTGTACTCACAACAGAGGTAAAAGAGATAGGTCTGTTGCTATCTGGTTGCTCCTTGCCTCCCCCTTTTGGAGCTGGACTATGTCTGTGAACCTCCAGTCTTTTGGAACTACTGTAGCCTTGTCTGAATTGAGCTATTGAATAATCACACCGGGGTGGGGGGGGCATTCAATGGCTGAGACAAGGTCACAGTGTTCTAACATATGTGTGGCTAATAAAAACAAGCTTTATTTGTTGAGTGCCTTTCAGAAACATCAAGGCACAGTAAATAAAAGAATAAATAGAACAAGGTAAAAATATCACACACAATATAAAAAAAACAGGTAACCAGTAAAATTCAGTATCGTTATACACCATATGCTTGGCACCACAAATATGTTTTTAATGCCTACTTGAAGCCCCCCACAGTCACGCATTCCCATAGCTGACCAGGTAGAGAATTCCAAAGGGCTGGGGTTGCATACATAAATGCACGGACCCCTGAAGATTTTAAGAATATCCTTGGAATCTCTAGCAACCCCTCGTCAGCCAAGCGGAGTGATTCCTCAGAGAGGTAGGGAGACAGAAGCTCTTTCAGGTAGTCCAGGCCCAGTCCATGTAGGGCTTTATAAGACAGAAGTCCGACTTTGAAGGTGACCCACCACTGAATTGGCAGCCAGTGCAGTTTGCGCAGCACTGGTGTGATATGACACATCCCTGGAGTCCTCGTTCTGCACCAGTTGCAGGCAGTGGATAGCAACCCCCGGTAGCCTTAGGTAAAGGGAGTTGTGATAATCAAGGCACAAGGTCACAAAGGCGTGGACCAGTGTAGGAAGATCACCGGATGGAACAAGGTACTTGACCCTAGCGATGTTACTCTGATGATAAAAGGACTACCTGATGACTGCCAACACTTGAGATTATAGTGTCAGGCCATCGTCAAGTACCACTCCTAGATCCCCTACCCATTCAGAGGCAAGAAGCTGGGATCCTCCCAGGAAAATCCCAGTAGGCTGACCAGCCCCTGACCCCACTGTCTGGTGGCTTGGGTCCACGACCACCACCTCAGTCTTTCCCGAGTTCAACTGCCAGGCTGGAATTCATCCAATACTGGATTTCAGCAAGGCAGTTATTAAATACTGAGAGTGCATTATCCTGGTTGGGTGCAAAAGAGAGGTAGAGCTGGATATCATCAGTATAGCAGTGAAACCTCAGCCCATACCATCTTGCAATGTCTCCAAGGGGTAGCATGTACACTGCGAAACAACATGGAGACAGCACTGAGCACTGAGGAACCCCACATGACAGAGAGAGAGGGTCGGAGGAATAAATCCCCGACACCACCCTCTGAGTTCTGCCAGTGAAGAAGAACTTAAACCACCTGAGGACTATGCCAGACAGGCCACAGATGAACCTCAGGTGGTCAAGCAGCACCTCATGATCCATGACGTCAAATGCTGAAGAGAGATCCAGAAGCACCAAGATGGAATGGCTTTTCCAATCTCTCGTCATCAAGAGATCATTGAGCACTCGAACCAGTGCAGTCTCGATATTGTGCCTCTTTTGAAAACCGGAGAGGTTCTTAGATGCTATGGATGGTCAAATGGTTCTTCAGCTGTAAGGCCCCTATCTTCTCAATCTTCTTCCCCATGAAGGGGAGATTAGAGATAGGTCTGTAGTTAGCAAGGCAGTCTGGGTCCAAAGAAGCTTTCTTCAGGAGGAGGAGTGACACCACTGCCTCTTTCAGGGAGCTAGGGAACTCACCCGACTCAAGGGAGCACCAGATTTTCCATGCCAGAACTGGGCCAATGATATCACAACAACCCATAATCAGGTTGGTATCAGGGAGGTATGGCAGTAATGTTTAGGGGTTCAATTGGGCTGTGGTCGTGCCTTAAGGAAACAGTACCTGGTGTGGGTGGGGGTGCATTTCCTGGCTGAGACCATGCAAGGTCCCAGTGTTCTAACATATGTGTGGTTGGTATCAGGGAGGTGTAATTGTAATGTTTAGTGGTTCAATTGGGCTGTGGCCATACCTTCAGAATACAATACCAGGTGTTGGGGGGGCATTCCCTGGCTGAGACCGTGCAATGTCCCAGTGTTCTAACATATGTGTGGCTGGTATCTGTGAGGTGTAACAGTAATTGTTATGGCTTCAAATAGGCTGTGGCTGTAACCTCAGGATACAGAGCACAATGTCTGCGTAGAGGAAGAGTGGCATGCTGGGGTGCATAGGCAGAAGGATCACTAGCGGAATGTGGGAGGAGGTTATGCCATTGTATGAAACACTGATAAGGCCTCACCTCAGTGGCATTATTTCATCAGAATCCAATGAGTTGCAAAGCTCCCCAAAACCTCCATATTGTACATACATAAATGCTAGAGGAACCCTATTTTAGGGGTTCCTAGGTGTTGCAGAGGACATCATAGGGGTTGCAAAGAAATCATATGGGTAGCATGGGTCAGTGTCAGTGGCTCAGCTCTGAGGCCAGGAGATCAGAAAGCTGTGGGCTCTATCCCCACACCAGGTACTTGGTTTGAATCCCAATACTGACACTGTAGTGCAGCATGAGGGAGGTGCTGCACTCCTGAGGTGCCATCTTTCAGATAAGACATTAAACCGAGGTCCCATCTGCCTGTTCTGGTGGTAGTTCAGGTGGATGTTAAAGATACCATGGCACTTTTCGAAAAGAGTAGGGGACGTTTTTATTTAAAAACAAAAACATACAATTGTAGTACAACCTTGTCACAAACATCAAAAATTACATGCTATTTACCCAATCCCAGTAACATTTTTCTACAACTCTCTTACTTTTGTTTCGCCCAGCATTTTACATTCATCTTGAAAAATATTGTCAATTTTATCCTGGAATTTAAAATATAAGTCCTGCACAGTTAACTTTCTCTTTTGCAAAAACCTAGCACATCTATTTTGTCATATCACCCATTTCAGTGTTGCCAATATAACATAAATTGTATTTTTATTTAATTTATCCCACTCTTTTTTTAACTGTCCATACACCAGAATATCATAAGTCATGCCTTTAAAAACCTTAATTTCCCAATAGCTTGCCACCATCCCCCAAAAAGGTTTAATAAAACTACACTCAAAAAATAAATGTTTCATACTTTTTTCTTTCGTTCCACAATCCATTTCAACACATATACGCTCTTTTATTTTTTATGTTTATTATTACCTCTTATATTCAATTGTCCATGGCTGCACATCCATGTTACCGCTTTCATTTTTCCTGGAATTCTTTTTTCTAAGGTTACCTCCAAAATTCTAGACACATTTATTTCCTTTCCAACCTTAAATACTGTTTATTACCAAAAATGTCATTCCATAATTTCTTTATGCATCTGTTTTCTATTTTTATTAATTAACCAGTCCACCATTACCCCTCCACTGTGTTAAATATTTCCTTCCTGTTTCTATATACCAGCCACTTTTTACTCCACCTATATTCCCTTTTTCTCCAATATTTTTAATCAAACCTTCACTCTATTGCTTTGTAAGTATTGACCAAACATTATTTTCTCCTTTTATTAATGGCACTAAGTTAGAAAAAAACAGAAGATATTGATTTAAAAAACTATGGGATTTATCATATTTAACCCCCCATCCTTTACTGCTCTATATGTAATTCCCCTTCTTATCATATTTAGTTTACTACCCCACAATAACTGAAAAAGTAACTCTAGTATTTTTGTTTGCATATTAAATGGAACCAGAAAAATGTATGCTACAAAAAGAAATCTAGGCTGGAGCTAGTTCATATTTTTCATCCCAGTTTTGTTGCATTACCTCTGACCCCCAAAAGTAAATCCCCAAAATGTTTATGCCTCTACTAATTAAACCTAGTTTCCCTTTTTTTCCCACATCAACTTTGCCTAAAGGATAGGTTAAAGGGTAGGGAAATTTTTTATTGAAAAAAACAGACAATGGAAAAATCAAGGTTACATTACATCTCTCATGATCATAAACAAACAGATTACAAAGATCCAACAAAAAAAGAAGACTTGGCACAATCCACCATTAACGTAAAATACATCCAAATAAGAGAATTCAGACTCATAGGTACTGTGCTACACAGAAAAAAAATTGTGTTTATCTCAATCTGAAAGGGATAAAAGAAAGCCTGTGCATGACAAAACCCCAAAGGGGAGCCAGCAAAACATACATCCTCTTATTCTGATAAAGTTGGATCAAATCAGTATTCTATTGAAGGAATGATAATGTTAAATCAGTCCTTCAAGATCACAAGAAGCCCAAAGTTTATCATGTTGAGATTGGGAGACAGATTTCTGTTCTAGGGAGTAAACAGCCAGTAAATCTAATAAGATCTGATTCACCACTTGGGTTCCAGGGTAAGTTTTCTGCAACAACTGGACACATCTGACTCTCCACAAAAAATATCTACAGAGAGCAATGATAAGCCTCAGTGTGCTAACATGGTAATGTGACATAGTCTGGGGAAAGATACCATAAATAAGCATTTCATATGTAAAGTTTGTAAGAAATGTATCTTTCAATTTGTGCAATAACAAGGTCCAAACCTGTACACTAAATGGGCATGCTAAAAAAATGCTGCATTGTCTCCAGCTGCGAATTACAGGAATCCCTGAAGCACATCCTTTCTTCAATGGATTTATGTTTTAAGTTGCCTCTTACCCTAAGTTTCCCATGGCATGATAGCCATGTAATGTTCTATAGCTTTTGTGGTAGTCTGGAGTCAGTAAGTTGTCTAAATACTAATGAATTACCCAATTCCCCATCTTGGGTGTCCAATAATCTGGGTAATTCAGAGAAGTGAGCAAAAATAATTTTAGCATATAGCTCTTTACGGGTTGCTGTCTGAACCATAGAGCAAGCCAGTTTCCATTGTTTAATCTGAAGAAAGGTGGAAAACAAAAAGGAGGGGATCCCAGATTTCCTAAAATTTCTGGGTATTTCCATGGTGGTATAAGCCCAAACTTTACATAAGGAATAACCATCATTAATAAAAGAGAAACCCAAAAAGTGGGGGAGTGGCATAATAAGGGGGAATAAAAAATTCAAAAATAAACTGTGGAAGAACACAAGAGGGTTAATCATTCACACTCCCCCACAACAAAAGTCTGGGTATGTATATACCCACTTTATCGGATTTAAGTGACTGCCCCAAAATCCCTGAAAAAAAATATTATGCCCTAGCTTCTAAAGAAAATGGCATGGGGTAGATTGTGGCAGTGTGTAAAAATAAGGGCAATACCAGAGTTTTCAATAACAGCACCCTTTTTTCTTCTCAACAGTGTGTCCCTTCCAGGATGATACAAGCCCATCAGCCTTATCCAGTACCAGTCTCTAGCTGAGAACCAAGTCATCTGGGCTGCTAAAAAGTATCCCCAAAATCTTAATTGGGTTTTGGGTGACAGGGATGTTAGCCACATGGTCTGTGTGTGTGTGTGGGGGGTTCTGGATGAATTTAGCCATGCTTTTGTGATAATTCAGTTTAGACTCAGAAACTTTCTCAAACCCAGAAATTAGAGAAATAATGTCCAAAGGGTTCAACTTTGGGGGGTTAGTGCAAATACATTGATCATCTGCATAAGCACTAATCACCAGTGCTGAAAACCTATTTGGAAGTATTAATTTGGGGACAGAGGGGTGAAGCAGGATTTCCTTACAAGAGGGTCTGTTTGAAAAGCATACACTAAAGGGCTTAAGGGGCAGCCCTGACATTCCCCTTTTTTCCCCCAAAAAAGTACTACCTGGGGAATTATTAATATGTGGAGTAATCCAAGCAGTATTGTACAGGAGTTCTAGCCAAGATACAAACTGTATGGGAATATGGTAGTGCACCAATACTTTAAATAGAAATGTATGGTTGACCAGGTCGAAAGCCTCCTCTTGGTCCAGAGAAAGGAACAATGCAGGGGCTTTCTCAGAGCATGAATATACGATGTCTCTAAGTAGAGATACAGAATGTAGCATAGATCTGTCAGGAAGGGCACAGGACTATTCTTTGGAAATGACCTGCACCGCAATTGGCAGTAATCTATTCAATAATATTATGGGTAGTATTTTATAGTCCACATTACGAAGGCTGAGTGGCTCAATTTCCAATCTCATTTCTCTCACCTATTTTAAAAAGTAAAAGCATGATAGCATCCAAAAATGTTAAGGGGATGAAGTATGTTTCCAAAATACAATTAAACACCACAGTCAAGGAGGGGCCAAAAATGGTAATGAAAGCATGGTACAATTCGGCTCTCAAACTGTCTGACCCTGGGGAGGTATGCTTTTTTTGCTTCTTAATTGCACTTGTAGTTTCATCCACAGATATGGGGGCTACCAAAGTTTGCAGTTGGTCCATTGGAATCTCTTGGACATTTACAGTATGTCTCTAGGAAAAGTTGAGGCATCTGATAATTCCGTTTCAGATTTAAACATAAGTTCCAAATGAGACTGTACAACCTGCTTTATGGCAGGAGAGTGGAATGAACCATGAAGGTAATTGGATCTGCCGGTGCTCAATAAAGGTAGAAGACATTCTATCTGCATAGCTTTTGTATACTGTATATTTAATGAAGACTTAATGTTTTGGGTGCCATATTGTGCTTCCAACTTCAAGGAGATTGCCTTGTTATATTGGAGAGCCTCTATTGTTGATTTAAGGGCCCTAATTTGTTGATTCAAGTCTACTTTAGTCTCATAAGCCCTAGATATAGTATCTAACAGTTGTTTGCACAACTGGGAATATTTAAAGTAGGTTGCTTTTTGTTTAGTCATCCTTACAAAGAAAGATTGTAGATTGGATTTGGTGTCTTCCCACCAGGCTATATAAGATTGGTATGCTTCTATCACAGATGCTCTGGTTTGCAATAGATTTAAACAGTTCTTAAAGATGTAATTGTCAAGAAGTAATGTACTATTTAGCTTCCACCTTGATTTAGGACATATGGGAAGGGGCCTCCTGCCCGGGAGCATAATAGTGATACCGCTAAATGATCGGAAGTCTTGCAAGGGATTACTATAGCCTGTCACACTTTAATGTTTTTAGAAACAAAAATATAATCTATGTGGGTGGCCAAAGTCCCTCTATAATATGTTTTAGCACCCATAGTGTGAACAGTCTTGTACCCATCCATTAACTGTGCCATCTGTAATATTTTTAGTAGAGTGGCTGTATCACTAAAGGTTTTATGGGCGTTGCTTCCTCTAGCCATGGAGGAAAGGCCACAGTTAAGATCTCCCCCAAAGTAAACCTGACGGGAGGTGAATAAATATGGCTGTACTATAAGGAATAAAGAAGACCAAGAGGCTATGCATTGGGGGGCATATATATTGATAAGATGAAACCTAATGCTTCCATAGATTCCATCAATCAAGAGCACTCTCCCAGGGGAGACATCTAGTACCTTAGAAATTTGAAAATGGTAACCTGAAAATAAAATACCCACCCATCACACATGTCCTCCCCATGGGACCAGTTTGAGGGGCCCACTGTCCATCTGTTCTTGACTTGAGCAATTTCAAACCTGTTTTTAACCTAGTGTCTTGTAAAAAATAAAATTTGGGTAGTACAGTACTTTGCAAGCTCAGGATAGAGAGTTGTTTTCTGAAAGATTTAATACTACACACATTCAGTGTGCAGCAGCGAATGGGGATTGTGCATCATGAATAAAAGTTAAAGGAGAGAAAAAATAGGGGGAAGAACATTACAGAGGGACATTTGAAAGGGCCCCCCCCAAAAAATCACCTATGTGGAAACTGGGCTCCCTGTTTCTGGCCTGCTTGAGATGTTTCTCTGCCTGATTCCGAGAAGTCCGTTCTGGAAGAAGATGCCCTAGAGGAATTTGAGTCTGTATCTTCTCCCTCAGTATCACCCCATTGTCTCCTCTTTGCTAGGTCCTGAAACTTGTTTCTAGTAAGGATAGTCTTTGTAGGTGTACGAGGATCAGACTTGCATTTCCTTTTGCCCTTTCTGGATAAGGGCCAGGATAAAGGCTTCCTCAGCTCGGGGGAGGGCATGACCTCATGCTGGATAGCCACCGGAGTTCGAAGAGAAACCTCCTGAATGTGGGAACCTCCTGGAATAATATTTTGCTCCGGTTGTAAGATGTTTGGGGGAGAGGAAGGTGCTATGATGACTGAGTCTACTGTACCCCAGGGGTCTATAAGAACTGAAGTTTCAGTGAGGGCAGGAAAGGCTGCAAGAAGAGAGGCCTCCTCATGTCTTTGGAGTGCTTGGGCATGGGATTCAGAAATTAAATTAGTGTGGTCTTGTGGGACATGGTCTACCCTATTATGCTCAGCCCAAGGGCACTGGGGGTAGATGCGTCCCTATTCATCGCACAGGTTGCAGAGACTGGGGTTGGTGCAACCTAGGCTCACATGACCATAAGACAAGCATAAAGTACATCTAGGCTAATCACATGTATAACTGAGGTTAGTTCTGGATCCACATTTGTGGCAGGTGCGAGGCTGCCCCAGGTAAAAACAAATACCCCTGTCCCTCTCAATATGGAAGCTACCTGGGAGATGTGTGATTCCTTGTTCAGTTTGCCTAAGCTGGACCTTGATTTTCCACCTTCCAGTCCAGAATAGATCTTCATCCAGAATAGGGTGTGGGGTGTCTAAAAGTTCACAGTGCTGCTTGAGCCAGTATTGTGTATCATTTATATTTACCCCCTCACTCCTGAAAAGCAATGATTTTGACAAGTGGTTTTGTGAGAGGAATCAACATAAAAGAATCCCATAAAGGTGAACCCTTAACCTGCTCATACTGAATCCAAAATTTCTCAAGTGTGCATACATTTTTAAAACTAACATCATAGATTAGTTCTCCCTTGATATGAATAAGGGCAAATAGTTCAGAATGACTAATTCCTAATGTGTCTTCCAGCATATTATGGAGCACAGTCCTACGAGAAGGAGCAGTGGAAGCTTCGCCAATATATTTCAGTTGGGCCACATTCCGACGTTGAGCTGGCTCTCCCACAGATTTGAAGAGATCACTCATATTAAAGTTAGTATTGGTTTTATCTTGCATAGAGGAATGAGAAAGAGTGCCCCTACTGTGGTTGAGAAGTGTCTCTTTGGGGCCCACAGTTCCATTAGTATTAGCAGACTGACTATTGATGTCCTCGCTTGCAGCTGACGGAGCTTGCGGTGTAGACCGAGGTTCTGTGCTCGGTTCAGGATCCTGACTATTAGGCAGTGAGTTGTTTACAGAGTCCTGGGCTGCAGTGTCCATAATTTCAGCCACTGAGACAGGTCTCGGAGAGGATCACTGCATTCCATTCACCGATTGCTGCCAGCTGGCAGCACGTAGAGTGGCTTCAGGGGACCAAGCCCCATCCGTTTCAGTAGAAGTCCTGCTTGTAGGTCACAGATGAAGCTGAGACCTTGCTTGGTTAACCTGAGAGGTAGAAACAACAGGGATAACTACAGACTGCCCCTCATGAGCAATGTGACCATCAGAAAAATCAGCCTCTGGTATCTCTCCTTGAGATGCAGTCTCATCCTGAATCAGCTTTAATATAAATTGCTTATGCTGCAGAAACATTTGGTGTAGTTGGGGTTCTGAGATTGCTTCCTGGCCTGTATCAGATTGTGAACCAGTAGCAGTGTTAAAGTCAGAACCTAGTTTAAAGTCAGTAGAAGTACCTTGATCATGCTCAGGATGTTTTAAAGCTTCTGTCACCTTTTGTTGCACTGTAGAGTCGGTTTTAGAAAAATCCTCTGTCTCAGAAAATGGAAATTCAGAATCCATAGGTAGAGCTGCATCTCCACCTCCTCCTTCTCCGTCTTGGAAGTCAGCCATCTAGGTCATTGGGACAAGAGCTCCCCCTGCTGATTGAGTAGGGGAATTTTTTATTCAAACCTTAAAACAAAATACACAAAATTGTATTACTTCATACAAAATCATACTGAAAAAATCAACAACATAAAGAAGTATTACATCATACATGAACTTTAAACATAAGTAATCCATATTTGTACAAAACCCCCAACCATCCCCACTAAAAGAGTAGGGGGAATTTTTTATTAAAACTTTAAAGTAAAATATATGCATAATAGTGTTACTTCACATGAAATCATAATGACAAAATAAAATCAAACATAAATTTCAAAACGTAATACAAAATAGAATGAATCATATTACTTCATACAAATTCATAATGAAAGAAATCAAAAACATAAATATTTCATCATCAATGAACTTCAAACATAAATAGTCCATATTTATACAAAACCCCATCCCTTCCCCACTAAAAGAGTAGGGGAATTTTTTATTTGGAACAGAAAAAACATTATGTCATAGAAGTGCTTAGTGACTACGATCCATACAAAGGTACAAAAAGAACAAAAAAAATAGATGGTCAAAACAGTCAACATATAAGGATAACCTCAAAATCAACATTCGAATAAGAAAGAAAAAAAAAGAAGACAAATAATACAAGAAAATAGTCCTACAAATTAAAAAGAAGCCCCACACCCCTGGCAAAACCCACCAGCACACCCCAAGGTCTGGCTGTAGGTCTATTAAGTTACAAAACCTACATTCCTCCAAAACAACCTATATTTATCCATGGGAAACTGCAACTCATCTTTCGATTTAACCTGAACTAATGCAGATTCAATTTGGGAGATTGCAATCCCAGAAGGTAGTTTAATTTGTTGTAGCACCAGCTGACATCTGCTTTGCCACAAATAATATTTAATGGCAGCAAAAATGACCCTCAGGGTGCTAGCATGAAACGACCTCCAGAAGCCAGAAAAATCACCCAGAACCAAGTTCTGATAGTTCAGCCTCTGAAGAAAAGGCCAAGACCACTTAAGTCCCAAGTTAGTCCAAAGAATCTGTGATTCAGGGCAATCTAAAAGAAAATGCTGCATAGTTTCTTCCTGTGCAATACATGAAGTCTGTGGGCAATATCTCTCTTGCATATCTTTATGCTTGGAGTTCCCCGGAACACCCGACCTACCATGACAGCAAAGCCAATTAACGTCCCACATAAACAGCGGGATTCTTTTATCTGTCAGAATATGCAAAGCAAGAGGAGTCTGGGATGGCTGGGAGTTTGGAAAAATCAAAGGTTCCAGACAGTGAAGGCCAACCCCTCTTTGATAGAGTTGTCTGTGGGTCAAACTTAAAAAGTCACCCTTCTCCAATTTTCACTGTTGCAACTTTTTAAAGGAAACAATAGGATATTCTAGTATACCCCATTACTGCAAAATCTTCAGAGGCAAAGCAGCCCATTTATCCATAACAATTTTAGAGGATCCCTTAACCCAGGCCTGCCCAATTGAAAGCTCATTTATTCTATACACTTTGGAAAACCCATCTAAAAAAATTGTATTAAATAAACAAACAGGGTTCACCATATCCAGACCACCCTGCTTTATTGGTCTATATGTTACGTCCCTCTTTACTGGATTAAGTCGACTACCCCAAAGCATCTGAAAAAAAATGCTGAAAAGTTGAACTGCAATTTGCGCCGGGGGACCACAAATTACACTTAAATAAACAAAAATAGCAATAAAAACTTTTTTTTATTACTTTTTTCTCCCATGGGGGTCCCAGCCAACCTCATCATCCTTGTATCCCTGTGATCAGGTCATCTAACCTGCACTGCCTACTACTACAAGCAACTACCATCATCTTCTATCGGCTTACCCCATATGGGGCGGTGGGTCAATCAACTCCCACCACACAATGGATTCATTCACGGTGGTCCCTCAGAGTGGTGCAGGACAACGCGGACGGCCATTAAGCCACAACAGCTGGGCACTCCCCTTTTTCCATGTTATGTTGGAGGCAGGGCATGCAATATCGACAAGGGCTCCCTGCATATGTGTCTGCGCGCAGTGCACCCGCCGACTGCCCTGCCTACCACCCCATTCTACCAGGCCAGACATGCTGACACCCAGCCTCTGCTCGGTGTCAGACTTATGCTGGACACTGTACCCAGACCCACCCCAGGAGAGGAGAACAGTCCATAGGATGCTCGATCCACTCCCTCCTCTGCCGACCCGCAGCAGCCCGAGCTCGCTCCCAAACCCGGGTCGCTGGCATGGCGCGAGGTAAGGTGTCCAGCGCCTCAACCCTCAGTGCCACTGGGCCGGCAATAAAAACTTTTTAATGAGAAGAACCTGCTTCTGTTTCCCAAGCTTCCAATTTTTCCAAACTCGAACGTTCGACTCACACACACCCATTAGTTTATCCCAATTAAAGAAAGCCAAACCTCTAGAGCAAAACCAAATGCCTAAAATTTTCTGAGGATCCATACTTAATTTGATACCATCTAAGGGCTGCCTCAGGGTATCCCCCTGCTGCAGAGGGATGACCATACTTTTCCCAACATTGATGATGGAGCTAGAAATGTGAGCAAATTTTTCAAAAGTTTGTAGGGCCCTAATACCGGATGTAGTATCCCATAACAGGACCACAACATCAGCAGCATAAGCGGTGATCTTAACTGCCTGACTTGCTCTTGGGTGAGATAAACCCACAATCTGTGTATCCCATTTTATTTCCCTAATAATAAGGTCCAGGGCAAAAGTGTAAAGAAGAGGGCTCAGTGGGTATCCCTGTTGTACGCCTTGCCTAAAAGGAATTGGATCCCCCAAAATCCCATTCACAGATGGAAGACAGTGTGTATCAGTATACAATAGTTTCACCCAGGAAATGACTTTGGAAGGAATCCCATAGCATTGTAAAACCTGCAATAGATAGTGATGTTCCACTTTATCGAAGGCTTTGGCCTGGTCCAAAGCCATAAGATAACCTGCAATCGAGTGCTTCTCTTTTAACTCAAAAATTTCTCGCAAAATAAAGAGAGTATGATGAAAACTCCTATTAGGAATAGAGCACGTCTGTGCCTCATCAATTAGAAGACCTGCTACTCTCTGAAGTCTATTACTGAGAAGTTTAGCAAGCATTTTATAATCACAATTAAGGAGACTTATAGGTCTCCAGTTTGCAAGTGACAACTTATCCCCATTTTTATAAATGTAACTAATAATGGCTGTACCAAAACCTGGTAGTGGCTCCCCCTCCTGGTGCAATATATAAATAAAAACTTTAGTTAAAAGGAAACTAAAGGTGGATGAAAAATTTCTATATAAATCATACGATAAACCATCAAACCCAGGGGCAGAACTAGTTTTCAAAGTTTTAAGGATGGACAGGATTTCATCCCTTTCAATAGGAGCTTGTAAGAAATCCATATCCTCCACTGAGAGGTCAGGAGATTGGGCTGAAAGCAAAGCCACCAGCTCATCCCCATCACTCCCTACAGTAAATTCCTGTGTTAAGTGCGAATATATGATTTGCAACATGATGGTGTTAATTTCTATGGTGCCATTCATGTCAAAGAGCCCAACTGTCATGGTCTTATCAATCCGTTGTTTACAGGCCATGAAAGGATCTGAGGCCGGGGATTTCATAGTCCCATACCTCATCTCTGCATCTAAAGATTTAGCTTTATTATACTGATATTGAAGCATGCATTTTTTCAGTTCAAGGATCTGTTGTCTGTACTGAACTCTGTCTGTCCCTGGGAAGGACATTAATTTGTAAAATTGGTTCCTGTAACCAAGATATTTCAAATAGCCAGAATTTGATGTAGCCCTCCCATGGGCCACAAAAAGCTGCTTTATATCCCGCTTTGTATCCACCCACCAACGCCAGATATCATCATGAAGACTCAGTGTAGATAATCTAGCCTTCAACAAGGATTCCAATTTGCTAATAGCATCAGTCTGTAATAATAAATCAGTGTTCAATTTCCACCTATTCTGTAAGAATGGAAATTTGGGGGGTGCCAAGCCAAGATGAAATTCCCCCAACAACATGGAATGATCAGAAAATTCCATGGGCCTGATCTGCACCATCGAGGAACACAATATCAGGACACAAATAAGTATTCAATTCTGGTGGAATATACATTCCTGTGATAAGTAGTACCTGAATCCTTATGAAGTGTCCTATAAGAATCAGAAAGGAAAGCATCTTGAATAATCAGTTTAATGGCCTTGGAATCACAATAAATCTTCTTTCCTTCAGAGAGAGGAAAATCTAGACTACAATTAAAGTCCCCCCCCCCGATATAACATGTTTCCTGGTGCACAAAAAAGGGTGTATTAAATGAAAAAGGTCAATCCTAGCCTTTTTCATTTGGGGGGCATAAGTATAGATAAGGCAAAAATCAAGACCCCTATACCAACAATCAAGCACCAGTACTCGACCAGGACAAACATCAATCACTCTAGTGACAGAAAATGTTGTATTGTAAAACAAAATCCCTAACCCATCAGAATCCTCATCCCCAAAAGTGTAGAAGGAAGACCCCCAAACCCAAATTCTTTTTAGTTGTTCTATCTCAAACAACGTAAAAAGATGGGTCTTTTGTAAAAAGAAGACCTCAGCAGTTACATGATGAAGAAAAGATAGTAACATTAGTCTTCTTTTGTAGTTTTTTATACTACACACATTAAAGGTAGCAATATTAAGGAAGCCATCCAACATGGGAAAGTGATAAGGAGCCGTAAAAAGACCCTGCCAAACTATCCAACCTCAACCAGTGCCTCTCTATCTTTCCATTTCTTTCCCTTGTTTTTTTTCTTTACCTTGCTAAGTGGTCTCTTGTCATCATCCTCCATTTCAGAGGTGAGCCCAGATCTAATTGAGGCATCAGATTCATGTTCTGATTCTCCACCTTCTCCTTGGAGACGCAAAAAGGGCGTGTGTGTTACCAAAGTAAAACCACCCTGAGATTGTTTAGAAATGGCCCTCGTGACCCTCTGTGTGCAAACCTCAGTGGGGGGGGGCACTGCGACCTTCTGTACATCCGGACCCTGAGACGGGCTGTCTACACTAGAAGCTAGAGGGGGGGACCTGAAGAGTGCATGACTCCTCCCCAGCGTCAATGGTGATGGACTCAACAGTACCCAGACCAACAGCCTCCAGTTCAGGTGCAGCAGGCCCCTCACAGACATGTGACCCTGCTTGCACCAGTGGAGGCCTATCCTGTGCAGTACCAGTCCCCGGTTTACCTTTCTTGTCCTGGGCAATTTGTACAAGGTTCTTTTGATCCCACCCTTGAGCACTATTCCTCTCAACCCAGGGGCACTGATGATATGCATGCCCTTTTTCATCACAAAGATTGCATTGAAATATGTTCTCACAATTCACACTAGGATGACCATAACCCCCACACAAGGAGCACTTCAGCATATGGCAAGTGCTGCTTAAATGGGTCCGAGTCCCACATTTGTAACATGCCCTGGGCTACCCCCCATAAAAACAGACTTCCCTATCCTTCCCTAGAAAAAAAATATTAGGGAGGTGGGTGATTTCAGAATTAACCTGAAAAAGCTTTACCTTAAACTTCCACCCCTCCATCCACAGACTTCATCATCAACAATAGCCTCAGGGGGACCCAAGACATCACACCTGTTTTGCAACCAGTAATAAACATCACTAACGTTAACACCCTCATTACAAAACATGATAGTAATTGTCCGAATTGTAGGCTTTGTTAATGGAATGGCAAGAAAGGGCATCCACAATGGCAACTTTTTCCTAGATTCATATTTACCCCAAAATTTCTGCAACCCTGCATGAGTTCAAAAACTGATGTCAAAAGTATCCTCACTGGATACATGAATTAGAGTATAAATATCCACAGGAAGAAATTGCATAGAGCCCTTAAGAAGGCAACTAGCTACATAGTACCTATCCGGGTGCTCAGACATACTTCCCCCATACCTGCGGCGAACAGAGTTCCTCCTAGGGGACTCTTCCAGTTTATTTTTAAAAAGATCAGCTAAGGGAGGCCTTCTTCCTCATCTATTTTGGGTCTCATCTGATCCCATACTCCCAGAAGCTGTAGTATGAAATGAATTCCCAGTCCCAGTACCTCTGGAGATCATGGACAATGAACCCCCACAATCTCCCACCAGAGGGTTCATGGTACTTGGGCCGGGGTTCCCCGTAGGATCTCCCGTAGAAATAGCACCCCCCCCAACAAACACAGCACCCTCATTTTGTCCATTCAAATCTGAAGAAACCCCCACCCTATCAGAAGCCAAGTCCCTTTATGTCCAACAGTATGAATAGGCCGCTAAGAGACACTGGAGTCCGAGACTGCAGTCTCAAGTATACAAGAAAAGTCAGGGTGCTCAGGAGAAACACCATGAGTTGCAGTACCAGAAATAGGCAGTACCTCACGGTGCAGTTCCACAGAACCGGTAACATCCCTCGTTGCAGGCCTGGGAGATCGAGCCAAAACTCTATTTCCTTCTTCATCCCAGTCGGGATTTGGGACCCAACGTCCATCGGACAGCATTGTCCATCCTACATTCCCCAGAGAATCCTCCACCAACCAGTCCACAACCTTTTACATGGGTCCGGGCTCAAGTCCAAATTGCTTCCGGACAACCTGCAACACACTAGCTGCTTCATGATGCAAGTCAGTGTCAGCATGAACTCCCGAAGGTTGAGTTTCCCCAGCAGATCCCCCAATGTAATTCATGGAAGAAATGATTAATGCAGAGGTCCGAAAAGGCTCTGGGGAGCCCATTCTCACAGCGAAACTGTCTGAATATCCATATCTGCCTCACGAAGCATGGGGTCGCTAGTATGGGGAACATCTTGCAAGGCTTCATTCAACAAACACAGTGGTTCCACAGCAGCAGACACCACAACCTCCTCCATAGCCATCCCAATGTCAAATTGCTCCACCATTGTTGCAGCAAAGGGATCCCCTACTGGTGAGTAGGGGAATTTCCCCGGTGCCCTGGACACATTTCCCCCCATTCACTACAAACATCACCAACAGCTTAATCTGGTTCAAAGTCAGTTGGCATTCATTTGTATCCCCTTCCCCTGGCTCATGCCTGAAAATAGGTAGAATTTGTCTAGTGCATTTACCCGGTCAACAAAAACTAAAAAAAAACTAAATAAAATAAAAAATAAATAAATAAATTGGTCTCAACCGAAACCCCTGGCTACCCCTAAATGATGTCCCTGTCTTTCCTTGAGTACTGTCTGCAATTACAGAGGCAGTGTATGTATGTTGCTAAACAACATGTCAACAGTCCATCAAATTTCTTGACACTATGTGACCACTCCACTGTCTTGCATAGTGTGTGACTCTGAGCAAGTCACTTAACTTCCTTGCACTGTTTCTTTCTTGTTGTGAGTCTGTTTATCGATGGTGAAGGTTTTAAAAAATTCAATCAAGTCGGACTGCTGTTCAGGGTTCAGGCATCCATAATAAAAAAATATGCAGCAAGAGTACCTTATTTGCCCTCTCTCCCCAAAAAATGCTGGATTAGGTACTTGCTCATTTTACACTGTATGGACTTCGGCCATGTGGTACAGATTGACAAACACTATGGTGTTCATACGATCTGATCGACCACTGGTGTTATTATTTGATTCCTCTTCTTTTCCCTCATACAATCACAGGGATTGCAGGGTAGGTTCAGGATGGCAGCAGGCCAGGTCATAATCAGCAGCAGCTTCCATCTAACAAGCCTTATAGAGGCATACCTAAGAAGAGCAAAATTGTGGAGCTAGTTGCAGAAACAGTTATGAAGCGTGGCATCTGTTAAAATAGTGGAGCACAGAGTACAGTACTGTATGTGTGGCTAGAACAATAATTCTGAGCATACTATCAATTCACTACCTATTCTCCCACCTGGGCCACCTGCCACTACATAATGTGCAACTAAGTATTCTACCACTTTAGTTGCCCTATACCCCCTTTGCCCAACCCATCCCTATAGCTGCCTTATTTCTCTACCATACGTTAAATAAATGTATCACAGTACAAGATATTTTGACCTGTGTGTTGATGACTGTGGAAAAAGAAGGTGAAAGTAAAAGAAAAACCAAAGATACTTACCTGTGTACTGCAGTGGTGAGCAACAAACTACAATGCAGCAGCTCTGGATGCCAGGGTACATTCATGTCAGGCCAGCTTTAGTTCCATCTGCATCCATAAAACATCACAGTGTCCTAACTGAAAAGGAAATCACATCCTGAGTTACAGAGACACATGTGAAAGGATTACAACCTGTTGAATTCTGTTAAAAACGCATTATGGGCACACCCTGAGTTACAGAGACACTTGGGAAGGGATTACAATCTGTTACATTCTGTTAAAAACACATCGTGGACACACCCTGAGTTACAGAGACATATGTGAAGGGGTTACAACCTGTTGCATTCTGTTAAAAATGCATTGTGGACACACCCTGTGTTACAGAGACACACACAGGAAGGGATTACAATCTGTTGCATTCTGTTAAAAACACATTGTGGGCACACCCTGAGTTACAGAGACACATGGGAAGGGATTACAATCTATTACATTCTGTTAAAAACACATTGTGGACACACCCTGCGTTATAAAGACACACACACAGGAAGGGATTACAGTCTGTTATATTCTGTTACAAACACATTGTGGGCACACCCTAAATTACAGAGACACATGGGAAGGGATTGCAATCTGTTCTATTCTGTTAAAAACACATTGTGAACCTGAAAAGCAACTCAGCCTGAAGAACATATTAGTGCTCCTTATGACCCATGTGCGGCTGAAGAAGTCTGAGACTTCAGCAGGTAAGTCACTGCTACTACTGCCAGTACAGTACCACTGTCCAGAACCACCTCCCCTCCACCCCCACCGTCCTCCCTACGAGTCTCAAAGACCATCTGCACCTCCTCTGATTTTATCTTCATATAAGTTTTTTTTAATTATAAAGTATTTACCTAGGCAGTTTGGTGATGAGCACATCAGCCACATGCCTGGCATAGTCATGGATGATACAGGCAGCAATCAAAGCAGCAGCAGCAGTCATAAAGCAGTAATGAGGCAGACCTGAAAGGGAAGCACAGTGACAGTCACAGAAACAAAAGACAAGAATGGATTGACGTTATTTAGCTGTTGAACAACAACTGTTCTTTGGGAAAACAACCAATAACCTACTTTCTGTTTACCTAATAGACACTCAGCACAGCCTGCAGCTACTACAGTACCACTACTACCACTGTACTGTGCAACATACACTGGAAACATAACTCAACACGCATGCCTCAAAGATGCCATAAGAAAACATAAACCAGCTGCAAGGTTTCACTGAAAATTAAAATTAATATTACGTACTTACAAGGGCAGTCGGCACGGACACACCATGAAGCCACAGCATGTGGTTAGTAATGAAGTACTTCAGTAGCAGCAGTAGCACGTTAGTATCAGCAGTGGTCATAAATCCTTTAGGGAGTGAGGCAGGCATGAAAGGGAAACCACACAACAGTTGCAGAAACACAACAGAGAAGCCGGATTGTGATATTTTGTTATGCACAACAGCAGCAATTAGGCCTGAACACCAAATTAGTATATACTGTCACTTTAAATATTAATTAAAATCAGGACAAGTGGTCTTGGCATGCAACAAGTAAATCCACCACTCATTACCCCCCAACACCCATCGAGGCCCATTGACCAGAGTCGGACTGGCTCACCCGAATACCTGGAAATTTCCAGGTGGGCTGCATTCAGTTGTGTACCTGGCCAGATTCTAAACTCTGAAAATCTTTGTATACACAGTATAATCTCTTTTCTAATGAAATGGGGTATCTGGGTATTGTAAGTAACTGCAAGATGCAAACACAGAGCTAGTGTATCAAACTGAAGTGGAATACTGACAAGAGTGTGTAACCTTGGTCCCTCCCTAATTGATTTTCCAAGTGGGCCCCTGTATTCACTTTCCAGGCGGGCCCACTATACCCCAGTCTGACCCTGCCATTGACTTACTTCAAACTCAATCATAATCTATCTGGAGGTACAAAAGTACCATCAAATAAACAGTCTGGAAATGACAATAAGAATGCATGTTTCTACTCCATCACTGCTTGTGTGAAGTACTTATCTGTTCATGTTCACTTGTGATTGAAAATATCACAGCTGGAATGGCTGCAGCCTTGACAGGGCATATATGGGTATGCTGGAGTGGAAGTATCACCAGCAAGCAATATAGCTGCAGATCTGAAAAACAAATACATATAGTATCAATCAATGGTGAAACAACACATAACTAGAAAAGGGGGGTTGGGGCGCATGTGCAGCTGGACCTTAAATTCTGTGCATCCACTCAGTATGTAGACTTCAAGCCTGCCAGCAGTGAGCACTCATTAACTAATGTGCAATTTAATGTGTCTACAACTTTGGTACCACCCAGCCTGTTTTCCCACATGCTCCTCAACACCACTACCATCCCTGACCCTGCCTGCCCCACACCCATGTAATTTCGACACTAAAAATCATCTGTCACCCTCCCACATGAACAGTAGCACACAGTAATATAATAGGACAGATTGTGTGCTTTAAAAAAAGTATGTGACAAAAAAGTGTAAATAATAATTAATAACTCCAAGTCCTACTGTACAGGCTATACTACTGGAAATTGAAACACAAAATGTGATTGTCCACACATTAGTTGCGGAAAATTAATTGGACATAATCGCTTTAAATCGCGGATAATTTAGCAATGCTGCGATATGTAACATTGCTGTGCTGAAATATATTTCCACAATTCTGAACAAAAATATCACTAGTAATGTTATTTAATCCGTGTATACGTATTCTTGCAGTAAAAAGAATTCCGCATGTTTTAAATAGCGTTCCAATTATAACTGCAATATTTCTTTAAGTCGCATAAATAAAAAATGCAATTAGAAAGGTGGAACTGGAATTCATGGTTTCCGGTTTGTTTCCGTGATTTCGAGGAGAGGGAGACCTAGAGTCAGACAGAGAGTTGGAGACAGTGGTTTAGAGAGATAGACAGACAGTGTTTGAGAGAATGTCATGTTCTGAAGAAGTAGGTTTGAGGGGAGCAGCAGGAGGATAGTGGGAGAGATAATGTGGAGGTTGAGGCTGAACAGAAGGAAGAGGAGCAAAGAGGAGTAGGATAGTAACAGGACCAGCAGGCTGGTCCCTCCACCAGTGGGGAGAGTCAAGACGAAAAAAAAATTGACAACTCCATTCATCCGCAAAGAAGTGGCGGTCCTTGTGAGGCAGGCCACCACCCATGTAAATGAATTATATGGATTTGACAGTCTCCCTTAGAAAAAGAGGGAGAAAGTGCGGCAAGTCATCAAGGTCACACTTGACAGAGAGTGTCAGGGTGTTGTGTCCTACAACATCTGCCAAATTAAGCACAAGTGGGGTGATATACAACATCGTGACAAGGAGATGTTGGAGACCCTGGGGGGAGCAGTCACCCTTAAGGAGACCCTGCGAAAGTGTAAGAAGGGAACAAAGACACAGGAGAAGGAGAGAGACACTGGAGAGAGCAACACCAGAGTCACTCAAGGGAAGAGGCCTAGAAGAGTGGTGGCACTGGCGGATGACAGCACTACTGATAGTAAGCATATTATTTTTAATATTCTAATTAACTAGCATGAGATTTTCTTGCTTGTGTTTGATTCTGGTTTGCCATGCTGCTTTAATCGTATTATATATACAGCAATCTATTTATTTTTTATTTATTAATTGAATTATCTGAATAAACACCATTGAGCTGGAAGGAAGCTCCTCACATAGCTTCAGCATCAGAGGATTAGATAAACAGAATGTGGTTTACAGCAGGCAGTAAGCAAGCGCTTATAAAAATGTTACAGTGTAATGAAGTTAATACACGACAAATCACTCTTAATATTAAGTTCTGAAGACACTGAATTGACAACTTTTAGTCATGGCACTGTACAATGTATGACAGAGCATAATGTTTATACCTAATTATTTCTGAGACAGTATTGCAAATGAAAATAATAGTGAGAATGAGCCGGTGTTGCCTAGTAAAATTGCCACAACTGCTTGTAAATACATTATTCCTCTTTTCATTTTGAACAGGTGCTGCTGCTCCTAACTCTGGTAGTGGTACCAATACATCTGTAGAGGAGTCCAGCACCACCGTGGCAGCAGGAGAGGGTGCTGAGGAAGTAGGCACCATCGCAGTGGAGACCCTGTCTGATGGTAAGATATCTATATAGTGTTATTTTAACATACATTATGAGTAAACAAGCTCAGGAAGTACTATGTGCATAAACAGTTATGTAAGAAATAATACATGGCTGGGAGTTGATAGTATGATACCCACACACCCAGTGTTGTATTTATGTAAGTGACTGCAGGTCTTTTGCCTTTAGCTTCTGGGTGTGCAGGCATCCCAGTAGTAAGAGCACACAGTCATGTCATTGCTAACAGAAAATGGGCCCATAGTCAACTTTTCAAATATAAAGCATTCTGAAGTATTCTAATTTGCAAAATATATGCTAAAATGTTGACAAATAATGAAAATGATTCCTTCAGCGGAGGTTTTTCATCTGTCAGTCATATGTCTTTCTTCACAATGAATACAGTGTGTCGTTGGAGTCAGTGTGGCTCAGTTGGAAGCACATCTGCCTCTGGACCAGAAGGTCGTGGGTTCTCATCCCACACCAGGAATGGACTCATACCTTAAATGCTGGCACCCAAGTGCAGTATAAGGGGGGAGGGGTGCTATACTGTTGGGTTGTGCCGTTCTTCAGATGAAACATTAAACCAAGGTCCCTTCTGCCCATCCTGGTGGGTGTCTAGGTTGTAGTAAAAGAACCCAGGGCATTTTTCTCAAAAAGTGGGGTACATTCCTGGTATCCTGGTCAATATTCCCCCTCCCATAAACATAGTTCATGCAGTTGTCCAGGCTGCGTGTGGGTGTTGATGTGCGATATAGCTGCCACTACACATTCAGTCACTTCACTACCAGTCTAGCATTGCTTGTAAAACACTTTGGGCTACATTGTGCATGAAAAGCACTATATAAATGCTGATTCTTCTTCTTCTTCATTGTTCACCATGTAATAGAATAATTCAAATATTTTAATTATTCCCTGATTAGAATGCTCCCACCCACATCCCAAACACAGAGTATGGTATTATCCCCAAACTTGTTCTATACCGTAAATCAGCTGTGCAATGGACAGTACTGTAGCAGCACTGCTGTAATTCACTGACATCTGTGACCCTTGACAGCAGGAAGGTTAATGGATTGCATTGGTTGAGATGAAGACAGACTCTGATTTCATTCCAGTTTCCATCTACCTCTGAGTCCTGTCCCTTATTCACCTTGTCTGCTTTCATTTGCCAGAGTTATTGTAAAGCTAATTTGACTTAGTATCAGCAGGTGTCCATCTTCCACCCATAAAATCCTGTTTTGATGTGTCTCTGTCCATCATCACCCTCATGTGTGCAACTCCTCAGTGTTCTAACATATCTGTAGTTGCTATCAGGGAGGTGTGACGATAATGTTTAGGGGTTCAATTAGGCTTGGCCATGCCTTCATGATACATAACTTGGTGGTGGTGGGAGGGGCATTCACTGATTGAGACCATGCAAGGTCACAGTGTTCTAACATATGTGTGGTTGGTATCACAGAGATGTGACGATAATGTTTTAGGGGTTCAATTGGGCTGTGGCCGTGCCTTCAGGATACAGTACCTGATTGGGGGGGCATTCACTGGCTGAGACCGTGCAAGACCACAGTGTTCAAACATATGTGTGGTTGGTATCAGAGAGGTGTGATGGTAATGTTTAGGGGTTCAATTGGGCTGTGGCTGTGCCTTCAGGATACAGTACCTGGTGGGGAGGGGCATTCACTGGCTGAGACCGTGCAAGACCACAGTGTTCTAGCATACTGCATATGTGGTTGATATCAGGGAGGTGTGACAATAATGTTTAGGGCTTCAACTGGGTTATGGCTGTGCCTTCAGGATACAGTACCTGATGGTGTGGGGGGCATTCACAGGCTGAGACTGTGCAAAGTCACAGTGTTCTAATATATGTGTGGTTGGTATCAGGGAGGTGTGATGGTAATGTTTAGGGGTTCAGGTGGGCTGTGTCTGTGCCTTCAGGATACAGTACCTGGTGGGGGGGCATTCACTGGCTGAGACTGTGCAAGGTCACAGTGTTCTAACTTATCTGTGGTTGATATCAGGGAGATGCGACAGTAATGTTTAGGGGTTCAGTTGGGCTGTGGCTGTGCCTTCAGAATACAGTACCTGGTGTTGGGGGGGGAGAGCATTCACTGGCTGAGACCGTGCAAGGACACAGTGTTCTAACATATGTGTGGTTGGTATCAGGAAGGTGTGATGGTAATCTTTCGGGATTCAATTTGTAAAATCTTGGAAACTTAGCAGATGCCTAAACTTGAAAGTTTGGTAATAATTCTTCATTTTCTTTATTTGTGTACAGTTTGGTAATGAAATTACTTGAAAAAAACAGTATGGTTATAAAAATCTAGTTTATGTCATATCTCATTTATCATCAATCAGCTTTAAAATAATCCATGATGGACATCTGTTTTGCATTATTTGTCATGTATGATTAATTTCATTTAAACATGCACTTGGACTCAAAATGTAAGAAAATGAAAAACAGTAGCATTAATAATATGGGTCACATTAACGCACATTAGCCCTGTTTACACCACGGCAGCAATTGAAAATATCCACTGCTCCTTATTTGCTGTGCTGTCTGCGGATGTGGCAGTTCGTGTTTACACAGCAACCCGCTTGCTGCGCCACAAGTCTCACTGAGGGGTGGCTGTTCTTTAAGTGGGGGCATGTTTCCTGATTCTGAGAAACAAAAACTGCAGTGGATAGAGTGCATAATTGTGTTTACGGCAATTGAAAATGCACTCCATCTGAAATGGGTACCCTCTCACTCACCGATCTAAAAACAGCATCGGAAGGCATCCTGAGGTGCTCTGGTGAGTGTCCACATGGTGACATTTGCAGCACATCAACCACTGTGCACAGGTTGATGTGCTGCAAAGGGGTGGTGTAAACAGGGCTATTGAGACACAAACTCAGTCAGAACACTGGAAGCTAATGATTTAAGAGCATGCCACCACTGACCTTATGACATCTACAACACTAGTTGGAAACCCTAACAATGAGGTGACAATGACTAACATTGAGTCTAATGTGGGATCGCCACATTGCACTGTTAGGTGCCATGTAATTACAGCTCTTAAAGACCTGTTAATCATATCCACTTATCTAGCCATTTGAAACAGTGAAGGAGATTAGCAGGTGAACTAGTACAGCCTGTCAGCCTGCTAAAGTGGAAACTTTTTTAACTTCAGTGGGAGCCATGGAAGATGCATTAGTTGAGATGGGCAAGTAGAAGGTTAGTTGCATTACTACAGGCCCCAGACAATCAAAGCAATGTTAAAATCGAACCTGCTTCTAATATAAAATCTTCCTTTTCTCCACCTTTGACAGTGTTAATAATCCATAAATGATGCTATTGAAAACCTCAACTCCATTCTCAAAGGTAACGTAGCCATCAGCAGTGCACTGTATAATATGTGTTAGTAAAGTCATTTCAAACAACCACGAAATAACGACCATAAGAATACATGCAATGCATCCGTGCCAGAGACATGGCGGATAATAGAGGGGGGAATACCATTAGGAAGATATGCCCTGGACATCAAAAAGTGCTGACGGGTAGTGGATAGAGAGGGTGGCGGATGATGGATAGAATTTCCAGAGATAGAGAGAGAATGGTACAAAATATCATGCTGGTGGATAAGTATGGTGGCAAATAATAGAGGTCTGTATAATGGATGGAGCACTGTAGCTGGTCTTTGGTTAGAGAGGGACATTCCATAGCTCAACCTGAGACCGTGCAAGGTCCCACTGATTGGTAAAACATATATGAGTGTAGTCTCATTGATGTATAACAGTTATCCACCTCTCTACCATATATTCATAGGTGTAAGGTGGAGATTGTAATGAACCCTCATCTCCCAGTCCCTCACCATCCTTTCTTTTTGTATTGCAGCACTGGAGACACCTAGTGCCTCTGCAACTGCAGAACAGCAAGCGGAGGAGGAAACGCAGATGCCACAGAAAAGCACACTGCATCAAAACTGTATTCTTAAAATACAGAAGGAGCTTGAAAGGCTGGCAGAGAAGGAGAAGGAGGCAGAAGATTCTCAGCAGCAGACCCAGACAGGGCAAATAGCCGTCGGGACAGTGACAGGCACTGGGCCTGTGCAGGGTGGCGATAAGGTAGCTCCTCTGCCACCATCCAGACAGCAGGACCAGGATGAGCAAAACAAGAGGAGGGACAAAGATCTATGTATTTTGAAAAAAATAGTCAAGTCCCTGGAGGCTCACATTTTAACAACTGAGGGTGGCATTGACAAAATTTTGGAGCTGCTTGGAAGTCACAGGCCTTCAAACTCCTCTGGGCGTAGTCCACCAATGCCATTAATTTTTCTCTCTTTTTGTAAATAGTTTTAAATTGCTATTTTTTTCATATTGCTTTTATTGTTGTTGTTGTTGTTGTTTGTTTTTACTGTTATTAACAATGTAAATAGTTATTGTGTTATGTTATTGTGAAAGTTTTAACTTGTGGTTTTGTTTCAAAATATAGAAATCTCTCTTTTCGTACCACTGTAGTCATTCTTGTCTTGGGCTGGGATTATTAACCTATTTTATGTCAAGGTTAAGAGAAGCTGACATCAATTCGTTTGCCATGTTTGCTGAGGTGCTAGCGCCACACAGACACTTTCCTGTTAGAATCAATGTCTAAGCATCACAGCAAATGGTACATCAGTGCAGTACATGCACAGAACATGACAAACCATGAAAGTCATGATTCTTTTTTTTCATCAGGAGTTATGTGCTGCTGAAGACAGTGAAACTGTTCTGAGTCTTACTTAGTCACAAGCATCCCCATAGGGAGGATCAGGGATGATAAGGGTCCACCATGGTGGCACACAACGAGGAAAAATGCAACAATAATGGCATGTGCACTGAACATTTAAAGGGCATATCAACATATTTATGAATCCCTGAGGGCCTACATTTAAATTAATGTTGCATTGTCCTCCCCAATAACTCTGCAACCTGACAAACAGCAGGGATGTCCACTCTCCCTGCTGTTATTTGTTTTATATATGGAACCACTTGCTTCTGCATTTCAGAGAGAGGAGGGCGACGAGTGTGTTCCACTGGGACAAACCAAATATATAGTTTCTTTATTTGCGGAAGATGTCCTCCTTTCTGTACTATCACTTGAAACTTCCATGCCTAATGTTTGGGATATCCTGAGCAACTCTGAAAAAGAGTCGGAGTTTAGATTGAACGTGTCAAAAACTGAGGGTCTCACAATTTTACACCTTCAGAAGTGCTTAAATGTAGATATCTTCTCTGTTGGTTACGTACTAAAATACAATATTTAGGTATCCATATTCTGAAAGACGTTAGGAATGTAGACCTAGTAAATTGTGAACCTTTAACAGTGACAATTCAGGATGACTTAACTAAATAGAGTAAACTGACTTTATCCTTTTTCAAAGAATAGAAACTATAAGAATGACTCTATTACCCAGTTTGTTGTACCTGTTTCAAACTATTCCAGTTTTTCCACCTCACTTCTACTTTACCTCCTGTAATCGAATGATCCTAAACTTTGTATGGGGAGGTCAGCGTCCCAGGGTTCAATCATCCATTCTTCAATTGCCCTTGGCCCGGGGGGGGGGGTAACTTGCCCAATTTAGACCTGTATGCTAGGGCAGCCTTTCTCTAAGGTGGTCCATCTTTGGTTATCACCCACCTATAAAGCCCATTTGAAGGATATTGCATTTACTATAAATTATCTCCATGACATTGATTCCATTCTGTTTGCTTCCAAGGAAAACTCCTCTCACTTAAGCCATTTCATTAAATTCATTGCTGGTATATTGAAAATTTGGCACTGGCTGAAATTCCACTCTAAATTTAAAGATATTTTTTATTATCTCAGATTGGTGTTGGCTGATCAAAATTTCTGACCCTCTCAGACTGATCTTATTTTCAAGAGATGGCACTGGTTAGAGTTGCAATACATCTATCAGTTTTTAACCTCCACGGGCATTAACTCTTTTGTGATATTGCAAAGGGAGTATGGATTAGTCCATGGAGATCATTATAGACATTTACAACTGCGGACCTACATACAACAACATAGACTTGAACTGGGTTAAGTTGCCTAACCCTAAACACCCCTTTTAACTATGTTCTTAGACTGCTTTAGTGGCAGCCTCTGGGGACATCTTATACTGTAGGCCAGTTATACCGAATCTTTGAAGACACACATGGGGATTCTACCTTATCTGTTCTAGACAGCTGGAATAAAGATCTTGGCCTTGCAGTTCTTATTAATATTTGGGTGAAATCAGCACTCCCAGCAGTTAAACTTACTTTTTCCGCTATTTGGAGGGACTATGCATGGAAGTGGTGTTACCGGTATTTCTGGTCCCTTGCAGTACTTATAAAATATCTGCCACCATCATATGAGGTCTGCTGAGAGGGGCTGTAGGTGCCAGGTGGCAGAATAGGGACACATATTCTAGTTATGCTCATTATTGACTACTTTTTGATGCACCTTACAGGACGCACTTCAAGAATGCCTAGGGGAACCAGTTGAATTATCAGCTGGAAGGCTTCTGTTATAAATTATTCCTCAGCATCATCCTCCTTGGCGTAAACTTTATTACCATTGTACTTATTGGCAGCCAAGAAGGCCATTACTGGTTGATGGATGACTTTGGTTATTCCTTCAGTAGATGATTGGAGAACGATTGTTATGGCTATTTATCAATTTGAAAAAAAGTAATAGCTGGTCTTCATGATAAGCAAGGGGCTTTTAATACAAAAAGAATAAGAACAGAGTAAAGAGGGGTGATTGGTAGAAGTTTATTTTTGAAAGAACATAAAAACATGAGACAGATGGAGTAAAATGTATTATACTATACTAATTTTGAAATCACCTGGGTAAGGATAGAAGGGAAAAGTGGGACATTCATAGTATTCCCAACCCTACCTCCCCACCCCATCCTGCAGGCAGCAATAGGAAAGATTTTGAATGTGTTCCTTGAGGAGCTTCCTTAGGGGTTAGGGATGGGGGCTGCTCTCATTGAAGTGGAGTTGGAGGGAATGGTGTGGGCTATTTTTTTTATTTCTGTCTAATGATGATGAGTATACTAAAGGAACGACTGGGGGTGTACTTGGAGGAGGTGGGATGTCTGGATAGTCGGCAACATGGGTTTGTGCCAGGTAGATCATGTCAAACCCATCTTGTGGAGTTCTATGAATGGGTAACATCAGAACTGGATGGGGGAAACCCTGTGGATGTATTATTCTTGGACTCCAGCAAGGCATTTGACTCTGTCTCCCACAATGGTCTGGTGGAGAAACTGACGGGGTTGGGAGTAGGCCCTTTGATGGTCAGGTGGATTGAAAACTGGCTAGCTGGACACACTCAGAGAGTAGTGGTCGGTGGGGAGCTCTCGAACCCTGGAGAGGTCAGTAGTGGGGTACCGCAGGGCACGGTCCTAGGTCTGATCCTGTTTAATGCATACATCAGGGAGGGTATAGGGTGTTGACTCCTTGATGGGAGCAGTAGTTTAGGGGGAAGAGGGGGAGGTTGGCCCTGCATGAGGACCTGGACACCCTGGAAAGGTGGGCTCACACATGGAAATTAAATTTCAATATCACCATGTACAAGGTGCTACATGTTGGGAGGGAAACCCTAAACACAGGTACACCCTGGGAGGGGAGGCGCTGGAGGCCTCAACAGGGGAAAAAGACATAGGGGTCATAGTGGATACATGTATGAATAACTCTGAGCAGTGCAGGAGAGTGACTAGCAAAGCAAACAGGATGTTGGGATGCATCATAAGGGGGGATCACTTCTAGGAGCAGGGAAGTGATTCTGACACTGTACAATGGACTGGTTAGACCACAACTTGAGTACTGTGTACAGTACTGGAGACCACACTTGAAGAGGGACATACAGCTCCTGGAGAGGGTACAGAGGAGGGCAACTAAGATGATATGAGGACTAGGGGATTTGACATATGAGGACAGACTTGAGGAGCTCTGCCTGTTTTCATTGGAGGAGAGGAGAGACAGGGAGGACATGATTGAGGTCCTCGAGTACCTCAAGGGAATAAATAGGGTAAACATGGAGGGGATCTTTAAACTAAAGCAGGGAGGTGTCACCAGAGGGATTGGTTTGAAGTTGGAAGGTGGAAGGGTGAGGGGAAAAGAGGAGGAGGTTTTTCACTGAGAGGGTGGGGGATACTTGGAATGCACTGTCTGGCGAGCTGGTTCAGAGATCCACAGTGGAGGGCTTCAGGAGAGGGTGGGACAGACACAGAAAGCAGATGTATCAGATGATGGCCTGGCCCAGGGGTGTGGGGGTGGATGATAGGGGTTTCTGGAACACAAGGGGTGGGAGGTCCTCGGTACCCAACTAGGGATCTGAGGTTCGAGCAGACTCGATAGACCGTAAGGCCTAATCTGCTGGCAATTAGTATGTTAGTATGTAAAATTTGTAAGTTGGAATTGACTTTTGCAGAAATGTGTAATTTATGTTATTGTTTGATTTGAGGAATCGGGACATTGTATAATATAGTTTAATTGACTCTGTTGCCCAAATAATGTTTTGTCAGTAAATGTATACCATTGCTCCTTGTGTCATTAATGTGATTTTTATGTGCCTCACACCACTTTAATATCAATTATATTAAAAAACAAACAGAGTAAAGAGGAGTGATGGGTGGAAATTTATTTTTGAAAGAACACAAAAACATGAGACAGATGGAGTAAAATGTATTATACTATACTAATTTTGAAATCACCTGGGGAAGAATAGAAGTGAAAAGTGGGACATTGACAGTATTCCCAACCCTAACTCCCCACCCTCACCCTGCAGGCAGCAATAGGAAAAATCATTGCTGTCTCACCTCTATTGCCGCTTCGTAAATCAGATGTCCGGTGTGCCATTGAGTCATCAATCCTAACACTCACCCCATTCTCATATACTGTACCCATCTCAGCTTATTTACTTATGGTATGGGGTGATTGTTAAAGCTGAGAACTCCAATGCACACCCGACGTCTGATCTGTGAAAACGCAGGAGAGGTGAAACTGCAATGGTTTTTCCTGTTACTGCCTGAAGGGTGGGGTTGAGGAGTTAGGGTTGGAAATCCTATCACCCTGTTTCCTGACTTTTTTTGGCATTAAGCCACCCTGACTGGTGACATAACGTAGATTTTGCAAAGAAGTTCCTTTCTTTTTGAGATAGTAGAATCATATACTCATTCATACAGGACCCTATGGGACCTGCGTGAACAGATGCATCCATGTAGGGGCTGTTAGCTACCATCCATGAATGAGATGGTAAACTGAGGTCCCTTCTGTCCATCACTGGTGGTTGCATAGGCAGAGGTTAAATATGCTATGACACAGTCAGCCTGGTATTGCTACAGCTCCTTATGCCGGCAACCTGAGTTCATGAATGGACTTGGGTCACTCACGGACTGGCCAGGGAGGGAGGATTAAGGGTCCTTAGGATGACTCTCCTCTCTTCTGTGTCATGCTCCTCACGCACCACCCAAAGGAGGCTGGATGATAGTGGAGACAGGATGCACTCACTTGAGGAGGGCCCCCTTGGTGCTGATATGTGCATGTGCACCTCTGCAGATGCACATGGTGTACCATTGTACATTGGCAACCCTCATGGGTGAAAATCTAGGGCAACCCCCTCGAGCACAGCAGTATGATAACCTGGTCCCTGGCATTAATGTGCCAATGGCTAAAAAAACTCCATATCTGGACTTTGCTGTGGAGGGGCTTGGCTGCACCTGGTGGCCCAGGCATTTGGTGTGGGAATCTATGTTAGATCATGCAAAGAGATGAGTCCTAGTAATGGTGAGAGCTGGACTGCATGGACCAAAAGCAGAAGTAGCAGGTTGGGGACAAGGTGCATAAACAAATAAAATAAAATTAGCCTTGACATGATTTTAAAAGAGTGGGAGTGGGGACAACTTGAGTGTCTTAGTTATATGTACATAGCTGTAGCATTCCTTTTTCCAGTAAGACCTTGCACTACCTGACCTCACTCAAATTTGTAAAGTTCTCTGAGATGCATTTAAGCTTCTGCTAACCAAATTCTTCTGTTTTATTATGCACAAAATTAATTCAGTCTGCATTGTACTAAGGAAAATAAAATGTATTTCAATTAATAAACTATACACAAACCATAATTCAATTATAATATTCTTATGGTTCTTGAAATTAATTCAAAAAGGTTATGTAATAACATTTTATATTTCATTATATCTAAGTTTATTAGAAAGGGTTTGCATTTAGGTAGGCCCCTGTGGCATTGGCCTTCACAATTAATAGACTAGATAACAAAGTCATTAAGTAGACAAAGTAAACAATATTCTTTTTTTTCTAAATAGAATTTTATCTATTTCCGTATATTTCATCTTTTACAGACATATGCTTTTTGTAATTGATTATGTAGGCATGGAATGGACTTTTTAGAAATAAAAAATTGTATCTTACATACATGTCAGCGATCCCTCTTCCCTTCTCTCCCTCCCCTACTATGTATAAACTAAAATAATACAATCAATTCAGACTTATTTATTTTATTTTTATTTTATTTGTACATCGGTTTACAACCTTTGAGCCAGAGGCTCATTTCCAAAGGTACCTCGTCACAAAGAGGACAAACACAGTACAACATTTAGGTAGGCCCCTGTGGCATTGGCCTTCACAATTAATAGACTAGATAAAAAAGTCATTAAGTAGACAAAGTAAACACTATTCTTTTTTTTTCTAAATAGAATTTTATCTATTTCCATATATTTCATCTTTTACAGACATATGCTTTTTGTAATTGATTATATAGGCATGGAATGGACTTTTTAGAAATAAAAAATTGTATCTTACATACATGTCAGCGATCCTCTTCCTTCCCTCCCTCCCCTACTATGTATAAACTAAAATAATACAATCAATTCAGACTTATTTATTTTATTTTTATTTTATTTGTACATCGGTTTACAACCTTTGAGCCAGAGGCTCATTTCCAAAGGTACCTCGTCACAAAGAGGACAAACACAGTACAACATTTAGTACATCATTGTAGATTACAGCTTTTTACATCATTGCGGTCACAGTTTAGGCAGATATATGCAGTAATGACTTTGTTACAATAACAGTGTTACAGGTTGGCATTCACAGGTTATTACAGTTATTTGGATAAGATTGAGAGATAAGCATACATTAGAAAAGTAGACAATTAGACTTGAGCAGATACTGCTAGGTCAGTAAAAACAGGTGGATATGGGACAGGATAGGTGATAAGTTGGGGGTGAGCCACTCTGGGAGTTTTGTCAGTTTTTGATGTGGAGCTACTCAGAGAGTTTTGTCGGGTACAAAGAGCTGGGACACCTACGGCCAGGGATAAGCACAGCTATGCATGTTAAATAGCTGACTTCAAAGCGCAGTTTTGAAGCAGGAGATTGTACGGGTATCGGTGATGGAGCTGGGGAGAGTGTTGTACCAGGAGGGGGCTCTGTAACAGAAGGACCGTTGACCATGTGTAGTCCTGGTCCTAGGGACAAACAGGGTGGCCTTGGAGGAGCTACAAATTTGGACTAAGGTTTGAGCTAGGTGGATAGAGGCTGTCAGACCAGGAGGGGATAGTCCAAGGAGAGTTTTTTTAGTTATGAGGCAGGTTTGGTATCTGAGCCGCTCGTCCAGGTTAAGCAGCTTAGCCAAGTCATATAGCTGGCAGGTATGGGTTAATCTAGTGGCTCCCGTGATTAATCTACAGGCCTTATTCAAGGAGAGTCGGATTTTATTGAGGGCGGTCGTGTCCACGGCACCATAGACAGGCAGGCCATAGTCCACAAGGGACATGATTGAGGAGGTGACTGCTAGTCGGAGGGTGTCAGGGGGGAGGCAGTGCTTGTAGCGGTAAAGGATACCTAGCTGTGTATTTGTAGCTGAGGCTAGAGTATTAATGTGATCATGGAAAGTGAGGGCTGAGTCAAAGGAGATCCCGAGGTACTTGTACAGGTGAACTTCATCGAGAGGATGCTTAGAGCCAGGGAGGATGCGGAGTGGGAAATTACTGAATTTGTTTTGGGGATGGCCAAAGAGCATGGTTTTGGTTTTTTTTAGATTGATTACAAGTCTGTGTTTTGAACCAGGCTTCAGCATCATTGAAGGCCAGTTGTAAGGTGTCTTGAAGGGAGATGGGGTTCGTGTGGCAAAGATGACGGCATCATCTGCGCATACAACAGGATTTACCCGCAAGCTCTGGGCATGGTATTGAGTTATAGTGAGAAGAGAAGTGGACCAAGGATGGAACCCTGGGGACACCGGATCAGATAGGACATGTATTGGAGAGGGTCCCATTAATTTTAACACGCTGAGAGCGGTCAGACAAGTAGCTGGAGCACCAGGAGACCGGGCCGGTGGCAAATCCGGTGCGGTTGAGGGCGTCCAACAGGAGGGGTTGGGAGACAGTGTCGAAAGCCTTTGAGAGGTCAATAAACACTGCCCCCGCTAGCGAGCCAGAGTTCAGGGAGGAATGAAGAAAATTTGAGAACTCAATAAGGGCAGTGCTGGTACTGTGACCTGCACGGAATCCATGTTGTTCATGGCAGAGAATGTTGTATTTGGGCAGGTAATCTGTGATTTGGGTAGCCACCAATTTTTCTAGGGCTTTGGAGAGGGGTGGGAGGATGGATATTGGCCGGTAATTCCCGGCTGATGACCTGTCACCTCCTTTGTGTATGGGCATGACTGTGGCTGTTTTTCAGGCTGTAGGGAATTGCCCCAGGCAGAGGGACTTATTGAGCAGGGTAGTTAGGGGGGCAAGGACCTGGTCCAGGACACGGCAGAGGATACTGGGGTCCAGGGAGTCACTGCCAATATTATTGCTCTTAGAGCTTGAAGCAGGTGTGGCCTAGCCTCCGGGGAGTCACCTCGTGTAAGTGGAAGCTGGATATTGAAAGTCAGGGCAGGTAGGGCTGATGGAGGGTCAAAGAAGTCTCTGGGGATGACCGAACTAAGGTCTGTGAAGGATGTGTTGAGAAAGTTGGCTATGTGGGTAGGGTCGGTGGAGATAGAGCCTTCAATGGTGATCTGAGAGGGGGGAGGAGAGCGCACACTCCCATTTAGTTGTTTAATGTTGTCCCAAAAGGTTCTGGCGCTCCCCCAGGAGGAGGTAAGTGCAGCCTGATAGTGATCGACTTTTGCTTTCCTGATGGCCCATGTGCATTTGTTTCTAGCGGCATTGTAGGCCTGTCTGTCCGCAGCACGGCCTGTTTCAGAGGCCAGGTGCCACAGGTTATCCCTGTGTTTGAGCAGTTGCAGCAGGGACAGGGTAATCCAGGGGGCATTACGAACTTTGGTGCGGATTGCTGTAATGGGAGCGAAAATGTCACAGGCTTTATTGAAGGTTTGGGTGAAGAAGGTAAGGGTGGAATCTATATCAGGGGCATGGAGTAAGGGATACCAGTTAATTTGGGCAAGATGTAGCTTAAGGCCTTTTAGTCCACCTGGTCTGCGGCACCGACGTAGAGTGGGATGAGCCATGGGTTTGAGAGTGGGGATGACCCAGCGGAAAATGATAGGAGAGTGTTCACTAATAGAATCCGGAAGGACCTGAGTATCATGGATTTGCTGAGGGCGGTTGGTGATGACCACATCTAGCAGGGTGCTGGTACCTTTCTTTGTGTTAACTCTGGTGGGTTGGGAGACTAGTTGGGACATGTCTATGGCTGCGAATGAGTCACAGGTGGTGTCGGCGGATGAGCTGAGCCAGTTAACATTCAGGTCACCCACAAGGATTTGGTCAGCTGTGTGAGGTAGGGTTGAAAGATATTCAGTTAGCGAAGCCAGTGCCAAAGTTTGGTTTTTGGGGGGAATGTAGGCAGCAGTGAGATAGAGGGAACCCCTGGAGGAGTCGGAAGTCAGTTTGAGAGTTAGTGCCTGCGCCCTGTGGGCGAGAATAGGGGCAGAGAGTGTCAGTCCAGAGAGATAGTCCCTGGTGTATATCGCACAACCCCCACCTCTTCTACCAACACGATCCTCACGGTAGAGGGAGTACCCTGGAATAGTGACAAACGAGTCTGGAGTGGATTTTGATAGCCAGGTTTCCACCAGCGTAATGACATCTGGCCTATGCAAGGTGACCCAACATTGGAGGGAATCTAGTTTTTTCAACAGGCTGCATATATTCATAGATGCAATGCAGAGCCAGGGTGACCCTGTAGGAGGTTTTGAGGGAGCTGGGCCAGGTTTTGGATGAATATTGCCTGTCAGGAGTAGTAGTATAACCACAGCCCTGGCCAGGGGACTGTAGAGGGTGAGCTTTCGATAAGTATGCCATGGGGAGGGGGGTGCTTTTGGGCACAAGGGGTGGGCAGGGTTTTCCAGGCTGTGAAAGTGAGGAGGATAAGTCTCCAGTGGGCGCCTGAGGAAGTAGTAGGGAGAGGACGGGGAAGGGTGTTGACGACTGGGGCAGATGATGAGAGTAGAGTGTGGTTGGGATAGCTCCAGGATAATAGCAGGATCAGGTGCCATTGTGCCTGGGGGAGAATTAGGTTGGTGAGACAATGGTGCCAGTGTGAGGATGATAGGGAGGCATTGTAGTAAGCGGGCTAACATATTGCTTGTGGTTGCAGTAGGGTGGTAGGTTGAAGTTGTTTTGTGTCATTCAGCAAGTATGGATGCCACTTTGGAATAGTGGTAGTGACACTGACTCTGGTGGCCAGGGTACCCGGTTCAAGACCAATTCAGGGCAGTTGGTCACAGGACCTAGGTGAGAGCCGTGCTCCACGGTCTGGGGCCAGGACACAGGGTATGTTTGGGACCAAACAAGGGGTGTGTAATAGTGACTCCTAGTGGCCACTCAATGAAGGATCAGCGGTGATGGCAGGAGGTCCAGTCAGGATTTAGGACAGCATCAGGTGTGGGAGGGGCAGTGGGCAGAGCCTCTGTAGTTGAGGAAGACAGGAAGAGGGATAGGTAATTTGGAGTGATCCAATAAAGGTGGTCAACTAGCATGGGCTAGGGGGTGGAAAGGAGGGGATAGGAGTAGGCTAGTTAAGGATTGGGTGTGGTGGTGGAGGTGGAGAGGGTAGAGGGCTGAGGGAGAAGGTAAGGGAAGGGATAGGTAGTTAGCAGGCTCCAAGAATAACAGGGGGGGGGCTTTCTGAGAATAGAGGAGCTAGAGGCAGTAACAAAGTGTCCCTCTAGTGGCAGGCAGGTATAACCTGCAAAAGGGAAAATGGGGACTTAGTATTTCAACCAGCAGGAAGTGATGTCATCAGGCAGGGCCTATAAAATAAGGGACGACCCTGGGTGGGCAGGGCAGTCAATGTGCGCAGCGTGTCAGTGGGCTAACCCCCCTCACAAGGGTGCTGGTAGAGGTTGTTGTAATTACCTCTGCTAGGCACCACTGAGTATTTCAGCTCCAGGGAGCTCTGATGTTTCGGGCAGGCAGCTGGCTGTTTCTGGGCTACAGGGAGAACAGTGGGCCTATATTGCAGGGAAACAAAAGATCCTGATTAGTATGCAGCGGGAGGACCGGAGTAATGGGGGAAATAATTCCAATAAAGTTTTCCAAGATATAGTATCATTGCTATCTTTTTCATCAATTACATATGCAGTCTCTTCCATTAATAACATTTCCTTGTAAAAGTAGCAACACTCTCCATCTATTTGGTATGGGAAGATTGTGTTGTTCCAGTTTTTCAATATTAACCTCTTCAAAGCCAGGGTTCCTAGAAAAAAATCATTTCTTGTTGCTTGGTAAGGTTAAGAGACTCAGGGCCAGATATTCAAAACTTTGCGCCGGGCAAAAACCATTTGCACAGGTTTAATGCAGGATTAGCGTGGGTCTGCTATATTCAAAAGGTCAAATAGCACGGGCAAACTGCATTAGTGCTGGGCAAAATCATAATGTATGCAAGGGGCAAACTGACATGAATACAGGTGCAGTGGTATATTCAGCGATTAGCGCCGCGCAAAGTGGTTTTGTGCAACTTAGTGTGACACTTAGTGCGGTACACATTACCGGCCAGGAAAAGCTTGTCTTAACCCTGGGCAATCAGCTTTGCAAGACACATTGGCTTTGTGCGGTGTTTGCGTGGCTCTTGTATGGCTTTGTGTAACCCTAACAAATAAATATGACACATAGACAAAGCCAAACATAGAGGAATCATGCTGCTAACTGATGGCATCACAATGATGGCATCATCTGCCACCAGTCCTAGTCATGCCAGGCAGTAAGTGGTGACCCTGCTGCCAGTGGACAGCATAGCAGTGTGGCCATACAGCACACACCTGCAGACCACACTTCTGTGGACACCAGCAGATGCCTGCACACACATGCAACACTGTGGGCATGAAGGATATTGAGGGGAGAGTGTATGGGTGGCCAGGCTGTGCCACAGACCAGGTGTGGCCACAAGGCTGGGACATATCATGCAGTGCACATGGGCCAGTATTGGGAATACCCCAACACCAGTGTGCCTTTGTGATAATATATGCCCCCCCCGGGCCACATACCGCACAGCTGTACAACTGCCAAAGCACACAAAGTCGGACATGTATATGTCACTGTGAGCATCCCATGCCAGAGGTGCAGCATCTGTGGGTCACACAACAGCATAACAGTAATGTCCACTGCCAGTAAACACCTGCAGATTGGGACTCTCACTGTGTATAGTGCAGTCATCATCACTGCCCTACACACCATAGGCATTGCTGAGTCCACACGCTACTGGCCCCCTTGCTACTGCAGTGTCTGCTGTGCACTGTAGCATGACCTACAGTGTGACAGTTGCATGCAGCACCACCACCATCTGTGCCTATGCTGTGTTGTCCCAGTACAGCTGAATACAGCAGTGCATGTGAACATACAGTATTCAAAACTGTATAATATTCCCCAAACTCTTTGTGCAGTGCTAACACGTTTGCACGGGTTTAGCGCAGGGCTAAACCGTTAGCCCAGTGCAAACTGAATGCAAATCAGGGCATAATGAGATGCTAATCTGGATGTTTGCCCAGAGACTACCTAAGTAGGCTCATTTGCATGTCACTTTTGAATATGGCAAAATTTAGCGCCGGGCAAACGTGTTTGCACTGGGCTAATGGGTGTAGCCTCAGCTAAACCATGCAAAATGTATTAGCACTGCGCAACAGTTAGGAGAATATTTTACAGTTTTGCACACTGTACTTTCACATACACTGCTGCCTGCAGCTGTACTGGGTCCACGCATTTGCTAGCACACACATTGGCCACATAGTTCACCTCTATCTACCTTCACATCACTGTGCACTGTGTTGCTGTTGTGGTTTGCACTTCCTGGTTGCCATATTCAGAGCTGTCTTATTCCAGGGCTAAGTTTGCCCTGCACTTCCAGCCCAGTTTGCCCAGCCTCATTCCCATGCTATAATCAGTAGCTGTTTGCCCTGGGCAATTCCTTTTGAATATGGCTTGCTTTGTGCACCGGGCTAAGTTTGTCTGCCGGGCAGTGCTAATTTAGCCCTGGGGCAAAGTTTTGAATATCTGGCCCTCTATGTCATTAACTATAACTACTTGAGGAGTATTAGGTAAAATAATACCCATTTGGTCTGATAAAAGAGATATTATTTTAGTCCACCATTTCACAATATGTTGACAACTCCAGAAGTAGTGTAATAAATCTGTCCTTTGCCCACATCCATGCCAGCAAATGTCTGAATACATGGAATTAATTGTCTGTATCTTTACTGGTGTCAGATATGCTCTATTAATTATTTTAAATTGTATTGATTTATTTTTAGCTGAAATTAGATATTTATTAACCATAATCAGTTGTCTCCACCAGTCATTATCACAAAATTTATATCCTAGTTCTTTTTGTCATGATTTTTGTTGTGTTATTATACTTGTTTATTCTTAGTAATTATTCATTTGTAGCACTTTGATAGAGTTTTTTACTAATTTGGTTTATCCATTCTTGATCATTATGTAAATGTAGTGAGAAATCTGGTCCTTTGATTGACCATAGGTTACATAGTTCTTTAAATTTCTTGTGTACTGCATAATAGGCTAAATAATAGGGCTGTGCGAAATTTAAATTCCACTGGCGTAATGTTTGAGAAATGCAGAATTCACTTCCATGAAGTTCCTCAAAAAATGGAGGAAATTTTCATGAAATTCTGCCTTAAACTGGGAATTTTGTGATGTAGTGCGGAACAATATGGTGAACTGTTTAAAATATTTCCATGGAAATGATTGCCTTTTTCTTTTATTTATCAGTCAAAAAGACCGATGTAACTGGGACCCTGGGACCAAAACTGTGAAGTTGATATATTAGTGTAACTGGGAGGAGAAATTGAATAACTGGGAGGTGACACTGCTGCAACTGATACTGGTGGAATTGGGAGCAGAAACTGGTGTAACTGGGATGAGATAGATATAATAAGCTATGGTAAAATATGTGTAAGTTTGAATACTGTGGGATGCGCTAGCAGAACTGTGAGGAGAAACTATTCCAGCTGGGATAAGACACTGCCAGGGTGCAAAATTCCTACTTTAGGTGCCCCAAGGCAAGCACATTTGCCTAAAGACATCTACAGCTCCTCAGTGCCTGCCCACTTGGGCAACTGAGGCATTAGTGCTAATGTATCTTCATTTGTTTCTCCTTTACACATACCTTATTTTTTTATCTTCCCAGCCCACCCCATCCCCAAGTGCCTGAGCCATCTGTGATGGTGCAGCATTAGCATTGCATGACTAAAGGACTAACTTCATGAGAGCAGTTACCCTTAGGTGTAGTGGAGAGACCAGGACCAGGAAGGAGCAGTGTGGTGGAGAGTGTGTCATGTGACCACACAGTCTGTGCACCGAGAATCATGCTGACTCAGTGACACAGCTTGTGTCACATGACAGGTGCTTTCACTAGGCATTAGATGGTGTGGAGACATTAATTGGTTGCTGCTAGCAACTGAACCTTCCCCCAAGAAGTGTTGGTGAGTGCTATTCAGCCCATCAGAACATGTTGTGGTGTGGAGTTGAACTGGTTGTCAGAGCAGCAGACAGCACACAGAAAATGTCTCTTTAAGGGCTTTAAAGTGGTAGTTGCAAACAATTATTTTAAGGGCTACTGATATGGTGTTTTAGGGACTCTCACCAGTACAGCATAATATATAGTTAAAAGCCCTTTCAAGGACTTGGAGATAAATAATTATAAGGACCTACTGTATCAGGGCAAGCAAGCATCAAATTAATTTTAAAAAGCCCTTTTTAGGGCTTGGGAGCTAACTAGAGTCCTCTTAAGTACTAGAGGCATGCAGGCAGAAGAAAAATCATAAAAAAAACTTTTCATATATTAGGGAATGCAGGCTTCTATTACGTCCATTTTCAGGGCTTGCAGGCTAGTGAGTCCTTTAAGTAACTGAGTGCATGCAGACAGGAAGGTGAAAAATCATTACAAAAAAATAAAAAAAAAAACTTTTCTGGGCTTTTGGAGCTAAGGTCTTATTAAGAAATGCAGGCTGGCATTAAAGTCCTCATCAGGGCCTGGCAGCTATCAGGTCCTTTTAAGGTCAAAGGGCACACAGACTGGCCATATTTGCAGCTCCATCTTTTGTGCCCCTCTCTCCATGCACCACTGCTCTCTCTCTACCTTTCCCTTCTTTGGCTTCCCCCTCTAGCCTGACTCTCCTACTTCCTGGCCCGGACCATTGGGGATGCCATCCACTGCTCCTCCCACTCCCCTCTATCTCATCTAGTCTGCCCCAAGACTCATAGCTGCAATCTCTGCCACTCATCCCACCTCCAACTTGTCCATCCACATATTGCCACCCCGATGGGTCAAAGGGCCTTCTCCATTGCTGGGCCCTCACTCTGGAAAGACCTCTCTCTTCCCCCAACTGCATTCCATCAACTCCCTGCTAAATTTACATACCCTACTAAAAATTCACTTCCTGTTCTCCGTGACCTGTTACTGTCCCCAGTCTACTGGTGCTCCTGTGCAATCTATCAAGGCCTCCATTGCCCCCTGCCATCTTCTTCTTCTTCTTCTTCTTCTTCTTCTTCTTCTTCTTCTTCTTCTTCTTCTACCTAAGGACTGGCTTGCTGGCCAGCACTCTGCACAACAGTCATCTGCCTGCTACCTGCAAAATGTAAATGTACCCATAAATTATATTTTGTAAATAGTATGTATATTTTTTGTTTGATACTACTCTTTACCTGTCAATGTTTACTCTGAGCTGCAGCTATTGCTGCCAAACACTGTGTAGTTACTAGATCCATGCTGCCTGCTATTTGTTACTGTAGAACACTGTGTATTTACCTGTCCTTACTGTGGTCTTTCTGTAAGTGCCAGTCTCTGGCCCAGGCCATGCATGAAAAAGTCTTTGGCTCAGTGCACCAATCCTGTTAACAAAGGAATAAATAAATACATTTCAAATAAAAAATAAAATTCCCTTTTAAGAGCTTGAAGATAAATAAGTTATTTTAATGACATTTGGGGCATGCTACAGTTATTTAAAAAGAGCTTTTGAGGAAAATAATTATTTTAAAAATGCCACTTTACATGACTACCCGATCTCCATGGAGGGTGGCCATTGCAGGTAGGAGTACAGGGAACTGGGTGTGCTTTGTGAGTTCCTGAAAAAGACAGGTGTGAGAGACAGGAAGGGATTATAAAGAGAAAGTTAAAATGTAGTGGCATATGTAAACCTCAGTATATCCTGCAAACTGTGGATTCCTCTTTAAGTGTTCAGGTAAAAACTTATATTTTATTCACTACTGCTGCTTCAACTGCATTCACCTCCATAAGTACCCAACATCTCCTGTGTCCAGCATTAGTGCTGTAAATGCTGTCTCAGGTTTGCCTGAATTGTGTTTGTGCCTGACTTAGAAAACACTGCCTTTTGGTTTAGGGTTACATCCTGTTCTACAAAAAACTAACAATACTGATGCTGGTTCCAGCTGACTGAGCCCTCCCCGAAAATTGTGGGAACATTTGTCACTAAGCAGAGGGTGCCACCTCCATGCCCACCACCACCACCATTGCTTGACAATGAACACATCTTTGTCCCCACATTTCTGTCACCACAATATCAATTTTCTCTCATTACCCACAAGTGCACAACCAAATAAGTATCTCAGAACATCTAAAACCAATAAGCTTACAATTACATCGCAGAAACACACTGCAAAAATCATCAGAGATTTCACCAAAAAAATTCACACATACATGCCACAAAGTGCTTTGAAAGACAGTATAGCTATTTGATTTACAAAAGAAAGTTGCAAAGAGCTACAGATGTTTCTTCTTCAACACCTGCTGTTAAACTTCCCAGCAGAGTAGGAGGAGCAGTGACTTGGAAGGGCGAGGGAGGGAGAGAGAGAGAGAGAGAGAGAGAGAGAGAGAGAGAGAAATAGAGAGTTGCTATAGCAACTCACACTTTGACCCATAGATTCTTACCTAATCAAAAAAAGATCAGGGAAGGCATTGATTGTGTGCTCCATGGAAAATGTTAGCAAATGACAGACTTTTGGGATGTACCGCAGAATTTTTGATGAAATTACAGTAAATTACAGCTTTGAATTATACCATATAAAATCTAACTTTGGACAAGAGGGTCAGTATCACTAAAGAAAGAGACAGTAACGGTAAGAAACAGTGCTTTGGCAATTCAATTCATGCCTAAATTAATGAAATCACATGACTACATACCTTGCGGAATACATTTTCTGCAAATTACACCTCTGAACTGCGTTTTTTTGTGTAATAAATATTTTCCGCAGTTCATTACATATTTTCCACAGTACATTTAATTATTGGAGAGATCCGGTGAAAATTCTGCTGAAAATGTGAATTTTGCCAAAGGCGAATCTCTGACAAAATTCTGCAGAAATTGCATAATTCTGCAAATTTTTCATGGAAGTGGAATCCACAATTTTCACCCAGCCATACCAAATAATTACTCATCCTAATATCTAGAAATGTTTCCTGAAAGTGTAGGTATGATGGAAATGTATTCTGTATAAGTAACTGATTCCAAGTCTTAATCTCCTTTTTGTCATATATTCAAACCAGTTGTTAGATTGCTTTTATCCTGTATCCATTATGGGGAAAATTAATTTTGGGACATTATCAAGGCCAAATCTATCTCTGGCTATTCATGTGTAGATACAAATTTGTTTCAGAGAGTTAGATTTTTTAATAATTGGTCATTTTTTATCAAATAATATCAGCTGGGTCAAGTTTTAGACCTTGTTTTAACACAATTTGGTGAAGTATGAAACTCTCTTTGAGTATTCCCATAAAACCAGTTCCACATATTGAGTACTGTCTGGGCTAATATATATGTATAAGGGTCTGGATAACCCAACTCTCTCAGTTTAGTAGGCTTAGAGACTATTGAACAAGCTATATGGGATCCCCCCTCACCATAAACATTTTTGGAAAATCCTTTCCATATCTTGGAACCATTTGGTTGTTGGTACCCCCAGAATACCTTGTGTAACATATATAATTTCAGGTAGAACCATCATTTGTGTAGTCTGTGATCTCCCCCAGAGTGAAAGTGAAAGTTTTTCCCATAGTTAATCTTTAATTTTTGCTTGGCTATATTATAATTATATTTAATGGTTTTTTGCATACCTGAGTTTAGATAAATTACCAAATATAGTATTTGTTGAACTTTGGTAAACATATTCAAATTAATAAATTCAGGATCCAAGCTATAATTATTAATTGGCATAATCATTGTTTTTGATAGTTTGATTGATAGCCTGATAATTGCGAGAACTCTTCAATAATATCTAATAATGTTTGTATAGATTTTTGCAAGTTTTTAATAATTAATAAAGTGTCATCTGCGAAGGACCTAATCTTGTGTTCTCTATTTACTGCTTTTATTCCCTGAATACCTTGACTATTTCTAATTTTTGTAAGCCATGGTTCAATTATCATAATAAATAGTGGTGAGAGTGGACAGCACTGTCTGACCCCATTATTGATTTTGAAATGTCTGGATGTAGATACATTTATTATGAGAGCAGGTCTGGGTTTGCTATATAGTTGTTTAATAAAATTCAAATACTGTATCAGTATTTGCTATTTATTTAGTACCTCAAACATATATGGTCTTTGTATCAGATCAAATGCCTTGGTGGCATCTAGAGCCAAGGCATAAATATTTCCTTTTTTATGCTGAGGTATTCTATTAACATTTGAACTCTCCTTATTGCTGAGGCTATTGTTCTCTGTGGTACAAAACCCACTTGATCTTCATGGATCACCAGTGGGACCCCCCATGAATCTTGTAGCAGTTGTTTTATATATTATTTTAATATCTGAATTAAGGAGTGAAATGGGTCTGTAATTTGCAATATGCTCATAATATTTATTCTCTTTATGTCAAAGAATTATCAGTGCTTTGCCATGGTCTCGAGGAGGTTCTCACTGCCCTCCATGAGTTCTTGAAAAATTTTATGTAACCAGTGGTGCTAGTTCTTGTGAAAACATATGAAAAAATTCATTTATGAGTCATCACTCTTGTTTTTTGAGAGTGATTTAATGGTGTCCAGTAGTTCTTCCACCATTATGGGGTATTGTTTATTGGGAATTGGGGTAAGACCATCCCTTTCCAGAATTCTTGGAATTTACCTAGATTAAAACTAAATTCCCGTTGGTACAAGTTTTTATAATAATCAGTAGCTATCTGCTGTATTGAAATATATTCTGTTTTAGTATTCCCTTGGTTGTCCAGTAAAGCTGAGATTTTTTTTGTTTCCTATTTTTCAATAGGTTAGCAAAAAGCTTCCTTGATTTATCTCTGTGGAGATACTGGACACCCTTAATCCTCTTTAAATGTTTAATGTTTTCTTTTGTTGTAAAATGTTGTATTTGAACTTTGCAATCATACCATTCCTGAATATTTTTTTTCATAATCTATTCACAAAAGCTCATCAAGTTTTATTTTCCTTTTTTCCAAAAGTTTAAAATTTGTTGTTTTTATTCTGGAAATATCATGTTTGGAATGATATAATTTTGCCTCTTATTACACATTTAAAGGCATCCCATATTTTTGTAATATGTTATTGAGGCGTCCAATTCAGATCCCAAAATTATTTTAATTTATTACTGATCTTTTCTTGAAACTTAGGAGTTTTAAATATTTTGTTATTCATAATCCATCTTAGCCTAGTCTTTTTTGTGGTATATTCCATATGTATAATTAATTCTATTGCTGCATGGTCCGATTGGATAATCAAGCAGATTGTTGTAGTAAAAATCTGTGGAATTAGGTTTTTTGAATAAAAAATATAATTTATTCCAGAGAAATTGTGATTTTTTTTATGATCAGTGTGTGTATATTCGTTCATTCTAGGATTTAAGTCTCCAAGGATCCATTAAGTGGTGATGTTCAAGAAAATCTTTCAATAACTTTGCAGTCTTAATATTTTCCTTTGTTATATTATTTTCTTATCTTTCCCTGGGTCCAAGAGGGCATTAAATCTCCCATTAACATAACTTGGTCTGCCTCTATCTCATTTAAGCCATCGGTTGTTAGTGCCAAAAATTGTGAACATTCTATAAAAGGGATATATATTGATTCCATTGTTAATATGAGATTATTATTAATTAGTGCTTTTATTTATATTATCCTGCCCTCTTGATCATGTCATTCTTTTATTAACTTGAAGGGTAATTTTTTTTTTCTGATCAAAATAGCAGTTCCTCTTGCCCTCCTGTGCCCAGGGAGGAAAAGGGTATGACTGACCCAATTCCTTGTTAATTTATTTGATTCTAGAAAATCCTGATGGGTTTCTTGCAGCACTATTATCTTAGCTTTCAGTTTAATACAGAATCTTGGGATGCTGGATCTTTTTTATGGGGGGTATTAAGCCCATTCACATTGAGCGATATCAATTTAATGTCTCTCAAGTTAGTCATTTAAATTCTGGTAAAAAGATATAGGTTACCCTTATGACATATAAATAATTAAAATGTAGTGCATATTCCTCTTTTTTCCCTGTAAGAAAAACAAAACTTGGCTTATCTCCCCTTCTAGTAGCTAAAGTCATTCTTATTTCCCCCAACAAAAAAAGATCCTGTATCCCCCATTTCTTCTCAAGTTTCTGTACATACACTTGAATTAGAGTTACCGCTACAACTCTGCCATTTTTCTCTCCATTTCATGACAATATTTATTTGTTCCTTAAAGTACTCTCCTGTGCCTAGTTAGGCACTCCTTCCCTCTTACAAAACAAAATGACCCCCCCTCCCTGACCTAAGCATATCCTATAATGCACAACAGCTGACAAACTGAAATTCAATCAAAACATTTAGTAACTAAGTATCTCAGTTTTTTTGTTGCTTCTTCTGGTGATGAAGAAATGTGTGGGTACCCATCAATCATTATTTTCAGTTTAACTGGATAAATTAAGGATGCCTTAATATTATTCTCCCACAGCTTTTTTAACATGTTGTATTTTTTCCTCTCCTGCACCAGCTCGGTAGGTAAATAATTGAAAATAGGGATATTATACAATGGCAAAAAAAAGTCTCGGACTCTGATTGGTCAGTGTGGGACTGGACCCGTAGTGTTATCCTGGCATAACACCAAGGATCTAGTCACATCACACTTATGACCGCATTAAATATTTTAAAAAAAAATTGATCCCCAGACCCCAGCTGTCTCTCCGTTAAGATGTAATGCTGCTCACTGACAATGTACGCTTCCCACCTGCCGTCAACACACTCATCAGGTACAAGTCACAAAGAAAACTACTAGTTTTCCCTCACAGTCCTTTTGTATTGTATTGTACAAAACAACTGTACTGGGAGAATCAGAAGCACAATGCAGCTCAGAATAACCAAACAAGGTGAGGTGGGCTCCTTACCGCGCAAGTTTCAAAGTACAAAAAAAAATGTTTCTCATAGGAGCAGGACAGACGCTAGACTGCTGCAGTTTCAAGTTAGGAATAAAAGTATCAAAATAACACTTACTCAGCTTTCTTCTCATGAACCTGCTTCACATAATCCAATTATGCCCAGTATTTCTTCCTTGTTTCAGGTGAAAAAAACACAGAGCGTCCCGAGTACTGTTAGAGGAACTGGAAACATCCTGCCACCCTGCTCCCACTCCATATTAAAATTAATTTAAAGCCTCAGTGCTGTTCTTCCAGTACAGTTGGCATATCTTAAACCAAAATTAAGAGAAGCAATCTACCCCCTCTAAAAAGAAAGAATAAGTGAAATGCAGTGTACATTTCTCCACATACGCTCCATTAGTTCTGGATGCCGACTACTGCAGGAATAGCTGAAGCTAGTCACACTGATGACTGGCAACAACCTAGTCACTTTATTAACATCTAAATTTAAGATCTTCTTCTTCTTCTATCTGAGTACACATTAAAACATACAACCCGTGGTGGGGGTGGGGGTAGCAGAACAAGTAGTAAGGAAGGTGGAATACAAGGCACAGTCACACTCAAAACAACACTTCCACCTATTGTACCAATAAAAACATAATACACACTATTTTTTCTATAAGTATACCTACCTTTTTTAAAAAAATAACTGAAGAATGCAGCTTAAATAAAGGTTTTTATAATTGTCTTCACTTTGTTTTTAAAATGAGCTATTGTATAATAGGAATAATGCACTCCAGGGTGTCTGTCGTGCTGGGATAATGCCACACCTGGGGCACTGGATGATCCTGACCTGCAGCCTTGTGCCCAACCACCCTAGGTGTGGCATTATCCCAGCATGACACACACCGTGTTGTGCATTATTCCTTCATTGGCACTCATAATCTCAGTTATTTTTTTCTTATATACTGCTGACATAATAGCTTCCTTATCTTCTGATCTATAGAATTTGACAATGATTGGATTTGGTGGGCCTTGAACTTGATTAGATCTAAATGTTCAGTGAATTCTATCCATCTCCAGATGGAGGACTTTAGGGTCTTTTCCAAGAAAATCTGCAACAACTATATTTAAAGTCTCTTTCAATGTTCTTTTTGCATCCCAGGTCTTGGGCACATCTAGGATCCTTATATTTTTGTGCCTAGAGTGTGCTTAAACCTCCAAATGATTAACTTGTCTGGCAATAGGTGCTACCTTATCCTCCAAATTTAATATTATTTGCTGTGCCACGTCTGTTTAATCTTTCAGTTTTTTATTATTGTCTAAAACAAACTGTAAAGACGGTTGGAAAAGTCAATTTTATTTTCCACATCCTGGATTTTTTTCAGTTGATCTTCCATACCTTCCAGGCTGTTTAAGATTATTTTAGCCCATGCTGGGATCTCAGTTTCTTCTCCTGATTTTTCCTCCTGGTGCATCTTTTTTATTATATTTAACTTGTATAGGAGTCTCATGCTGTCTCACTACCTTAGCCAGCTCCTTATCTAAATCACTTGTAGAATCCTGTGACTATCTTGTATTTCCCCAATTAGATTTCCTGTTTTTAGTAACCTTCCCCTGTAATTTATTAGTTTCGTTTATGGTTAGAGAAGAAGAGGAGGTAAACGTACCTAAAGTTTCAATAGAGTTGTCTACCTCAAGAGAAATAGTAGCTTGAGTTCAGATATCAACTCTTGTTTATTTCTTAGTGCTATTTCCCCTTTTGAGATTGAGTTTACCTCAAATTCATTAAGTTGCTGGGTTTTTAACTTTCCAGAGTCAGCTTATTTTTGTTCCATCTCCTTTAGCAGTCTCATTTCTACTGAAACTTTTTGGGTTGGGAGCTTGGTTAGCTTCTCTTCCTTCCCTCCTGTTTACTTCTCCCATAATGGTGTTCTCCTTCTGATTATCTGCTCTCATCCATCATGACAAATCCCCTCTTTCTGGACATCCGCAGGCAAAGGTATCCCTGTATTTTCAATTTCTGTAATATCTGGAGGCATTATAGCGTCTGCCATTGTTTCTGATTTCCTCTGTCATCCGTGAGGTTCAGGTCATTACAGCAGCCTCCTGACTAAGGAACAGCAGCATTTACTACTGCTACAGTGGTATTACTTGTGGGGGGAATATCGGTGCTTTGTGATGCACATTTTTGTTTTGTAAAAATGGGAGCTGTAAAGATAGGAGCCATATTCAAGTGCTCTTTAAATACTGGTGTGGGCAGTTTCAACAGGAGGTTAGCCAGGTCTGCAACCATCTTTCCTCCCACCTTTGCCTTTAGCATTTTTTTGAGTTTGCAACTCCAATGATTTAACTGACTTATCTGAAGGTTTAGTTGTCCATTTAAGTTCAGATGCAGGTTTTTTTGGAGACATCATAATTCTGAAACTTCAGAGAAACTTAGAGTACTTTTCTCCATACTATCTATTTCTTCAGTCCCAATAGGAAGATCCATCCATTGTACACATTTAATAAGCTGACTGGCCATAACTGGTAGTGCTCAGGTTGAGGACAGGTGCATGCTAGCATGCCGTGGGGAGCATTTTGCTGGTGCTACTCCATGCAGTGCATCTCTGTCGCCATTTTGGTTTCAGTCTCCCCTTCCTCTCCCATATTGTTAAGACACAGTAAACAATAGTCCTATAAAGGTTACCATGGTGAGGTTTAGTTTCCGTATTTGGGTTTATGACTAAAGTGTGTTCCACTCATCTTCCTTGCCCTCTGCAGCACTGCAGATACAATAAGTCAGCCTGAAGATATACAGTACTTAAGTTAAAACTGTAGCCTCATTTATATGGCAATATTCTTAGGAATGTTATCCTCCACATTACCCCTGGGAACAAGGTTGCTGTCCAGTACTAAGGTTACTAAAGGAAAAATAATATTGGGGTTGAAGCTTTTGCTTGTGTTGTGCTTTATTTTTTTCATTTAGCTTATGTGGACAGTTATAGACATGCTTTTATAGCACAGAAATGTTCTAAACAAATGTTCTTAAATTAAAGGCATTCAGATTTCACAAACAAAATATTCATGCACCATTTTCTTGTTGCTACAAAACCTCTCTGACAGTTGTTACAATTTGCAGTGCAAAGAAGTTTTGACAGTTTTATTTTTCTAGTATAGGTAAAAACTTTGGCACATTGGAAATGTGATAAAAAGTGCAATTCCATGAGTCATAGCTATATTTGCAATTCTTGTAGTTAGCAATAAGAAACAAGCATTTGTCAATGACGAATGTTGATTGCTTTACTCCGTTGAGCTCTCTCACTCCCCCTCTGTCAGTCACTCATTCTGTTTCTGTTGGCGCTGCACGCTGCGCTTTTGTACTGGGCTCCTGTCTGCATTGGCAACTTTGTCTGAACACAAAGAAATCCACAGCTGTCCTAACAGAACTCCGTCGAGGTCACTCAGTCTCCCTCTCTCACGCACTCACTCTGTTTCTCCCGGTACTGCAGGCTGCCCTTTTGTACTGGGCTCCTGCCTCTGATGGCATCTTTGTCTGCCTATAAAGAAATCTGCAGCAGTCCTGACAAAGCTCCGTTGAGCTTGCTCACTCCTCCTCCTCCTCCTCTCTCACCCTCCTCTCTCACTCACTCGTTCCATTTCTGCTGGTGCTGCAGGCTGCCATTTTGTACTGGGCTCCCGCCTGCATTGCTGCCTTTTTCTGCCCACAAAGAAATCTGCAGCAGTCACGATAGAGCTCAGCTGAGCTCGCTCTCTCCCCCTCTCTTAGTCACTCATTCTGTTTCTCTCATTGCTGCAGTCTGCCCTTTTGTAGTGGGCCCCTGCCTGCATTCCTGCCTTTTTCTGCCCACAAAGAAATCCACAGCAGTCCCAACAAAGCTCTGTTGTGGTCACTCACTCCCCTTCCCTCACCCACTCATTCTGTTTCTCCCAGTGCTCAGGCTGCCCTTTTGTACTAGGCTCCTGTGTTGGGGCATTTTTCTGCCCACAAAGAAATCTGCAGCAGTCCCTACAGAGGTCAGTTGAGCTCGGTCACTCCCCCACTCACTCGCTCGATCTTAATCTGTCCCAAACACTGATTTCCGACAGCGACCGTGCTATTCTGTGGCAGGAGTATAAAAAGATATTTAAGCCAGGATGTGAAAAATGACAGCTGTACTGTTCTTAAGGAGGTGTGAAAAAAATGCCAGTGTTGAAAATGTGGCATGAAAATATTACAAATTTGCAAAGTTAAAAGGGTGCATGGAAACAGTTCAATGCACGCTTGTAACACAGTCATTTTATGGACTTCCGTCACCAAATTTTCAACATAGGATTTTAGGACCTCTGTTCATGAAGAGTGTCACTGTTATTTTCTTAATCTGGCCTGAACACTGATTTCCCACAGCAAATGAGCTATTCTGCACCGCAAGTGCGAAAAAACACATTTCAGCGAGGATGTGAAAAATGGCAGCTGTGCTTTCATAAGGAGGTGTGAAAAAATGCCACTGTTGAAAATGTAGCGTGAAAATATTACTGATTTGCGAAGTTACAAAGGTGCATGAAAACTGCACAATGCACACTCATAACAAAGTCATTTTATGGACTTTCATTACTAAATTTTCAGCATAGGCATTTTAGGACCTCTGCTCATGAACAGTGTCACTGTGGATTTCTAAATGTGTCCTGAACAGTGATTTACCACAGCGACCGCATTATTCTGCACTGGAAGTGTGAAAACGCATTTCGGCCAGTATGTGAAAAATGACAGTTGTACTGTTCATAAGGAAGTGTGGGCATATCTACTCATTGCTTTGTCTCCAATCCAGAGATTCTGCTGTAATATAGGACAATGGAGGACCCTGGATGGGAGGGTGGGCAACTCTAAAGTTCCAGCACAGCTCCATTTAGCTCACACACTTAACCTCTCTCACTGTCTCATTCTATTGCTCCCGACGCTGCAGGCTGCCCTTTTGTACTGGACTTCTGCTTGCATTGGCACCTTTTACTACCCACAAAGAAGTTTGCAACAGTCCCGGCACAGCTCCATTGAGTTCACTAACTCCTCCTGTCTCACTCATTCATTCTGTGTCTCCCTGTGCTGCAGGCTTCCCTTTTGTACTGGGCTCCTGCCTGTGCTGGCACCTTTTTCTGCCCACAAAAAAGTTCACAGCTTTCTGACAGAGCTCCGTTGAGGTCACTCACTCCTCCTCTCTCACCCACTCATTCTGTTTCTCCTGGTGCTGCAGGCTGCCCTTTTGTACTGGGCTCCTGCCTCCATTGGCACCTTTTTCTGTCCACAAAGAAATCTTCAGCAGTTCCAACAGAGCTCCATTGAGCTCGCTCACTCCCCCTCTCTTGGTCACTCATTCCATTTCTTCTGGCGCTGCAGGCTGCCCTTTTATACTGGGCTCCTGCCTGCATTGGCACCTTTTACTGCCCACAAAGAAATCCACAGCAGTCCTGATAGAGCTCAGTAGAGCTCACTCAGTCCCCCTCTCTCACTTGTTTGTACTGTTTCTCCAACCGCTGCAGGCTGCCCTTCTGTACTGGGTCCCTAACTGCATTGATACCTTTTTCTTACCACAAAGAAATCTGCAGCAGTCCCAAAAGAGCTTCATTGAGTCTGCTCACTCCCACTCCCTCACTCGCTCTCTCGTTCTGTTTCTCCCACTGCTTCAGGCTGCCCTTTTGTACTGGGCACCTGCGTTGGGGCCTTTTTCTGCCCAGAAAGAAATCCACAGCAGTCTCAACAGAGCTCACTTGAGCTCAGTCACTCCCCCCTCTAACTCACTTGATCTTAATCTGTCCCAAACACTGATTTCCCACAGTGACTTTGCTATTCTGTGGCAGGAGTGCAAAAACATATTATGGCCAGGATGTGAAAAATGACAGCTGTACTGTTCATAAGGACATGTGAAAAAATGCCAGTGTTGAAAATGTGGAAAGAAAATATTACAAATTTGCTAAGTTACAAGGGTGCATGGAAACAGTTCAACGCACACTTGTAACACAGTCATTTTATGTAGTTTTGTCACCACATGTTCAACATAGGGTTTTTAGGACCTCTGCTCATGAACAGTGTCACTGTCATTTTCTTAATTTGTCCTGAACACTGATTTCCCACAGCAACCGCACTATTCTGCGCCGCAAGTGCAAAAACACATTTCGGCCAGGATGTGAAAAATGACAGCTGCATTGTTCATAAGGAGGTGTGAAGAAATGCCAGTGTTGAAAATGTGGCATGAAAATATTACTGATTTGCAAAGTTATAAAGGTGCATGGAAACTGCACAACACATGCTCGTATCACAGTCATTTTATGGACTTTCCTTACCAAATTTTCAACATAGACATTTTAGGACCTCTGCTCATGAACAGTGTCACTGCAGTTTTCTTAATGTGTCCCAACACTGATTTCCCACAGCGACCACACTACTCTGCGCTGGAAGTGAGAAAATGCATTTCAGCCAGGATGTGAAAAAAGACAGTTGTACTGTTCATAAGGAGGTATGGGTGTATCTACTCATTGCTTTCTCTCCACTCCACAGACCCTTCAGTAAAATAGGACCATGGAGGACCCTGGGTGGGAGGGTGGACAACTCCAAAATTCTGACACAGCTCTATTGAGCTCGCACACTTAATCTCTCTCTCTCACTCGCTCATTCTATTTCTGCCAATGCTGCAGGCTGTCCATTTGTACTGGGCTCCTGCTTGCATTGGTGCCTCTTTTTGCCCACAAAGAAATCCACAGCAGTCCTGACACAGCTCCATTGAGTTCACTCACTCCCCCTGTCTCACTCATTCGTTCTGTGTCTCCCCGTGCTGCAGGCTGCCCTTTTGTACTGGGCTCCTGCCTGTGTTGGCACCTTTTTCTGCCCACAAAGAAGTTCACACCTATCTGACAGAGCTCCATTGAGGTCTCACACTCCCCCTCTCTCACTCACTCATTCTGTTTCTCCTGGCGCTGCAGGCTGCCCTTTTTTACTGGGCTCCTGGCTCCATTGGTGCCTTTTTCTGCCCTCAAAGAAATCCACAGCAGTCCCAACAGAGATCCCTTGAGCTCGCTCACTCACCCTCTCTCAGTCACTCGTTCCATTTCTTCCAGCGCTGCAGGTTACCCTTTTGTACGGGGCTCCTGTCTGCATTGGCACCTTTTACTGCCCACAAAGAAATCCACAGCAGTCCTGATAGAGCTCCATTGCGCTCACTCAGTCCCCCACTCTCACTTGCTTGTACTGTTTCTCCCACCACAGCAGGCTGCCCTTTTGTACTGGGCCCCTATCTGCATTGATGCCTTTTTCTGACCACAAAGAAATCTGCAGCAGTCCTGACAGAGCTCCGTTGAGTCTGCTCACTCCACCTCCCTCACTCGCTCTCTCGTTCTGTTTCTCCCACTGCTTCAGGCTGCCTTTTTGCACTGGGCACCTGCGTTGGGGCCTTTTGCTGCCCACAAAGAAATCTGCATGATGTGAAAAATGACAGCTGTACTGTTCATAAGGAGGTGTGAAAAAATGCCAGTGTTGAAAATGTGGCATGAAAATATTAAAAATTTGTTAAGTTACAAGGGTGCATGGAAACAGTTCAATGCACACTTGTAACACAGTCATTTTATGGACTTTTGTCACCACATGTTCAACATAGGGATTTTAAGACCTCTGCTCATGAACAGTGTCACTGTCATGTTTGTAATCTGTCCCAAACACTGATTTCCCACAGCGACCGTGCTATTCTGTGCAGGAAGCACAAAAATAAATTTCGGTCAGGAGGTGCAAAATGACAGCTGTACTGTTCATAAGGAGGTGTGAAAAAATGGCAGTGTTGAAAATCTGGCTTGACAATATTATAAATCTTCGCAGTTACAAGTGTGCATGGAAACTGTGCAACACACACTTGTAACACAGTCATTTGATGGAGTATCATACCCAATTTTCAACATAGGCATTTTAGTACTTCTGCTCATGAACAGTATCACTGTAATTTTCTTAATCTGTCCCAAACACTGATTTCCCACAGCGACCGCGCTATTCTGCATTGGAAGTGCGAAAAGACATTTTGGCCAGGATGGGAAAAATGACAGCTGTACTGTTCTTAAGTAGGTGTGGGAAAATTGCAATTTTGAAAATCTGGAGTGAAAATATTATAAATTCATGATGTTATGAGCGTGCGTACAAACTGCGCAACACACGTTCTTAAGACAGTCATTTCATGGAGTATCGTCACCAAATTTTCAACATAGGCATTTTAGGACCTCTGTTCATGAACAGTGACACTGTCATTTTCTTAATCTGTCCCAAACTCTGATTTCCCACAGCGACTGTGCTCTTCTGTGCCGGAAGTGTGAAAACACAGTTCGGCCAGGATGTGAAAATGACAGCTGTACTGTTCACAAGGAGGTGTGAAAAAATGGCAATGTTGAAAATCTGGCATGACAATATTGCAAATTTGTGAAGTTAGGAGTGTGCGTAGCAATTGTGCAATGCATGCTTGTAAAACAGTCATTTTTTGAATTTTTTCCATCAAATTTGCAACATATGCTTTTTGAGAGCCCACCTCATGAACACTGGCACTGTCATTTCATTAATTGGTCCTGAAAAGTGAGTCCACGCAGTGACTGCAAAATCACTTTTTGGGGCTGAATAACACCATTACAGTGGCAGAATTCATGAAAGGGTGTCCCAAAAACCCCATGTTGAAAATTTGGTGCCAAAATTCCCCAAAATGCCTGAGATTTTCACCAAAGTTGAAAAAATCCTATTTATGCCATTATACAGCTTACCGGCATTTCATCAGCTCACGGTCGGCTTTGAAGAGTGCAGACATGTTCCTGGTTCACCAAAGATCGTCGCACCAGACTCCACACGTAAGTATGGGGTGAGAGGGGATATGGGGAGGGTGGGTGTGCAGAAGGTGGGTGCGGGTTGTGGGATGGGGGCAGGGAGACCGCAAGGGACCGTTTGCTTTTTTGACAGGTACTAAAAAAAAAAAAAAAATTGCGGGACTTTTTTTTTACAGGGCCATTTGACACACTGGGGTGGGCTCCCAGCATGACAACAGTGTGTTTATTTGGGGGGGCAGTTGTAGCTGATGAGGGATTGGGCACCCTTCAGTACAGCTGTAGTGAGCGTTTTGGGGGATTATGCTGATGGGGAGGGCCCTGGTCAGCAAATGACACTGGGGAGGGACATAATGCAGATGGGGAGTGGGCTCTGTTGGCAACATCAGCATTAGGGTACTGAAGCCAATGAGGATTGGGGCCCCATTGGCAAACAAACCCGTTGGGGGCACATGCTGCCGGCGATTGGGCACCTTCTCGACAGTGGGCTGAAGCCATAATGTTTGTGAACATGGCGTCAAGCCGCCACCATGTTCACAAACAATATTACAATAACAAGGTTCTGCCCAGCGATAACGAGTCACTTCCTTATTGCAGCGGAATGGCTTACGCTGCAATGACGAGGTGGCCCCTGATTGCAGTGGCTGAAACCTTACAAGGTTATGGCACGTTGGCTGAACTAGTGTCAGCAGCAACATGGCACCTCATTGGAAAAAGTGGGCCAAGCCTCCAAAGACTGTGCTTCTGGAGCAAGCTGCCACAATATGCTTATTGCACATGTGTGCAATCAGCATAAAATTGGCACTCACTCCTTTTCCTTTGTAGAAAAAAAAAGATGGTATTTTTTTTCTACAAAGGAAAGGGGGTGAGTGCCCAGTTTTTTGTTAAAGCTAATTTGAATCCCTATCTTGCACCCACTGCAACCTCTGTAAAATATGTTCACTTCTAATTCTTGTAGTTACTTGCAACTTCAAGACTGTGAGCTTAGTTATTTGTCGCAGAGTGTGCTTTTTGAAATTGCTGAGTGTAGTTTGAAGACACATTACAGTGAACATGTTAGGTTACTTATCTAGACGTTTTTACTGTATTTGTACTGTACCTTTTTTGTTTTTCATGATTTTAGTACCTCATGTTATGTGCTGTAAAAAATCTTCTGAGCTAGACTGTGCAGTGATTGATGTATTTTATTTCTATGGTACACAAGGAATGGAATCAGCAATATGATTTAAATGCACAGTGAACTGATGTGTCTCTTACTATGCATGAATTCTAACATATTTTACAATACATAGGTACAAAAATGATAAAAAAGCTGCAAAACAAATATGAACAAATACAATAAAAAAGTATTGATAAGCATCCTGACATTTCCACTGCTATGCGTCTTCAAACTGTACTCAACAAAATGAAAAAGCACACTTTGTGACAAATAATAACCAAACTCACAGTCTTGCAGTAAATAACTAGAAACATTAGTAGTGAACATAATGGAGGTTGCATTGGGTGCAGGGTGCTCACAACAGGGATTGAAATTAGCAGTAGCAAGCAAAAAATTTGGCACTCATCCCTTTCCTTTGTAGAAAAAAAAGAGTACTTGTTTTCTTAAAAAGAAAGGGGTAAATGCTCAATTTTTATGTTGCTTGCACGCATGCACAAGAAAAATGCTGAGGCAGTTTGTGGCAGAAGCAGGTTGTGGAGGTGCAGCACTGTTGTGGCCAATGCCCCCACTGACTTTGGAGGTTTGGCCCGCGTTCCCCAATGGGGTGGCATGCTGCTGCTGACACTAGTTCAGCCAGCGTGCCACCACCTTGAAACATTTTAGCCGCTGAAATCAGGGGCCCCCTTGTCATTGCAGCATCATCCACTGCAATGAGGGAGTGACCCCTCATTGCAGGGCTTGTCAACGGGGTGTCCAGTCCCTGTTGGCTTCAGTCCCCCCTTCCCCTTGCTGATGGGGGAACCCACTCCCCATTGGTATAAGTCCCCCCGCTTTCGTTATGTGCCGAGGGGGGGTGCCCAATCCCCCTTGGCTCTTGTGTTCCTCCCCCTTTGGTATATGCCAATGGGCATGCCCAATCCCCTGTCAGCTACAGATCCCCCCCAAAACACTCAGGTGGCATGCTAGGAGCCCACCCCAGTGTGCTAAATGCCCCTGAATAAGAAAACCATCCCGCTGCATTTTTTTTGAACCTGTCAAAAAAGAAAATGGTACCTTTCGGTCTCCCTGCCCCCTCCACAACCCGTGCCCACCCTCTGCGTGCCCTGCCTCCCCACACCCCCCATAACCCATACTTACCTCCATATCCCAGCACGATGATCTTCGGTGGACTGGGAACACATCTGCAGTCTTCAACCCCGACCACGAACTGAGGAAATGCTGGTAAGCTGTATAATGGCATAAATAGGGTTTTTTCAACTTTGGTGCATACCTCAGACATTTTTGGGAATTAAATTTTCAACATGGGGTTATTGGGACCCCTCCTCATGAATTCAGCCACTGTCATGGCGTTATTCAATTCTGAAAGGTGATTTTGCAGTCACTGCACGAAATCACCTTTCGGGACTGATTAACAAAATGACAGTGCCAGTGTCCATGAGATGGGCTCTCAAGAAGCCTATGTTGCAAATTTGGTGGGAAAAATCAAAAAAATCACTGTTTTACTAGCATGCGCTTCACAGTTGCTATGCATGCTCATAACTTCGCAAATTTGCATTATTTTCACTCCAGATTTTCAACATTGGCATTTTTCTACACCTCCTTATGAATAGTACAGCTGTCATTTTTCACATCCTGGCTGAAATGTGTTCGCACTTGCAGCGCAGAATAGCGCAGTTGCTGTGGAAAATCAGTGTTCAGGACACATTAAAAAAAATTACAGTGACACTGTTCATGAGCAGAGGTCCTAAAATGCCTATGTTGAAAATTTTGTGATGAAAGTCCAGAAAATGACTGTGTTATGAGCGTGCATTGTGCAGTCTCCATGCAGCCTTGTAACTTTGCAAATTAGTAATATTTTCACGCCAGATTTTCAACACTGGCATTTTTTTCACGCCTCCTTATGAACAGTACAGCTGTCATTTTTCACATCCTGGCCAAAATAAGTTTTCACGCTTCCAGCGCAGAATAGCACATCACTTTGGGAAATCAGTGTTTGGGACAGATTAAGATCGAGTGAGAGAGGGGGGGTGCTCAAGCTCAACTGTAGGGACTGCTGCCAATTTCATTGTGGGAAGAAAAAGGCACCAATGCAGGAAGGAGCTCAGTACAAAAGGGAGGCCTGCAGTGCCGGGAGAAACAATTAGAGAGTGAGGGAGGTGGTGTCAGCGACCTCAATGGAGCTCTGTCGGGACTGCTACAGATTTCATTGTGGGCAGAAAAAGGTGTCAATGCAGCAGGGGACCAGTACAAAAGGGCAGCCTTCAGTGGTGGGAGAAACAGAATGAGCGAGTGAGAGAGGGGGAGTGAGCGAGCTCAGTGGAGCTCTGTCAGGACTGCTGCAGATTTCTTTGTGGGCAGAAAAAGGTGCCAATGGAGGCAGGATCCTGGTTCAAAAGGGCAGCCTGCAGCACCAAGAGAAACAGAATGAGCAAGTGAGAGAGGGGGAGTGAGCGACCTCAACAGAGCTCTGTCAGGACAGCTGTGCACATCTTTGTGGGCAGCAAAAAGGTGCCAACACAGACAGGAGCCCAGTACAAAAGGGCAGCCTGCAGCGCCGGGAGAAACAGAGTGACCGAGTGACAGAGAGAGAGTGAGCGAGCTCAATGGAGCTCTGTCAGGACTGCTGCAGATTTCTTTGTGGGCAATAAAAGGTGCCAATGTAGGCAGGAGCCCAGTACAAAAGGGCAGTCTGCAGCTCCCGGAGAAACAGAACAAGCGAGTGAGAGATGGGGGTGAGTGAGCTTAACGGAGCTCTGTTGGGACTGCTGCAGATATCTTTCTGGGCAGAAAAAGGCACCAACGCAAGCAGGAGCCCTGTACAAAAGGGCAGCCTACAACGTTGGGAGATGTAGAATGAGTGAGTGAGAGAGGGGGAGTGAGCAAGCTCAATGGAGCTCTTCCAGGAATTTAGAGTTGCACACCCTCCCACCCAGGGTTCTCTGTGATCCTATATTACAGCAGGGTCTCTGGAATGGTCACAAAGCAATGATTGGATACTTTTTGGATTGCTGTAATAATACAGATTTAGTTGTTCTGTTTATTTCTCTAACTGAGCTAAGTACTGAGCTATGCTGTTATGCTTGCTGTAGTAATACAATGGATGTCTTGGGGGGGGGGGTTCTTATTTCTTAGGCATGGTGCTTTCACTTTCAAATACCTAAACAGCACATATAAGCAAGCAACATTTGGTACTGACAAATGCTTGTTTTGCCAACGACAAGAATTGCAGAAATAGTTGTGACTCATGGAACTGCATAGTTTCTCAGTGTTGGTTGGTACAGCAGAATACAAACTGCAGAAGTTCTCAGTCTGGGTGGGTACAGAACAATGCAAACAGCACTCCATTTTAAACATAGTCACAAATGAATGCCACAAACTAAATTCAGGAAGAAAGAGTATGTTATGAAAATTTCCAGGATGAAAATACAACCCATTAATTTACATTGGAAAAACCTGCATATTTTCTATGTCATAATGTATACTACCCATAACAACCACGTTATGCAACTGAATTTGGCTGAACTGTACAACATGCAGAGCTCTTTTTTGGTTTATCTATGAAATATAGTCATATAGCCTGCAAAAAAATATTGTTGTAGATAATTACCATACCATTATATTTGTTAACTACTCAGCATTTTGTCTGTCAGTATACACCATACACACATAGTATGTACATTAGTTGCATTTAATGATTTTCAGGTACAATATCAGATACAATTGCACGTGATGGAATCAGTTCTTGGAAACAGTTCCAACTGCTTCTGAGAACTGTTCCCGATGTCTGAAGTTGTATCTGATCAAATCAAATCAACTTTTTTGTAAAATAGTGCTATTCCCCAAAGGATCATAAAACTAGTACAAAGAATAGTCAAACCCAGCTAAAATTACATAACAACCATCTATAACAGGTTTATATAAAATCAGAAAATGCCAAGTCAAACAAATGAGTTTTTAAAGCAGATTTAATACTCTCCACCATCAGGTACTGTCTTATCCGACGTGGGAGAGAATTCCACAGAAAGGGGTCACAAAGTCAAATGATCGGGCCCTGGATGACTTTAAATGGACCCTGGGAATCTCTATCAATCCCTCATCAGTGGAGAGAAGTGGCCGGGAGTGGCAATATGGATGAAGAAGATCTGGCAGATAACTCGGACCGTGTCCATGTAGGACCTTATAAGTTAGCAAACTGACCTTGAAGGTGATCCGCCACTGAATAGGCAGCCAGTGCAGATAACGCAGCACTGGCATAACATGGCAGCCTCAAAGAAGCCCAGTCAAAAGCCTAGCTGCTGCGTTCTGCACCAGCTGCAAGCAGTGGTTATCAGTCCTTGGTAGCCTTAGGTAAACGGCATTACAGTAGCAAAGCTGCGAGGTTACAAAGGCATGGACCAAACCTGGCAAGTCATTGGGCAGAACTAGGTGCTTGATCCAAGCAATGTTCCTTGGATGGTAAAAGGCAGTCTTGACAAGGGATGACACCTGCTGTTTAAGTGTTAATCCATCATCAAGATACCATATTTAATATTGTATCTGCCCATCTGTATAGCTAGCTTGATTCTAGATTAAAGAGTTTGTGGATTCAGTTGCTTTATTTATGTCTTCATAAGGGTCTCAGTGATGTAAAATGTTCTACCTGACTGTTAATGGTTCCCGATGTTCCTTTCTGTATTTGTAGTAGATCCTGCTGTATTCAAGGAGTGCTGATCCATTTGGCCAAGAAGTGTGAGCTGCAGACAGATGTGTACATTGAAGCTTGTTTACATTGAAGCATGAAGTGACATCTTGAGGTATGGGAGGAGTGTGGTTCTGGTGTCATTGTTTGAACAGTTAAGTGAATGATGTAGCAGGTAGCATTGTCAACAACAGCACTTGTCTAGTAAAAAGCATAAAGCATCTATCATTACTGGGAGCCCTGCTTATGCTGAAGCTGTATGAGTTATGTATCTATAGGGTATTGTGAGCTGAAGACCATCATTTCACTTGTAATGTATTTCCTATTATACTAGAGTCAAACTGGTTTATAAGGATGTAAATGCAGACATGTGTTCTTGTGAAGTAAATGCCCATTTGTGCCAAATAGAGGTGTCTAGTGTCCCAGATGTCTTTCAAGCACAGAGATATGAAGCGGTTCACACAGACATTTGGTTTATTATTAGCAACTGTTTTACATAATACAAGATCAAGAAAATGGTTTTGTGCATTTGCGACTGTCATTAGATGCAGCCATTGGAGGTTTTTATATGAATGTGTGCATATAATGGATCTTTTTTTAATGAAATATTTTGTTTTATTATATGCAGATAATTTCACTACATGATATTACATTTTTGAGTAATCGGTAAAAATTAGGTAACTAGAGTCATAATTTCCACACAAGCACAAAATCTGGAAAAAAGGCCAATTAATTTGAGACACTGAGGTGAATTTTGAGAATATATTGATTATGAATTAGGCAGTGCAGTGAGTGATGTATTTTATTTCTATGGTATACACAAAATGCAATCGGCAATATTATTTACATGCAGTAAACTGACGTGTCTCTGAATATGCAACGATCATAATCAATATATTTCTCAGATTTCACCTCAGTGTTTTAAATGAATTGTGTTTCAGCCAGATGTGGGTGGGGATCAGGTTATATTACAACTCCTGCTGACTCACTTTTAGCAATTATTCAAATATTTAATGTCATGTAGTGAAATCGAGTGCACATAATAAAACTAAATATTTCATAAAAAAGGTCCTATATGCACATGCATTCATATAAAAACCCTCCATTGCTATGTGAAGCAGTCATCAATATTAAACAGACCAAACAAAAAAAACACACACACACACAAATGTATGTCTGTGTCGTGTGAACCGGTTCATATCTCTGTGCAAGAAAGACTTCAGACAGTTGACACTTCTTCAATAAACAACACCAGAACCCCCCACCAAGATGTCAATTCCATTTGGCACAGAAGGGCACTGACTTCAAAAGAACACATAGCTGTATTTAGATCCTTATAAACTAGTCTGACTCTAGTAAATAAGGAAATACATTACAGGCAAAAATATGTTCCTCAGCTAACAATACCCAATAGATACACAGCTCCTACAGGACTAGCACAAGCAGTGCTCCCAGTACTGATGTGTGCTTTATGTTTTAACCACACAAGTGCTGTTACTGACAATGCTACCAGCTTCACCATTCACTTCACTGCTTCAAGCAATGACACCAGAAACATAACCCCCCAAGATGTCACTTCATGATTGGATATATACATCTATCTGCAGCTCACACTTCTTGACCAAACTGTGCAACTGCTACAAACACAGAAATGAACATCAAGAACTACTAAGGTGTGAAGTTGTATGATCTCTCACATAATAACAGAGTAATCACCTAGTGAGCCTGTCAACACTTTTCTCAATGTGGCTTCCGCCGGTCTGTATCTAGGCACCTTAAGAAAAAGAAGGTAGAACATTTTACATAACTGAGACACTTTTAAAAACGTAAATAAAGGAACTGAACCCCGTAGCTCTATAATATAGATAGATAGATAGATAGATAGATAGATAGATAGATAGATAGATAGATGGATGGATGGATGGATGGATGGATGGATGGATGGATAGGTAGGTAGGTAGGTAGGTAGATAGATAGATAGATAGATAGATAGATAGATAGATAGATAGATAGATAGATAGATAGATAGATAGATAGATAGATATGATATCAGATATGATTTCAGACATGGGGAGCAGTTCTCAGAAACAGTCAGAAATGTTTCCAAGAACTGCTCCTGATGTGTGAAATCCTATGATATCACACCTGATATCAGAGTAATCACCCAGTGAGCCTCTCGGTACTATTCTCAGCATGGCATCCACCGATCTGTATACTGGCACCTTAACAGCAAGAAGGTGAAATTTACCACAACTAGAAGTCCTACACAAACACTTGCAAAATAAATCTGCCCTCCCACATTTTTTTTTTCAGCTACAGAAGAGTGTGCTCATTTTCTTTTCAGTAATGTGCAGACTAGAACATGCTGCAAGTGCTAACAATAGTGGATCGTAGCCCTTTTATTCAGCAGAGCCCAACATGTTTAAGAGCAGAGCTGCTTCAGTGTTTGGCAGCTTCTCCGTTACTGTAAATGATCATATGCTATTACATTTTTTCTTTCAACTTTTATCAGAAACCGGGAAGCTGCCAAACACAGAAGATGCTCTGATCGTAAATGCCTAAATGTTGAAAAAAGTGATCCAAACAGGGATACAGGATTTGTTTTTCAACTTTGCATTACATCAATAAATGTAAGTGTGTCCTTTTCTGAACAGTAGTGTGGCAAGCAATTGACATACATTGGGACAATGTCAATTACAATTGCGGTGTGTGATCACTCAGCAGTAATTTTTACTTGGCATAGAATTATTTTGTATGCATTCTGAATTGAAGCAACATGATCCAAATCCACGGCCTCCTATGTGTAAACATACAATATATTAAGATATGATATCTTATGATGACTTAAGATATATGAAGATGTCCTATCTCTTTTGGACAGTGCTTCATATGCTGTTGTCCCACTCACTCTTCTCATTAAACTACAGCCCAGATCCTTCCGGTTTTCCTTTCACTTTACCGATCCCCATTCAGCAGCCACAAAACTGTTCTGAGTATGCAAGACATTATCTCAGAGCCCAATTGCAAATCAAAACGGAAACAGTAAAAACAGAGATTTTTCAAAAGTAAATAGCTCAAAAACTACAAAACTCTTAAACATCAAATCCCCCTAGGAAATCCTTCGTCATCAATTCACACAACCCTACAAAATTTCATAGTTTAAGGATTTGTATTTTTTTTGTCTAGAAGAGAGCAAAAATTCAGGAAAAAAAACACCATTGAAATAAAACAGATCTTTTTCACACAATAATACTTTTAAAAATACTAAACAGATTTACTTGAGACTTTCAGGGATTCTGTCATGTAGAACAGATCCTGAAAATGTCATGTAAATCTGTAAAAACAGCTTTCTACAAGAAGCAAACAAAAAAATTTAGTTTAATATAGAAATCATCAGCTACCCTAACTATAGAGGCACTACTGCACCTCTATAATGTACTAGGAATATGCTATAGGCCACCATGCTATGATGAAGCAAAGGAAAAAGAAGGACGTTCAGGATCTTTGATGTTATTCATGACAATTAACTTGACCTTAAAAACCAGGTTTCACCAGTCGTTAAGGCCATTTTTTTCCATCTCTGGAATATTGCCAGGATCTGTCCATTTCTGACTCCCACTGACCTGGCTATGGTTATTCATGCCTTTGTTACTTGCTGACTTGATTACTGCAATGCCCTGTACCTAGGACTGTCTGGAGCTTTGCTGCATCACCTGCAGCTAGTGCAGAATGCTGTGGCCAGGATGTTGTCACTCCTTTCCTGCACTCTCTGCACTGGCTGCCTGTGAGTGTGCACATCACCTTCAAGATAGGCTTGTTAACATGCAAGGCCTTATGCGGTTTGGGACCAGACTACCTAAAAGAGCTCCTGATTCCATAATCTCCGACCTGCCAGCTACGCTCCAATGATGCTGGCTTATTAGCTGCATCATCCTCCCACTTAAAAAGATTGGGAGATAGGGCCTTTGGGGTGGCTGCTCCGCTCCTGTGGAATTCTCTTCCACCATACATCAAGGCTGCCAGCACAGTGGATGCCTTCAAAACCTCTCTTAAAATGTAGCTACAGTATTTGATAAGACTTTTAATCTTTTATGAAATTAATTTATTTAGAGTGCTGTTTTTGCATTTTGCTGTTATTTTGATAAGCGCTCTGAGCCCCTGGACAGGGTGCTATATAAATAACATTTGCCTTGCTTCTACTATTCGTGCTGCCTCTACCAAAGGCGTGACTTCATGGGCATGTCTTTGGTTTCCTTCTTCAGCAGTTCACTTTGAGTGGCCTTCCGTGATAAAGACTGAGTGCGAAGGACAGGGAAAGAGTTTGCTTGGAGTTAACCATTAGTCAGCTGTCAGTCAGCCATGCTCCTCCACAGATTTCCTATCCTCACGCTCCCTCCACTCCCTGATGAACTATGAAGTTTGACCTATACTCACTAATCCCCTACCAAAGGTGAATGTTACTTCGTCTTATTTTTGCCTATTAGACTACATCCTCAGCCTTTCCCGATCGGGGTGTGCCCTCCAAATATGTGCTGGGCATTACATATTTGCATTCCTTATTATCACAGTTAGATTACTGCTTACATTATTACGGTTTAAATCCATCTCATCTGCCAGCCTTATCTATTTTGTATGATCCTCATTTACTGTATCCATAGCTTCACCCATTTTAGATTTAACCACATCACTAGTTTTGGGGTCTTCTTCATTTGGTCTGTCTGCTACTCAGACCTAATTGAGTATTTTTATATTTGATATGTCAAACTTTGTTTCATTGTTACCTAATTTTGCACTACTCCTGCGGTACACCCCATCTAGGTTATAGCAACTTTGTTTCCATTGTATCCTTGCTGTGTCTGCCTGTATATTCTCAAAGTTTCCCTTTCTGGGTCAACCATATTTAGCTTCATCCAGTGACTGTAGTACTTTTACCCAGCTTGCCTGAAACAATGGCTTGCCTATTTTGCCCATGTCTTGCTCTCAAAGAAGGGTAATTACAATAACTATTCACCTGCCTTAGGCTCCTTGGGTTTTTACTGCTTTGCCTGTGTCTGTATAAGCTGCTTATTTCTGGTTACCAGTCTAACTGCTATCATGCTCCCAACCCTCTGCTTTTTCTGTTCGCTCACCTTCCCACTACCCTCTCCCCTTCCACTTCATCTCCTCCCTCTCTCCTCCCTCACCCCTCGCTTTTCCGCACCTTCCTCTCTTCCACACCCCTCTCTGCCTCTAGCCTCCCTTCTTCCCCATTCATCCTAGTCTTTTTTTCTCCCATCTTCCTCATCCATTCGAGCCTCCTTTCTCCCAATCCCATAACTTGGAGTTCCTCCACTGCTTTTTCCTGTCCCTACCCCTTTCATCACTACCCCCCCCGGCTTAGGTGTTAGACATCCTACTCCACTCTCTGCCTCCTCAACCCCCCTTCTGTTAATTGCTGGTGAAGTGGAACTTAAATCTGGTTCCCCCTCCTCCCTCTCCTCCATCCCTGGGGGCCTTAGTATTTTCCACCTGAATGCTAGCAGCCTCTTCCTTAAAGTGGATACTCTTACTGTATGGGTCTCTCAACACTCTCCCGACCTCCTCTGTGTCACAAAAACCTGGCTCTGTTCCAAGAGTCTTGATTCTATCTTGGACATTCTGAACTATCGCCTCTTTAGGCAGGTTAGGGGTAAACAAAGGGGTGGTGTTGCCCTTTACATCATCACTCTCAGAGAGGCTGCACCCTCCTCAATGAGTTTCTGCTAGCTAAACTTTCCTTTCTGTCTTCATTGCCCATTTCTGTTTGTATTTTCTTTGCTTCACTAAAAATCTTTCCATCTTCTCTGGTGGACTCACTCTCAGCTCTCTCCTCACACTCCTTTGCTGGTGAGCTCATTCTCATGGGTGACGTCATCGTTAATTGTCTTTCCTAGCATCTGGCTAAAGCCCTTGATTTGGTGTCCCTCTCTTCCCTCCTAGATAAACTGAGCACTGCCAGCCTCTCATCTCCCACTGTCAATTGATTCTGATCCTATCTCTAGGGCAGTCAACAGTCATCACAGGTAGAAGGCGCCCTTTCCCCACCACTCCCTATCCATTCCAGGGTCTCATAGGGATCTATCCTGGATCCAATCCTTTTCCTGATTTCCCTAAATGACCATCCCTCTGCCTGTTGCAACTCACACATTTACATGTATGCAGATGACACAGTCCTCTACACCTCAGGTCCCTCTACTGCTTATGTAGAAGTTTCACTCCAGCTTGACTTTCACACTGTTCTGTACTGGTTCTGGATCGACCATCTAGGGGTCAACACAAAAAAAAACTGAGTCTATACCTTTTGTACCTGTCAGAAATTGGCCTGGCTCACCACCCTCCCTATTTTCTCAATGCTAGCTGGCTCCCCACTTGAGGTTGTCCTGACTTTCAAGTACCTCGGTGTGCAGTTAGATAGAAAGCTTGACTTCTTTGTTCACACTGATGCCATCCATGCCAAGGTTTACCCAAACTTAGTGCCCTTTACTGCAGTAAGGACTGCTTCTCTTCACCAGTCCACTGGGAGATAGTCACCAAAATTATTCTTCCAGTCTTCAGCTATGTGGATGTGGTCTGTGGCACCACCTCTCCACCTCCCTTGCCAGATTGGAGACCCTGTGCAACACCTTCTGTTGCTTTGCTATTAACTCACCTTATGGCACCCACCACTGCTTCCTATACTCCTCCTTAGCTATCCTCATGCTTCCTTCACATGAACCTACCGTGCTTTCCTCATCTCTAAATACTGGTTTGGGTCCCTTCCAGGGTTCGACCTTAACATAGCTTTACTAGTCCGGGGCATAGTGCAGATTGCTTTGGACTAGTGCAGATGTCTCCCTACCTGTCCATGTGGGCTAGTGCGTTTTGCGTCAGACGTCAATTTCAGAGAGTCCGCCTATGTCCCATTCCGAGCATGAGTACTGATCTGCGGTGCAAGGTAGCAAAATTTCACAGAGGGCACGGAACTCTAATCGGCCACTAGTCAGTCTAAATAGCAGTGGGAGACCCCAGTACTTCCACAGTTCCTTGCAAGTTCCTGACTGGCTTGTGATAAGGCAGTCTATTGGCTAGCAAAGTCTGTTGCAGAAGTATCGTATGTTCCTATTGGCTTGCCCTGTGTTTCACAAGCCAGCAAGGAGGGGGAAGCGTTGACAATGGGAGCAGCACCAGGAGCTCACATCACAGCGGAAGCCACCAATTATATTTTTAATTGCAGCAGCAGGGGGGAGTAGGTCAGGAGATTAGAAGAGCACAGTAAATGTGGATGGGTGGGCACACAGCACAAGGCTGATCACAGGATTGGGCAATATCCTGAGAGTGCGTGGTCATTGGCACCAAACGGGGTTGGGGTGGGGCTTTACTGTGCTTGAATGGGGAATATAAGGTGGTGTTTGTAAGGCCAAAACCACGGAATATTTGCAAAACTGGATGATGAAGAAGGCATGGTGATTGTGAAGGGCTACACAGGCCGTTTGGCTTCTGAGGACCTTGCTACAGAATTTTAACTTCATGGAAGATTTGGAGTGTCGTCGGTTGCGGCAGTCTGTGATCAGATCTGTTTCAGGACTCAGGAGACTGCTGTTTGACTTTGGAGGAGTTTGGACTTCTCGTGGACTTGAAAATCAAAGATGAGCAGACTAGGAGCTGGTCACTCGACTCTCTACAGAATGGTAGGCTCAGTCATGTAAAGTCTATGTTTTTTTTTTGTTTATTTTTTACAGAGTACATTTCTGAGGTTGTGGCAATGTGGTGGGCAGGGAGGAATGTGCCTTCAGAGTTTGCCAGCTGTTGGGCTGTATTTTAAATGTTGAAAAAATACTGCTTTCCTGAGTGATTCTTTGGCTTTTTTAACTGCTTATTTTTTTCCAATTTGTTGTTTAATACTAACTTGCAGTTAAAGCCCCAGCCCAGTAATTGCAAAAGAGGGGGGGGGGCTGGGTGTGTAAAATTCTCCTGTTTTTTCTGTTCTGTTCACTGCCTGCAAAAAAAGGGGGGGAGGGTCTGTGGCTTGTTGTGGAGCTGGCCATTTGGCTTGTTGTGAGGATGGGCATGTTTGGCTTGCTGTGAGGCTGGTGGTGTTGGGAAAGGGAAGAACAACAACAAGCATTACATGTACTCAGTGCCTGCTGCAACAAGTATAATGTGGTGTGGCTTGTTGTTGTTTTCCCAATTTTCTGCTGTTTGCTTTGCTGCTGAATGAAAGCCCCAGTGACTGCAAAGGGGGGTTGTGGCTTGCTGTGTGGGTGGGTGTGGGCATGTCTGTGGCTTGCTGTGTGGCTGTTGGTTTGTAAGGGCCAGAAGAACGATTCGTTTCCTACCCAAAATGTGCTCGTTAGTTAAATCATGTCTGCAGTTATAAGGTGGCATTTGTTTTGTGGGGGAGGATGTGTGGAGTGCAGTGGTATTTTGTTGTGAGGTTGTGTGTGGGCAGAGGGTAAATGCACTTAAACTAGCAGTGCTCCACCTCCATTTCATTCACTGTTTTTGCAGCTTCAAACATTGATTGCGCTGAGCTCAGGTAAGTCATGGATTTAAATCACAGTAGATCTGCTTACCATTCTGAGGTTTTGTGGGGGCAGTGGGGAACTCTCGGAAAGTGTGTCTTCCATTCTGGGTTTGCCGATGCTCTCATCTGGTATAAAATATATTTTGCAGACAGTACAGATGTCACAGTGAATTATTGTGTGCTGCTTTACTGCTTTTTCCCTCGGGGGGGGGGTACAGATTTTTCTATATTTATTTATGAGTTACTGAATGTTTTTTTTTTTGTTTTTTTTAATTCTTTATTTATCCTCCCCCGGCTGCCCGCCGCCCTGAATTATCAGCCGGTCCGCGACCCACGAGCTCCCTCCTCACATCAGCCCGCTGAGCCCTCCGAAAGCCCCGTGGCTTACCCCACGGCGGGGCTGCGGCACTCCCGGTGCATGCCAGTGATCGAATTAGGGTCGGAGGGCTGGCCTGAGGAGCTAATTGGAGCCGTGGCAGGCTTCATGGAAGGCGGCAGGCAGCCTTTTTCCTGATTCTCTGAGGAGGCGGGTCGTGTAATGACGCCTAGCGTCTGCCCCGCCTCCTAAGAGTGCAGAGCGGCAGCGTGGTGCTCCTGGCCTCCGCTAGAGTCCCCATCGCCCGGATGCTACCCCATCCTCTCCTGGAGAAGGAGAGCAGTCCAACGGACGCTCAATCCTTTTCCCCCGCCGCCTCCAAGACTCAGGTCCGCTTTCCAACCCGGTCGCCGCATCGCAAGCGGAAATTCAATCTCCGACTTGAGACAGTCAAGAAGTTACTGAATGTTTATCTTTTGAAACAATTGGTCATTTTGTGTTACTTCATCACTATATAAATGTAAATACATTTTTTTTTTTGCAGTTAAACTTTTTTATTAATTTTTCATAAGATATACAGACAAACCTCTTACAGTACAGTACAATGTGAGGATTTTTTTTTTTTAAAGAAATTGAGGCAGCATATAATAAGAACATTGCTACAATAATACAAGGAGCTTTTGGTTTAAAATATAGTAAAATAAATACATTTTTTAACTGTACTGCTTTCATTATTTATTCATTGTGTTGTGGGTTAAAAGCACACGGTGACTTTGAGTGCAGACTAGAGCAAATCACTGTGGGCTAGTGCAATTTTAGACTGACTTGTCCTGCTGGCTAGTGCAAAAAAAAAAACTTAAGGTCAACCCCTGGTCCCTTCCCTCCTACTTATCCTATCTCTTTTCACCAATCATCTCCTCCTCCTCCTACTCCTTGTGCTCCAGAGACCCACGCACTTTTTCCCTCCCCACGTACATTTCTCAGCTGTAAAATCTGCTTCCGCATACCATCTCCCCTCCCACTGGAACCAGCTTCTTTCCACCACCCATCTCTGTCCCTCCTTTCCGGCCCTCAGATGCCAACTAAAACTTCTCCCCCTCCCTCTTGCTCCTGCCAACCACCTCCCTGAAACCTTCCTCACTTTTCAACTCCACCTCTTAGCACTAGTCCATCGTCCCATCATACTAGCACCATGCACTTTTTGAGCCTGCCCTGTTTGCACAGTTGTTTTAGTATACTATTTATTTTACACCCAGTTGCAATGTTTGGCATTGTTGTCTGTACTGCACTCAGTTTGAACACTTTATATCATCATTGCTGTAACGTCATTACCAGCCTGGTTTGCATTTCTTTGTGACTGTGTTCTCCCCTTCTCCTTCCCCTAGATTGCCCCTGGAAAGTAGTTTTGGCCCAGTGCACCTCTCCCAGTTACCAATTTTCAAATAAATAAGTAAATAGTACAGCACTTGAAGAGGTGTATCCATAAAGAAAATGTCCTCAAGCCACTTTCTGTGTGGTGAGTGACATATTTCCCTCCTTATAAAAGCTGGTTCTTAAAATATGATTATGTTGAATTGCTAGCGATTACTTTTATAGCTGATGCCCTTATCTCACATACAATAAGTAACACTTTAGCATTGACTCCTCCATCACTGCAATATAGACTACGTGAAGATCTGCATCAGGCATGGGTAACACGACTTTTTTGTATCCGTTTTGTGATTAATATAGTACTAGTTTGTGTTTGTTTTACATTGGTCACATGGTGCACCTCATCTTGTATGTATGCTGGTCATGCTGATTAAGTCACACCTCCCATGATGAAGAGGAAGAGCACTTCAAAGTGCTAGGAAAGGTTTTTGGCCATGGTGTTTGCACATTGAGAATTAAATCGCTCTTTGCACTTTGGAAAGATGGGACTGTGTGTGCACTGCTTACTTTGCGTGTGCCTAAGAATGTTTAATCACTCCATACAAATGGAACATTTGCCATGGCATGCAAGAATTTAAATTTTGCCTAATTCTTCTTGCAGTATGCTAGTCCACCACACACACAAATACACTGACAGCAGAATGTCTAAATGTAAGGCTGTGCCTGGAGTTCAGTGGCCAAGCAGCCAGCCACTCCCACTTCCTGAGCTATATAAGCAGTTCATCAAAGCCTCACTGTGATGTATTTTTTCTTTGCAGCCGAAGGCTCTGCCGGTTTGGCCTCTGAGCTGGTTATGCCTCCCTGGCTGGCTGGGGCCTGCCCTTCCCCTTGTCTCTGCTGGGCTTCTGTGCTTATTTTTCTACTTCTGGATTGTATTTTGCCTTTGGCTGTGTGTGCTTCCTTCCCTTTTTTGGGGGGGAGGGGGGACCTTTGTTTCTCAGCTCCTAGAATACTGCTACTAAGGGGCTCATGCTGTTTGCTTTTACTTACTCACAACTTAAATTACTTGCACAGCAACTCCTAGCATTCTGCTACACAGAGCTCATGCTACTGCTTTCAGTTACTTACAACTACAGCCACTGCTGCTGACACTTTACTTTAATTACTATTGTACCCAGTGTCTATGTTTTAACACTGTGCTCACCATGCTCAAACTACTGCAATGCATCTGCATTCATTACCAGTGTGTTTCATCTCAGTCATAGCTGCTTCATGTTGCATACTCAATTCTTTTCACCTGACACAGTTTACTCTGACCCTACCTGTGCTTCTCATTTTACTCGCAACTTCCCTGTACTGCCTGGCTGCACCTGCTTTCAAGCATTGTTTCCTTCTTTTGTTGCACTTCTAACTCTGAGGTCAGCCAACTAGTTCCTGCTGAGGCTGTTAATATAGTTTGATATTAAAAATCTGTCTTCGCTGCTGAAAATCCTCAGTCTGTCACCTTGATTGGCTTTGTACTGTCTGGCTGGCTTGCTCCCAATTCAGTTGTTTAATTGCTATACAAGTTTGATATGCTGGTTTACCTATCACGACTACTGCTTACTGACCTATGTGCAGGTCTACACTTGCATACTCAGATGTTACTCTTTGCTTATGCAATCAATTACTTCATGCATACTGCCATCCCTTTGGCTTCGGCCTGGGATTCTACTGCACTCTATCTGCATTTGACCTTGTAATGTCTCAGCACTCTGTGCTCATTACGATCTCAGCACGCCATGCTCATCCAGCTCACCAGCTTCAGCTCTCAATCAATATCTGGGGCATGCCAGCCATTCTAATCTGGTGCAGAGTTCCTGCAGCCGATGGTCTCACTCTGCATTTAGTCCGCATCATCGAGAGTGTCCAACTTGGGGCAGGATCCTTCTCACCTGGCACATAGCTGGGAATGTCTTCACCCTGCGCTTGGCTTTAGCTGCCTGCTACATGACAGCAGCTCCTGGTGTAGAATTTAAGTCTAGCAGTGAGGGGTGGTAACTATGATCTCCTTTGGCTCTAGTGTTCCACTGTAATGGTTGGCCATTGAATTTAGTGGTTTTCCTTGCAAGGCACCTTCACCGCATTCTCCCTACAACTGCCTCTGGTTCACCTGGTTTGATTTAGAGTGGGTAGGCCAGGTGAGTGCCTCAGCAGTTGTTGTTCTCCTCCTGCACCTTGGATGCACATATTGTTGCAAAGTTTTCTCTCAACCTTCCACAACGTTCTCACTAGAGGTTTTAAGTAAGAGCCTCCCTTCAAATTGGAATATTTTCCACCTCCCTTCAATTGGATTTTCCAAATTGCAGCTGCAGATCCATCACTAAATAAATTTCCCCAATCCTGGAGGGAAGGCGACCTAGGCCTTGGATCCCCAGAGATTTCCTCCTCATAGGGTTTTTCCTCTCCTCCATTGCCTCAGGTCATAACACTTATTTAGCATAGTTATTTTCCCTAGTTTCTTTAGGCAGGTTCCATTGTTGGATGGAGGTGGAGGATGTCCTGCCATTCCTTCTGTCCTTAAGGGATCCCCTTCTCTCATGCTAGGCATCAGTATCATGCTACACAAACCTGGACTGTTACTATGACAACTGAGCATATCATTGCATTATCAGAGACGCATAGGCAGTTTACTACTACATTATAGTTACTGCTTCTACATCACTGTTACTGTTTGCATTGTCCTTCATGTTGCCTCCTTTTTGGGATGATACTACATTTTTGGGGGGATTCATAAGGTACCTTTAGCCATGGGAACCGTCCCGTGGCACATCTAGGGGTGGAACTCTCTCCGAGAGTTCCTTGCCATCATATCCTTACAGGGTGGTAATTCCTCTGGAATAGAGAATGAGAATGGCCAAAACCAAACTAACACAGTTGCACAAGCATAACACTATACTGGCTGCGTAGGTCAGTGAAATCTAAGGCTATGCCTGCAGTTCAGTGGCCAAGCAGCCAGCCACTCCCACTTTCTGAGCTATATAAGCAGTTCTTCTAAGCCTCACTGTGAAGTATTTTTTCTTTGCCCCACCATCCTCTCCTCCTTCTCCAGCAGCAGCACACTCTCCTTAGGAGGATTGCTAAGGTACCTTTAACCATGGGAACCATCTCGTGGCACCTCTAGGGGTGGAACCTTCTCAGAGAGTTCCTTGACGTCGTACCCCTACAGGTTGGTTATTCCTCTGGAATTGAGTGTGAATGGCCAAAACCAAACTAACACAGTTGCACAAGCATAACACTATACTGGCTGCATAGGACAGTGAATTTATTTATTGGTAACTGGGTAAACTCCAAAGGCATCACTTGCCCATCTATAAGGAAGACCTAAAACATACAAACAGGCAATTAAAACACAGACAGTACATAACAATCAGGGTAGAGACAGTTTAACAAGCTAATATGATGCCTGAGCTTCAAGGTTACAGTACGAGTCACATTAAACTGTTCCTCCAACTCACTGGTTTATCACTTTTCAATGAGTTGCTTATTGTGTGCACTTCACATTGCACAGCATTAATAACAGTTTCCTAATGGCTTGTCTGTAGCTGCATTTCAGTTTCAGCTTACTTTTCAGCTCTCTAGAAACTTTTTAACAATGCAGTGCAGTGATCAGTGGAGGCATTAAGCAACCTATAAAAACCTTAGTTGGATCCGGATTTCACTACTGTCTAGAGTACTGTGCTACACATTTAGCATTTTATTTCAGGAAAAAGGAATCCCAGGCACCGGAGCTCATTATCTGAGAGCTCTACCATTAATTGTCATGGTCCAAACAATAGTTTGTGGCTCCTGAGAATTGAGCTACTGTAGGTATACTGTAGTACTGTATTGCTGCTGTCCAGACAGCTTTCCGGAACTCAGTCTGCATTCTGGAAGTACTGTACAGTAAACAGTGCTTTTAGAAGCTCAATTTAATTGTTTCTTTCAATCTGCAGTAATCTTACTTCACCTCCATGAAGGATTCATCTTAATTCCCCTTCTGTGATTTAGCATTCAACCACAGATCGCACAGGCTGCACTTTCACTTTTCCACACCCTTCCCCCAACACAGATATAGTTTATTCACTGCCAGCTGGACATACAGTACTGTAAGGATATACTAAAAAAGAAAAGTAAGCTAACTTCTTATTGGCACTTTGAAAATACTGGACTAGTGTGCTGTTTTATTTTACACCTGGTGGTGTTCTCACATACAGTACACCCACTGATCTCGGATGCCAGTGGCGATCATTCAGTTTAAAATTTCCTCCATGCAGATCATGTACCATTTTTTTTTTGAGAGAGGGAAGAACTGCAGATTCTTCAAAAACTTGTGTGTTTGTACTGCATGGGAGTACAGAGTCAGAGGGAGGGTAAGACAAGAGCAGCACAGAAAAAAAAAACAGTCAGGCAAGCAAGTGGGCAGGTACAGTAGTGGGAGAGCAGTCCTCCATTCTTACTATATCATAAATTAAACTAAAACTAAAAAAAAAAAGGAAAATTAATTAAGTTTATTACATAAAGTGAACTTCTGTACCCCATCTACCTTTTCTGTTTTTTATGAATGGGGTTTACTATAGATTACAATACGTTACAGTACAGTAAGTGAGAGGCAAGATGGCAGGTACTGCAGTGCTGGAAATAGGTACAGCACAGTACTGCACTGTAACTGCATTTGAAAATGCATTACATTACCATTGGAGATGGAGCTGAAGTGAATTTACTGTGGCTATAAGTGCATTGTATGTGAGCGGATGAGTATATGAAAACGAGTTTATGTTATAAGAATTTAGAATTTCTACTGCATTAGAATCACAGAAAAACAATGCCAGAGCAGTGAGTTTGAGGAACAGTTTAATCTGATTTGTACTGTACTTGTGGAAGGGTAAGCAGCAGATATTTCCCTGCTAAGCAGGGTAGGATGATTTTTTTTTGTTTTACGGTAAGGAAAGCAACACTTGAAAATGAAATGAAATGTTGAATAGTGGTTCCTTTATGAAACTGGTTTAATTATGGAATGAGGAAATGATGATGGAAAACTGCATTTAACACATGGACTGATAACATTTAGAGCAGGCAGCACGAATGCAAACTGGAAGCTGGCAGCCAGCCATTGAGGTGAGAAGAGGGTCTGTACTAGTCAACATTGGGGGGGGGGTGTTGTGATATTGTATGTAGGTGGCCAGAGGGTGGTGGTTGCAGAACTTGGTGGATGGGCAGGCAGGGTGGGGGTATTCAAACATGGGACACTAGTCATCAGGGCATTTCTGAATTGATACTAGCAGAGTGTTTGGAGGTGTGGGAGACCACTAGCCACCAAGGTTTTTCTGAATTAATACTGGCAGGTTGTTCGGGGTTGGGGGACAACTAGCAACCAGGGCATTTCTGAATTAATATTGATAGGGTGCCAGTGGGTGGGGGCAATCACTAGTCCTAGGGCATTTCTGAATAAATACAAGAGGGGTGTTTGTGGGGCAGGGGGAACCACTAGCCACCAGGCTATTTCTACTACAATACCTGTCCAGAATTCAGGAAGCAATGGGAGTACACTGGACACCAGGGAAATGTAAGCTATTTCTGGGTGGTGTTTTGGGATGAGGAGGTGGGCAATACACCTGAAGAACTGGCTGAGTAAACAATATAGATAACGGACACCAGTCCTTCCAATGTAGAACCAGCTGCCCTGACAGGTGCTGTTGTGGGGGGGGCAACTAACTCTGTTTGCTACTGGCCTGTTAACAATGCCCTAATGAGATGCAAGTGACTCTGTAGTGCCTTTTTAGTGCTATGAGGTCATTTGCATCTTGCAGTACTAATATGGCAGATTGTTCCAGAGGAGCAACTGCTATCCATTAGTTGGCCCTAACAGCCCGGTTTTTATCACAATCTCAATTGCACTCTATTGGCCACATACTTCCTGTGGCCAGTAGGGGGCCTGAGTTTGTGATCTTTGTCTGGTTAGTGTCTGGCTGATATAGTGCTTGCAGTATGCCTTAGCATGTTCTAACACACGACCGGATTGCTCAAAGCACTAATTTACTCCTGAGGCAAACATTCTAAGAATATCATGGCACAAAAAGTAGACTTCAATATAATGAAGACTAAGCTAAAATAGTAGAAATTGCAGGTGGAGCTAAATACAGTAGTAAAGATTTGTAGGAGAAATTGAACAACGTTATTAAACAATTAATTTGTTTATTTAACATTTTCACCAGAAAAGAATGCTGAGTTGAGAACAGTGCATTTCCAGATGTGTCCTGGGGAAAAATGTGCAGGGGAAAACAATGTCACAGGATGCAGTATAACATACTGATAGACTAGAGTACACACACAAGAAGGTAAAACCATGGTCACATTTAGGACACAAACAAACTTGGAAAACATGCCAGGGTGCAAAATCAAATGGTTTGCAGATGTCCAGAGTCAAGGACCTATGTACCAATAGACAAATGACAGATTTTATTTTGAAGTTCCAGTATGGAAAGGGGACCAGTAATATCAAATGGCAGAGAAAAGCAAAACATAATGAACTACAAAAGGAAAGCAAGTGTGGCTGAGGTAAAAATTTACCTAGATATAGAAACAAGAAGGTTATAGGAGAAAAAGTGAGTTTAGAGGTAATGGGGGCAGGAAGAAAGGGAGTTAGAGAAGCACTAAGTACAAATATTACTAACAGAAGTAGGACCATGGAGTTAAGGCTTCAGGGAATAGGGCAAGAGGAACAGATAATGGGGCAAGATGTAGGGGCTAAATCAGATCCAGCAGAGCCTCTAGAAGAAAACAGCTGGAAAGGAAAATGTCTCAGTGCAGGGAAGAGAGAAAAAGTGAGGACTGAGGTTTCTAAGTATGCAGGATGAGTGAAGGAATATACTAGAGAGAACATTTTGTCATGACAAAAATATTAATGAGAACAAAGTAAAATAAAAAGGGTAGAGTGACAGGATAGCTAACTAACAAGGCAAAAAGAAAATTAAACTCAAATCTAAAGTTTTTCAGAAAATTTTAATAAAAGGTAATATCAGAAACATGCGAGGCCTACTAGGTCAAAGAGAGGGGATACAGAAATGGCATCAAGAAGGAACAAACTCTGGTCAGAGCCACTATGTTTGCTAATATATTAACTTGATAAAGCTGTTTTGTGGCCTTAAATGTAAAAATGAATTGCTGTAATCAGCTCCTTGTAAATTTCATTTTGGTAAAGGTAGATCATTTATCTGGTTGATTCTGTGTTTTCCAAGTGTTTAAATGTGAGTGGTGAGTGTGTGTTGTACTATATGTGAAAGAAGAGGGAGCTCCACACCAAAGCCTTCAAGTAATGGTAGAAGGAATGGTACAGGGGATAGAGGTATGACTACATTAGGAACTGTAGGCCAAGCTAGAAGGATAAGAACCTATACTGAGGTAATGGCTTGCTTTCATCCAGGAGGCAATCACAGTCCTCAGTGGACAATATAAATCTTACTTCGACAGACATTTAAAGTAGCTGAGGGAGGGGTGATGAAAGAAACAGGGGAGGCAGAAAGTGGGCCACTACAAGCTGAGATAGAGTGCATGGAGATCCCAAGGGGAGAGAGTCCCACCAAGATGCAACTTATTCAAGGAAGCAAGTGGTTAGCAAAAGAAGAAGCAGTGAAAGGAGAAAGGAATGGAAGAGGGAACAATTGTAAAAAGGAGAAAGTGGCAAGAAGACAGGTCATTTCATTTTTATTTCATTTTCATTTCATTTTTATTGGTTATATTGGAAAGGCATGTGAACTTTGCTGCCTGTTTACACAAGCATCCAGTTACATACAACAATCATGAGATATGACATAGGCTTAAACAATAATATAATATAACAGTGGGAAACAAAAAAAAAATTAAGTGCAATCTAAAAACTAGCCTAGGTTTATTAACAATACTACAACTGCTAGAAAGAGAGGGTAAGTGACTGAGGTGGATAACCAGAGAATGAGTGGAAACAAGTGCAGAATGAGAGTCAGATTAGGGCTGTGAGCAGGTGCAGGTGGGAGAGAAATGTCTCCAGATATTGTGTTTGAAGGCATTTGTGGAGGGACAGAGTTTTAGTTCCAGAGGGAGAGAGTTGAAAAGCTTGGGTCCCATAAAAGATAGTGTTTTCTGGCCTTGAGTGGTCCAGCATAAAGGAACAGTGAAAGAGAGAATGGACTACAGTCTAGTGGTCCTGGTGGTGGTGGCTGTCTGGAAGAGGGAAATGGGGCAATCAGGGAGCAGTCCACAGGAAAGTTTGAAGAAGAAGGTGGCCATCTTGCAGTTGAGCAGGGCCTCAAGGGAGGACCGACTGGTGAGCTTATAAAGGTCACAGTGATGTGTGAGTTTAGGGAGACCAAAAAAAAAGTGTATAGTGTTGTGTTAGGAGCTTCGAAGTCTGGAGAAATGTTTGATAGAAAGGCGGGGGAGTGAGACAAGTGAACCATAGTCAAAGACAGGAAGGAGAAAGCTGGAGACTAAGAGGGATTTGGATTCCCTGTTAAGAAAATGCTTGGTTCTGTGGAGTATTCTGAAGCATTGGTGGGCTTTTTTGATTATGAGGCTAATATAAGCATCAAAATTGAGGTGACTATCCAGGAGTAAGCCAAGGTATTTGAATTCACTGACTCTTTCAATGGCATTACCAAGGTTGTTATAGAGGGAGAGGTCAAAGCCAAGGGGTTTTCGGGGGCTAGAGAAAACCATGAAGTTAGTTTTCTTGAAGTTAAGTACAAGACCTTTGGAAGTGAACCAGGTGTAAAGTCTGCTGAAATCAAATTGAAGTTTGTTAATGAGATCATTGGGGTGTTTGTCCTGCCACAAAAGGGCTGCATCATCAGCATAGAGAATGAGTTCTGAGGTGGTGCAAATGTCAGGCAGGGAGTTAAAGACCACAGAGAAGCGAAAAGGGTCCAGCATGGACCCTTGTGGGACACCATATTTGATGGGGCAGGATTTAGAGAGGACACCACCAATAATGGTGCCATGGGATCTGCCCGTTAGGTAATCCGTGAACCAGAGGCAGACCTCAGGTGAGAAATGGAGGCCAGCCAGGGTACAGAGGAGGACTTCATGATCAATGAGGTTGAAGGCTTTGGGTGAGGCCTACAAATGCAGTACCAGTGTAGAGGCCTTTGTTGCTAGCTTTGTCTATGGAGTGGGTGAACTTGATGAGTACAGTTTCAGTATTGTGCTGCGCACGTAACCCATGCTGGGCCTCAGTGAGAAGGTTGTATTTGGAGAGGAATTCCGAGGTTTGCCTGTGGACCACTTTCTCTAAAATTTTGGAGGCAGGGACAAGGAAGGAGATGGGACGGTAGTTCAATACTAGATCCTTGGATCCAGATTAGAGAAAGAGGTTTAATATTGGTGCACTTCCAAGCTTTCAGTAAGGACCCCATGCAGAGGGAGTGGTTGAGGATGTTAGTAAGAGGGACGGCTAGGTAGTCACAGACAAGACGGGGAACTCTGAAGTAAATGTTGTTGGTGCCCTTGGATGGTCTTGGGTCATTTGTTTTGATTAACTTGACCACTTCACCAGGGGTTAGTTACCTGAAATGGAACTTAGGGTGGGAGACTAGGAGAGGTGCGGGGTTAGATGAGGTAGGAGTAGAGCTGGGCTTGTACTGGTTGAGGTCACTGATGTATTTATTGAAAAGGGAAGCTATTTCACTTGGCTTGGTGGTGGTTGTCCCTTCAGAGGTAAGACAAATATGATCTTCAGAAATTCCCCTACCAATAAGGTTGTTAAGAATGTTCCAGGGCTTCCTAAGGTTCCCCTGGCAGCACGTTGTTTTTCCAGGATGAAGGAGGATTTATCAGATCTTGTGGAAGATTTGCACCTGTTCCTGAGGGTTTTGAAGTCTTGGAGGAGTTGGGTTTTTTTGTGTTTTCTGTATAACTTCTAGGCTCAGTCCCTATACCTCATTAGTTTGCAAAGCTCAGGGTTGACCCATTTTTGGCTAGAACCCTTAACCCATATTTTTTTTTAAGTGGGATGAAACTGCCACAGAGGGAAAGGAACTTATTGCTAAAGGCTTCAAGTACTTTGCAAATGTCAGAAATGTTTTCAATGAAGGATCAGTCCTGGGCTAGGGAAACTTTGGAAAACTTGGAGGCAACCAGCTTCTTCAATTGCCTGGTTTGGATGAATTTGTGTGGGCGTGGGGGTGTTTTTGTGGACCACTGGCAGAAGATAGCACAGTGATCACTGATTGAGTTGGGAAGAACTCCAGAGGTGGTGACATGGGAGGGTGTGAGACCAGGACCCAATCAGTGAGGGACTGAGATCCAGTTTTGTAGTTGGTTCTGGTAGGTTCAGTGATGAGCTGGTGTAGGCCAACACCAAGTATGGATTCCTTGGTGGAGTGACAGTGATGGTACAACCAGTTTAGACTGAAATTGATCCAATCCCTCCGTTGGGGGAGGGAGGCCTTGATATCGAGGAAGAAGTCGAGATCACGGGGTGAGGAGGAGGGTGGCAGGTACACCACACTGACTGTGACCATTTTATCTGCTCCGAGGAGGAGGTTAATTGAGATGGTCTTGATGGAGACGGTGGGTAGTGGGGGGTTGAATTTGGTGGCAAGGAGGTTATCAGCAACCCAGATGAGGCACCCTCTCCCACGCTTCCCCACCCTGTCTTTTCTAAAGACTAAGTAACCTTCAAGGAGGATTTCATTGGGAGAGATGTCCTCCTTTAGCCTGGTTTCAGTGAGGGCAATGGCAACAAAAGTGTTAGCTATCACCCAGGACTCGATTAATGTTTTTTTTTTTTGCCAAAAGGCTTTGCACATTAAGGTGAGTGAAAGTGAGCTGTTAAGTGGGTTTGGGGGAGGAGTGAGGGGTGAAATTGGTAGATGGTGTGGGGCCAGGTTTGGGGTGAATAGAACCTGAGATAATGAGTAGTAGGGGGATAAAGCCCTACAGTTTAGGTGGGAGGGGGGGTTCTGGTTGGAGGAGTGAGTGGTGAGAGAGTAAGAGTGAATCTGGGCCGGGCGGGGGCAATTCTCCACTCCTACCCCCTGCCAGTGGCACTTTGAGGGACACAAAGGAAGAAGTGTGAGCCAGTAGCGACAAGTTGATAGTATCTTGGAGAGAAGCTAAAGTCAAGAGGAGAGCCAGCAGCTGCAAGTCATAGAGTGCCCTGACAGCCTGTGCCAATTCGTGTAGGGATCCAGTGGACAAGAATGCAGCAGGGAGTGTAGTGTCCAGAGAGCAAGTTGCCTTGGAGTTCCAAGAGACATGTCCCCCTTTTACAGTTCAGGGACAGTTACTGCCAGTTCTGGGAAACAAAGCAGGGGTCATGGGGGAACCCTAAAATCCCCAAGCCACAAGGATTGGATGTTGTAAGGAGAACCTGCTGAGCCAGTGCGGAGAAATAGAGATGGGTATCGTTGAGAGTTTGGGTGCCTTTGAAGAATAATGGGCTGTTAAGCACTGTGAACTGTATTGGGGCTTGTACTACCTTTAAACGCTTGTGACTATAGTGGTGCTGAGTTAATGCTGCCCTAATGGCTGTGCAACCATCTCAGTCCAGGTAAAGCTGCTATTATGGCCATACAGGCCAAGTGAAAGCCGGATGTGTACCCCATGAATTAACTGATCCTCCCCGGAGCTGTGTGTGAATATGTTTAATAAATTTGGGATCCCTGTTGTTTCTGCAAGTTCCATGTGAACATTCCATTATTGAAAGTAACTGTTTAATGTAAATTAACCTGTTGTTTTCATCCTGCACCAGCGAGGTAAAGGGACCCTGTGTGTGACATCTGGGCCTGGGTAACGTGGACACTGGAAGTGTTTCTGCTGCCGTGGGCACCCCTTCCCATGGACATATCCCATCCATACCTCTAGGCATGGGTAGAGAGGGCTACATTTCTATGTATGGCAGGTTATGTGATTCAACTGGGTAAGGCACACTGCTGTTACAGTTTTGCACTTGTGCAGTTGGTTTACAGAACAAATTTAGATACAAATGCTTGTGGTGGTTGTTGGGATGACGGGTAAGGAGATGCGAGCTTGATGATCAAACAAAACTAAAAACAAAACAAATGAAATACTTGCGCCATATAGTACTATGCACTCCATCAAGCCCAGCAGCAATGAACATTACATCCATATTCTGTATGTTGCAGTCAGTGATTTCAGAAATACGTAATTTTTTTATATCCAAGCCATAAGCCTCCATTCAGTGCCCATAGTAAGCTTTATTTGTAAAAGGCTGGGAAATAATTTAAAAGTTTAAGTTGACAAAAAAAAGCCAAGTAAGGCATCACATTTGGCAAGCTTCACCTTTCAGCATTTTCCTGTTTAAGTCTGGTTGAGAGAGAGAGAAAGAGAGAGAGAGAGAGAGAGAGAGAGAGAGAGGAGAGAGAGGATGGTGGAGCTCTGTTTATCTTTTAGTCTTAGATCAGTCCTGAAAGGGTTAACAAACCCTACTGACAACTGTAAACAATTGTAAACCGCCACACACACACACACACACACACACACACACAGCTGGGAGAGAGAGAGAAGTGTCATCTGAATTTCTGTTGGAACAATGCAGTCTCATTAAAATTTCAGTTTTGCCCAACAGGCAGTGGTGTAGTGCTTTATTTAGAAGTGTGGGGTCTCCATGAACTATGGTGTCCCCAGCTCCCTTCAGGCTGAGGGTGTGGGATCGCCTAGGCCCCAGAAGCTATCAAGTTTTAGGTGCATTCTGGTGCATTTTTAGGATCATTTTGAGACTATCTGACTTCTCTTAAAGCCTTCTTTGACTTGTTACAAACAACCAATATCACTATCAAAATAAGTACTTTTTATTTTCTATAAAATAATTGTCAAAACTAAAGCAAAAAAAACCCTCCAAACATCTGACTATATACACCACTTCTCTTGCATACAGTCAGCTATCACTGCAGCAGGCATTGCACTTGTTACCTTGCAACCTGAACAGAAGACTCTGTTCCCCCCAACAGTGCACCATACAGTCAGACAACTTTGTGCAGCACCAGGTTGTGCATTGGAAAAAGAGTAATGTGTGCTCCAGGACAGCCCATGTTCCAGTTGCCTTGGTGGTGCAGCTGGTTTGCGAAACTGGAACAGTATTCTGGGCGGCCTGGGTTCAAGTCCCAGCTGAGACACTTACTTCTTTCACTCCTCTCTTTGTATGTGTTCCATAAATATGCACACCTCACACATGTGATTGAAAATGAACTAATTATTTGTGTGGCACCAGGTTGTGCATTGGAGAAAGAGTAATGCATGCTCTGGGACAGCCCAGGTTCTAGTTGCCTTCGTGGCGCATCTGGTTAGTGTGACCAAAATGGTATTCCGGGCGGTCTGGGTTCAAGTCCCAACTAAGGCACTTACTTCTTTCTCTCCTCTTTATGAGCCTCAATATACTGTTGTTCTAGCTTGCAACAGCAAGAAAGTAACATGTTTGGCACTGACTTACATAGCATTACCAAGTTAGCCAAATGCTTCATTTAATACAAAGATAAACATATCACACAAGTAGATATGTAGGAGACAGTATGCCAAGTCAGAGCAGAGCAGAGCAGTGCATTCGGCTCCATGGGCTGTGCTATCACAAGTGCATAAATAGACACCTTCATAAGATATCAGCTAATTGTAATCCCAGTTTAATGTCATAGTTACTATATCTTACAGTTTACACATTTGATTATAGTACTAAATAGAGGAGATTCTTGCTTACAGTACCTTGCAAGTCCCAGAGGGTTGACAGCCTTTAGACACAGACATCAATAAAACTGTCACTTTAAAATCAATCAAGTAGTATTTCCAAAATAAACTCCTTACAAAAGCAAATAAAGTGTAACCACCCAAATTCTTTCACAGGGATTGTCGATTCAAAACCTGGACAGAGGGTTAAATGATCTTTACTTACCTTAGTAAAGAAAGTAATTTTAATTTGGCAAAGAAACAGATTTACTAAAAATAAGACTGCCTGTTTTACTAAATTAGAGGTTCATCACAATGACTCTCTGCATGTCCTAGTCCAGTGACCTCACTTCCACAAGACAAAATCTGATCTCAAATCATGTTGTGCTGCTCTGTGAGGGAATTCAGCAGAGAAGCTATAAGACAAAGCTCCCTTACAGCTGTGCTTCGGAACTGTTCAGTTGCTGATTTAAGACTGTTGCCTAGAGAACTACATTAGAAAAAATCACTGAAGACTTTAAGAAGTAGGAAAGCACTACACCCCTGTCAGCAAGGCATAGTTTAGATAAAAATGTGTGTAAAAAAAAAAAAAAAAAGGGTTGGTTTAGGTGCTCTTTAAGACTAAAACAAGCTGCCTGTGCTGTTTACACTCCACTGATTGTAAGTTGACCTGGCATGAAAATGTTACACATAGGGAAGGAACTCTTTCTCTCCCCCCTCCCCCCTCAGTGTACTGATTTCAGGTAGTGGGAGGATCATTCTTCAACTCTGATATTGTGCTTCTAAAGGAGTCTCAAGTGCCCTTTTTTCCCCAAGTGCTAGAAAGATGTCTGCAGGGCTCCTCCCCCTGCAGCCATAAAAAGGAATGCGGAGTGCAGATATGTGAGCAATTCAAGAGAGAACAAGGAATTTTACAATTGCCTAAATAGAAAGTGAATCACTTTAAAAACAGTTGGCCAAAAGTGACAAAAGGAAAAAAAAATTAATGTCAGGCAAAAAGGTCTGAAATATTGTGAGCCAATTATTTTGTGTGGTCTTCAGCAGCAGTGAAGAGCTAACAACAAACAGAATGGTGGCAAAGGATGATAATATGAAACAGGGTCCACAAATCAGGGAACTTGGATCCCAATCCACAATCAGCATGCAGTCCCTCCACCCATGTGTGGGGTCTACAAATGCCAATTAGATCCCCCTGCATGAAGAATACTCACCATCAGAGCACCCTGCAGCATCTAAAGCCCTAACTGTATGACCACTCTGCACCTATCCCCAGCCAAGTGCACAGCTTCACACCTGGTTGGGTCAGGGGAAGGCAAAGGCGTAGTGACATGCCATGTGCAACTGGTGGAGGGGCAGATGCTACAAAGCCTGAAAGGGGTGCTGCAGAGGATATGCAGTCCAATCCACCCAGCCATATTTCAACTCATCGGGCCAGTTTGGCCCTCTCTCCACCAGCCTCCAGCCCAAGGAGCATCATTATGGGGCTGACGATATCATTGGCACTAGCCATTGACCATCAGAAAAGTTAACTGTGTTTGGAGCAGATATGGCAGTCTGTGGAGGACTGACATGAACTGTCATATCCCATGGTCTCCCACTCTGCACAGAACAGGGGATCAGCTGGAATGCTGACCTGGGCATCTGATTGGGTGCCTGGCATTCCACCCGCATCAGTCTCAGCACTGCCCATAGCCCCTGCATGGTTCTCCATGCCTGCAGGTGGTTGAAGCCACAAGGTTGTGGATCATACACTCTCCTGCGTGACCCTGGGTCCATGACTATGTGGTCGACATATACGTTTTTTGAGCATATCCCTGCAATGCTTCAGGATCAGACCCCTAGTTTGTAAGTTAACAGGACCTCAAAGGAATGCCTCTTATGGTACAAGAGACTCTGAGCTCGAGGTTTGGGTGAGAGGAGAGCAAAGCTAATCTCAGCATTCCTGTCAGCCCAAACCTTGCAAGGGGAGTTTCTTATACCATAAGAGACATGTCTCGATATCCCTATAATCTTACTTTAAATTCCTTGAGTTTAGCTGAGTGATTTATAATATGTTTAGACTTTCTTTCAATGTTATTATGCTATCCTCCCCTTGGGGCTGAAGTGAAGCACTCCCTTCTAATTCTCCTTCCTGAGAAAACACTGTACACAGAATAAGAGGTACAGTGGCCCTGTATGCTGACTGGCTGAAATCACGTTAGTGATTTATAATGAAATATATAAAAGGTAAGTGTAGACTGGATAATGTGAAGTCAGTGGGACAAGATGAATTACAGTACATGTATGAGGACCAGGATGCCCAATGCTTAACATAGCCTTAAATAGCCGTTATAATTCCAGAGGATGTCTTAAAAGTGGGCTGCAATCTAGAAAATACTAATAATTAAGGTTCAACTCCCACATATACTAAAAATGTGCTTTATTTTATCTTTCACCACAAAATGATGCTTCATGGCAATGCCACTTCCTTAGGAAAGGTGGTCTCTAATAACAAAGAAAAAATATACAACTGAAAGAAAATTGTTCAGGTATACACATGTTACTTGCTAAACCAGCTGCAAACCTCCACCACAGAATTTTCTGAACTCCCATACACAACACTAAGTGTATATTTAAGTGCAAAATATCTTCTATGCTGAAATGCTATACCATATGCAATTTCTAAAACCTTTTTTTTATTCTATCTATCTATCTATCTATCTATCTATCTATCTATCTATCATCTATCTATCTATCTATCTATCTATCTATCTATCTATCAGGGATATGCAGGGGGTGACTGTATATTAACTCATTTATCTGGTACAGTTGCCTGTGACCTCAAGTAACCTCATGAGAGGTGAAGCCACAAGTGAGGGTTACAAGAGGTCACAGGCAACTGTACAAGATAAATGAGTTATCATACAGTCACCCCTTGCATATTTCATTTATGCAACAGGAGAAGAGCATGTGTTTCATTGTCAGTGGTTTTTTTTTTTTTTCTTTATGATATTTAGGGGCTTATTTGTAATGGAGTATCTTTCTGCCTGGTAAATAGTATAGCTCCCACTTTGCTTAGTGGTTTCCAGGCACTTGCTGTTGATGCAGTAGCATCCTGAAGCATGCAATGCACTTGGCATGTGTTTCCATTGGTGGGCAACTTATAATTTGCATATTTAGAGAAAAAAGTGGTGGTGTCTCATAGTGAACGGGCTTACAGAGGTAGTGCTGTGATAGAAGGGGAGGATATTAAGAAAATATTTATGGTTTCCAGGTTTATTATTATTTTATTTTTTGTGTTGGGTGTTTATGGTGGGGTGTTTATGTGAGGTATATGGTATCTGTTTTAAGAGTGGAGAAGCATTGTTAACCCCAGAATCCAAAGTGGGTGGTTCGAGTGACAGAGGAAGAAGGCACTTAGAGGTCAAGGTCCTTGTGTCAAAGCAGAGTGGAATGGAGGTGAGCAGTCAATGGTAAAAAGAACTTTTCTGCAGCCAAGTGAGACAGTAAATAAAAGGTAGACTACTTTTTACACTTTATGCAGTGTGAAGGATGAATACGATCAGTGCGGTAAAGTCAGGTGAAGGAACTGAACAGGTGGGTGGGTGGTAAAGAGTGCAACAAGTAGTGTAAGCACTACAGCGGGTCAAATGTTAAAACAAAACAGTGTTGGAGAAATGGAGTTTTGTTTAATCTTGAGTGACATGGATGCTGTTGGAAAACAAGAGAATAGTGGGCTCTGGAAGGAAAAGGAAAGGGCATTATCACGTGGGCGGGGAGCAGGAGTAAACAAACAGAATATAGTTGCAGTTTTAAAGGGATAAGTAGTGCTGGTGGATGGATGGGGGTGAGGGCAGAATAGTGATATAGAAACTATGTAGAGAAACAAAGTGTGATATAGTAACTGTGTCGATAAATTAATGTACTGTATCTACACAGTGACTAGATAAACAGATTTATCACACTCTGTTTGCACAGATATATGTACACACACACACACACACACACACACGATGTGTCAAGGCCCCTGTGGGAATATGACTGATATTTTTGCCACATGCAGCTTGACCTTATGACATCACAAGTGGCAAAGACATGAATTATGTCATAGGTCAAGATGTACAAGGGGAAATTGTCTGTTATATTCCCATAAGGGCCATGGCATATTCTATTTATGAAACACCTGCTTTGTTTTTAAGCAGTTTGAACAGTCTTATTGTTTTTACCTTTTTTATCTTTTGTTTAAATGTTCCTGGCAGTTTCAGGATGGCACAGCAATTGTGCATTGTGATGCTGTAATGCATCATTACAGCTGTATGAGACTGAGGAGTGGCTGCAAGTGGGCATGTCAGTCTATCGGGAAGAGTATGCAGCATGTGGCCTAATGGGAAGTTTGGGGAGGAATGTTCTTGGGCTGGGAAAAGGAGCGTCAGCGGCTGTTAAACATGAGTAGAGTGCCAGTCATGAGGACAGTTTGGAAGTGCCATGGGAGCTGGTAGAGCAGGACTGCTGCTTGCAGACAGAGACAAGAAGGTACTGGTAAGGGGTTGAGAGGTTGTTCCTTTTTTAATGTGAGAAATTCTGCCAGTTATTTTTAAAAAGTGCAGACTATTTAATTGCAATGTCAATGGTTCTGTGGTGAGGACGTTTGGATTGCGCTGGAGTCAGTGCGTGTGTGAGCTGTTGTAGGATTCTGAAAGTAAAAGCACTCCCTGTGCTGCTGATTACAGCCAATGGGGACCTACAGTGAGTGTAGTTTTCCTCATGGGGACCTAGATTGAGAAAAGTTTGATATTTTCACTCCAGGTCACAGGTAGGGAAAATATCACTGATATCTGCCCTTTAATATACTCACAGGTGTTGAATAAATACATATTATCTATATATCTATATCTATATCTACATGTATAATATATATATCTATATCTATATATATCTATCTTATTAAATGTAGCCCGCTGTGACTGTCACCCATAGCTTTGCCTCCCCTCCTCCGACACTGATACTCCCTTGGCGCCCCTCTCCCTTTTGCCCCTCCTTCCTTGAGCCTTGTTCCCTCTTCCCACCCACTCAACTCTCACCCTTACCCCCTACTCCTTCCTGATCCTTCCCCTCCACTTTCACCCTCTCACCGCTTACCCCTGCCCCTACTCCTTCCTTGAGTCTGCTCCTCCCTTCTTGCCTTCTCTCCCCCCACCCTCACCAGCTGCATTCACCCCCTCACCCTTTCCCAGTTTAATTCTCACAGTATCACCTGCTCACTTGGCACTTGGGGCTCCTTCCCTCCCCACCCTGCACATATCATCTCTCTCAACTAAACCTGTCACTGCAGACAACTGACTGGTACTCACCATCGGGCATCTAATACCTGTAAGTCTGTTATTTAGCCTCCACTCCCCATATCCTGATTGTCTTGTTGCTCCATTATATAATTCCTTCTTCCAGTCCCCTATAATGTTGCACTACTCTGTTTTGTATTGTGAACTTGATGTGGAACATATGCAAAGAGCTCTGGCTCAAGTTATGTAATCTGAGATTATAATAAATAAATAAATAAATAAACTCTATCTATCAGTATTATCCTAACATTCTCAAATAACTTTTTTGATAGCTTTCTGGGTCAGACCTCCTTAAGAAAACATAGTAAAACAGTACCTCCACCATAATGACAAAATTCTGCCAAACCCACACTAAAAAGTGCAACACTACTAGTAGACTGTGTACCATTTATGTGTCTACACCCCCTTGCCTAACCAATTATAAACAAAGCACCCAACAAGACAAATACCATTCTAAGGCATAACCAATCACCTTGCAATAATTTGAGTAGCATTTCCTTTAGAAAAAACATTATCTCCTTGAGAAATTTTCCTCTCTGTTAATATGCATCACTTAGTAGGGATCATTCTATAATAGGTACCTTCAACATTAAGGAAAAGAGTGCAAGGGAAATTAATCTGGCTCTAACTGTAAAAAGATAGAGAAAATCTTCTAGCATCCCCTAATGCATAAACAGGATTTATTATATGAATGCTAGAATGTCTGTTCACAAGTTTAATGGCTTGCCTGTAAAAGGAGACTGAAAACTGGACCATGGTATTACCTTATAAGGAAAACCAGCTTTCCTGGCCTCCCAGGTGACTATGTGTGTATAAATGGCTTGCACTATAAAATCCAAACCAAAAAAAATGTTTTTGTTTACTCCAGGTCTTGCTGAAACTAATGTGATACCTTCTATATTAATTCAACTAGGGTGGCTGCACTCTGTGGTGTCTAAGTTCATTATTGAAGCTCTTGTAATAGGTGAAAGAAGACACAATCTCTGCAGTGCTATAAAGCTTGGCAATATCAAATAAATGTAGGAATTCCTTTCACCTTATTACTGTAAATTGTAAGATGCTCACTCCTGGTACTGGCTGACTTCCTGCTGACAGAAGTGGTTAGTCCACTCTAATATTCTCCCTTATATACCACAATAGTGCAGAGAAGCATTGTGATTGCACCAAGCAGGGTGGTCATGGACATCACTGTTACTAGGTACCCATGCATAGACCAAGTAAAAAAAAATATTGACTTGTACTTCTATCTGGAATTGATGTGTGTAACAGAGTGGTCATGGTTACTGCTCGGGAGCCATGCATGCTCAGTCTTCCAGAGATGGGACTTGTAAATTTCATGGGGCTGAGCCAAGAACTTCTGAAGAGTCATACCAACTACTGCTCATTCCAAAATCAGAATAATAATAATAAAAAGAATGAACTGTACTTAACACATGGAAGACTCATCAGTCATAATCAGTCTAAATACTTAAGATAGGTTATTAAATATAAAAACTGTTATGAGGAGCACCTTATAAGATTTGTTATTCAGGCTGCTAGGGTTATAGTCCTGCTAGTCATTAACCATCCTACTTACTATATGTCTGTGAGGAATGCAGTTTTACTTCATATTCTGTTAAAACTCCTAGAGTATGAGGGAGAATTCTCTCTCTTATAAGCTGCTTGGTTCAAGTCCCGACACAGCCACATGCCATCCTATATTCTACAGTATGTACCTGCTCAGGAAAGGTGTTCTGCTGTATATTCTATTTAGAATGTAATACTACCTCAAGTACAAAGGGGGATACTCTTTGTTGTTTCCTGACATATAATATAGGAAGCTAGTCATACCCATAGGGTAGGAGAGCTGTTAGTGTGGGCTTATTTTCACAAAAAGCTATATAGGAAAAACAAAAGCAAAGGAGCTGATTGGACTGCTATAGGCATCAGGTATGAAGATTAATCTATTATGTGAAAAACTATTATACAACCTGATTGCACAAAGACATATACATGGAAAAAATATACTAATAAACCTACTGTACTACTATATGTTAATCAGTCTTGAATAAAGACTTTGATAATATTACACTACACACAGTAGTTCTACATGGATGACAAGTATAACTCAGTTGTTAGCAATCATAAGGCACTCTAAAGAGACTGTGTCTAGTATGCTTGAGACAACAATGGACTTCTCAGTCATGTTGAAGAATTAATTTAGAAGAACACAGTCTAGTCTAGTTCTTTGTTTCTTCAGTTTCCTTCTATTTAAGTCCTGAGATTATATATCCACCAAGCCTGACATTTTAATAATTCTCTGTTTCTGTCTTTCACTACTCTTTTTTCCTTAATTATGCCCCAAAATTTCAATGAGGCTAGTGTATGTCCATTTTCATTGAAATTCGTTGCCACTGTGGATCATTCATCTCTTCTTCTTATGGTACTCTTATGCTCTGATATCCTTGCTTTTAGAGATCATGAATTTTTTTCTGCCTGTTAATACTGGTTATAGGGGCAACTCAGCATGTAAACTTCAAATTCGCTGTCACAGTGATATCCTTAATACTGTATCTTTCATTGGAGATCAGAGATCTGAAATTTGTTTTCCTCTGTAGAACCAATCACTGTGCACATGTTCTACATGGTACATTACCTGGTTGCAATGGACCTAACAGGAGTTGGGTTTTTTTGGGTTGAGAGTTTGGGACCCTATATGTGGTGTGTGAAAGTTAATCCTTATGTGACCAATTTCATTTAAAAAACTATTAGTGGTGGTTCTAAGAACCTTATACAGTTTTGCTTTCCAACTGTAAAGGATGTCAAAGTTTGTTTGTTACTTTTTTTAAATGTAGTATCATTCTGCACATATGTTGTTGATAATACAATTCTGTTTTCTTTCTGCCTTTGCCTTTGTCTTTGAAATACAGTATCCTCTCTTGCTGTATTGTTAATTTGGATTCCTTTTTTTATCACATACATGCTTTATTGAATTTCCATGGACAGACATTTTACAGCATATTGTCACTTCTACATCCGTCTCAGTGATACACTACACACTGCAGGTTAACAAAAATACTGCTGATTTAAGTCACGATAAAACTAATACCCTTCTAAAGTTAGCCTAATGAAATACATTCCAGTAAACATAATTGCTACTTTCACCCTCACAGCTGTCCTCTTTAGAAGGCACATGTATGTAATGTGAGAGGTTGTTACCATTATGTACAGTCAAACATATTTCTGAATAACATGATCCATACAAGTGAGAGAAAAAGAATAATTACCAGGAAAAGAGTAGTGAAGAGAGATAGTGAGAAGAGAGCTGCCTTTCCCAGTCGAATAAGCACACCTCACCCTGTACCATTCAGGCTCCTCTAAGTCAGCCCTCTGTTGCAACACACCTGAAAGTAGTGGGTGGGTTGCCTGGAGGTGGAAGGGGGGCTTTGCACAGTGCCAAGTTCAGGAACAAACCCAATTTCAAGTAATAAAAAGATAACTTACCCTTATTGACATACGTTAGCCTTTTAAATGTGGCCAGCCTTGCTACCACTGAGTGCCAAAGAGGGACTGGGGGGGGGTTGTGGTTGTCTCCAAGATAAGAGCAGCAGCCTCTTTGCTCCCAATAAAGCGACCAACTGCCAGCTTAAGTGAGGTCATGGCAGGGAACCCACAGAGGAGTTAATTTGGATTTCTACACTGTTAACTATTTCCATTTTGTAGCCCCTGTCCATGAACCTGCTTCAAAGGATTTTCTTCTCCTCACAGAATCACTTTCTTTTCTGCAGTTCTGTCTGCTTCTAAGGTACTGGAAATACAGAATACTGTTAATAAGATAGAGACTTTGAAAGCTTTTACCATGCAAAATTGTGTTTCTGTCCATTTTTGATATATGGTAGTGTAGAGAACATCATGTTGTCTTATCACCTTCACATTCACATTTAGGAAGGGGACCAAGTTCATATCAGTGTGTAATATGAATTTGACATCATCACTGCTGCTGTTAAGGAAAATACAGACATTTTCTAACTGTGACAGTTCTCCTTTCCAAATAAGAAACACATCATCTATGTACCATTTCCACATCCCTATGTGTTTGTGGAAGGGGTGCTGTTGGCATCCAGTATATACTTTTGCATCAAATACCCACATGTAGAGATTTGCAAAAGCAAGTGCTATTTTACTGATCCAGGCAGTAGTGAATGGCTAAAGGCAGAAAACATCTACAAACTTAAACTAATTGTTTTCTAACACCAGTTCTGCTCATTTTAAAAGTATGTGTGTGGGTGGGAAGTTGCCATGCATTCTGAACTAACAAGCCTGTCTTAGTGACTCAAGCCCTTCTTGATGAGAAAAGCATGTATACAAGTCGTTAATGTGAAGTGTGCGAAGCAGTATTTCCTCTATATCAGTACTGTTCCTTAATGTGTGGAGTCTGCCAGATTCCACTACTGAGATGAAATGGGTTGTATCCTTGATTTAAAGAGCTGCTGATGCCTCCAAGATAACTTTGAAAAATATAATAATTAGGTACAATCCAGCTTGCATTCCACATATATTCTACAGATTTCTCCTCCCATTTATTTATTACTGAGGAAATTTGCATGAATACATGCTGTTTGTCCCTAAGAGTCCCTCTGTCTCTTTAGCTTACTCCCTACTTAACTTCACAATCCTCTACTGTTACAACACAGTCTGTTGCCATGAGAGTACTTGTGATGTTACAAGCAGCGCATTATTTCCTCAGGTAGGGAGAAAGCAACTAGAGTAGATGAAATTTTTAGGATCACAGCTCTGTTTTCATGCAAATGTCCTCAATAATAAATAATGGGGAGGAGACATACAGAACTAATGTGAAACAGAAGCTGAACTGTGTCTAAGCATTATGTCATGTGAAAGTTCTGTTGAAGGCATCACCTGTTCTTCAAGTGGACATTTCTGTTACCAATGGGTTGATGGGATAGTTGACATAGATGGCTAATAGTTCAAAGATCAAATTATTACCCCAAACAATGGGCCTTCCTGGAAGGTTAGTGGTATTTTTGTGTATGTTCATGACTGTGTAGAAAGATAGAATTTTTGGATTATTTGATTAAGTTATTAGCTTCCCCTTCAGTAATCCACCCTCTGTATCTGAAAAATTCCATTCTATTTCTAATATTACAGAGAATTTCCTCACTGGGTCTTGCTGAATCTTTCTGTAGTTGCTACAAAGTCTTAGTATATTAAACATGCTGCTCTCTAATCATTATTCTCTGAATCACAACTGCCACTTCTTTATCCAACTGTTTAATAATTATGTTGTTGTCTTTTTCTGATTCTTTGATTGCCGTGTAGTCTTCCTTTTTTAGATTAAGGCCTTTCTAGCTGTTTGATCCTTAATACTTTTCTTCCTCTATGAATTTGCACACATCTTTCTCTACAAGGTTAATATATGTTTCCACTACATGTAATTCTCTCTTAGGTGGCTTATACGAGGATTTAATGTTGAGGGTCTCTTTAAGTGCAGTTCAATTGGCATTTGAGTTATGTTCCCTTGTGTTGTCAAAATGTGATGCTGATCTTAAGTTTCTATACAATTTTGCAAGTCCAGTAAAAGTGAACACTTGTCCAAAGCTTTAGTAGGGGCAAATGAGAGCCCCTTGCTAATTATTGCAATGTGGTGTTCAAGCAAAACTTTACTACTGATGTTAAAGATGACTACATCCTCTGGTCTTGTTTCTGGTATCTGGGTCTGTAATATTAACTCCCATTCTCTCCTGATCCTTCACTTAACACTTCCTGTGGTGCCATATTGTACCTCTTGTCCTGGTCTCAAGTCATACCTGCTTGTCTTCCTGTGCATTCTGCTGCTGCTGGTACTCTCTAACAGATCCTGTGTACTGTTCTCTTCCTCTGAAAAAAATCTCCTTGTCGTCCTCTGTAGCTGTCTCTAGTATATTACTGTCTCATAATGCATTCCTATAAACATACATACGTAGGAAATTGCCAGAAGAAAAAGGCCCCCAAGTCTACTAAGTGTGCCCGATTGTGCAGCTCTTAGTTTCATATCACTATAACAGTGTTTATATTTAACAATTAGGCTTGAGTAAGCAGACCGATAAAACTTGCTAGTCTTTTGTGGGCGAAGCACAGTTTATTCTTTTTATTAATATTCTGATTTAAGAAGAAGCAGTAGTTATTGTAAACACTAGGAGATTCTGAGCTGCAGTTCATCCCCATGAAATTTACAAGTAGTATATTTTGAAGTCCACACCATGTGGGGCTCCTGAGTGGTACCCATGGCCACTCTGTTACACACATCAGTGCTAGGTAGAAGTATAAGTCAATATTCTTTTTAATTGGAACATGCGTGGGTACCTAGTAACAGAGGTATCCATGACTACCCTTTTTGTCACAAACACAGTGATCCTCAGCACTATTATGGTATAAAAGGTAGGCTATAAGAGTGGACAAAGCACTCCTGTCAGGGGGGAGTTGGCTGGTCCTTGGAGTGAGCATCTCACAATCTAGTAAGGTAAAAAGTCATTCCTACATTCACTTGGCAAAGCAAAGTTTTTAATAGCACTACAGAGACTGTAAATTATCTCACTTATTACAAAGGTCTTAAATATTGAAATTGGACACTCAGTTTAGAAGTTATTGTTTTAATATATAATAGTTACAGTCAGACCCATAGTAAACAGTAAATCTTTTTGTTGTTGTTGTTTGGATTTTAACACACAGTGCAAGTTGTTTGAACACATAGTCACCGGGAGGCCAGGAAAGCTGTTTTTATATATAACGTAATGCAAAAGTCTGATTTTTAGTCTCCATTCAAATACAAGTCATTAAACTTGCAATCAGATATTCTAGCATGGGTATACTAAATCCCATTTAAGCATCAGGTTGTGCTAACAGTTTTTCAAAATATTTTTACAGTTAGGGCCAGATTAATGTCCTGCAAGCTGTTTTCCTAAACAATGAAGGTGCCTATTATGGCATGATCCTAACTGAGTGCTGCATAATAATGTAGATGAAAATTTCACAGAGGAGATTGAACTTTTTCCAAGTCAGCCCGGTGGCGCAGTGGTTGGATTTCCGTTTGCAACACCAGTGACCCAGGTTCGGAAACGGACCTGGGGAGTTGGAGGGATGGCTGTGGGAGGAGGATTGAGTGTCCTGCCAACTGCTCTTCTTCTCTAGGGGGAGGGATGGCTAGCGTGCCCGGCGCTCGATGGATCCATAGTGGTGGCTGGGGGATCCATGAGCGACCAGGCTCCAGTACATTGAGGGGTGGGGTGGACATTGGACATCATTGCATGTCCCTGTCCCGGAGTAACATACACAAAAAATCACTGTCTGCCATGGATGAAGCCCATGCTGATGACTGGCCTCTCTGCTGACCAATTCTGGCCCTGTGGCATCACTGACCCAAAACACCACCCTGGGGAAGGGGAGCCAGGGAGGCAATGTTGGTGGTCTGCTGACACCTTCTCCCATTGTAGATGGGCAGTTCAGTGCCATGGCCCCGTCCTGTGGGATAAGCCAGTGGGTATCCACAGGGGCATGGCAATTAGGGAATGAGGCAGGCAGTCGGGGCTGGAGCGTAATGTAGGGCAGATGGCACAAAAAAAAATTTCCAAGGGAGATACTATTCAGATTATTGCAAAATAATAGGTTATGCCTTACAATGGTATTCATCATGTTGGATGCTTTGTTTTTAACTGCCTGGACAAGTGGGCATAGAGGCAAAAATTATACCCAGTCTGCTAGTAGTGTTGCACTTTTATTGCTGATTTGGCATGGCATATGTCACAATGGTGGAGGTATTACTTAAGCAATAACGCATGACAAGGTGTGTGTTATCGTGTAATAATGTCACTCCTGGGGTGGGTTGAAGCATGAAGCGAAGCCGAGTGCTTCCACCACCCTAGGAGTGACATTATTACACGATAACACACACCTTGGAGTGCCTTATTGCAATTGTACAATGGCTCAATGTTATACAAAACAGAAATAAAAATAATAATGTTTTTAGTAGATTTTTAGTGAGGCAGTATATCTTTGTTTCTGGAAAAAAAATCCATATCATCCAAAAAATCCACACAGTGCTGTTATTGTGTAATATCATCACTGTCTCAGGCACACACTGACCAATCAGAGTCCAGGAAATTATCTTGCCATTGTATAATATGTTTTCTTAAAGTGGTCAGTTTATGCAATAGGTGTAGACTCGGATGACTTCTGATAAACATGTTTATCAGACCAACTGCACTAATAAATCAGTAATACTGAATTTATTTATATAGTACTGTTGTCATCACCAACTTATTCATATAATACTACTGTCATCATTGAGCCTGCCCCACACCGCACACCCGCCAGTACTACTTGAAGTGTTTCCAGACTGCTTTCACGTTTTCTCCAGCATTACTTCTGGCCTTTGTTCACTCACCACCACACTTTTTTCTCCCACCTCAGATACATTTTTTTTAAATCTCCCCTTGACACAGTACTCTCTCTGATCCACTGTAATTTTTTTTTCCTTTTTTGATGTAAACCAAACTGCCATAACCATAAACTGTGCTCACCGGTTCTTTCCTGCAATGTCTGAGTGCCAGATCTCAGTATCCATGGCAATTCTCACATTAACACACAAACAGCCCAACTCTAACAAACTGCAGACATCCCTAATGCTATCCACTTTGCCATCAATTTTCCTTTTTTTTGCCACAACTTGATTTAATTTGCTGCTTGTTTTTTAAAGCCTCTGCTTCCAGTTGCAATATCCTCACCACCGCCACTGCCTCTACCACACCACCACACATTGCCATGATCATTGACTCCAACACCAAAAAATACAAATGCTAGGGTTCAAGCAAACTGCTCTAATATATTCTGTTTGAATATTTACTGTTGTGTTGCCCCATTTCATCTTGGGCTGTTCTTAGCTGACGTGAGGAAGGACACTCTGAGGAGAGGGGCAGAATGGTGGAGCGGTGAATTAATTTGAATCTTTCCAGGTGACCAACATATTGAGGGAGAAGAGTTGTGGAGTCCCTGCTGGAGCTAAACATGAGGTGGTTGTTGTGGCAATGGGTGCTCCTGAGGGTACAGATGGACCGCACGAACTAAATGTGCGGCGTTATCAGCGGCTGGAATCTGGGGCTGCTCGGGGACTAGGGCCATAGTCTTGTTGGGTAACTGGCAGAATGGGCTGCCGAATCCCTTAGGTCTCTAAAGGGGCCAACTGGTGGGCTAGTGCTATCGAGGAACCGAGGAAGCGGTGGAGGATATTTTCTGGCTGCGGTCCCCTGCAAGGGGTTCCCCTCATCGATTTGGATCTGCGACTCCTGGTTAATGATTCCTTACTTTCCTGCACATGGTCTGTTCTAAAACTTTAATTATTTGATTTACACTGTCTATGCAGTCAGTGAGAGTGCCTGTACTGCATCTGGCTCTAAAGGTCATGAGAGAGCCTTTGGAACTGTTTCAAAATTTTAACTAATTTACTGGACTTATACTGTTTATGTAGGCAGTGAGAGTGCCTGTACTGCATCTGGCTCTTTAGGTCATGAGAAGGCCCTGGAACTGAAAATACCTCTGTTTTACCTTCAGACAGACAGTGAGAGTGCCTGTGTTCTGATATTTCCCGAGGCTGTGAGAGAGCATGGGGAGTTGAAGTTACTTCTGGAGAAACTCTGGCTGTTTATTTAATTTGTTTCTTTTACGTGTTATTTTAATATCAGAGTTCCATGTTATCTGAGATAGAATATTAGACTAATTAGATGTATTTTAGCCCAAGGCAATGGGTTCGTATATCGTGGTGTTTTTGTTATTTTGTTTATTTATTTAATTTGTTTTTAATTAGTGGGTAATAAAGTGATTGTGAGAATGTGTTGGAGGCCTGCCCCTGTGGTCGTGTGCTATTTGCCCTACACTCTCCACGCTCTCCTTCCCTTCCCCCCCGCTGCAGTTTATAACTTACCAGCACTGTAGGGCACTGGGTATTGCTCGTGGGGGGTGGTAAGGGGTGCAAACGTTGGAGGATGAATGAACGGGGCCATCACATTGGAGTTGTGAGATCCAGGAGATGCCCTTGGTCAAAATGGAACCAAGAACATGGTTTGCCATGTCTAGTTTCCATAGCCAAAGGCACAACCAACATTGGTGGGCAGCTGGTTTGGGCAGCTCTGGAGGTTCATCCAACTCGGGCGGTGTTATGCAATGCCAGGTCCATTTAAAAACAAGACTGCAATTATTGCCGATCTTTTAGGAACTGTGGATCTGACTTGCATCCCCGAGACCTGTCTGGATTAGAATTCTGGCCCCATTTTGGAGGCTTTTACTCTAGCCGGGTACTCAGTGATCCACCGACCGGGATTGGATCGTGGGGGTTGCGGTCTGTTTCAAGACTGAACTTAACCTTGCGAGTGTACCAGTTGAGGAGACTGAGTCATTTGAGTGTACCATGGTAGCAGGTGTATGTTGTAGGATTGCTTTCACCTACCATCCACCTGGAGATGAGAAGCATTTCCTTCAGGAAGTTGCGGATTTTGTCATCGACATGGCATTTGAGTCACATTGACTGATTCTTCTGGGCGACTTCAGCACCTCGGTCAATGACAGACTCTTGTTGTTTGGACAACACTTCCTCCAGTTAATGTCATCTCTGGGCCTTACACAGATCGCTACCACTGCTACCCATTAACATAGCCACTCCCTTGACTTAGTCTTCCTCTGGGGGATCGAGGCCTCTGACTTGGGGGTGGAACCAGTTGGTTGGTCCGATCACTACACCATGGGGCTTAGTTTTAGTGCCCCCCTTCATAGGCCTACCCCTGTGGAGATGGTCAGGTATCACCCTTTACAAGATATTAGCTCTGAAGGCCTGGTGGTGGTACTTGATCTATTATCCCTTCCAGTAGCAAACAATGACCCAGAGGCCCTCGTGGTGGCCTATAATACGGTCATATTGGTGGCCATGGGTGTGGTTGCTCATATCCGTGTTCATCCTCTTTCCCTTCACCCTCAGTCTCCATGGTTTGATGGGACCTTGAGGGAGATGCGACAACTTGGACGAAGGTTAGAATGTTGTTGGAGGAGATCCTCCCTTGATGCCAACTACCTTAAATTGATGGAGCATTATCAAGCCTATCAATCCGCAATCTCCCATAAGAAGGCAGAATTCCTGTGTAGGGAGATTGCTGCAGCTCAGAATCAACCAGCTCAGCTTTTTCAGACTGTGGACAGACTGTGAAACACAGCCTGTCTGCAAGTGCAAAACACCTTTTCGTAATTAGAGTGCGATGAACTAGCTTGATTCTTTGCAAATAAGGTGGCCAACATCAGGGCGGTACTCCATTCAACACATTCTAAGGGTGTTCCTCTGGACCAACATGTGGCTGCTACTCCTCAGCTTTCCTGGAATACCATTGACTGACCAGAGTTCATGGATGTCATTTGGATTGTCCAGAGTATGTGCCCTACGTGCTGTAGTTTGGACCCTGGACCAACCTCCCTGATATTGGATTGTATTGATTCCATCAGTCCAGTTCTTACACGGATAGTTGGGTGCTCCTTGGAAACAGGTGAGTTTCCTAGCTCCCTGAAGGAGGCAATGATAACACCCCTGCTGAAGAAAGCTTCTTTGGATCCCAACTGCCATGCGAACTACAGACCAATCTCAAATATTCCCTTTTTTGTGAAGATGATTGAGAAAGTAGTGGCCATATAGCTGGAGAACTATTTGACCATCCATGACATCTATGAACCCCTCCAGTCCAGTTTTTGAAAGAGGCATAGTATCGAGACAGCACTGGTTTGGGAGCTTAATGATCTCCTGATGGCTAGAGATCGGAAGAGCCATTCCATCTTGGTTCTCCTCAATCTCTCATCAGTGTTTGACACTGTGGACCACGGGGTGCTGCTTAATCATCTGAGGTTCATCTGTGGACTATCTGGTATAGTCCTCAGGTGGTTTGCATCTTACCTCACAGGTAGAACACAGAGAGTGGTGTCTGGGGTTTATTCCTCAGACCCAGTTTCTCTTTCTTGTGATGTTCCTCAGGGTTCAGTATTGCATCCCATGTTGTTCGCAGTGTATATGCTGCCCCTCAGAGACATTGTAAGAAGGTATGGGCTGAGGTTTCATTGCTATGCTGGTGAAACCCAGCTCTACTTTCTTTTGCACCTGACCAGCATGGAGCTCTCTCGGTCTTTAACAACTGTCTCACAGAAATCCAGGAGTGGATGGATTCCAGTTGGCTGAAGCTGAACTCTGATAAGACTGAGGTGTTGGTTGTGTATCCGGTACTCTGGATAGGGAGGTTGGGGGGTGGTTTGCCCTCTGGGTTATATCTTGGGGGCTTATCACTCCTAACCTCTGAACAGGTGTGGATCCTGGGGGTAATTTTTGATGAAGGGCTTACCCTACATTCTCAGATGTCTGCCGTCATCAAATCCTCCTTTTATCATCTGAGGAACAGCTCCAGGATTAAGCACCTTGTTCCATCTGGTGATCTTCCTGTGCTGGTCCATGCCTTTGTGTCCACGCATTTGGATTATTGTAATTCCCTTTACCTTGGGATCCCTGGGGTGAAAATCCTCCGCCTGCAGCTGGTGCAGAATACGGTGGCCTGGCTTTTGACAGGAACATCTTGGTCCAGTCATATTATGCAAGTGCTACGCAGACTGCACTGGCTGCCAGTACAGTGGCAGATCACCTTTAAAGTCGGTCTTCTGACTTTTAAAGCCCTACACGGACTTGGCCCGGACTACCTGAAAGAGCTCCTGGTTCCTTACTACCTGGGGTGATCACTTCGATCAGCTGACATGGGGTTGCTAGAGATCCTGAGGGTGTGTTTAAAATCTTCTGGGGTTCAGGCATTTATGTTCGCCGCTCCTACCCTATGTAACTCTTTACCCATCAGTTACGGGAGTGCCCGACCATGGAGGGATTTAAACAGACCTTAAAAACCTATTTATGGAGGCAAGCATTCGGTGATTAAATATTTTTCTTTGACTGCATTAGTTGTTTTACTGCTACTGTTTTATCTTTGTTTAATATTTACTGATATTGTGCTGTGTGATGTGTTTTAAATTCTGTTTGGTGCCTTGGCATTCGAAAGACACCTAAATAAACCATTATTATTATTATTTAACCTGCATTTCACTTTTAATGGCAGCATTTCCTATTGCTTGAAGTCACCTGTTAACACCTGCTGCCATTGTTTAAGTTAGTTTTGATTTGTCTGTTCGATAAACCAGTCAGCTGACATGTTTTGGCATCAGTGTGATGCCCTCATGGTGTATCTGTGGTAATGGACCTAGCAACCAAACATTATGGAGGCAGTAATACAAGGCTGTTACAAAATAAACTCACACAATTTTAAAAATATATTTTATTTAACAAACATTGCAGAAACAAAAGCTACATACACAACTGCCAATCCGATTGCATAAATTAAATATGTGATGGGAGCTGTGTGATACATCGTTTATCTGCACTATGGCAGTTTGGCCTCGAGCAAGTCACTTGAGACTTATTCCACTCATGAGGTTACCTGAGGTCAAACTGCACTTGTGCAGATAAATTATGTATCACACAGCTCCCCATCACATATTCAATATTTATAAATAAAACATAAACACTATTTCTTTTTGGAAATTGCATATGGTATAGCATTTCAGGAGAGAATGTATTTTGCACATAATTATACATTTATTGTTGTTTATTGGAGCTGAATAATTTTTGTGATGGTGGTTTGCCACTGCTTCAGCAAGCAGTATGTGTATACATGAAGAATTTTCATTTTCGTATATTTTTTCTTTTATTAGAGACCATCTTTCCTGAGGAAGTGATATTGACATGAAATTACATGTTTTTGTAGAAGATAAAATAAAGTGAAATGTGTTATACATAGGAGTTGAATCCTAGATACTAAGTGAGGGTACTGCCCCAAGAGAAAGAAAAGATATAATGGTGGTACAGAAATATAAAATGGAATTGGGGGATCATGAAAAACTATAGATATGTAAGCCTAACTTCAATTATGTGGAAGATCATAGAAGGCATTATAATGTAATGAATTGAAATGCACTTAAGTGGGGCAGGCATTAAATACAATAATCAGCATGCATTTACCAGAGGGTTGTCATGTGCCCAATCATCTGAGTCTCTTTGAGCCAGTGAGCAAAAACCTGAATAGCATGGAGACCGAAGGATAGTGTATATTTAGACATTAGCAAGGATTTTGACATGGTACTGTCACAAACCCACTCAGCAGGTCATGCCTTCTACTCCCAAAGTGCCAACCTCCGAGTGCAGTCTTGTGAACAGTTTAACAGAACAAGGTAACCCTCTAGCACTGAGGATGGACAAAGTGGCAGTGAGGATAGGGCAACTGCCTCTGGGTACCTCGTGGCATAATCCACCACAGTCAGGATATATCTCTTCCCTGAGGAGCTGGGGGTATTTAAAGGCCCCACAATATCTATCCCCACCCTCTGGAATGGCTTCTCCAATATGGACAATGGAATCAGGGCAGCTTGGGTTTTCTTGCTCGCCTTTCCTATTTCTTGGCACTGGTGACAAGACCTGCAATACTCTTTCACCTGCTGGGTGAAGTTAGGCCAGTAGAAATTCTGGACCAAATGCTGCATTGTGCACGCAGTTCCCAGATGACTAGACAAGGGAATATCATGTGCAATTTTGAGCAACTGCTCACGATACCCCTAGGGAATGACAAGCTGCCTGCCTAGCATCCCTCCCTCTGTCTGTACTGCCTGAGTACACATAAGTCCATTTTCCCAAAGTGGCAGATGGCTCACTTGGGATTTTTTCCCATGTTGGGTTTCCACAGGAGGTAATCACCAATTGAGGGGGTTCCTTCATGTCAGACCTGATAAAAATGTTTATGGGAGAAGTGTGGTGTGGTGCAGAGATGCACAACACCATATCACCCACAAGCCAATGGGCTTGTGGAACGATTCAATTGTACCCTAAAGTCAATGCTCTGGGCGTTTGCTGAACAGCATGGGAGGGACTGGGAGAAATACCTTCCCCACCTGTTGTTTGCATACAGGGAGATGCCCAAAAGAGTCGACAGGATTTTCCCCCTTCAAACTCTTATATGGACGCTGGGTACGTGGGCCCCTAGACTTGATCCAGGAGGACTGGGAAGGCAAGCATGCCACCCAGGGAACTCCCATTGTGGATTATGTCCTTAGGTTTAGGTAAAGGCTGAAGGAGCTTATGGGGACAGTCCAGAGCAACCTGGCAGCTGCCCAACAGAAACAAAAGGTGTGGTATGACCGCAGAGCCAGAGCTCGCTCATACATGGTGGGTCAGGAAGTCATGGTCCTTATTCTGGTCCAGAAAGACAAGCTGCAAGCTGAGTGGGCAGGACTATACAAAGTGGTTAGGATGGTAAATGATGTGAACTACATTGTGGAGTTACCTGACAGATGACAGACAGAAAGAATGTACCATGTCAACATGATGAAGCCATATGCCAATAGGGCTGACATGGTGTTTGCAGTGGGTAGTCATGGGGATGGGACAGACGAAGGAGATCCCCTTCTGTGGAGGCAGTAAAATTGTCTCCCCAGCTGACCTCGGACCAGGTCCAGAAATTAAGGGAGGTTTTAGCAGACTTTGCCCCGCTGTTTAGCACCAAGCCTGGACTAACCCCCTTAGCGACACACGATGTGGAGACAGGAACACAGATGCCCATACGGTGGATAGCATATCGGGTGTCAGAGGCTGTCCAAAAGGACATTAGGAGGGAAGTGGAGGAGATGCTGGATTTAGGGGGTAATCCAGAGATCCCACAGCCCCTGGGCCTTGCCCGTAGTCCTTGTGCCCAAGCCAGATGGCTCAACTCATTTCTATGTGGACTATCATGGACTGAATGTAGTCGTGAAGTCAGACACCCACCCGATGCCCTGGACGGACGAACTCCTGGACAAGTTGGGAGGGGTGACCTACCTTATGACCATTGATCTGTCAAAGGGGTATTGGCAGGTAGAATTGACAGACATAGCTAAGGAGAGGGTCGGCCTTCATCACACTGATATTATTTGAGTTTAAAATAATTCCTTTTGGAATGAAAAATGCCCTGGCCACTTTCCAAAGGTTGGTGAATCAGGTGATAAATGATGCTGAGGAGTACACCATGGTGTACCTGGATGACATTGCCATCTTTAGTACCAGCTGAGAGGAACACCTATTCCACCTTAGGGAAGTGCTGGACAGGATACAGAGGTCCGAGCTCACTATCAAAGCCGAGAAGTGCTAGGTGACCATAGGAGAAGTGGCATACCTTGGGTATGTGGTAGGCCAGGGACAGCTCCGTCCTAACCAAATAAAGATAGAGGTGATCCAGGCATGGCCCAGACCAGAAACCCAGAAGCAGGCCAGGAGCTTTCTAGGGACAGCAGAGTACTACAGGAAATTTGTTCCCAATTGCAGTACCCTGGCTGCTCCCCTATCTGACCGGACAAAGAAAAAAGATGCCAAAGAAAATTACCTGGGGCCCAGCCTGTGAGGAAGCCTTTACCAGACTGAAGGAGGCACTGTGCAGTGCTCCTGTTTTGACAAGTCCTGACTATAGCAAAACCTTTATTGTTCAGATGGATGCCTCAAACGTGGGTATTGGGGCAGTACTGAGCCAGCCGTCCAGCCAAGGGACAGATCACCCAGTAGTGTACCTGAGCAGGAAGCAACTGCCCAGGAAGCAAGCATACTCCAGTGTGGAAAAGGAGTGTCTTGTCATAGTGTGGACCCTAAAGAAGCTAGAGCCATACTTGTATGGGCAGCATTTTGTGGTGCAGACTGACCACAACCCCCTGGTTTGGCTGACGCAGATGGGGAAACACAATGGCAGATTGCTATGATGGAGTCTTGGTTTGCAAGGTTATGATCTGACAATCATATACAGGGCTGGAGCAAAGAATCAGAATGCAGATGGGCTGTCTATGGTCTATGAGGAGTGAACTAATTTGGGAAGCTCATCCCATGTGGGGGATAGATCCCCCAAATTCAGTCAAGGTGGGGAGGAATTGTGATGTAGACAGCCAGTTCTGAGTGCTGTATCATTTTTTTTAAATATAAAATGTATTACTGACTGTCTCTACTGAAAATCTGATACTCTAGGAGTGACCTCACCCCCCCCCCAGGTTTCAGCTGAAAGGTGAAAGCCACGGGAAAATGCTGAGAGCATGCGAGTTCACACACACACACACACTCAGTTTTTAGAGACAATGCGTTACATGTAAGGCTTTAATCAAGGATCCTGTTTGTCTGAGTTTATTACAGCTGTAGTTGCTATATCATTTCCATTTTATGACGTTGGAGGAAAACCCCAGGTTATTGCATAGAAGTGCAAAAATCATAAAGATGCTTTCATGTCCTGGAAGGAGGAAGCTTATTATGAGATCAAAAGAAGTGTCATTTGAAAGACATGAATTATGTTGAAGTTGCAGAAAGTGATACTTTAAAAAAAAGACATCCTGTTTTTGTATAAGATATATATTTTTTTTATATATAATCTGACAGAGGAGGAGCTAGCTGACCTCACACAAAAAGGGATTGGCCAATACAGTTGTTAAGGAATACTCTGTTTACTTAGACACATTTTACCTAGGCTCTGACTAAGAAAACATCTTTGGAGCACTTGTAAACAGGTAGTTAGAAAGAGAGTCAAATCTAAGTAGTGTAAGTAGGAATTTACACTGTTTAACCCTTGTTCTTTTAAAAGATTTGTATGTCTGGTGATATAACAGTTCTGTATTTTGTGTTTTACATAGTCTTAACTATTTTAATAAAATTCATTTTAGAACTTACTTGGTTTGTCTTTGACTTCTTTTTTAGTTGTAAGAAAAGTATATGGTTATTGCAGATACTAAACATACGCTTGAACGGTGATATCAAACTGGAAAGAGAAGTGTTTTAAATCTGAGGTCTTTATTAAAGTTTTAAAGGATTCATCTCTGTATACCTGGTTAGGTGCCCGTAGGCAAAGATATCTGGCCACCCTGAAGACAGATATATCTGAGGCTGTGCATTGGGTATGCTAGCAAGAGGTTAACAGTTTGAATCCCTCCAGAACTTGAGACCAAAGGTTGATCCGAACTCACAAAACAGACAAGAGGGTTACCTTGTTCTGTTAAACTGTTCACAAGACTACGCTTGGAGGTTGGCACTTTGGGAGTAGAGGGCCTGACCTGCTGAGTGGGTTTGTGCCAGGTACCGCATAAAAAAGTTAATAAATAAACTGGAAAGACTAAAAATAAGTAGCAGACTACTATGCTGGATTCAAAACCAGTTATCAACAAGGAAACAGCTTCAGAATTCATATGGAAAGAAAAGAATAGAAAGCAGCACTCACACCCAAGTAGATATGGTATCTTGCAAGAGGGCAAGAGGTGAGTGCTACCTTCTTCTCTACTGTTTTATTTTGAATCCACATATGTTGGCTTGGCCCTACTGCGCTAAACCCAGAACTGACTCTTAGTATTTGTGTTGACTGTGATAATGAATGCAATTCAATCCAAGTTTTGAGTGTGTTCTGTAATTAATGGAGTCCCTTATGGATAATTTCTGGACGAACACTATTTAATCTGTTCCTTAATAATACTAAACATATAGTTGTTGGATATCACAATTTGCAGACAACATTAAACTGGGGAGCAATACATGAGACACAAAACGGGGTAAATGCATTTGAAAGAGTTAAAATTGATTGCCTAAATGTTCAAAAATCCTGAAAATAAAAGTTAATGCTGAAAAAAGGAGTTCTTATGCTCTTAGGGAAAAATGTCAGAAGACTGAATGCTTTATAAATAAGTAGAAAGGTCACAGCAAGTTCACAACAAAGGAACCTCTGAATGATTATCACAAATAATCTGAAACATGGAAAATAGTGCAAGTCAGTAGAAAAAAAAGTAAATCAGATGATGGGGTGTATCAAGATAAATTTTGTTAGCAGATCAAGGTAGGTTGTCAAATCATTCTGCAGTTTCTTGGCAACACCACAATGGGAGGACTATAGCAAATTCTGGGTGCTAAACTACCAAAAGAATATCTACAGTAACAAGTGCATAGGATACAAAGGAGGGCTTCAAAATGGCAGAATGTGAGCTGGCATTAACGGTAAATGGCAGACTGAGTGTGTAGCTCCAGACTGCTACCAGTCTATTATTAGTGATTTTAAGTTAATTTGCACTGAATCACCAATTGGAATTATGACTCTGATCACCGAACCCCAGGGCTGCAGGTAGTCACCCAACTCTCATCCAGAAAACATTTACTTTTGGATTTAACATCAAGTTTTTGTACCGGCGCTATGTGACTTTGCCTGATGCCAGCCACTTCTGTCAGAAACTCTGAACCCTGAAGACAGGCTGCAGTAGCAGACATGATGGCTAACCAATTAAATACTGCTACCAGTAAAAATGATACAGCCCAGCTAAAATAAATGCTACCAGACTTGCAGATAGATGTCACAGACATCAAATCCTTCATTCAGCTTTAACAAAAAACACAGAGAAGCTTTCTGCTGGAATCGACAACAATGACAGTAAGATTTCAGAGCTGACTAATTTAATACGTTTTCTTGAACAACTCACTCAGAAGCAGAGCACACAAATATCATATTTTTTCAAAAAAGTAGATGAACTCAAGAATAGAGGTGTCGAAATAACATTAGAATTTTGGGTGTGTCTGAGGGGCTTGAGGGTTCCAACATGACTGCTGTTTTACAAAGTTTTCTTCCAGAGTTACTCAGACACCAGTAGTGATGGCCTTTACAGAAAGAGAGGACACATAGATCACTGAGTCCAAAAAATGAAAATGGCAAACCAAGACCTATACTGGCTTATCTGTTATGTTTTACTGGTAAGGAGGAGATACTTTGTTTGGCTAGAATGAAAAAGCACTAACATGGAGGGATGAACATATTTCCGTTTACCAAGACTTTTCCTCTGAGATTATTAACAGCAGAAAAGGGTTTTTCAATGTTGAACAACACTTTCAGTGTTATGGTATGTCCTTTCACTTCAAATACCCTGCAGCTCTAGTCATTCAACAGGATGGGGACAGGTTTAAAGGTGTGAGACAGTTACTGAGGCATGGGACTTTGTAGATGGCTTTCAGAAGTCACAGGCATTTGATGATCTAAACAGCCTCTGTTAACCACCACTTTCATTCAGAAGGGAGTGCCTGGATTATACAACCCTGCGAATTCTCACTCAGATCCTCATGCTTCCACTGGCAAGTCTCACAAGCAGAATATAGAAATTCCCCCCAAACGTTCTCGGGGATTGCCTATCTTGCAACCCTCAACTTAACATTTATAATCAGCAGCTGTTAAAATCCAGGATGCCCCCCTCTGATATATCTGCAATCCAGTGCAAGCCCAGAACTCTAAATCATCCATCCAACAGCTCAAGAATGGCATCCTCCGTGCCTAATCCAAGGAAGTGTGGCCGAAGCAGGGAGAGCCTCCATTCAGCGTCTTCACGATTGACTCCAGAGACGGAAAGATGCATGCATGCTGATGACGCCTTAGTGGAACCCTGCAGCATTTCCAGTGCTCCAGCAGTGGGTTACTTCAACGGATCTTCTATTCATGAGGCTATTCTTCCTACTCCTGCCCTTCCAGTGGAGGCACAAAATGTTCTCCACACTGTGCTTCCTGTTTGATGACACTGACCAGGATCTTCACAATCATTTTTTTTTTTTGTTCCTCCTTGTGATGAAAAGGGTGCTAATTTTATCTACAACCATTGTTGGACTCAATGATGAGTCTTTAAGGAGCACTGCATGCCCCAAACTACCGCTGTGGCTTTATTTCTAAGCTGAAGCTTTGTTATTAACCTTTTATAATCTGTAAAAGAGCTGCAACATCACTGTTGGTTGTTCTGGGTCTTTACATTAAATTTCCATTTGGAGTGCATAGTGGTCTGTGCTATTGATTTATTTACTGCTGCAATATTGATTGATGAGTGCTGTTTATGATCCCTATTGACCGGCTCACCCCCGCCCACAACCTTACCCCTACTCTCTCCTAACTGGGTGTTTGTGTGCCTTCTTTGCTACATAGTGTTAATATTAGATAATGTTCTGTACTCTCCTAATTTTATCTGTAAAGAGTGCACTGAGTTGTTGGTGTCCCAATATCGCAGAACTCTCTTAATGGAGTCAGCTTTATCTAATGTGCATACTGTATAAATGATTTGGCTATAATATGATCTTGCTTGGCTGGAGATCCTGCCTGTAGCTTAAGCCTGAATAGGCTATTACTCTGCAGACCCTTTGCAAAAGAATGGTCCTCCTAGCTTCCTATTAGCCAGAGGTTGTTTGCTATCAAAAGTACAAACAAATCTTTAATGATATCTGCGTAACTGTCTACCCTTCTCCCTCACCTCACCACCACCTCCTCATGGCTCCATTTGTACATCCTATCACTCCCCCCCACCGCATGTCTTAAGGGTTCCTGCATTCATCCTACTTAAATCTGAGATGATAGCCTTACCACTGCACATCATGTGGTCTGCTTCATATCCACATAATACTAAGCTTAAGCTATCTCATATTTTACAAATTGACTGGGTTCACTTCGGATGGCTCTCTTTTGCCACATTTGCTGTCAACCTTAACTAAAAGAACCTTGGACTGTTCCTAGTTTGGTGGACTTGAGGTTGTGCAGTAGATTACAAGCTACTGCTGTTATCTATCTAGAGTTTTATATGGTATGACTACAAAATCCCAACATTGACAATCTCGACATTCAAAATACTGAGATGATATCCAGAATCCCCGATTGCCTGACTGAGCACCATCCCGACAAACAAAAGCCCAACACTACAACGTGGTAGGACTTGGAGTTGGTTATATTATTTGTTGGGTGTACAAACAGGGAGGGCATAAGTGCAGTGTTGGCTGTTTGTTTGTCAGGATGGCACTTGGTTGGGCAATTGTCGAGTCGGGATGTTGATGTCGGTATTTCGAATGTCGTGATTGTGAATTTCAGGATATCATCATATATATACTTTTCTACACGTTGCTCACTAGCACCAAATAAGTGTATTTGTTCTAGCTACTGTTGTTTGACTGTACAATTTCATTGATTGTCTGCATTATTAGGTAGGCTTTACTCACTACTTAATTACACAGTGTATAAGAACATAGATATCTACTGTTAGTTTTGTTTTTTTTTACTTACTGGCAACTATATCCTTAATTGATTAGCTATCAGATTAGATAGTTTCTGATACTTCTCTTTGAGAATATATTATACTGAATTATAAGTTTAAGTTAAAGAAAGCAGCTGTAACTGAGCTTGACATAATAAGAACTGAGTAAAGCTATATACTACCTGCGTTCATTTATCGCCTGTCACCTGAACCTATCTGACTTCCCCTTGCTTAAGATATGCATCCCTACAAAATTACCTCCTGGAATGTAAATGGTCTGGGGACACCAATCAAAAGCAAAAAAGGTCTTAACTTATCTTAAGAAGAGTGCTAATATTGCACTGTTACAAGAAACCCATTTAGATGCTAATGAATCTGTCAAACTCTCCAGAGATTGGGTTGCTCAGGCTGAATATAGCTCTTTCAATAGCAAACAAAGAGGAACTGCAATTCTTTTATGAAAAGACATACATTTTGTTAAGTCCTCTCATATCTCTGACCCAGAGGGCAGATATCATACCCGGTCAGGCTCACTGGATGGTCTAAATGTAGTATTATGTAATGTGTTTGCACCTAACTCAGGACAGCATGACTTCTTTGACTCAATTACTGCCACATTTTCTATTTGCCAGGACCACAAACTAATCATAGGTGGGGATTTCAATTAGGTCATTGATCCCCTCCTGGATAGGACCCCTCCAAGTTATTTTTTACTCCCACTGAGGCACGTCATTCCCTTCATTCCTTAGTGGGTCATTGTCACTATCTGATATCTGGAGGTTGTTTCACCCAAAGACAAGGACTACGCCTTCTTTTCAAACCAACACTCTACCTATAATAGACTAGATCATTTATTTGTCTCAACTGATTTACTTAATTATGTTCTAGATTCTGAAATTGATAACATTGTAATATCAGATCATGCTCTAATCTCAGTAAGTATTGTCTTGTGGGAAGTCCAGCCAAAAGCACTCAGTTGGAGGTTCAATACCTCCCTACAAAAAGATAAAAAAATGCATAGACTGGGTCACTAAAGAAATGGATGATAATTTTTAGAATAACGACAATGGTGTTCTTTCTTGTGCCTACCTATGGGAGGCCTACAAAGCCTTTATCCAGGGTAGGATAATAAGCTTCTCTACATTTAGGAAAAGGGAAAAGGACAAAATTACTGGAAGATAAACAGGCAAGACTAAAGGAACTTGAAGCACAGATACATAATGCAAGTCACTTAGAGCATTCACTTTTATATATGATTGCCCTGGTTAAATATGATAGAAATAAATTACTCTCTGCACAAAAAGAACATGCTCTGTTTCACACCAAGCAGAGTACTGGGAGTCAGGGGAAAAATCTGGGAAGTTGCTGGCTTATAAGTTAAAGAGCAGGTAACACGTTCAGGTTAACTTTAACAGAACATAATATTTAGGCACTATCCAGCTTGTATTTCCCATTAGTTTTGTATTTCTTCTCCCCATTATTTAGGAGTGAAGTTATTTGTATGAAAACAGGATTTTTACTCTTGAAGAGTTCATCTATTCCTTCTGCTTTCTCCCTACCTTAACTAATAACACACTGCTTGTGACCTCACACTTACTCTCATGGCGACAGACTGTGATGTCACAACAGAGGATTATGACCTGAAGTAGGGAGTAAGCAATAGAGGCAGATGAACTCAACATGAACTTGAAAGAGTAAAGATCATATATGCATACACATTTCCTTGGTAATGAATTATGGAGAGAAGAAATATCTAAAATATAAATGGAATGCAAGCAGAATTGTACTTAATTATTATGTTTTTTAAAGTTTTCATTGAGGCGTCAGTAGCTCTTTAAAGAAGCTTAAGGACCAATCCATTATCCCAGGGATTCAGAATACAGCAGGCAAGGTGGTTAACAAGAATGAGGAAATTAACAGTGTCTTCAGAGATTTTTATACACAAATCTACACCCAGAAACCTATAGATGTTCAGGTAGTAAATACATTCCTTGCCTCCATTAAAACTCCCAAGCTAACTAAAGATCAGTTAGAGCCACTCAAGGAACAGTTGTCCTTGGAGGAAATCTATTTGGCTATTTCTTTATTATCCAGTGGTAACATCCTGGGGTTGGATGGCCTTCCAGGAGAGTTTTCCACATTTTTAAACCCTAAACTCTCTTCTCACCTGCTAAATATGTATAGAGCCCTGGGATCAAAATACCTTCCCTCCAACACTTACCTAGGCTCCTGTCATCCTTATTCACAAGAAAACAAAGACCCCTTATCATGTGCTAGCTACAGCCCCATATCCTTGATGAATTCCGACTACAACATCCTCGCGAAAACCCTGTCGGCACATATCCAAAAACCTATTTGTGAATTAGTAAGGAAAGAACAAGTTGGGTTTATACAAGGAAGATCAGGGGCTGATTGAGTCCAAAGGCTCTTAACATGTATTGCGGCATGCTAATAAGGTTAAAGAATATTATCCTGTGCTCTCCCTGGATTTATTTACAGCATTTGATTCTTTGTTTTGGGACTACATGTTTCTAGCCTTAAACCATTTTGGTTGTGGGACCAACTTCAGCACCTGTGCCTCCCTTCTATATAAGAATTCCTCTGCTCAGATACTCACAAATTGCCTCATTTCACAACCTGTTTCTTTGGCCTGAGGTACCAAGCAAGGCTGCCCCTTATCCATCTACCTATTTATGCTCACCATTGAACCACTACTCAGAGCCATTGATGAGCATCCAGCCATTTCAAACTATAAAATTAATTCTTATGTACATAAGACATTTGCATTTGCCAATGACTTTCCAAACCAGTGCAATCCTATGAGGCCCTTAAAAAGATGCTTTCCACATTTGAAGCTATTTCAGGCCTACAGGTGAACTGGGATAAAACCCAAGCCCTGTGCCCTAAGCCCACACCTTTTATTCGACAGAATCTTAAGGAAATATGGGAAAGTAATTGGATCAAGGGCTAATTAACATATTTAGGTCTGTAGATTTCCACAAATCTTGATTCTCTAGTGGATATAGATTATTTGCCTTTGTTACTTAAAATAGAGAAGGATCTTGAGTGTTGGGGCCACCTCAACATATCACTTTGGGGCAAAGTGAATTCTATTAAAATGATTATCGCCCCAAGAATATATTATGTGTTCCAAAACATGCCAATTCTCCTAAAAAACAATCTTTTCCATAAACTGTACTCTTTAATAAGGATCTTCCTAACAGATGCCAAACCGCCATGTCTAAGCATCAATAAGCTTTGGATGCCACATGAATTGGGTGGACTAACACTCCCCCACTGGGAATGGTACCAGTGGGCCTACATATTTAAACAGATCTCTGGCTATATGCAGTTGAGATCTGATGACACACCATTTACTCCACCATGGCTACAAAATGAAAAAAGTACTTCTAATACCCAACCACCTTACTGACTTTGTTTACCTGCTCCTGCAAAATTAAAGGGCAACCCCTGTTTAAGGGACACCTTTCAGGTACTCATAGAAACATAGAAACATAGAAGTTGATGGCAGATAAGGACCGCAAGGTCCATCCAGTCTGACCATTTCTTTTTCTACCTTATAAATGTGCCATCGGCCTTTGCTCTGTCAGTGGCCTATCTATTCATAGTCATTTGTATTGCTCCCTTATGCCTATCCCATGCCTGTTTGAAACCCTGCACTGTATTCATAGCCACCACTTCTTGTGGTAAGCCATTCCATGCATCCACCACCCTTTCTGTGAAAAGAATTTCCTCACATTCCCCTTAATCGGCCTCCCTCTAATCTCATGCTGTGTCCTCTTGTCCTGCTATTTTTCTTATATTTAAACATGTTAGACTCTTTCACCTTGTTTATGCCCTTAAGGTGTTTGAATGCCTCGATCATATCACCTCTCTCCCTCCTTTGCTCAAGGGTATACATATTGAGCTCCGTTAATTGTCCTTATATGTCTTCTGATGCAGTCCCTGCACCATTTTAGTTGCCCTTCTCTGGACTGCCTCAATTTGGTTAATGTTCTTGTGAAGGTGTGGCCTCAATACTGCACGCAGTACTCCAGGTGGGGCCTAACCAGTGTCTTGTACAGAGGGATTATTACCTCCCTCTTACGACTTGCGATACCCCTACTAATACACCCTAACACCCCCCTAGCCTTACCTACTGCTTTAGAGGTCTGCTTGGATGATTTTAGGTCTTTAGTGATGATGATGCCCAAGTCTCTTTCTTCTTTTGTGACTGCTAGCAACTCCTCTCCCAGCCTATAGGTGGCTTCAGGGTTTCTCTTCCCTATGTGCATGATTTTGCACTCTTTGCATTAAATCCCAGTTGCCACTCTTCTGACCATTCTGCTAGTTTATCCAGATCTCTTCTCATTCTGCCCACCCCATCTGGATCATCTACTCTGTTGCAGATCTTGGTGTCATCTGAAAACAGACAAGCCTTACCCTCTAGTCCATCTGCAAGGTCACTAACGAAGATGTTGAAGAGGACTGGCCCCAGGACTGATCCCTGAGGTACCCCACTTGTGACTTGCATCTCTTCTGACTGTATACCATTTACCACCACTCTCTGTTTTCTGCCCGTCAACCAGTTTGCCACCCAGTTGACCAACTTCTGACCCACCCTGAGCCTACCCAGCTTATTTATCAATCTTCTATGTGGAACAGTGTCAAAGCTTTGCTGAAGTCAAGGTAGGCACATCAACTGCTCCCCCTTGGTCCACCACTCTGGTTACCCAGTCAAAGAAATCTATGATATTAGTTTGACAGGACCTTCCTTTTGTAAACCCATGCTGTCTTGGATCCTGTGCCCATATGGATTCCAGGTGTTGCACTATTCTTTCCTTAAGGAGAGCCTCCATTATCTTGCCCACTACTGAGATAAGACTGACCGGTCTGTAGTTCCCCGCCTCCTCCCTGCTACCACTTTTGTGGAGTGGGATCACATGAGCCCTTCTCCAGTCTTCTGGGACCTCTCCTGTGCTCAGAGACTCACTAAACATTTCTGCTAATGGCTCTGCTAGTTCCTCCTTTAGCTCCTTAAGTACCCTGGGATGTATGCCATTAGGTCCCATTGCCTTATCCACCCTGAGCTTAGCAAGCTCTTGTAGGACCCTTTCTTTGTGAAGGAGTAGTGCTCACTCTCCTCCCCGTGTCCATGATGCTGAGCTGTGGGTCCTGCCTACCTTCTCTTCAGTAAATACTGAGCAAAAGTATCTATTTAGGATAGATGCCTTTACAGGATCCTCCTCCTCACATGCTCCCTTTTCTCCATTAAGCTTAGCAATACCCCTCTGGACTTTCTCCTTTCACTAATGTATCTATAGAAAGTCTTGTCACCTTCTTTTACTGTTCGTGCTAGTGTTTCCTCAGTTTGGGACTTTGCCTGCCTTACCTGCTTCCCTTAGGGCAGTTTGGTATGCCTCCCTATCTTCATCCCGCTGTGTTCCCTTATATTTCCTGAAGGCCAGCCTTTGGCTCTGACCTTTCTGATACTGTATTTGAGAACCAAAGTGGTTTCCTTCTTCTTTGCACTTCCTTTCTGTCTAACACAATGGGATGTTGCTTCAAGTATTGCATCCTTAATGCTTGCCCACTTTGCCTGTACCCCTCACCTGTGTTTCTTTTGCCAGGGCTAGCTTAACTCTGTTGGCCATCTTATCAAAGTCAGCTCTCTGAAGTCCCATATGTTTGCCTTGGAATGGGATGATTTAGATGTAGTAGCCAAATTGAACCATACCATGTGATGGTCACTGGCCCCAGGTGACCTTCAACCTGGAGATCTGTGATCCCTTCTTTGTTAGTCAGTACTAGATCTAGGATAGCCCTGTCTCTTGTGGGTTGCTGTACCAGTTGTTTGAGGCCCTCCTCTGTAGGGATCCACTATGAGTCTAGTTCTGGCAGATGTTCCTGCTGGTATTGACCAATCTGTATCTGGCATGTTGAAGTCTCCCATTATCAGAACCTCCCTTTAGCTGTCATGTTTTGTATATCTTCTAACAGTAATGTGTCTATGTCCTCCCTCTGGTCTGGGGGCCTGTAGACAATCCCAGTTCTTATGGCTGTTCCATTTCCTGTTTCCAGGGTGATCCACAGTTCTTCTGGCTCCTTATGTGTATTCTGAATTTCTGTAGCTCTGATATTTTCATTAACATACAGGGCCACTCCTCCCCCCCTTTTTGCACCCTCGGTCTCTTCTGAACAATACATAGCCAGGTACTGAAGTCTCCCAAGTGTGGTTACTGGTAAACCATGTCTCACTAATTGCTACTATGTCCAGTTTAGCCTCTGACATTATTGCCTGCAGGTCTGGGATCTTATTTCCCAGGCTGTGAGCATTTGTGTACATGATTTTCCATTGGCCAGATTTTGGTGTGTTAGTTGTTGGGTGAAGTTTGGCATAACCCCTGTGCGTCGTATGGGGAGACAAACCTTTTTTCTTACCTGGTGATGCAAATGAACGGCAAACATGATGAATTCCTGTTTGACCACTAGCTGAGGGGGGAGGGGTGTTCTTCCCATTTGACGTATGGGGTGCTGCACCCCTCTCCCCATTTGCTGGTTTAAATAAACATTAACAATGCCATCAACCTTACCATCCTACTTTTGAAAACCATGCCTCTCTAGTCTAATCCACATATTAAGAGACATGATACTCCACTGTCTAATAGGGTTTGGGTGCATGCAGGAATTAATCGAATTGGCAACCTTCTGTCTAGAGACTCATCTGTGTTGATGTTTTTCTCAGAAATCAAGGATAAAGTTTGACTACCTTGGTTTCATTGCCACTAATATTTGCAGCTTAGGGCCATACTTTGTAAAAATTTCCTTCAGATGGATTTCACTTTCCCCACAATAGTGAGTGGGACCAGCTAGTCAAAATAGGACCCCTTAAAAAGGGTATCAGCTTTGTGTACAAATCTCTTACCAATTCTCTCACATCTCTATCTCTCACTTCTTCTGCCAGACAGAAATGGGAAACAGAGCTGGGCACCACCATAACTGATCATGTCTGCAGCTTTGCCTGGGACCAAGCTTATCATGGAAATATAGATATCCAAGGTAAGCTTATTCAATATAAAGTAATTCATCAGTTCTATATGTCCCCTACAAAACTTTTTGAACTCAAGTCTTTCACCTAGCGCTGACTGTTGGAGATGTCAAAATACAGATGCCACTCTGTTGCATATGTTGTGGGAATGCCCCGCCATCAGCAGATTCTGGGCTGAGGTACAAAAGGTATGTGAAGCTTCACTTTTTACTGTTTTACTTCATTCACCATCCATGTATATCCTGGGAATATTCCAACCCACTACTACCCTCACACAATACCAAAAGTTATGGCTCTCAGTGACTGCTGTCTGTGCCAAGCACCTAATACTTTGGCACTGGAAAGATCCCAAGATGCCATTACATAGAAAAGTAGATGTTGACGGCAGATAAGGACTGCAAGACCCATCCAGTCTGCTAATTTTTTCTACCTTATGAATGTGCCATAGACCGCTACTCTGTCAATGGCCTATTTATTCATACTCATCTGTATTGCTCCCTTATTCCTATCCCATGCCTGTTTGAAGCCCTGCACTGTATTCGTATCCACCACTTCATGAGGTAGGCCATTCCATGCATCCACCACCGTTTCTATGAAAAAGAACTTCCTCACATTACCCCTTAATCGGCCTCCCTCTAATTTCATGCTGTGTCCTTGTATCCTGCTATTTTTTTTATATTGAAACATGTTAGACTCTTTCACCTTGTTAATGCCCTTAAGATGTTTGAATGTTTTGATCATATCACCTCTCTCCCTTCTTTGCTCTAGGATATACATATTGAACTCTGATAATCTGTCCTCATATGTTTTCTGATGCAGTCCCTGAACCATTTTGTCTGCCCTTCTCTGGACTGCCTCCATTTTGTTAATGTCCTTGTGCAGGTGTGGCCTCCAGTACTGCATGCAGTACTCCAGATGGAGCATAACTGGCGTCTTGTAAAGAGGGATTATTACCTCCCTCTTATGACTTGTGATACCCCTACTAATACACCTCAACATCCCTCTAGCCCTCTAGCCTTACCTAATGCTTTAGTGGTCTGCGTGGATGATTTCAGGTCATCTGTGATGATGATGCCTAAGTATCTTTCTTCCCTTGTGATTGCCAGAAACTCCCCTCCCTACCTATAAGTAGCTTCAGGGTTTCTCTTCCCTATGTGCATGATTTTGCACTTCTTTGCAGTAAACACCAGTTGCCACTCTTCAGACCATTTTGTCAGTTTTTCAAGATCTCTTCTCATTCTTCCCACCCCATCTGGATCATCTACTCTGTTGCAGATCTTCATGTCATCTGCAAACAAGCAAACCTTAACCTCCAGTCCATCTGCAATGTCGCTGATGAAAAAATTGAAGAGGACTGGCCCCAGGACTGATCCCTGAGGTATCCCACTTGTGACTTGCATCTCTTCTGACTGCATACCATTTACCACCACTCTCTGTTTTCTGCCTGCCAACCAGTTTGCCACCCAGCTGACCAACATCTGACCCACCCTGAGCCTACCCAGCTTATTATTCAATCTTCTATGTGCAACAGTATCGAAAGCTTTGCTGAAGTCAAGGTAGGCTACATCAACTGCACCCCCTTGGTCCACCACTCTGGTTACCCAGTCAAAGAAATCTATAAGATCAGTTTGACAGGACCTTCCTATTGTAAAACCTTTCTGTCTTGGATCCTGTGCCCATATGGATTCCAGGTGTTGCACTATCCTTTCCTTAAGGAGTGCCTCCATAATCGTGCCCACTACTGAGATAAGACAGACTGGTCTGTAGTTCCCTGCCTCCTCCCTGCTGCCACTCCTGTGGAGTGGGATCACATGAGCCCTTCTCCAGTCTTCTGGGACCTCTCCTGTGCACAGAGACTCACTAAACAGTTCTGCTAATGGCTCTGCTAATTTCACCCTTAGCTCCTTAAGTCCCCTGGGTTGTATGCCATCAGATCCTATTGTCTTGTCCACCCTAAGTTTAGCGAGCTCATGTAGGACCCTTTCTTTTGTGAAGGGACTTGTGCACACCTACCTCCCCCTGTGCCAATGGTGCTGAGCTGTGGGCCCTGCCCTACCTTCTCTTCAGTAAGTACTGAACAGAAATACCTATTTAGGATGGATGCTTTTCCTTGGTCCCTCCTCCACACACTACCACTTATCCCCTTTGATCTTATCAATACCCCCTCTGAACTCTCTCCTTTCACTAATGTATCTATAGAAAGTCTTGTCCCCTTCTTTTACTGTTCATGCTAGTGTTTCCTCAGTTTGGGACTTAGCCTGCCTTACTGCCTTCCCTGCTTGCCTTAGGGAAGTTTGGCATGCCGCCTTATTTTCTTTCTGCTTCATTCCCTTATATTTCCTGAAGGCCAGTCTTTTGGCTATGACATTTTCTTCTACTGTTTTTGAGAACCAAAGTGGTTTCCTCCTTCATTTGCTCTTGCTTTTCTCCCTAACACAATGGGATGTTGCTTCTCAAGTATTGCATCCTCAATGCTTGCCCACTTTGCCTGTACCAACTCACCTGTGTTTCTCCTTGCCAGGACTAGCTTAACTCTGTTGGCCATCTTATCAAAGTCAGCTCCTCTGAAGTCCAATATGTTTGCCTTGGAATGGGATGATTTAGTTCTAGGGGCCAAACTGAACGATACCATGTGATGGTCACTGGCCCCAGGGTGAACTTCTACCTGGAGATCTGTGATCCTTTCCCCATTAGTCAATACTAGATCCAAGATAGCCCTGTCTCCTGCGGGTTGCTGTACCAATTGTTTGAGGCACTCCCCCTCCAGGGAATCCACTATGTGTCTAGTTCTAGTATTGATCAATCTATATCTGGCATGTTGAAGTCTCCCATTATCAGAACCTCCCCTTCAGTTGTCATGTTTTGTATATCTTCTAATAGTAATGTGTCTATGTCTTCCCCATGGTCTGGAGGCCTGTAGACAACCCCAGTTTATATGGCTGTCCCATTTCCTGTTTCCAGGGTGGCCCACAGTTCTTCTGGCTCCTTATGTGTATTCTGAATTTCTGTAGCTTTGATAGTTTCATTAACATAAAAGGCCAGCCACCCCTTTTTGCTCCTCAGTCTCTCCTGAACAGTACATAGTCGGGTACTGAAGTCTCCCAAGTGTGGTTACTGGTGAACCTTGTCTCGTTTATGGCTACTATGTCCAATTTAGCCTGTGTCATTGTTGCCTACAGGTCTGGGGTCTTGTTTCCCAGACTGCAGGCATTTGTGTGCATGATTTTCCATTGGCCAGATTTCAGTGCAGTAGCTGTGGGGTGAAGTCTGGCTTTCCCCTGCATGTCATATGCAGAGCCTTACCATTTTTCTTATGTGGTGATGCAAATGAACTACAAACATGTGAACTCCTGTTTCATCACTAGGTGAGGGGAGGGGTGTTCTTCATGTTCGATGTATAGGGTGCTGCACTCCTCTCCCCATTTGCTAGTTTAAATATTCTGCAAAGACATCAAACTTCTGCTCCAATGCACTGACACCCTCCTTAGTCAGATGAAGTCCATCGAATTCAAAGAACTTTCGCTCCCACAACTATTATCACTTACATACAATTTTGTGTCCTTTTTCCTGGCACCAGCCCTTGAGCCACATATTTAGCTCCCCTATTGCCCCTTCTCTGACCTTCTGTCCATCTGCCTCCCTCTGCCAGACTGGCAGAATCTCTGAGGAGGAGATGCTGGACAAAATGGATGACAGTTTGTTTCCCAGCCTGGTCAGTAGTTCCTTGGTCTCCACAACTGACCAACTGGTGAGATTGTTAGTCCCTATGTGTACCAGGACGTCGATGTTTTCTCCTGCGTCCTGCATGATTTTATCAATGCCGTCAGTGTCTCTCCAGGCTGATGTTCCTGGGAGACATCTGACCATTACCCCTGGCCGGAGGTAGTTATCAACTCCTTGAATCATGGAGTCTCCTATGTTCAGAAGGGTTTTGGATTTCCTTTTTGCTTTTTTTGTTTTGGTCCCTGTTTTGGGAGAGTTTTGTAGTGCTAGTTCCTGTGCTACAGTGTTCTGCTCTGCAATGTCCTCTGCCCCTTTGTTTGATTTTGGAGACAGAGGCAGATACCTGTTTCTAGTTTTTATTTGGTTTAAGAAGGTGATACATTGGTGAGCACTGAGTGATGGGGCACCAGATTTGCCTCTCCTAACCACCTTCCAACATCCTGGACCAACTACCCTCTGCCATTGAGATGCTGCCGTTGGATGTTGGGGAAATGACGAGTGATTCTAGTAATATATTTCCTCCTTAATATGCAATTTGAGGTGCACAATCTCTGCCCATGCTGCCCAGAGCTGAGCCCTTAGATCTCCAATGGTCCAGCATGTAGGACAGCATCTAAATCCTGTATAACTGTCCTGCTGAAATGTGTCCCACAGCACCTGCAGTTAATAATATCCATTCCTGTCGAGTTGCTGAGTTTATAACCTGGCCCGAGTAATTAGAAGGAGAATGAAAACAAAAGTTTGGTTTTTTTTTATATATGTTTTTTTGTCTGTTTGTTTTGTTTGTTTTTGTATAACTTTTTATAACAAGTTAAATTAATTGTGCCCCTCTAAGTGAGGTCACTGTGTGGATACCTCTCTGATTCTCCCCTTCCTGCTTTGCTACAGGAAATGTCATGACTGTACTACTCTATATTGCCCTCCTTGTCTGAATGGCTCGACATGATGAGCTATACAGCTAATAATGAAAGAATTTCCTACATGATTTCAGATAGGTTCGAACAGTTCATAGACATTTGGGGACCCTTCCTTCAGGTCACTACTTGCTAATTTGCTAGATCAGGTGTTTAGATCTGTAAGGAAAGTCCTGTTACTGATGAATTAATGATTCATGAAATTCTACAGCTGCTATTGTTTTACTACCAAATGATAAGTTATACATATTAGTTGGTATAATTATAACCTTAGTCATTCACCAAGTTATCAACTAATTTATTTACTTAAGAAATCTTTATTAATAATGGGCTCTCTTTATGAAAGGTGTGACAGGGCTATGCACAATGTAAACCCAGAGCACAGCCCATCCTGCACCTGCCTGCACCCTCTGTGCCCCCTGTGTGGTATGCAGGAACACATTGTGCCCCCCCCACATGCCTGAACCCCCAGCCAAATGCACAGCTCCACTAGGGGGCAGGCTGGGGGCCAGCATGGGGGGCATGGCAGCACTCTGCTCCATTCACAAAGGTGTGGAGTGTGGTGCATGGGGTGGCAAAGGCTATGCCTTCTGGAGGCAGCTGTAACTGTTGTGCATCACCTGGGATGCTGCTGCATGTTACAGCAGGGATGATGGGATCATTGGACCCCCACAGAGGCTGCCCCAGCCATTGGGGCACTCTGCGAGGGGTGGGGTGAACATCTGGGGGACACCCCCTGTGCTGTTTGTGCAATATGCCCCAGCCACCAACATGGTACTCCACGGGCCCAAGTGATCCACAAAGGGACACAGGTCAGGCAGCCACTTGGTTGCCTGCCCCGGTCCACAGCTCCGCACTTGACTGCCCCCTGCAAACCTGCATGCTGGAGGGGCACAGCCACAGATGTGTGCCACACATTGCCCGATGTTCAAGAATACAGCTGACTTGTGGATCTCCTGAGGGTGTGGAGCTGTGTGGGGGGGCACGTGCCTTTCGCTCATACCCATGCCTGCCTTTGTGAAAAGACACCAATATGCTATCAACTTATTTTAAACTCATATCATAAATGTTTTTTTTTTCAACTTTGGTGCATATCTCGGGCAATTTTTGGAATTGGAATTTTTGCACCAAATTGTCAACATGGGGTTATTGGGGCTCCTCTTTATGAATTCAGTCACTGTCATGGCGTTATTCAGCCCCAAAAGGTGATTTCGTAGTCACTGTGCGGAATCACCTTTTGGGACTGATTAATAAAATGACAGTGCCACTGTTCATAAGATGGGCACTCAAAAAGCCGGTATTGTAAATTTGGTGAAAAAAAAATAACTGTTTTACGAGTGTGCGTTGCACAGTTTCCATGCATGCTAGTAACTTTGTGAATTTGTAATATTTTCACTCCAGATTTTCAAGACTGGCATTTTTCCACACCTCCTTATGAACAGGACAGCTGTCATTTTACATATCCTGGCCAAAATGTGTTTTTGCACTTCCGGCGCAGAATAGCACGGTTGCTGGGCAAAATTAGTTTTCGGGACAGTTTGAGTAAATGACAGTGGCACTGTTCATGAGCAGAGGTCCTAAAATGCATATGTTGAAAATCTGGTGATGAAAGTCCATAAAATGACTGTGTTACAAGCATACATTGTGCAGTTTCCACGCAGCCTTGTAATTCGCAAATTTGCAATATTTTCATGCCAGATTTTCAACACTAGCATTTTTTCACACCTCCTTATGAACAGTATAGCTGTCATTTTTCACATCCTGCCCAAAATGTGTTTTCACACCTGTGGCACAGAATGGTGTGGTTGCTGTGGGAAATCAACTTTTGGGATAGATTAACAAAATCACAGTACCACTGTTCATGAGGGGAGGTCCCAAAATGCCCATGTTGAAAATGTGTCTCTTCAGGGTGGGGGTGAGGTTGGCATCAGTTCAGTACTTCACTGCCATTACTATTATGCATCTCTAACTCCTGCACTACCAATGCCAATGCAAGCGAGACAACATTTGGCATTGACAAATGTTTGTTAAAATACTTGTAGTACTTAAACAATGTGAATCAGGGTGAATTATCTTAAAAAAAAAAAACACTGCCAGTAGGGTAGACTTTTATTCTGCTTATCTCACAGAATTGTTGCTACGGTGCAAGTATATTTTGTCAAGTCTTACAAATCATTATTTAATTTCCCACAGTAATTTATTGCTTTCATTTTAGTCAGCCTAGCTGTCTTCAATTTATACAACAGCTGCCCTAAAGCCCCTTTGGTTAATTGCATTTACTTTACTATCATCCGTATAAAGGCATTTAGTGAAACTGTTTTACAAGTGACATGGTAATAATTTGCTGAAAATCTTCACGTTTGTGCTGCAAGCTGTAGCAGTACAGCATTGTGTATGCGCCACACATCCGTTTTATTGAGCAACCGCGTTAAAGGAAGGATGATAGATGTGGTATTTACTTCTGAAGCTAGATTATTGCCAGCAACAATCAAACCAAAAAGAAAAATCAAACCTTGGCATCTGAAAGAAGTAAATCAATCATCCCATTTCGCCATTACTCTTCATGTCATTTGTGAAAAGAGACATGATTGTTGTATTTGATATGCAGGCGGAATTAAAACAAAAGTATTGATGTTCTGGTTGCAGTGAAAGAAGAAAAGTGTTACAGTTTTCAAAGGTTTGACTTTGAAATATTACTAACGTTTAATAAACACATTGCAGTGAAATGAGAAATTGAACAAGTTATTGTTATGTATACAGTTTAACTTTTACATATCAGTAAGTATTCAGCACCAGTGTTTTATATCTGATAAGCAGTATATAATGCTTTGAGTTAATTAGTAGCACTTTATTTAAAAGAAGAGTTTTTACCTTTTAATTACCTGCAAACACTAATTAGATTTATTTTCAAACTTTTCATGCTGTATCAAATAACTTTAAAATATATATCCTGCATGGAAATTATGTGCACATCTGGCATACTGTGCATTCCGTGGGCAGATTTGTCCAGCATTTATGTCAATGTTACTTTTAACCCACGTTTCCTATTTTTATCTCTCCTGGTTTTAAGAGATATATTTTTTCAAAGATCTGGTTTCTGGGATATGGGCTTGCAAAGTAATTTGTGACAACACATTTCTAAATTGTGTTTAATGCAGGCACACATTAAATAACTACAACATATATTCAGTTGTTGTGACCACATATTTTATACCAATGATACATTATTGAAAAATAAAATAAACCAAAAACAGAATCCATCATTGCAGCATAAGGACATAGGATACCTTTATTTATTATTATTTATTTATTATTTAGTTTTTTTTGACCAGGTAAGTGCACTAGACAAATCCTGCCTATTTTCAGGCATGACCCGGGGGAGGGGGATACAGATGAATGCCAACTGACCTTGAACCTAATTATGCTGTTTATGTTACTTAGCTGTCTGAATTTCATTAATCAATTTTAAAATGTAAAATTGGGGGGACCATTTATCAGCCCTATGAGACACTGCATGCTATGTCAAATTGTGGGGCACTTCTGTAGAGCACAAGGAAGATTGGTCCAGATTCGCACCTGCAATGAGTGGCAGCCCAAAAATTGGGTCAAAACAGTCTTCCTGCTTTTGTTTATCCATTACTTTTTATCAGAGTTCAATAAACATATACAACCAAATATTTTAGAAATACATACATTAGTAAAAGTCAACAATTACTATCAATTATAAACAGAAGTACTATACCACAAAACATAAAAGCATTGTAAAATATATTCTGTAGAACTATAAATAATCACTGCCAAAATATGTTAGCTAGGATTGCGCTGCTTCTTTAAGGTACAACTATTATTTGACAGCATTATATCTTTGATATGTGCCAAGTAGTCAGTGGCGTCTTCAGCGTCTTTTGGTATCAGAAATACGGTAATGGTGTAATTATAAGAAACAGACACAGAATATGAAATTGTGAAGTTTATCTTTATTATACTAGAATAATTTGACTGAGGAAAAAAAAAGATAAAAGACTGGGAGTTTTCATTTCGGTACATCACAGCACACTCAGCTCACTCAACATCCAGGGTCATCAATAGACAGAGAAGGCATGTCTGTTGAAGGTAAAACATCAGCGAGCAATGCAGAACTTTAAAAAGGGGGAAAACCATAATGCTGTACTGTTATTGCCAGTGCTGGGTCTTTGAGGCAGTCCGCATGAGCCTGTATTATCCATGCTTTGGTAAAACCTCTCAGGCAGTCCTCTGTACATGTTGCCATCTTGGCAAAGCTTCTGGCAACCCAATGTGTATATCTTGTTTTAAATGCAGTTGCTCTAAGGTCAACAGACATCTTAGAACTGGTGTTGCCTTCTTTAAGATGCTTTGTGATGGCTCCGGGTGGAGAGGGCGCCGGTGTTCGAGTGCCTGCAATCAGGGCACCAGGTAGAGGACACCGGCAAGGATAGAGTTGCACCACAAAGCAGCAAGGCAGCAGCAGTACAAGTCAACCGAGTGACACAAGGCAAGCCACAGCTGACACAGCCAGAAACCCACCCAAGGAATGCGCACAGGGTAAAAGACAGTGTAGCAACAGTACAGAGCACCACTCTGAACTGTGCAACAGGCTTAGTGGCCCACTGTGGACCATGTGAATGGCAACAGGGTGCCATGGCAATGGCACAATGGCAGGCATACCAGCCCGCATGCACAGTGGCACAGGGAGGAGGCTTGCAACACCAGTGGACTCACACAGCCAGGGCGTGCGACCATGGGTGCAGAGGTATGAATGGCACAACACCGGACAGGGAGGTGCAGCACCAGACTGACAAGGCACTGTAGGGCTTACATGGCACACAGCACAGGCTTCCACACCCAGTGAACACTGTGGCAGTGGGCACTAGGCGGCCATGACATTAGGCACCATGCACACAGTGGTGCACAGGGATACTGACTGCCAGTGGCTGCGTGCGACTCAGCACAGGTCAGGCCCAACAATGCTGCACCTGTGGACAGTGACTACAGTGGTGGGAGGGGTTAAATAGGGGCACCACAGCTGCCAACAGCACCATGGCAGGGCAACAGAGCACTGGGCATGGGCATGGGCAGGCTGACCCCAATGGACCCCAATAGCGAAAGCCCAAAGCGCATGTAATGGGACATGCACAAACCCCTGACAGACACATCACATAGCCAGCACCACCCCAACTCTATGCCCACAGACCTGGCACTGGACCTGCCATGGCAGAGTCAGATCTGCGGCACACAGCATGTAATGAGGTGCCATGCAGGGCAAGTGGTCCACACCACAGGGGGATCCCTGTGTAAGTGTGTACAGTGTCACCCAGGTGCTGCATTCCACCCATGCACCTGTTGCACAATTCTGCACTGCACAGGCACTGCAGGTGGCATGTAACCACCCCAGGGAGACCTGACTGTTGGACATGTACTGGCATGCCACACATCCTGCAGGGGTCACATGCAGCCTGCAATGGTAGTGAGATTGGCAGGTGATAGCAACCTGGTCCACGGCAGTGGCCCCTGTCCCAGGCAGTGTACTACACCCATGGTGGTGCCACCCACAGGATGTGTGTGACTGCACCCCACTGGTGCCGGACATCATGGTGAGCAAGTGCACAGAGGGACCATGGACAGGCAGGGGCCATGAGCATGGCAGCGACACAGACATGCTAGACACATCTGTGCAGCACAGCAGCACACCACAGCCATGGCCGGGGCCAGCATGGGGGGGCCGACATGTTACCCATACATGCTGCACACACAGACATGGGGATGGGCCATAGCACAGCACTGACCAACGCATAACCCTGTGCTATGGTGGGGGACTGGCAGCACTGTGCTGTGGTGCTGCAGTGTCGCACAGGTGGGTGCACTGTACAGAGGCCCGGACATCCAGCACAGATGGCCAGCACAGTGGCAGCATGGCCTGCACAGGCACGCATGCATATGCACACCCACACCATCCATCCACAGCCATACGCCATCACACCCACACGCAGCTGCAAACATACCCACACATGCACAGGCACGTGGAAGAAACAGTCCTGAGATGGTACTGCTGTTCACACACTTCACTGATTGGGAGGGGCATGTTAAACTGCATACATCCCCAGGGGGTAGGGGCCTGTTTGTGGGACATGCCAGCATGGCCAGACACATGGTCATGTGGACTTTACCTGCAGCTGAAAGTGCATGGTGATGTCCTTCAGGTAGTCCTGGATGCTGGGTCCGCCATACCACTCAACAAGCTCCATTATCCTCTGACTTCTGTCCCTGAACCTGCAGCAGGGTGTTGCAGCAGGTTCCCCAGCCATGAACTGCTGCACCTTGGTGTCATTCAGTTACTGTTCAGAACGCAGGCAGTCAATGAATGTTCAGATGCTGGGATGTTCTACACCCAGCAGGGAGTTGAAGTCCCTATGCTACCCTTGGCTGCATTGATGGTTAGTGGAAGTCCAGATGGTGTGGCATCATAGCAGTTCCAGACCTCAGCTGGGAATGTTGGCTTGTGCCTGTGGCTGCTGCAGATGGGCCACCTCAGCCAACTGTCCTCAAAGTAGTCCATGAGGGGTGCTAGCATTTCCTTCTGCTCCCTATAGAACTCCCAGGTCTGCAGCTCCTCAAACTTTGCCTTGACCTCACTGGGTGGCACATATGCCAGAGCTGGGAGGAGCTGGATGTAAATGGCAAAGTTGTAGGTCACTGGTGTATGCTTGCTGGATGTCTGGCACCTGCTGCATCTTCTACCACACTGCCTGGCATAGGTGGAAGAAGCAGACCCTCAGGGTAGCATTGGGGAAGACAGCATTGAATGCCTTGTAGGTGGCCAGTTTGTAATCCAACATGATGGTGTGAGGTGCCGGGTGAGGGTGCAGCTCCAGCAGCTGTGGGAAGATGGCTGTGTAGGGGGATGTGGTGCGCTATGCCATCAGGACATACACTGTGGGTATGACATTGCTGTATTCAATACCATGGATAGTGTACAACTGACAGAAGAGGGGTGGGCAGCATTTAAATGTCCCATCTGCATACCAGTGGTCACAGCACTCCATGAACTGCAGGTTCTTTGCAGTACTGAATATGAGGTACCTGTCTGGGCCTGGCATCGAGTTCCACAGTAGGAACTGCTCACCTCTCTGTGTGAGCGTGTATGGCTTGGGCACCCAGCAGTTCCATTAGTGATGCTGGTAGGGGTGATGCAGTGCTTGCGGACCTCCTGGTCCACCTCCCAGACCTCCATAGGTTCTCCAGATGTGGTAGGCAGAGTCTCTGAAGGATTATGGCATGGTGCTGAAGCATGCAGCCACCACCTGTTGGGGAGTTTCAGATGTTTGTAGTGACCTCCACTTAATGTCAGCCCTGACTTTCCACACTGTGATGTCTGCACAGCCAGGGACATGGTTGTGGGTGCCAATGTCTGTTACAATCTCATCCTGGGTGCTGTGGGTTTGCACCTTGCAGTGTCCACCCCGGTACTCCAGACATTTCCAACATGTCTTCTCACCCCGTGTCTGCTCCTTTCTGTAGAGGTATCCCCCATGTAGCAGCAGTCTGTTGCCTTTCGGACTGTCCATGAACTACAATGGGATGGCTTGTTCAGCTATTGTGCCTTTGGCAGCTGTGCTGTTCCACTGCTTTTCTGCTCTGCTGGGTGCATGCCATTGCCTGCCAGTTATGCAGTGCACCTGGACACACTGACAGCCTACCCTCCCTGTGGCCCCCCCTTGTTCCATGCACCTTGCCTTCCCAAGTTCTGGTGGTTGGGCTCCCTTCTGTGTGTTTACCTACCCAGTGTGCCTGTGTGTACATGTTTCATGGTGGCACTCACCACTGTGCTATGGGTGTGTGCACCAGCATCCCAACACAGCCCATGCCTGCACTGCTGTGCCCTTCTTACCTTGCTACCTGTGCAGTACATGTAGCTGCCCTGCCCTCTCTCTCTCTCTATCTCCAGTCCTGCAGTGGCTCTGCTGCTCTGCCGAGTGTGTCAGCATTGCCAAGGCAGTGCACATTCCTAGGCATTCCAGCAATTGCCTCATTGACACCCTGCACACTGGCATGTCATTGGTTGCTGTGGTTACTGTGCAACCCACGACACCAGGCAGCTTCACTGATAGGTGTCTGTGTTGCCATGCCTATGTGGACACCAGTACTGTCAGGCTTGCTTTCGTTGGTCTGCACAATGTCCCCTTCTGGCTGTGTGCACCATTGCCTGCCATCCGCTGCTCCTTGTGCTCCTCTCACCATCTGCCACCATCTGCTCTGTTGCTATGCCCATCTGTGTGCTCTTTGGTGTTATTCATCTGTTTCCTGTCGTAGTCCAGCCATTGTGCTGTTCATGCCTCAGGGTACTGCCCATTGCAGCTGCCAATGCTTATGTGCTCCTGGATGTCACCCATCTGCTGCCGTGTCCCGGGGCTGCTCTGTTCCGTCAGTGCATTGCTGATGGTGACCATGGTTATGCCTGATGCCATGCATGCACCCTCATTGCCAGTACGTCTGCTTCCTGGTGCCATGTCTTCCTATGCAGTATGGCTGGATTGCCCACAGGTTGCCTTTTTCTCCTGGTGTTCTGCTTGTGGGGGCACACCTGCTGTATTCCGACTTTCGCCGGTGCTGTGTTTGCGGCGCTCTAACACTGGCGCCCTCACCACCCAGAACCCTTTGTGATCTGGGTGGCATACCAGTCAGTAAATTGCTATTTCAGCTCATCTTTAAATGTTTATTAATGGCTATGTCCAGGAGCTGAAGGATATCTGTGCAGGCTGCAGGCACAGATACCAGGATAATGTGCTTTTCAAAGTTCTCTTATCACTTCTTCTGTGGTGTGGCCATGAAACAGATGTAACATGAGCAGTGTTCTCAGGCAGTGAGGAAGATTTTCTTTTTGTTTCATGCCATTTATGTATGGCATGATTACCAAGCCAGAGTATTGTATGGTGGTAGCAGAGTTTGCCAGTGATTAGAACGGACTGTGGGAGCATAAATATTCTACTGTACTCTTTTTTTCCCTTGGGCTGGGGGTGAAGTAACAACTGAAGTGAATTCTTCAATAACACCATCTGCCATCATGCAAGAAATATCAGCTGTGACACTTAACCCTTAGACTGCTGACAGAATTATAACATATAATACTTTTGGACTGATATATCAGTCCATGGCACAGCAAGGGTTAATATCTGTGCATCTATGTCAGCCATCTGAAGAGCAGTAAAATCTTGTTTTAGTGCTTTCATAAGGGGATACTGAGCCACCAAAGAAGTAACATTGTGCAGCTACTCAGGTGCTATGCAGGTGAGCTGAGCAAACAGCGTTAGTAAAAAACAGCCATATTTTACAGTCATTGGAAACAGTTGATTCTCACTGACAGCCAGTGGCAGAGTGTGATGTAAGTTTTGCATGAATGCATGATTGATCGGTTGTGCATGATATAAAATTTACGTGATTATTCATCGTTATACAATAACCAAAATTTTTCAGGCATATGCATAAACATACATTAAATAATGAGGAAAAAACTTATGAATTTCTTATATCATGAGATAAAGAAATTCTACTACTAGTTATCTATTTCCCCATATCTTACAAAGATAGGGCATACAGCCACCATACATCTCATTCGTACAAAAATTAAGTTCATTGAATCATGAGGGTGGGGAGAATCCCTCTTCACTATTGAGCAGTGTAGATGAGTATGCCAGTTGTATGTGTGTACAAATAGATTTTTGCACACACTAACATACTGAGGTATGACTCCATGGAAGTCTAAGTATGGCATAACCACAGTAGCATGACATTGTGTTATATCAATATCTCATGGGGAACAGGTGCTACTACTGATTGTTCATGTCAACTTCCTACCACATGTCAGTATATCATAACTCCTTTAAAGCCATGATGATTTCCGTTTTCTCCATCCTCTTTCCCAATAAAGATGTTGCAAAGTTATAATCTGCATGTGAACTTCGGGTAAAGTCATCAGTTCCATCTCTGTGGATAATTTCACAAAGTTTTCTTCCTTGAGGGGAATGTCACTTATGCCAGCTTCACCTTTCAACTTCGCCTTATCATTTGAAAGATGAAGTTTAGGGGGAATTAAGTCTGCATCACATGGCAGAGCTTCTGCAGGTCACAAGGTACGTTCCCGGCAGGCAGGAAGTGTGACTTGGTATCAGTTTCTCATTTGCAGCACACAGTGTGTGAGTGAGCTGCAGCTTTTAGCCTGGGATTGAGGAGAGCAAGTTTTAACTGTTAAAACAATTAATTTTTAATATTTTTCTGTTTTGTGTGCTATTCTTGACTTTCCTTAACCACTTAGTATTTACTTTGACTAATTTTTTTGGTTTTTTTTCTATCTGTCTCTCTCTTTCTCTTTCTCTCGCTCTGGTTTTCATTTTTTTTTGTTGGATGTTTAATAGTTTCAGTTATTTCACATTGAGCAGCAGGCAGAGTGTTGAGTCTGTGGACCTGGGCATTGTGGTCCCCAGATATGTGGTGAGTCTGAAGCAATCCACATTAATTGGCCCAGTTTTTAGTATGGCCTCCTCAAACCATACCAACTCTTGGTGAACCTGCAGCAGTGGCAGGCTCACCAGATAAGGACAGGAGTGGTACTCTGCACTGTGAGCAAGAGGAGCAGCAACAGCAATAGCCTGAGGCCCCCTTCCCCACTGGACTGTGAGGAGAAGGAGCAGCAACAGCAATAGCCTGAGGCCCCCCTCCCACTGTTCCACCACCATCAGCATCCCCCCCCCCCGCAGAGCAGCCCAGTCTATTGGCAGCATCCTGGCAATGGCATCCATATCTGAAGGCCTCACCAATGTAAACCTTTTTACATGTCAGCTAAGTGACCACAGTGTTTTCACTTGTAATGTATGTGGAAAACTGGTGCACAGAGTGAAGATGGGTACCCATGTGGGTACTGGGGGACAGAGGACCCACTAAAAGTTGCACCACCGAGCCTAGTGGGAGGAGAGGCTTCAGAAAGCAACAAATGGGGGTGGGGATGTTGGCCAGTCTGAGCAGGCAGTTTACTGTGGCCCTGGTGCATGGTGGCATGCCAGTTCATGTGCCAATGTTGTGCCGGCAGAAAAAGAAGCAGCAGCCTCTGTACTTGCAGCTCCTACTCACCTTGAAGGAGCAGCACCTGTACCACCACCAGCATCAGCAGCAACAGCAACTGAACTGGCCTCAGTGAGGGAGGAAGTGGGTGACCTCCACAGGCAGCTCACTGAGGTCCAACAAGATCTAATAGTAATCTTGGAGAATCCGGACAAGCATCTTGTGGAAGTGGAGGAGCTTTGCTGTGGTGATGAGGGTGGTAGTGGTGGGGCTGTTTAATGTTTTCTTTCATGTGCTGTCCTCTTATAGTCTTTGCTTGTTTCAAGTTTCATAGTCGTTCGTTCTCTCCAAATATACCAAAAAAAACAAAAAGTTTAAAAATAACAAAAAAACTGTTTCTTTTATTTTTTATGGTCCATCCAAAGTTTCAAGTGTCATACTCTTTTGTTCTCAAGAAAGAAAAATATCAAAAAAAAAGTTTAAAAAGACTAAAAAATAATCTTTCCTATCTTTTTTACAGTCTGTCCAATGTTCTAAGTTTCAACCTCTTTTGCCCCCCAAAAAAGTTAAAAAATACAGAAATATTAGAAATTTTTGTATCTATGTGTTATTTATCCTACATTCCTACCTATATGTCTTGTCTAACTTTCATATCTCTATCTGGCTGTCTCTTTCCTTAATTTTCACCAACTACCAGAATAAATATGTTGCACTATGCAACATGTACTTCTTCAAGGTACTATGCTGTGTGTTAGTAGAGTGCCCCATCGTTGTTGTTGTGCTATTCAGTTACAGTGAAGTGTGCCAAAATCACAATTTACATAAATGTCCTTGTCACTGAATTCTTCTGAAGTGTGGTGAAAAATAGGGCAGACTGCTGCATCATGCTGTAACACTGCTGTGCGTACTGTGCAACTGGAAATTGGAAACGCTTTTCTGCTGCTAAGTGTTGCCGCTGCAGTGCTGTGCAACTGCTGGCACACGTCGAAAACACACACATGAGAAACGTTCCTGAGAAAATAAATTAATTTGTCTTGTCTTGTAAACTTCTCTTGAGGCCCAGAAATGAGAAGCTGTGGTCCAAGTGCCAAAATTGCTGCTGTCAATAACATAAACAACAGAAAAGTGCTCGAGAGGCACCAAAGTTAATTGTCTTGTCTTGAGGAAATTCTCTTGATGCCCTGAAATGAGAAGTTCTGCCACAAGTCTCAAAATGCTTTGCTACTGCCAGGTACTGCTGCTGGTGTGCTGTGCAACTGCCAACACGTCAAGAACATAAGCGGGAAAGTTCTTGAAAAAACAAATGTAATTGTTGTATCTTGTAAAACTTCTCCTGACACCCAAAAATGAGAAGCTGCAGCCCAAGAGCTAAAATGCTTTGTTGCTTCTAAGTACTGCTGCTGCTGTTGATAACATGAACAAGAGAAAAGTGCCCCAGAGACCCGAAAGTAAATTGTTTTGTCTAGGGAGACACAAGTCTAAAATGCTTTGCTGCTCTTATGTGCTTATGCTGCCGTTGAGAAAAATGCAGGAAAAAATGGATGATAAGGGAAAGTTCACTATCTTGTCTTAAAAAATTCTTCTGATGTTCAGAAATTACAATCTGAAATGAGAAGTTGCTTTTCTGCTGCTACGTGCTGCTGCTGACTGACAGTTGGTGTGGCTGTACTAACATATCAGCAAAAGTAAGTTTTTTTTTTTCTTTTCTTGGGTTCTGTGGGTGTGAGAGGGTATTTGAAACCATTGTCTTGTAAACATATTTTGTCATTGTTTCTTAACTTGCAGGGATTTATCATGGTGATTTACTACCACTGCATGGGTGTTGCCTATGATTATTTGATTTTGGACTCTTGCGTAGCATGGGAAGGTACTGTATTTTTCCTAGAATCATGGGACTGTACTTGTACAGTAAGAACTATTATCTTCTCCTATTTCTCTCACTGCAGGTATTTCACTTATGCACAATAAATTGGGTATCACACAATGAGGCAGCACAGTCAGCTGGAGGAATGTTTTGCATGATGATGAACAACAGAGGACATGCTGACTGTACACAACATACAGTGCGGGAGGATGACAAGCTCCAAGCAGCAGTACTTGCAAGGTTGAGGCCAGGAATGCGAGTTGGCAGAAATGAACATGTGGCAGTGACTTTCTTGCTGTAGAATGACTTGGTATTCTTGCTGCTGGCAAGATGTGTCCCTGTCAGAAGTGATGTGAAGACAACACAGAGACATAGAAACAGAAGTTGATGACAGATAAGGATCATGTGGCCCACTCAGTTTGTCCATTTTTGCCTAACTATTGCAGACCACAGATCCTAATTATCTGCAGCTCACCCCTTTTGCCTTAACCCCAGGATACCATTATGTCTGTCCCACGCATTCTTGAATTTTCTGTTTTTGCCTCCTCCACCTCTGTAGGGAGGTTGTTCCAAGCATCCACCACTCTCAGTGAAAAACTTCTTTCTCTTTTTGCCCCTGAGCCTACCCCCCATCTAGCGTCATCTGGTGTCCCCTTGTGCTTGTACCTCTTTTTTGAAAAATGCTACTCTCTTGTACATTGTTTAACCCCCTGATATACTGGAACATTTCTATCATCTCCCCTTCCCCTCCTCTCCTCTTAGGAGTACATGTTGAGTTCCCCTAGTCTCTCCTCATAGGACTTTTCATGCATACCCTGTACCATCTTGGTAACCCTCCTCTGGACTGCTTCCATTTTGTCTATGTCTTTCCAGAGATGCGATCTCCAGAACTGGACAGAGTACTCCAGCTGTGTTCTCACCAGTGATCTGTACAATGGTATGACCACCTCCTTCTTTCTGCTGGTGATACATCTCCCTATTCACCCCAGCATCCCCCTGGCCTTCCCCACGGCCTTCTCACATTGTTTGGTCACCGTTAGATCATCTGATACTCCTCCTCCTCTGGATTTCTCCTCCCCAAGTTCATGACCTTGCACTTTTTTGCATTGAACCACAATCACAGCTGCCATGCTTTTGACCACTCCTCCAGTATTCTTAGGTATTTTCTCATGTTTTCTACTCTCTCTGGAGTGTCAGCTCTGTTGCAGATCTTACTGTTATCCAAAAACAGACATACCTTCCCTTCCAGCCCCTCAGCAATGTCTCTGATGTAGACATTGAAGCGGACTGGCTCCAGAACCAATGCATGTGGCAACCCGCTGGTTAACTCCCCTCCCCAGATTTAGTGCCATTTACTGGCACCCTCTATGTCCTGCCACTCAACCAAATTTTGATCCAGTTTGCACACTTGGGGCCTACCTCCAAGCTGCCTAACACATTAGTCAATCATCTATGTGGAACAGTGTCAAAGGTCTTGCTGAAATCTAAATAGGCAAAATACAAATTATTTAGATAGTGTAGTACATTCCATACTGGGTTGCATTAGATTTGTGAAAGGAAAAATTAAAAATTATTTTTTTATATCCCTTTGATTTTTGTGCCTACTGTAGTGTTTCCGGTGGGGGCATCCAGCCACTGGTCTCCACCGACCTGGAGGACAGCAGGCTCACTCGATATGTGAGGGTCTGGCATGGCCACCACTGGACTCCCTATGCAATTCCACGCCAGGCCTCCAGGTTGGCGGGAGCACAGCCATCAAGCTGCATGGTCACGCCCAGCCCTTTTCCACCTTGTTTTTTTGCCCCAGGAGCCGGCAGTACAATGACACACAGCACATATGCAGGTATCTTGCCGAACTCCTCCCAGTCTTGCACTGCATCTTGTGCTGCTCCCAGTTGTTACCAGGGGCTGCTCAAGCATGACGTGATCCCTCCAGCCCACCCCAGAGGAGGGAGAGCAGTTCCAGGATGCTCAATCCAACCTCTATCCTGCCAGCCCCCAGCGGCCGAGTCCATTCCCGAACCTGGGTCACCAGTGTGGTGCGAGGTGTGGCATCCAGCACCTCAACCCTTAGCGTCACCGGGCCAGCCAAACATAATTAAAAAAGTAGAACAGAAAATAACTTTCTGTCAAAATACCTACCATCACATAGGTGATGGCGTGGCCCTGTCATGGAACAAACGTTCCCCAGACACAAGATGGATGAAAAACTGTAACCTGTGAAGAAGGAAAGAGACATTATTTAGCAGGATGTGGAATGGTCACTGTGTCACTGTTCACCAGTGGAAGGAAAAAGAAAAGATTAAAAATTATGCACAGAAAAAAAATCACGTCACATACTTACCATCAAATTATTGAAGACCAAGCCATGTAATTTATTTATTTAAAATTGGGTAACCAGGAAAGGCACACTGAATTGGTGCTCATTTCCAGGTGCGCCCTGGGGTTGGGGAGGAGGAAGAATAATATCATATAGAGAATACAACAATCACCATTTAGTAAATGGTGTGGTTGAAGGAACAATGCATAAGATGCATACGGTGATGGTACATAAATAAGTACAAGTAAAATTTCGGAGATTATATACAATTATTATATACAAAGAGAAAATACTCTTGGGAGAAGTAAGCAGAGTGTCAGGAGGTTTAAAAGGGATAGGGAAGGCTGAAGAACCATAGAAAGAGGGTTGGCACAGCACCTGTAACGGGGATTTATGTGATTAGGGTGAAAACGCAATCACGATCAGTGGCAGGGCGACCGTACATTGCTGAAAATCAATTTCGGCAATGTACACCCCCAGCGCACAAGAAAATGTCGCCTGGGACTTAGATTTTAAATGTTCATGCCCCCCCATGGGGGGCATCAACCCCGCACCACCTACTAAATGATTCTTAACTCCAGGGGGGTGCATGTTGGGGTGCAAAATCTGGAAAAGAAAAGAATTTTGAGCCTGTCGCACAAAAATGTAGGCTTGCCTGGACCCAAACCCGGAACCCTCACAGCTTTAGGCTGCCACCCACCCACCATGCTATGGGGCCAGCTCAGCAGTCCCATGCCAACCATGCCAGGCCAGCCCTCCTTACCTTCCATCACACTCGCTCTCCCCCCATGTGCGAGTATACATACAGTGACGTCCTGTCGCTATATGCCAGCACCTCCCTCATCCGGTCGCCCATCCTCAGCAGTAGCCCCATCGAAATGTGCCAGAACTGAGTCACCATTATTACAAGAGCTCAGTCGCCAACACCCATGTCATGGGCTACCTGTAAGGGAGTCCAGGATTCCGGGGACGCTGGGTGTTAGGTACGAAGAGGTGGGAAGCAAGAGTAGGGGGAGATAAGGGATAGTTTAAAGTGCTTTTTGAGGGATGCTACAGTGGGCAAGAGGTGGACAGGGAGGGGGAGGCAGTCCCAGAGGGCAGGGAGCCTGAAGGCAAAAGATAGCTTTTAGTGTCAAGTTCCTTTTGTCACGGCCTCATGGGGGAACCCCAGAACCTTCTGGGATAACATTAAACAGTTAAATGGGACTGCACACTCCCCCCCAACCACCCAGATCAACATTAATGGTGTGATCTCCTCAGACCCAGCCCTCATAGCCAACCACCTCAACACCTCATTCACTGACCTTAGCCCTATCCTCCCTACAAATTTTTTTGACCCTCCTCCCCCAGCACCTGCCGTAAATCTTTCTCGCCCTTATTTTCTCCTCCGCCGTGTTTCTGCCCAAGAACTTAGACCGCGCCTTGTCACTGCCCTCAAGAGTAATAGTACAGGCAGTGACACCCTGGATCTGTGTATCCTACAGCTGGTCTTAGACACAGTCCTTACCCCGATCACATGCCTCATCAACCACTCTCTTTGCCTGGGAAGGTTCCAACTGCCTGGAAAGTCGCCACTGTCACCCCTATCTTAAAAGGTGGTGATAGGACTGTGGCTGGAAACTATCGACTGATCTCCATTCTCTCTCCTCTCTCCAAGGCCTTGGAAAAAGTGGTGGCCTCTCAAATCTCTGACTACCTCTCCACCTACAATGTCCTTTGTCTTGAGCAGCATGGCTTCCGAGTGGGCCACAGTACCAACACAGCCTTCCTAGAGTTCTCCAACTTTCTCCACTCCTCCTTAGACACTGGTTCTCTGGCTGGTGCTGTCTTCATTGACCTCTAGAAAGCTTTCGACACTGTCTCCCACCCCCTCCTTCTTGATGCCCTTAGTCTCTCTGGTTTTGCTGCTGGGCCTATCTCCTGGTGCACCAGTTATCTATCTGACCGCTCACAGCATGTAAAAATTAATGGGACCTACTCAGACATCTGTCCCATCTTTTCTGGGGTTCCCCAGGGCTCCATTCTGGGCCCCTTACTATTCTCCCTTTACCTTAACACCCTTCCACGCTCTTGCTCGGGGAACATTCTATTGTACGCTGATGATGCAGTCATCTTTGCCTCAAGTTGTAACTCTATTGCCCTCCAGGACCGCCAGAAGTCCTCACTGAAGCCGAGGGCTGGTTCTAAGGAACATAGATTGGTGATAAATCTTAAAAACAAAACCATGTTCTTCACTCATCCCCAAACAAGTCCTGCAACTTCAAACTCCTCATTCACTCTGGGTCCTCATTCCCACTCGAACAAGTTTGCTCCTATAAATACCTAGGGATCCATTTTGACCCTCCTCTCCTTCCATGGACACATCGCTGCCCTAGCCACTACCACTAATATCCGATTGGGCATCTTACACGGGCTAAACACTGCCTCCCCGGGCTCTTGACACGCAGTCACCTCCTTTATCCTGTCCCTAGTGGACTATGGACTGCCGGTGTATGGTGCTGCTGATCAGACCGCACTCCATAAAATTTGCACTACTCTGAATAAGGCCTGCAGGTTAATTGACTGGAGCACCTAGGCTGACACACACCTGTCTACTGTACGCTTAAAGCACTGGTACTTGATCTTGATGAGCGCCCAAACATCTGACCTGTACCCTACAAAAAGACCCTCCGTGCTATCCCCACCAGGATTGACCACCACCATACACCGCTCTGTCCCACTAGTTCATACTCTGACCTCTGGGAAAACTTCTTGTTATCCCTAGAGCTAAGACCTCACGGCCAAAGAGCCTTTAGCTTTTAGGCCCCTCCTGGTTCAACACACTGCCTCCATCTCAGGCTCCAACTATATCGTGCTTCAAAACTTCATTCACGTAACCACCTTATTAACACCCGATGCTGTAATTGCCACTAGTCAAAGTCAGATTCAATACTTATGACAAAGCTTATTACTAAGCTGCCATGACAACATAACTCTGGTATTGTTTGCATCAATCCTACCTGTACCAGCTTGTTTGTATCTATGTCTTAAGTTACTGTTATACTTATGTGTTGTACTGTTATACTGTGTATTTTCGTTTGTCTTACTGTGACAAGGTACCTTTGTAAATGAGCCTATGGCTCAAAGGTTTTCCAAACTGCTGTTTAAATAAAATAAAAATAAAAATAGTGTAAAAGCACAACAGTGCCACATCAAGTGGTGGTGCCAGAAGACATATCCTTACTGCGTGGCTTGTGCTGTGCTGCACAAAGTGAAAGGGAGACAAAAGGAAAGAAACACACATTCAAAGCAACAAAATGTGTTGCTGACTATAGTTTTCTTCAGCAATAATATTTGTCTGCCAAGAATATTAAGATCCCCATGTTGTTTTTCATTTTAGTTCATTCCTTAGAGAAGATACAGGATTTTAAACTGTTTAAATTACCCAGTCCCTTGCAAAACATGCCATGAAGAAATGAAATATTGTGGCACAGTGCTGTGTTCTTTACCATGTCAGAAACGTGTTGACAACATCCTAATAATAGGGAATCTGCAGTAGAACAAATTTTAGCAAATTGTGAATGGTGGCCATCTTTAATGATGTGAGGCATTAAATACAGTACTGGCTGTAAAGCACTTTTGGTAATATCTGTAAAAACTGAGAATAAACTGAGCATCATAATGATTTAGGATGTCAGAAATATATTTTTGACAAAAAAGCATAGGATGACATTTTTGCTGACCAACAAAGACTGCTGATTTAAACAGAATGAACTTACCATTTCAGCACACTCTCTTGGCCTGTGCTGTGGATCAGGTGTTTATGACCTGCAGTGTTGGGTAAGTTACTTTTTCTATTACTTTTGAAAACTTGTTCCAGGACTCTCTGTGCAGTCACTAGTAAGGATGGAGAAGTACTAGAAAAAGTAATACACCTTACAGTTACTTATTTCTTTTTATATGAAAACAATACAAAATAATTAATAACAGATTACATTTATTTGAGAGTAATAGGTTAGTTACTAGTTACTTTCAAATAAATGTAATAAGTTACAGTTACGTATTACTTTTGTATAAAAAAGACATAAGTAACTGTAACTATAAGGTGTATTACTTGTTCTAGTACTGCTCCATCCTTGCTAGTGTCTGCACAGAGCTTCCTGGAACTAATTTCCAAAAGTACTAGAAAGTAGTAGAAAAAGTAACTTACCCAACAATGTTGACCTGATGGGCTCAGTGTTGCTGTAGACTCAGCTTTTGATCGGGCCTCAGCTTGTCATGCCAGCTGGCAGTGGCCTGAATGAGGGGATGGCTCACATGCTGGCTGTTGGGATAGCAGGCAGGATGGCTTCTAGGTGGTCTGGTGAGATTACTGTTGGGATGGCTAACAGGTTGGCTGGTGGGATTACTGTCTCTGGCATGAAGGCTTACAACGGGCTGGCTGGTGGGATTACTGTCACTGGTAGGATGAGCAACAGTTGGCTGGATGGTGGGATTACCTCATACCAGTCCCCTGGTCACTCCCTCCCTCCCTCAGTCCCCTCCTGCCTCTCCCCCTCCCTTCTCTCCTGCAGGCTTCCATTTCTCCCCTGTCTTCCCCCATGAAGTCTTCCATGCCCTAATTTCACTTAACCAAACAAAGTGTAGCCTCGATGAGCTAGACCCCCAACTTCTACAATTCTTGGCTTTGGCTATTGCCCCTCCACTTGTATTAACCATTTGTACCTCTCCTTCTCCCACTGTGCTGTCCCTCAGGCCTGGAAGATAGGAAAGGTCTTACCTCTGCACAAAGGGGGCGACCCCTCCTTGTCTGACAACCACTGACCAATATCATTTCTTCCCACTCTTGTTAAGTTTCAGGAGACCCTCATCTACTCCAGACTTGCAGACATCCTTTATTCTTCAGATTTCCTATCCCCCTTTCAGTGTGGCTTTAGGAAGCACCACTCCACCATATATTCCTTGCTGATAGTAACTGACTCTGTCCTCACTGGAATGGTTCAGGGACATGTCACCTCAGCTATATTCATCAACTTGGCCAAAGCCTTTGACTCAGTGTCCCACCCTCTCCTCCTCAACAAGCTGAGCTCTGCTGGCCTCTCAGCATCCACTGTTGTCTGGTGGTTCTTATACCTCATGGGCCATCAGCAGTTCAAAAAGTTGGTGGCACACTGTTCCCAACTGTCCCCATCCTAGCAGGTGTGCTTTGGAGCTTCTGCCTGGGCCCTGCTCTGTTCTCCATTTTCCTCAACAACCTCCCCTCTGCCTGTGTCTCTTTGCATATACAAATGAATGTGGATGATACAATCATTTAAACCTCAGGCCCTTCAACTTCAACTGTGGCAGATCTGCTCCAAAAGGACTTCCACAATGTTCTGCACTGGTTCCATGCCAACCATCTTAGTGTCGACACAAAGAAGACTGTCTCTGTGAGCTTTGGTGCCAGTCAGAAACTGACTAGGCTTTCACCATCCACTGCTTTCTCCAGCCTTAATAGCACCCTTTTGGAGGCTGTTCCTGCCTTCAAGTACCTTGGAGTCTAGCTTGAAAGCAAGCTCAATTTCTCTGTCTGTATTGATGCCATTCATGTAAAACTCTGGCAAAACTTGGTGCATTCTGCCATAACAAGGACTGTCTCTTACTCTAGATCAATTGGGAGCTAGTAAACCAAGATGGTCCTCCCTATCTTTGATTATGCTGAGGTGGTCTATAGTACTGCCCCTTCCTCCTCCCTTGCCAAACTGGATACCCTCTGTAATGCCTTCTGCCATTTCACCCTCAACACTCACTGCTGTTCACTTTATTCCTCCCTCTCTATCTTCCCTCTCACTTCATATTGCCAGTCCCACTGTGCCACCTTCATTGCCAAATAGTGGCTCAGATTCCTTCCATCCTATCTAGCCTTGATAATCTCCCCTGTTCCTTCCTCTCCCTACTTGCTTCACTCCATGGATTCCCCACACCTTCTCCTGTCCCCATCTTCACTCATTTGCTGGCAAAGCTACTTTCTACTACCACCTCCCCTCCCTCTGCAATCTGCTCCTCCCCCCCAACTCTCCCCCTCACTCTCTGCCTTTAGATATCAACTAAGACAACTCCGTGCTCCCTCCTGTTCCTACGAATCTCCTTGCTAATCTCATATCCTCTTTCTTGACTCTTAGTGCAGAGGGAAGAGGAAGCAGAAGATGGTGAGAAGTAACATATGGGGTGCCTCAGCACACTTACAAAATAATAAGTTTAAATCTACTTTTAAGTAGTATGACAAGATAGAGGGGTGGTAGCTCTTACCCACAGCAGTTAAGAGGGCATCATCGAACCAGGCATTAGTACCCATGGGTCTTTGCTCCTTATGCCTGGTGATGTTATCTTACTATTGGTAAACCAATAACAATAAACATTAGAGCTAATGCATGCTGATTCATTTTTTTACAACTTATCATGGGCTGAAATGGCACTGGGGCAGATATTAATTATAATAAATATGCACATATTGAGTGGTTTATTTGGTAAAGGGATCAAAACTGAGTATGAGCAAACTAATAACAACAGGGGCATCTCGAAGGGGTGTGTGGGAGGTCACAGTTTGACCTTTCAGTGCAGTGGTCAGTGAATATGGGGAAGGGGGAAGGGGCCACATTATCAGTGACCTCAACAGCAGATATCTATTTTCATGTTGGGTAGTTTACATAGTATGCATGCACCCTTCTGATATATTGTTGTCCTAAAGTAGGCATATAACACACTATGAGGGGGAAACATATTCAGGCAATTCCTCTATTTAAACAAACTGGGTACATGTGAGGGTAAGTGGGAGTCTGTGTGGCAGGGGTGGTGGGAGGTGGTGAGTGGGAAATGGAAGAGTGGTGGGGAATAGAGGTATTTGGAAGTATGTGGGGGTATATAAGGGTTAAGCAGGTAAGAGGGGAAGGAAGGAGGGGGTTGGGTTGCCAGTGAATGGATTGAATAAGACGGTATGATATTTTAGTTTTTTCTATGTTTTCACATGCAAATTATTGCTTAAGTACAATCAACAAATACATGTTTAAGTAGTAGGAGTGTGTAGTTTAGTTAAACTTAACCAGTCCAACTTTTTTCCTTTTTTGATAAATGAATATGTCTAATCTCTTGAAATTCATAACCTGGAATGTTAAAGGCATGCAGGATAGAGCTAAAGGGCATACAATTCTTAATTATGTAAATAAAAATGAAGCAAATTGTATCTTGCTGCATGAAACACATTTATTGCAAAATGATATTTCCTTCTTTGTTAAAAATGGGGCTACAGTTTAAATGCCCCCTATACACATAACTCAAGAGGGATGTCCATATCATTTCATAAAAAGTCTGATAGCATTGTGGGTAGATCTATCCTGGATGCTTTGGGGCGATACATCATATGTGAAATCGCAATACAGGGCAACAAATTTACGATTGTTAATTTTTACAGTCCAAACGAAAATTCCCCTCACTTTTTTGATGAAATGTTCTTGTTAATAGGCATGTTCCCTTCCCCCTGTGTTATAACTGGTGATTTCAATATCATTCTTAATCTCAAACTTCATAAATCCACTATACATTCAGACAAACAAACATCTGCTGCTAACAAGATGCTACACTTTATGCAAGATCTGGACATAATCAATATCTGGTGTCATCGTCATCCCTAGGATAGACCATATATTTTTTTTTCCTCAGTCCATTAAAATTGTTCCAGATTGGATTATTTTGTTTTTTGAGGTCCATAATTTCTCAAATGTCTCTAACAGAATATAGAAGTATACATATTTCTGGTCACTCCCCTCTCATAGCTACAGTTGTGATTAGTGATATCCCAAAAAGATACAATTTAGGCTGCATCCAATTTTAATGAAGGATAACTCCTACAGTGAATTTATTAAAAATAAAATAGACAAGTTTTAGGTTTAATTCTATAAATGACACCACAATAGCCTCCTAGTGGGAAGCTATTAAGGAGGTTATTCGAGGGGCTAGTACCTTGTTTACTATTAGAAGAAATAAATAGCATAGCAAACAACCCTCTGAACTGGAGCAGCTGATTTCCACTAAAGAAACGATGCATATGCGAACAAATGACCCTCAGGTATTTCAAGAATTACTTGCCCTTAGGGAACAATATAATCGCATCACTACGGAGATGGTGGAATGCCAAATTTTATACACTAGAAGCAAATATAATATAGGGGGAAAACAAGAGAACATTTTAGCATGGTAATTAAAAGCACAACAAGCTAAAGTTACCATCTCAAATACAAAGGATGAAACTTGCAACCTCACAGAATCCCCAGAAGCCATTAATCAGGTGTTCTATAAATTTTATCAACAACTATATAAATCAGAGAAAACCCTAACCAAGGCCAAAATCACATAATTGTTGTTATCATTATCATACCCTAAAATAACTCGGCTTCAAAAAGATCAGTTAGACTCCCCATTTACATTGGATGAGATCACATACACCATTCACAAATTATCATCAGGTAAGGCCCCAGGCCCAGATGGCATCCCCATAGATTTCTATACATTACATATCCTCACCTTGTCACAACATTGTCTTGCCGTATTTAATTATATTTATGCATCTCGTAACTTACCATCATCCTTTCCCGAAGCACACATTCTACTCTTTCTGAAAAAAGATAAAGATTCAAATCTCCCTGGTTCATGCCAAAATTTTGGCTAAGGTTCTAGTCTCCAGATTGGAGAAAGTTCTACCCACTATTATTCACCCTCATTAGAATAGATTTATCAAAGGCAGAAACCTAAAAACTAATATTAGGCATAGATTGAATACACTGGAAAAATACAAACATAATGATGTATCATGCCAGCCCAGTGGTGCTGAGGGCTGAGGTGCTGGACGCCACACCTCGCGCCACACTGGCGACCTGGGTTTGAGACCGAGCCTGGGTCACTGGGGGTCAGCAGGGGAGAGGAAGGATCAAGCATGTGGAGGACAGCTCTCCTTCCCAGGGGGGATCCAGGGACTATGCCTGGCACCACAGTGACCTCTGGTAAAGACCAGAGGTACTGCAACACTATAGAGCTTGGCTAGAGGGCTGCAGAGCCATGACAAGATGTTCCCTGGCGTCATTGCATATCGCAGCTCTGCCGGGGGGGTGGGGGTGAGGGCAGAACAAGGCAAAAAAAAAGGAAAAAGCCCTCCACCTCCTGATAGGTGATGGAGGGTATGGGGCAGTCGGTCCACCACACCCAGAGTCAGGCCTTCATCTCACCCCTGTGTGCTCCCATCCACTGCACTCTGCCAGACTGGATTATTAGATAGAGCACTAGGATGAGTGTATCTGGTGGTCCTGCCTCGGAGGACTAAGAGCCAGGGGGCCGGGTGGTAGCAGCAGTGGATGGAAGGGGACCAAGACCCTATGTGACCACTCCTGAAAGAGTTCAGGGGAGTGGCATGAAAAAGAAAGATTAAAAAAAGAAAAATAAAGATGTATTGCATTTGGTGTTAGACGCCAAAAAAGCATTCAATCGCATTTAATGGAATTACATTAAAAAAGCTTTACTGGCATTTGGGTTTGGCACTTGCTTTAGCAGATGGATGAATATACTTTACTCCAATCTGGTGGCAAGAATTAAAAAAAATTAAACTTATCCTCTGTTATAAAATTGCAGTGGGGGAACCAGATAGGGTTGCCCTGTCTCACCACAGATCTTTGCCTTAGCAGTTGAACCATTGGCTATTGTTATTTGTCAAAACAAAGATTATCAGAATATTATGATTGAAGGGGCAGAGCATTGGATCAGCTTGTATGTGGATGATGCTCTTTTATACACTACAGATAAGAATTATCCCTAAATACTATAGATTTTATGGCAACATGGTTCAATATCTGGCTATAAAATAAATTGGAGCAAATATGCAAAATGCAAACATCATCACATCATAATTCATTTCACCCTCCAAACAATTGCCCAGTTCAAAAAGTTAAGAAAATCAAATACCTGGGTATCACCATAAACTAGAACATGAAATATCTTTTCTCACATAATTTTAAACCCCTACTTATCAAAGTCAAAGATGATCTGCTACATTGGCAATCCCTACCACTCACTTTGATTGGATGCATAAACACCATTGAAATGAATGTTCTCCCCAAATTTCTTGTTTTATTTCTGAATATCCCAATTATGTTGGCAGAAATTTTTTTCAAAGGACTCAAAGTCATAATTAAAAAATTCCTTTGGAAAAGGAAGAAACCTCACCTTAAGACATCATAACTGAACCTAGCCGTGTCTGAAGGTGGATTGCCTTTACCGTGTTTTAAGAGATATTACTATGTGGCCAATTTAGCAGCTACAGTATGCATAGCTGGTTCCAAACCTCTGAACCTGATCAAGTTGCAACAATGGAAACTGTGTCATCCCCTTATATGGCCATTAAATATATTTTATACGTGGAAGATAGTTACAAAGTCATTACCTCGCTATCTGCATACACTCAAATAACTGTGCTGTTCTGGCACAAAATATAGAACCAACTTTGAGGCCAACCTAAAGGTTCCATCTATATATGTATATGTGTGTGTATATATATATATATATATATATATATATATATATATGTGTGTGTGTGTGTATGTATGTATGTATGTATGTAAAAATAACTTTGCCCTATCTATCCTGGACCCGAGATTTAAGCTATGGTACTATAAAGGACTCTCTGAAATGGGCCAATTTATTAAAAATAATATATGTCTGGATTTTGATACACTGAAACATAAATTTATCTTAGCAAATAAACACTGGTATGCATACCTACAAATAAGGGACTTCATTTTAAAACATGTTTTGGTAAAAGGGAACAGCCTATTAGAAAATGTACAAAATTTAATGGCAACACCCAATCCAAGAGGGATAATATCCTCCATATATCGATGGCTGGATAGCTCTAAACATCCATATATTACTTTACCATGAAATAAATGGACAGACAGAGTTAATACTATCATTTCTAGCACCCAATGGAAGAAAATCATAGATTTAAAAAGAACAGGCCTTAGATCAATTCGTTTACAATAAATACATTTCAATGTGGTCCACAGGTTATATCTCACTCTACATAGACTGAATCTGATAAATCCATCAATATCTGCCCTCAGTGCCTTACCAAATCAGGTACCCTCAAACATATGCTGGTTCTTTGCTTGCACCATAATTCCCTTGGACAAATATATCAGGTGTGCTAACTAAAACGACGGGCAAGGTTCTTCTGAAACTGTCATCCTGGATGATACTTGGTCAAGGGGGTCATTTGACTGGTATTATATTACACCACCAAAAGTTAATATGCATAGCAATAGTCACAGCTTTTAAATGCATCCTTCAAATTTGGAAAGCCCGTACCCCCCAAATTTCTATACCTGGCTGAATTATATGATTACAATACACAGTCTGGAGAGAATTCATTATGTCTCAATACACCAAATGAACACATACAATAGAACGTGGCTCCCTTTTGTTCAAAAATTGCAATAGCAAAAGGTGGTCCAGCTGTTACAATATAATATAATGAGTCACAAAAATCTGGGGTAATGATATTCATGCCCAAAATTGCCCTCCTCCTTAATACTAACCCACAAATTGTTCTTTTTCTCCTACAATCTAATGGATTTAATGGACGTCTTATATTACTGTTATACTACTGTTTGTTAAAATTATAGATTGGACATGGTTGAATATATACTCAGTTTGCATTTACTATATAATGTATTTAATAAATAAAATCTCACTTTCCACTCCAAATGTTTGATATAAATCAACGATGATTGTACTACAAGTATATGAATAATAAAAAAAGGGGGGGAAAAAAAGCATGATCATTTCAGAGAACTATTGGGATACATAGTTACAGCCATTGAGAAACAGGGGATAGGCTTTATGGGTTTTTGCCTTCTCCTGTCTCGATTTCACATGTTCTTACACTGCCTGACATTGGAGTGGGCTATGGGTGAGGAAAGGGAAAATGAAAACAAGAAACAAAATGAATGTGCACCAGTCACTGTTAATGACAGCATCAGTTCTTTTGGATCCCACCCCTTGTGGATCCCTTTTGGTGTAACAGCAGGTGGAGTGGCAGCTGGAATTGGGGGAAAGTGATATTGCCTGAAGCAGGCACATGGTGGTGACCAGGGGCCAAAAAACTGAATGCAAAATAAAAGAGTGATTATCTGTCAGGCATTCTGTGATGATAAATGCAAATGCTTCCAGTATAACCTTTGTAGTCTTACTGTTTTTTTTTAATTTCCAAGTAGTGGCTGCTGTATCCACTATTATTTATTTATTCACCTTGGCATTGGCTAACTTTATGTACACTGCACATGGAGCCAACAGCAAGAAATAACAAACTGGTGGAATTCAGAAGCTGATGCTCATGTAGCTGAGTATCCCAGCAGCACAGAAAACTCATCTGCATCCTGAAGCTGGAGAGCTCTACTAGTACAGCAGGTAGCACAGTGAAGAAACACAGACAGGAATGGCTCACACTCACTAATCAGTCCAGTTGCAGGCCATCCTGGTGGCACTGAGGGCTGAGGCACTGGACGCCACTCCTTGCACCATGCTTGCAACCCGGGTTTGGGAACAGCCCTGGGTCATAGGGGTTGGCAGAGGAGAAGGACTGAGCACCCGTAGGACTGCTGTCCTTCTCCGGGGAGGGGGGATGAGTTGCCATTGGTGTGCTGGTGGCCTCTGGTGGTGGCTGGGTACTGATTACAGGACACTGGCAAGACTTGGAGGGGATGTACTGAGGCCAATGCCTGGAACGGAGTGCATGCGGAAGCACGCACACTCATGACCATAGGCGTCATTGCATGCCACAGACGTCAGGGAGAATAGGGAGAAAAAGGGCATCAGTTGCAGTGGCACAATGACTGTCTCCATGCAGAGACTTGTTCGGCGCCAAGGGTACACGGCAGTTTTGGATCCTGATCTGGTGGTAGAGCGTGGGGAGAGCTCTCCACCTCCCCGCTGCAGTGGGGAATCTTCGGGGGTAGTTGCGGGACCCGAATAAAGGAGCTGAAGAGTCCCTGGAGATGGCGGCCAGAGACCCGAGGAGGATGCCTGATGCATAGAGGTAGGCAGACTGGTGGTCTGAGCGAAAAAAGTATAACAAAAAAAAAAAAATTTAAAATGTGTCCAGTTGCAGCCTCTTCTTATGTGATATCTGTTTCTTTCACTCTGCACTGTATTATTGATTTTTATCCAAATTACATCTGTTGTCACAACTATCTTTTTGAGTGTTCCTGTTTTGACTGTTCTGCATCACCACAAACTAAGCGAAGAGCATGCAGGTGGCAGTGTCTTTTATGTGAAACAAGGTGTTAATACACCACTGTACTCTCCATTCTTCCTTCAACCTGTCTTCACACTTTTCTTGGGAACATATAGAGACACAACTAGCCAGGTGCTGAGTTTACTGTTGTTTCATACCCAGTGAAACTAGACTAATTGAACACGTACAGATCTCAAAGCTCTTCTGCATGAAGCCAGTGTCACATTCATTTCTGTCACTTTCACTGTCAATGGTGTCAAATTTTGAAACAGCCAAGGAGTTTAAGTTTGAACAAGAAAAACATGACATGCACTAATGAAATTAAGGAATAGTCTCTTGGAGTTACCCAGTGACCCAGTGGATGCCTGCCTTTCTTACAAGTAAGTAATCTGGGTTTGAAAGTGGGAGCCTGTGTTCGAATGGCGAAAACCTGGGGAATGCACTGCTGTGTAGTTTGGCTCATCCAGGGGCAGGAAAATCTGACTGCCAATAGAATAGTGACAACAAATGATGGGCTTGAAGCCTGCTTCCTTGCAATGATGGAACCTTGTTTCATTGAGCTACTGCATGGAGATTCAGCAGGTTGTTGGGGCATACGGTAACCTCACACGCACAAAGAAATGTAATCAGTAGATGAGACTAAAGGGAGAAGTGCCCTACTATTGAGCTATCTGGATGATGATACCTGTCCACGGTTGTCTCATGCCATGAACCTACATCCATAAACAGATGATAAGCTTCAAAGAGGTAAGGGAATGGGCATGTCATGTCCCTACCATGTGGAGTAATATGCAAAGCAATGCAGGAGAAGAGATAAGTAATGTCTGAAATTGATGTATGCCAACTAGAGGACGCTGACTGGTACCACAGTAGTCAAAAAGAGACAAAGTGGAAACAAAACTTGCACTGCAAATTCCAGAAAACTGCACATTTGATTTCATTTACTCTTTCATGAGTGCAAAATTCCTCATTATCCCTCTACAACAGGAGTACTTCACGTGTATTGTATTCTCCCAGTGGCCTCTCCTATTAGCATCCAGCCACTTCCCACTTCCAAAACTGCTTTGCCTGTGAAGTTACTGTAAATCCAAGAGTGGCAGGTCCCTCAGACATCCATTTCCTCTAGTTACATGGGTCTGAACTCCCAACCAATATTGGTCTAAGAGTACTGGGTGTGCTGCACAAGCCTGACCATTTTCCTGTTTTGACACAACCCTCCCATAGAGATGTACTTGAAGACTCAAGAAGGCACATGCATACTGACATGGGACCTGGCCAAGGTTTCTCACCACCAGTCAAGGTGCGCTGTGGCTCTCACTGCACGCTAAACCTCCCTCACCCTGTGTAGAGTATCCCCTGGGACACTAGATCTTCTTGCAAGCTCATAGTTTTGTTTCAGGTCAGGAGGTCAAAAGTGAGTCACTGGCATGGTAAGCTGCTACCCAACATCTGTGCTAACAAGTAAGTGCAGTTCCTGGGCCTTTTGTCAATAACATAACATACTTTAGTTTGTATCAGTTTCTTACTTTATTATTTGTGTAAAGCTGAATACAGAAAAAGATGGCTATCTATCACACACTCTTTGATGATACATTCAAATACTTCCAGTAGAACCTTTAAAGTCTCTAACTGCTTTTATTTTCCAGGTTTGTTTTCTGTATTCCCCCATTTATTACTTATTCACCTTGATGGTATCTAACCTGGTGTACGCTTCACATCAGAGACAACAGCAAGAGATAACAATCACTGATGTGTATACTCCAGAAGCAGAGCCTTAGGCAGCTGAGTATCTCAGCAGTACAGAACACTCAGTTACATCCAGAAGTTGGAGTGCTCTAATAGTACAGCAAGTACTATAAAGAAGAAAAAATATAGGAATAGCTCACACTCAGTATTTAGTCTAGTTGCAGGCTCTAATTATGTGATATTTTCCCCTCTTATTCTGCACCGTGTTACTATTTTTTAATCAGAATTAAATATATGGTCACAGCTATCCTTTTGAGTGTATTATTGCAAGGAGGATAAGCAGAGGGCCTCATGTGTGATTAGGAGAGTGGAGAGACATACAGGAACCTAGCACACACAAAAGAAGTGCAGACAATGGATGAGACTAAAAGGAAAAGTGCTCCATATTGAGCCATCTAGATGACGACACTGCACACGTGTCCTATGCCATGAATCTCCATCCATAATCAGATGATGAGCCTCAGAAGGGTGAGGGGATGGAGGAGTTCTGTCCCTGCTATGGGGAGTAAACTGTGAAGGACTGCAGGAGAAGTGATAAGTAGATGGTTACCAGCTGGAGGACTCTGATTGGTACCACAGTGTGTCAAATAAAGACTAAGTGGAAACAAGATGCGCTCTACAGATTCCAGGAAACAGCACATTTGATTTAATGTTTTAAAGTTTCCATAGGTATAAAATTCCCCTTTATGCTTCTGCAACACGAGTACTCAAACTGTTTTTGTATTCTCACATTGGCCTCTCCCATGAGTCATTAGCCACCTTCCACAGCCAACACTGCCTTTCATGTGGAGTTGCTATAAGTCCCAGATATTTCTTCCATAGCAGTCTCCTCAAAGAGCCACTCCTCCCAAATACATGGATCTAGAGGCTAGAACCCCCAGCCAGTATGGAGCCTAAGTGTACTGGGTGTGCTGCACAGGTCTGATAATTTTCCTGTTTTTGTCACACACCTCCTACAGAGATATAATTGAAGACTCAAGTATGCACATGCGCAAGCATACTGACATGGGAACTGCCCAAAGTCAGTCTTCCCCAGTCAAGGTGTGCGGTGTCTTGTCACTGCACCCTAAACTTCCCTCTCCAAGAGAAGAGTGTCCAATTGGACAAGAGCCTCTTGCAAGCTCATAGTCTTGTTTCAAGTTTGGCATTCAAAAATGGGTCCCTGGCTTGGTAAGCAGAGACACTGCAAAGTTTTAATTTGCCAGCGAAGTTAAGGTTAATTCTTCAAATCTGCCTTCATGGATGAATTTGCAAATATTTGTAATTTAATAGCAAATTCACCTTTTTCAACTTCTCCTGTTACTTTCACAGTGAAGTTACAGGTTAAATTAGACTGGTGGCAAACAATTGTCTCAAGATCACATGGATGAGCTTCTGCAGGCCACATGGTGCATCTCTTTCTCTACAGTAACATAGCTTCAGTTTCAGTTTCTCTTTGTGACTTAATCAGTGGAGAAGCCAGTAGCCTGACATTTTACACACTTTTTTTTTTCAGATTCTTATTCGATGTATCTTCTGATTATTCATTTAGTTCTCATTCTCTCTCTCTCTCTCTCCCTCTCTCTCCCCCCCACCCTCTCTCTTACTCTTTCTAATGGAAACTCATCATGGATGAGTACGGAATCTTGCAGGTGGCAAAGCTACAACAAATCGGCCAAACTCCAAATAGTTCATTTTCACTCCTCAGTATTTTATTTTTAAGTGCTCACCTGAAAAAGGACCATGTACCAACATGCATGATGTTTCAGCCTTAAAAGGGCTTCATCAATGAAGTACATGTTCTGCTTCTGGTAATTACTCATTGTCTATGTTTTTTTTTTTTTATTTGTTATTCCCCCGGGAACCAACAGACCACCCCCGACCTGATCTGACCTGTGATCCACCAGTTGGACCCCCATTGAGCCATGGTTATGCCCCCAGGCAGGGTTGGGGATGCCATCTCCCCTATTTACCTTGTACTTTGTTGGGTCCCTGTTGTGGCCTTGTGGGTCAGTTGGTGAGGGACACCTTCCTCTGCTGATGGCAGTCTCCAGCTGGCTCCCAATTTTTGTGCCATGTAGACCCCAAGGAGATGTGCCCATGCCACGTTGTCAAGTCTCACACCAACATCAGCCATGTTCCTCCCCATGTTTCTGTGGCAGCAAGCTGTCATGGCCCCAGCTTCCAATAGAGGTCAGTCCATCATCAGGTCTTTCCCCCTTTCCTCCCCAGGGGAGACAAGCTGTCCTGTGGATGCTCAGCCTCCCCTGCCAGACCTCCAGCAACCATTATCTATGCTTTTGAGTAAGATTTCAGCTTTATAACAATCTAAAGTACTTTGCTTCAATGATTCGGAATTCTATTCTGCGACAGCAGCAGCACATCCTGCCTGCACCTACTGGTGTTCCTAGCATCTGGGGAAATTGTAAGAAATGCACAACACACATAAATTCTGGGCTACCAGAAATTTTTTCAACTACAAAAAAAAGTACTTCAGGCAACTGGTGCTTCTGCAACATGCTGTGCCGTGTCTCTGTCCCCATGCCACAGTTCTTGTAATGCAGTTTAGGGGGAATTGTAGGAAAAGCACAAAATACATCAATGTTGATTGCTCAGAATTTTCATGAACTACCAGAATTAATACCTTAGGCAGCTACAATGTGCTGCACTTTGTTTCAGTCCACCTGCCACAGTTCTTGTAATGTACTTTAGGGAACATTGGGGGAAAGCACAGCATACATATATTCTCTGCTCTCAGGATTTTATGAAATATCTGTATAAATATTTCAGGTTGCTACATGGTGCTGCACTGTGTTTCAGTCCACCCACCACATTCCTGTAATACACTTTCTGAGAAATTGGGAGGAAAACAAGATACATAAATTCTGTGCTCCCAGAATTTTTCTCAACTACCAGAATAAATACTTTAGGCTACTGGTGCTGCTCCAAGATGCTGCACTGTGTCTCTGTCCCCATGCCACAGTTCTCGTAATTCATGTTAGATCAAACTGAGAGAAAATCACAACATACATACCGTCTGAGCTCACAGCATTTTTATGAACTACTATGATAAATACTTCAGGCTGCTACAAGCTGCTGCCCTTTATTTCAGTGCACCCACCATAGTTCTTATAAAACACTATAGGGGAAACTGGGTGAAAAGCAGAACTGACATCAATGCTGTGTTCCAAGAATCTTTCTGAACTACCACAGATAGGATCTACCACACCAGTTCGACATCTTTAATGTCAACTGGTGTTACAGCGACAGAAATCATGTCGACTACAAATTGCAGTTGGCATGATTCCTTGTAGACTCCCAGTCCTGTTTTTCTATCCCGGGGCTTGCTCCCCTGAACCCCCCATGAGGGGGACTCTGCCTCCAGCACCCACTGACTAAAGGATTAACTACATTTGGAGTTTACTCTGGGCGAGGGTGCAGGACCGGGAGACAGCATGCCTTTGTCTCGGGCACAGCAACACAGTGACCGGTCAACAAAGTGTCGATTTTGCTGACAGAAGCATAGTTCACTGTGTTGGTGTCACTCTACTGGGGGCATACCCCACAGAAAATACATTAGGCTGCTGCATGATGCAAAATGGTTCTATACCGTGATTCAGTCCCACCAACACAGTTCTTGTAGTTCACTTTAGGGCATGAATGTTAGTGCCCCCAAATTCTCAGTCCCAAAAATTCTTCTGTCTGGGAACTTTCACATGAGAAAACAAAATGAGACGGGCTCCTAGAATTAATGTGCTGCTTAACATGTCATGAGGAACTTAGTGACCAGCAATTATGCATAACTTTGCATGAAATGATAATGCCTGTCTGTGGTGCCGACTCTGATAATGACCTTGGTGCATCACTTTGTGTCATAATAGCAATGGTGTTTATTTTTAATTTTTTACTCCTTCACTTGGGGAACAGTGTATTTCTAACCATCCTTTTTTCTTGTTTCTCACTTTGCAGGCATGTATTATTAGGACGATTAAATCCTGTTGCTACATGGGTCAGGCCTGGATCGGGTTATTTAATTTAGCAGTTTTCCCACCATTGAAGGCAGGATTCTTTATTTTTTCCACTTTGTTTTTCAATTCTTAAATGTTATCCATACGTCACCCTCTGTTTTGTGCTTCTGCTTCTCTTGTTTTGGGTATTTCTCAGCTGCTTGGCAATGTAGAATGAGGCAGTCACACCATGTGGATGACTGTTATTTATTCTGGATACAGAGGATGTGTTGACTTTAATTAAGATCACACATGATGGTGGAGAAGCAGGAGGAGGAGTAGGAGGTCCGAACATGGATCTGCAATGTTACCCACATCAACAATCTGGTGGAGAGATGGCAATGGCGTGCTTGTTGCAGAAGGAGGCATTCTTCACGATGACAGACTAAAAAAACCTGTGAATTCAAGATATAAATTATATAGACCACAATACACCAACTTTTGTGTCACACCTGTGAGAGGAACCATCTTCCCCCAAAAAATAAAGGAAAAAAAAAAACTTTTGGAAAGGATACCTAACAACACGCTGGTGATGGCCATGAATTGATGGTGCCCCAGACAGAGGACGAGGAGTATTGCTTGCTGGATAAGAAAGCAGCAGGATGGCAGGAGATCTGTGAAGACAAAGGACAAATTATTTAGACTGTAGTAAAGTAGCCACTGTGGGTGACCACATGGACAGTATATCATTTTTCCACTCCCAGTCTTCCTATACCTATCATCTGTGAAGAAAAAAAAGACAAATAATTTAACCTGCCTTGACATGTCCACTGTGTCACTGTTTACCTGTGAAAGGAAAATTTAAAATTAAACAATAACATAATGCTACTTACAATCAAATTAAGGATAGCCATGCCAGGAACTGGCATGATGGTGCCACAGAAAGGGGTGGTGGAGGAAGTGGCAACTTAAATCTATGCCTTACAGTGAGCTGTCTGAAGTGAGAGGGAGCTAAAAGTAAAGAAAGAAACACATATCAATGTCTTGTAAGCAAGGTGGACACCCCTCCTGTGTGAGGACAGACTGACCAACAATGGGGATAAGGAGTGTGAAAAACAGTGACAGTAATTTACCATCACAGCAGACAAAGTTGGCCCCTGCTAAACTTCATGTCTTGCTGTTTTGATGGACTGGCTGGATGAAGGCTCAGCTTGAGGGCTGACAGACTGGCTGGATGGTTGGAGGTCTGCCTAGCAATGGCATTTACTCTGGCTTAAGAGTCTGGGTTTCTCAGTCTGAATGCATGAGGTAGATGTAGTGGTGGCGTGGTTGGCAACAATGGTACTTACACTGGCATAAGAGTCCTTGTTTCTCAGTTTGGAATGGGTGCATGTGGTGAAGGCAGTGGTGGCCCATATTGTTGGTGGTTGTGGAGGACATGAGACCAGAGAGGGAGTAAGAGTAGGTGGTGCCTTGCTTGCTGGTGGATGTATGGTTTGCATGGTTGGTAGCAATGGTATTTATGCTGGTTAAGAGTCCTTGTTTCTCAGTCTAGAATGGGTGCATGCAGTTAGCCCTGTACTGTGAATTGATAATTTTCAGGGCGGATTGAATTAGCAAATTTGGGCAAATTTGTGAATTTCTCTGTGAAGCGAAGTTGGCCAACTTTACGCACCTCTAATGGTAAACCTCTGCCAAACAACTGTCTGAATTGTTAGTATCAGTATCTCAGCTTTCTAACAATAACACAACATGCTTTAATAAGTTTATCAATTTATTAATTATGTAAATCTTAATAAACATAAAACAGTTTATATGTAATACTGCATACAATATGTATACAACTGAAGTGGGTATAGGCAGAGGCAAATAAATTCTGTTTTCTATGCCAGCGGTTGGACACATTGTATATGAAAATAAGTATTTATCTTCATGTACAGCCATACAAATGTGTATTTCCATGTATGAATGTATGTATGTCATCAACCATTGAGCAAATCTTTGAAAGCAACTTGTATTTGTGTTGTATAAACTGGTTATTGCTCTTATCTGATTGTATAATCAAATTAACTTTCACTTGTACCTCTCAGCCTTATTACACAATCACGGCTATGCCACTCAACTAAAGATTTATTTATTTAATCAAGCCTTCAACTAAAGGTGTTTTAAAAATAGCAGTGTTTGCTTGATTGTTAGTTAAGCTATTGCTCCCAGTTGTATTTTATGTTGTTATTTTAAATTTTTTCTATCCTATTTTTAAAGATGTTTTGTATACTATGTGTGTTATATTGTGCAGCACCCAGAGTCTCCAGAGATGGGTGCTATTTAAATAAAATATTTATCTATCTATCTATCTATCTAGAGATTGTCATGAAAATAAATCTGATTATACAATTAGTGGTAAGACTAATAATCCATAGTATGCAATGTATGTGTAACTATGAAACCTCAAATAAATCATTTATTTTCCACTAAAAGAAAATAAATGACATTTCACATATGAACCATCATTTATTGTCATTAATTTATAAAAAGCAGCATCAACAGATTGACAGCTCCATCTACAAATCTCCTCCTCACTTCCTTGTTCACCAGAACAAATCAACAAACTCCTGATAAAACCCACATATTTCAAACAACTGCGATCCTTCTTCCCAAAGCAGCCTTGCAACTAACTTTCCTTTAGGTTTTCAGAGAACACTACTTTGTCCCAAATAAACATGTGTAAGTTCCTATGTTATTCAAATCATAAAACTTTTATCATCTCAATGTTTTTCTTACCTTGAGCCCACCACTGTCAGCTCCACCCCCCCATTCCCAGTTTTCCAGGTCTCGCGTCTCACAGCCATACAGTACATGCACCAGGTAGCTTCGAGACAAACCAGCACATTGCGGTTTGATAAGAACAATTGAAAAACAGCAAAAGTACCATAGCTTTAATAATATTCTGGGTCCGTCCATGGTTCTGCACCTCACAATACCGACTTGTTGGACAAACTCATGATCCCATTTCAACTAATGTGCTCTCTAATGCTGCTCAACTGACACACACACAAACTGCTTCATTTGCTCTCCCCACAGATGCAAATTCCACTGACTGATGCTTCTCTCTCTCTCTCTCTCTCTCTCTCTTTCTCTCAACTCTACTACAAATACAAATGTGTCAGCATGGCTCAGCTGGTAGCACATAGACCTCTGGACCAGAAGGTCATGGGTTCACATCCCACCCCAGGATTGGACTCATGCCTAAAACTCTGGCACCTGAGTGCAGTACTGGGGGGGTGTAGTACTGTTAGAGTATGCCATCCTTTAGATGAAACATTAAGCCAAGGTCCCTTCTACCCTTCCTGTGGGTGTCCAGGTGGAAGTAAAAGTACCCAAGACATTCTTCACAAAGATTAGGGAACGTTCCAGGTGTCCTGGCTAATATTCCCATTCCCATAAAACCAGTTCATGCAATTGTCCAGGCTGTGTGTGGGTGATGATGTCAATAAGGTTGCCACTACACATTCAGTCACTTCACTACCAGTCTAGCAATGCTTGTAAAGCACTTTGGGGTAAATTGTGTATGAAAAGCGCAATACAAATGCTGATTATTCTTCTTCTTGTTTGTCTCTCTCTCACCTGTTAAAAATGCAAATAAAATAAAACAATACTTCACCATATTTCAAAATCATCTGTCATACAGACAAGATGGGGAAGGGGGTTGTCAAGCACAAAAAGAGCTTGAAAATTGTCCTGGAAATAAACAAAAGGAGATACCAGAAAAGAGAGGGTACAGATGTAGCACACATCAGTTACATGTTACATCCACACTGCATAAATCAAACATGCAGTAGGTGGGTTGGAAATAAACTATTGTTATACATTTATAAGTGGGGATGGGACTTTCATAACTTGATCATGGTTTTGCCAGTCATGAGTTATTGTCCCACTCTCTCTCTCATGGAAATGAATGGTTTATTTCCACCACACCCTTGACTTATACATTATTTATCAGAGGGCTAAATCAAATATTCAAAGATGATTGACTAATAGCTGTGCGGGCAACCTTCTACATACCCTCAGTAAAAACAAATTCTGGCCAGAGCAGATATGGCTGCATCCAAAGAATTTGGGGTCAAAATATTGAAAATTACCAAAGTTACGAGCCTGTTTTATCAAAATGTAATGTGGGCTCATAAATCTGTTGTTTTGTATTATTTTTACACCAGACTTTTAACATATCCTTGTTATGACCCTGCCTCATGAAGGCAGGTAGAGAAAATGTTCAACTCCTGGCCTAAAGGTGATTTCATGCAGGAACCGCAAAATCACCTTTTGGGATGTGAAAAAATATTGTGCCCAGGATTTGAAAAATGACGGATATCACATTCATGAGGGGCTGTAAATATATGGCTATGTTGTAAATCTGAGGTCAAAATATTGAAACTTTCCCATAAATTTGTTGTTTTTTTTAATATTTTTACAAGAAATTTCAACATAGCCTTCTTATGATTCCACCTCATGAACAAAGGCATAGAAAATGTTCTACTCATGCCTAAAAGGTGATTTCTTGCAGAGAATGAAAAATCACCTTTCAGGATGTAAAAAAACAAATTTTGGCCAGGATTTGAATAAAAGACAGCTGTTACACTCGTGAGGTGCTGTACAGATATAGCTATGTTGTAAATGTGAGGAAAAATACTGAAACTTACCAAAGGTATGAGCCTGTGTTTGCAAAATTCAATGAAGGCTCATAACTTTGTTGTTTTTAAAATATTTTTACACCAAATTTTTAACATATCCTTCTTATGACCCCACCTCATGAACAAGAGCAGAGAACATTTTCAACTCTTGCCCAAAAGGCAATTTTACACAGAGATCGAGAAATCACCTTTTAGGACAGATTTGCCTAATGTGAGTGCAATTGTTTATGAGACAGAGTCTGAAAAATAGCACGTTGAAAATCTGGGCCAAAAATATGCAAAAATATGCAAATGATTCCACTGAGTTTAAAACACAATAGAAATACATTGTACCACATAACTGTTTCTTCAGTTTAAGCTCCACCTTTTAAGAGGGAAGACATGTCTGTGATTCAGCTAGGATTACAGCGTTGGACCCACGATGGGTAAGTAAGGGCTTGGAGGATGCGGTGCAGTGGGTACTGAGTGGAAGGGTTAGATGAGGGACAGGAATGGCCATAATAGACATCAATGAACAGTTTTATTTTTACAGGGTTAAAAACATAACAAAAATAAAACCAAGGATTCCAGATCATAACACTGGGGGATTGGGCACCCCCAGTATCACTCTTATGTTTCTGGGGGGTGGGGGTGCATAGATTGAGGGTTGGGTGTTGAGGGAATATAAAAAAAACACTTTGGAGTCACGATCGTGACACTGGGGTATTGGGCACCTCCATTTTCACTCTTATGTTTCTGGGGGTGGCTACTGAGAGAGAGGGTTGGGTGGGGGGAATATATATAATTTAAAAACAAAATCGGTCACAGTGGAACACGGCACACTCTATCATGTCCAAGATGGCCACCATGCTATACTGCACATGCACTAGTAGTTGTGCATGTGCAATACAGTTTGTTGGCCAACTCAGACATGATGGAGTGTGCCATGTTCTGCCATGACTGCAGGCACAGTAAAAATAGTGCAATGCTACTTCCAATGGTGACAATGAGCGACTGCTTCTTGAATGCAGAGGCAACTGTGGTGCAACATCAACATGTTGTTTGGTCACAAAGAATGCAATGAGTCCTTTTCTCATAGCAAGAAGTCTGCAGGTCTATACACGCTGCAGCCCTACAAGTGTCAGCTAACAGCCTTTTTACTTGCCTTCATAATATTCTACAGTCCTTTGCCCTTAGATAATATAGCTGCTTTATAGGGCTGTGAGAATGCCTTTTGTGAAATATTCAGTCAAATATTCAGTACTTGGCAGTCAAATATTTGGGTATTTAGTGTTTTGGTATTCATTATTCACTTTTAAATGAAAAAAGACCCTACCCACACACTTTCTTATTTCTGAATGCCTTACCCTCCTCCCAATACAAACAGAATAAATAATGCAACCCCTATCCTACCACACTCTGTCAGAGCCCCAATCCCACCCTCCTCCACACAGTACCCACAATGTGTGACTGGTACAACCTGCCCACCTCCATGACCGGCTGCAGTCTTTGTGAATGGAAAGTACTTGTATATGCTAAACAAATGAAATCTCTTAGTTACCCATTGTCCCCCACCCTTGAAGCAGCATAATCCCACCCTGCCCCCCAGCACCCAATTGTGAAGTCTGAATGTGACAGGCAAACATACCATCCTCCAAGGCTGTCCAACTTCAAAATGAATGAAAGCACTCACACTTGCACAATCTAATAGGAAAACCAGCTGATCAGCTGGTTCTATTATTAGACTAAGGAAGTGCTCAGGTGTTTTTATTAATTCTGATGGTGGGCAGCTGTCGAGGAGGGTAGAGCAGGTTGTTTTTTCTTTATTTTTTTATTTCAGCAGCTTTCAATATAGTAATACCAAAGATGAGTAGTCTCTGATTCAGCAACATTCATGGTATTCAAGAAATACTATACTACTTGGCCCCATTCCAGCCCTTATGCCCTGTCATCCTTTGATCACCACAGTTTTTTAAAAATATTTTGATTCACCAGTAAAACCCTTCCCACATATCTCTCCCAGTCCCAGGTTTCCAACACTCTTTACCTGCTACTGCCCTCTCAGCTTCTGGGTACCGGCCAAACACCAATAATCAAGAATGTGCTAGCCAGCTACAAGCCACACTTAGAGTCATTCCTCCTTCTACCATAATCATGAATTTTATTTCTTGCTCTCCTGTCCTGTAGAACCTACTACAACAGTACCATCTACTGGCCATAAAAACAGAGTAAGGGAACTTTTGTTTAGAGAGCAGCTGACACCTTTTATAAAACCTAATGTTTGGGATAAAGCACAACAGTATTGCAATTCCATCACAGGATTCTGGTGACATCAGATCACTCAGGTTTTGCTCTCATGGTCTGTGATGTCATCATGATTCTTTGTTAGCTGGTAGTAAGTCAATAGAACCACTGCACCTTAACATCATGAATATGATGACCACAGTGCCAGTTGAGGCTACTGTCCCTCTTCCTGGGGCATTTGCAAGTGACTTGCCTAGAATGCGTGAAGAGGTTGTGATCCTGCCGAGTACTGCTCAGTGAGGTTGCCAACATATTGTGGCACAATGTAGTCTTTGTGATCTCTTTGCAACCATGATAACAATGCAGACTCTAGCCCAGTGGTAATTCTGTTCACGTTCACCCAAGTTGTAGAGTAAAACTTAGAAACAATGTTTAGCATTACTTTAAATAGCTCCTCTAATCTTTGTGGGCATTTACATGAAGTCCAAACCCCACATTTTCTCCATTAGAAGGCATTAGAGTTGTCATCCTGTGCTTACACTTGTACAAAAGAGAACTATTTCATAAGCATGCTAATACAAGTAAGCAATTTAGTTTAAATGATTATTTTGTTCAAGCAGAGAGGAACTTTAGCTTAGTTTTAATTTGAATTGTAATATGCTGCTATTTTATGCAAACTTTACAAAAGTAAAATACATCTAAGAATTCCACATTAGCTTTGCATTTCAAAATTAACTTATGATCCTACTTATGACACTTTAATAACTCAGATTTGTTAAACTAAGATGATTAAGTGAAACACTTTGGAAAGCATTCTGATCTTTCTAATTTGAATTATGAAATCTCATATAGAAATTTTAATGTGTTATGACATGACTTCTAGCTATATCTGTATTACCTTTGCAACATTGATTAAGAAATATTGTTCTGATATCATAGAAAAATTAAATTAAAATGTCATTAAAGCATAGCTGAACTGTTTATAGATTATTAATGCAGAGAGAATAATTGCACATTCAAAATGTTAGCCCTAATATTCTTTTATTTTAGTTAGCTTTGACAAGCTACATGATGGTGGTTGTGCACACTGTATGTGTTTCCCTAAAACTTATGAAAACAAACCATATTTTTCAAAATGGTGCAGACTTTTTGCTATAGTATGGTATTTTTTTTTCGTGGGCAGCAGCAAGATACTGTAGAAAGAAAAGTCACTCTTATACAGTACGTCTCAAGACTTGCGATGCACATTCATACCATTGCTTACAAGTCCAATTCCACATGCTATATTAAGATTTCTTAATTGTAAAGTATAATAAATTGCAAAAGATTTCTTAATTGTTGTGTAATAATATTTATAAAGCATTATGCTAGGTGTTAAAGCACAACTCTATACTTCATCACATCCATTAAGAAACATAATGCTTCAGCTACTGAAAAGCACAAGAGCAACAGAGGTTTGAAATGTTTGAGTTTTTTTATTCCAGGGTTCATATCACAGTCAGATAACTTGTCTAAGAAGAGTATAAAGCAAGTATTTCACTGTCCTAAACTCTCTTGATAGGGAACACATCACAGGGCTTACCATGACAACAGACTATATTGTCATAAGCAGCAATTGTGAGAATTGTTGGTAGTAGTCAATAATCATTTTGAAAGACCAAACACTGAATGTGTTAAATAATTAGAAAAATGTCATGAGGCACAGCATAGAGTCATGGAGGACAGTCACCTGTAGTGGTCCGCTTGGAGGCTGCAATACTGTTTGGTACAACAGTCATGTAGAATCCGGTGTCATAGCCAGTCAGTAGCTTTCCAACGAGATCCTTCTGAGCTACAGTATGATCCCTAGATGCCATGGGTCACTTGCTGATAGTGAGCTACCTAGCTATTAATCTTTAAACTATGGCTTCCTAACTGCATACCATTCATTCTTCTTCAAAACTCATCATGCCAGGCTGAACTACAGTAGCAATCAACAGTCAGATGTTAGCAATCAATCAGAAGCAATCAACATTCAGGGTAATCTCTCTGAAAGCAAAAGCAGGGAAGCCACCACACTTCAACAGTCACTCTGGTGATAAATTAGTAGCCTCACAGACTATGTAAGAATAAACAGCCTCACAGATTATGTAAATTGGAGGCAGTATAGTGCAGTGGTCTAAGGCTCTGAGCTGCAAATTTGGTGACATCCAGCAGACCAGACCTGGGTTTGAATCCCACAGCTTCCACTTGCATACTGTGTGACCCTGAGCAAGTCACTTAACCTCCTTGTGCTCCCAGGTCGCTCCTGTAAAAAAGCTTTCAGCTTAGTCTGCTATACCTGGTTAAACAACTAAATAAAAAAAAAAATAAATATATATTGTTGAGTATCACATTCATAGACTTTTTACCGAAGTGCAGGTAAATCGACAACCACAGATCCAAAGTTTTCCCTGTGCATCATTCATTAGAGCTTTGTCAGGGGCAGGGTATTGAACACATACTTCCTACTCAAAGAGCTGGTGGAGCTAAAACAGGCAGAAAATAAAATAACACAAACTGTAACAAGCATTTGTCAATGCCAAATGTTGTCTCGCTGACATTGGCATTGGTAGTGTCAGAGTTAGAGATGCATAATAGGAATGGCAGTGAAGTATTGAAGTGACTCCAACCTCACCCCCACCCTGTAGAGACTGACAAATGTCATGGTGTGCTTTGGGGTCTTTGGGCATTATACTTACCCAATTCCATACGGAAATAGGCTGAGGTAGGTGCAGTATAGGAGAATGGGGTGAACTCTGTGGCCCAGCAGTGCAAGGCACACCATGATGCCTGTAACTGGCTGCAGGGTGGGGGTGGAATGGCATGAGTATTACAGCCAGTGATCCAAAGTCACACCCCTAACACCTGTCAGTCTCTACAGAGTGGGGTGTTACAGTTGGAAACCGTAACACCGTAGGTGTGTGTTGGTAGCTGCACTCCAAATTTTCAACATGGGCTGTTTGTGAGCCCACCTCATGAAAAGCGGCACTGTCAGTTTGTTAGATGAAAGGTGGTTTTGGACAGTGGCTATGCCATTTGGTGACACAGGAACGAAAACACATTTTGGGCAGGATGTGGAAAATGACATCTGTATTGTTCATGAGGAGGTGTAAAAAAAAAATGGCAATGTTGAAGACCTGGAGTGAAAATATTAAAAATTGGTGAAGTCATCAGCATGCATAGAAACTGTGCAACACACGTCCAGTAACTCCAATTATTTTGAGGATTTTTTAACCACATTTTAACATAGGCATTTTGGGACTTCCCTCACGAACAGTGGTGCTGTGATTTTGTTAATCAGTCCCAAAAGTTGATTTCCCACAGTGACCACGCCACTGCGTGGCACAGGTGCAGAAACACAATTAGGGCAGGATGTGAAAAATGACAGCTGCACTGCTCATAAGGAGGTGTGAAAAAAAATGCCAGTGTTGAAAATCTGACATGAAAATATTGCAAATTTGCTAAGTTACAAAGGTGCATGCAAACTGCGCAATGCACACTTGTAACACAGTCATTTTATGGGATTTCATCACCAAATTTTCAACATAGGCATTTTAGGACCACTGCTCATGAACATTGTCACCGTCATATCCTCAAAATGTCCCAAACACTGATTTTGCTCAGCGACCGCGCTATTCTGCGCCAGATGTGCAAAAACACACTTTGGCCAGGATATGTAAAATGACAGCTGTACTGTTCATAAGGAAGTGTGGAAAAATGCCAATTTTGAAAATCTGGAGTGAAAATATTACAAATTCACTAAGTTACGAGCTTGCGTGGAAACTGAGCAACGCACACTCGTAAAACAGTCATTTTTTTAATTTTTTCCACCAAATTTGCAACATAGGCTTTTTGAGAGCCCCCCTCATGAACAGTGGCACGTTCATTTCATTAATCTGTCCCGAAAGGTGATTCTGCACAGTGACGACGAATTCACCTTTTGGGACTGAATAACACCATGACAGTACCCGAATTCATGAGGAAGGGCCCCAAAAACTCCATGTAGAAAATTTGGTGCCAAAATTCCCCAAAATGGCTGAGATATGCACCAAAGTTGAAAAAACCTCTATTTATGCCATTATACAGCTTACCGGCATTTCTTCAGTTCGCGGTAGCCTTTGAAGAGTGCAGATGTGTTCCCAGTCCACCGAAGATCATCGTGACAGATTCCAGAGGTAAGTATGTGGTGAGGAGAGTGTGGGAGCGGGTTTCGGGAGGGGGAAGGGAGACCACGAGGACCCGTTTTCTTTTTTACAGCAGTTCTAAATTAAAAAAAAACATTGTGGGATGGTTTTCCCTTTTCAGATGATTTGGGATGCTAGGGTGAGCTCCCAGCATGCCACCTTAGTGTTTTGGGGGGTTGCTTTATCCAACAGGGGATTGGGAACCCCTATCAGCACACAATGAGAAGTGGGAGGAGAGCACGAGCCGAGGGATTCGTTTTATGGCACACACATAACAAATTGGGAGTACATGATGCCAATGGGGAGTGGGCTCACCCAATGGCACATACATCAGGTCAGGACATGCTGACAGGGGGATTGGGCACCCCCAAAGTCAGCATTATGGCAGGCAGTGTGCCACTTTGTTTTTACTTTTTTACCAGGGCAAGTACATCTGGACCTTTCGTTAGATGTGCTTGCCACATTAGGTATTCATGGTGTGGTGCCAGCAAGCAGGCTTATTGGAGAATGAGGGATGCACCCACTGGTGCATGCCCTGCATTCGCCCAACAGTGACCATGCCTCCAATTCTGCTACTACCGCAATATGTTGGCTGCGCAAGCATGAGCCAACATAAAAAGTAGTCAGTTGTAACTTTTTACATCTGAAGTATTTTTCTTTTTTCTTTTGCTTATTAGAAAGTCTGTTGTGTGATAATATTATTCAGGATGTATGGAAGAGCTCCTAGCAGGATGTAAGGAACAGCTCCTCACTTGGCAGCTGGGAAACTGATCTCTACTCCCCACCCACACACACACTAAATAATCAGCATTGTGGTCTCACTGACAGTGACATCTCAGGTTAGTGTCCAGGCAGCTATTGGGTGGTTGTTCCTAAGCAGCAGTGATAGCACAGTCAGTATGGTCACAATTCTGAATATGTACGGGGAGAAAATAAAGTTAGATATGTCAGCTGCCACATGGAGTGCTGTCACACACATCATACCTACTATCATCAGGTAAATAATCTTGTAATTAAAAAAAGGGAAAAGAAAAAGTACTTCATTTATAACAGGTAATAGCTGACTGATTTTAAAAACTAATATTAGTTTTAGGCAGTATGCTAGCTCTTTAAGCTCACAACCCCCTTGTGATGAACAAACACTGGATTGTTTCATTTAATGGAAAAAAGTTGGTGTTAGAGGGCATGTGGCTCTGGATAGGCTTAATCAAAGGAAAACAATACATACAGAAGTATCAAGTTTACAATTAAAACAGTATAAAACATTGTTTAAGATTTATATTTAGTGCTGCAAACAGAGGGTAGAGTGGTAAGTGCAAGCAATGTTAATATTTGTTAATACCAAATGTCCATATTTTGTTTTTTGGATGAGGCAATAGCACAACAGTATGTGTATGCTAAAGTTGGATAGCCCAATAAGCACTTTTAGATGATAGCAGTATATCAATAGAACAGGCTATCAGAATTCACAAAATATCAGATAAATATCTGTTGACAATAACAGTACAGTAGTTATCAAAGAATCAGGTCATGGGAGCATAGGTCAGACATCCTTTGATGCACTTTATAGATCAAATGCACATATTTCATAAAAAGCTTGAATTCCCTTGAATTCACATCCCTGTGTCATGATTAGTGTTTCCTGAAAATATCATGCTGTTTGGTTTTGAGGTTTTCTTTAAATCAGCATCTGTTAATGTGCTCTACAGTAACTGAAAACAGTGAAGAAACAGTCAAAATGTTTCTGTCCCTGTCAGTGAGCAATGACATCATACCTGTCCAGTCTGCTGCTTCACCAATTAAGCCACTGATTAACTGAATAATATGTTGCAGTTCCTAGTTAGAGAAGGCTGTAGAACTAATCATTTTCACTCAAAGTTTATTACTAACCCATCTGGTTTGTGTTTAGAGATAGCAGCTTAAAATTATTCTGTTCTCATAAGCAGTTGATCATTTGGGGTTCAGTGCTGAACTGAAGTGGTATGAATGAATGTCTGTGAGAATTTGCCTTGTCTGTATCACAGATGTCAGTTCTCTATCATCAAAAACTATGCATTCTGTTCTGGCTATATAACACAGGGTTGCTTAATGGATATAAAATAAATCTAGATTCCATTAATTCATAGAAGCAGTGGGACGAAACACGTGTCTATGTCATCTGTTAGCACCCTTTGCAAATTGTGGGAGAGGCCTTTCGGCACCATGCAATTCTGCTTAAAGTTGAACCAGCATAACATTCTGTGGTGATTTGCATATGCAGCCCATGATGCTTTGCATTGTGTGGGCATGTGTGATTTTGTATTTTCTTGAAACTTGGCTTCCCAGCCAAATGCCCTTTGGGGTAACCCTTGCCTCAGTGTTTGCACACAGAGGTTCTGTGTCTTTGATGTAGCCTCAGTAAACATGTTCATGTGATAACATGTACTGCATGAACTCATAAAAGTCAGTTTTGTGATGGTTTCTGTGTGAAAATACATCATGTATACGTATAACTGGAAATACTATATAGCATCCTGATGCCTTTGTCGCCTGCCCAACAGTTGAGGCAGCAGCCCTCTGCTTTCCCCTTTCCCCTGCCCCAAATGCACCTTGTCTTCTGCCCTCATTTGAGGCTGCTGCAACCTGCTGCTCACTGTCTTCTCCACACAGTCAGGCTGCTGCACCCTGCTGCCTCCAGCACTAACAGTTTAGGCTGCCACACCCTGCTACCCTCTGTCCCTCACCCTATAACACAAGATGAAAGTATTTTTTGTATTTTCTATTGGGTAGTGTTGAGCAGTGTACCAAAGGATCTGACTCTAGTGGCAGGGAGAAGCATGATGCAACAACTCTAACTGTGAGGGTAAGGGCTCTATGGTGGAGCAGGGCCCAGTGGTGTCAGGGGACAGAGGACAACATGCTGTAGAAGCCTTTACTGTCATGCAGGACACAGTAGGGAATCAGGGTACAGCAGCCCTAACTGTGTGATGTGGTGCATGTGGTACAGAAGCCCTGCCCATTTGGGGTAATGGAAGTGGGTAGCAGGGTGCAGCAAAAGCCCCACCTTTGGTGGCTTGTGGCAGCATGGTACAGCAGCCCAAACTGTGAAGGCAGTGGCCCTGGGACTCTGGTGCTTAGCAGAGCACAGCAGCCCATCTGTAACTACAGGAAAGGGGTGCAGCAGCCTCAACTGAGAAGCAGGAGACAGGGGCATAAGGATGCCACATAGTATTTCTAGGTATACATATACATGATGTATTTTCACACAGAACCCCACAAAGAACTGAATTTTATTTTTTTGAAAAATATTTTTCTTTTATTTTGTAGTTTAAAAACACAATAGTACATAGGAATACATCTGAGTAGTATGAAAAGTTGTACAAAAAATGTCCTCTACAATGCAACACATCTTTACCTTATTACTTTCAATTCAGCATCTATTTTTAATTAAACATTTTACTCTAATAATTTTACTGACTAAATATAGGCATATATCCATTACAACTTGATAAATTAACTTTCTTCATTTTCACATTTCATGATTTCTCTGGAACATCCAAAACTTTATGTTGTTACTAGATTCCTTTTTCTTGGTCTATCAATTTTTCTAAATCAAAATTTTCCTTCATCGCTTGCCCTTTGGATTGGTTCCCACCTCTTCCAGTATTGCTGGATTTGTTTAATGTTATTGTAATCCTTTTTTCTAATCTCATTGTTTCAAAAACTATTTTTTTCCAAAGTAAAATCTAAGGTGTTTCAGTATTTTTCCATATACATGTAATGCATCTTTTGGCATTCATAAATGCTATATTAATTACATACTGAACACAATATTTTTTGAGTAGAAGATGTATGCAACAGACATAGTTCTGGTTCATAAGTTAACTTTATTTCTAAAACATTGTTCAATATTTCAATAATTTCGATCCAAAAGGGTCTGATGAAGGAACATTCTACAATCATGTGTTGCATTGGCTATCTTACCACACTTTCTATTACAGTATGGTGAAATGTTAAGTGTTAAATTTACTCAATAAATATGGTGAATAATAAATTCTATGTATTATGTAAAACTGAATTTGATTTATCCTATTATTTAAACAACTGTTCCAAGCTATACAAATTCCATCTCAGTTCTCCATGGAAATTTTGATTTTAAGATCTTCTTCCCATTTTTGTTTTAAATATTGTTCTCTCATTTATATTGTTTTTCTTATTGATCCCTAAATATAATTTAAATTTTTTTTTTCTATTGTCTGCTATTTTCAACAGGTACATGAACTCATTTTCAATTTTTACTTTATCTTTCTGTTGTAATTCTGCCATGGCAGATCTGATTTGTAAATAACTAAAACACATATTTTATGTACTCCATATTGTATCTATTTCCTGAAATGATTTCATTATCTGACCCCTGTATAAATCTTTTATACTAGTAACAGCATACTTTAACCATTTTTTTTTATAGCTGAAGCACTAAAAATGGGATGAAAATCATTTTGAAATAATGGAGTGTTATTAGAGATTTTATTTTTGGTAACTTTTATTTGCATGATACTTTTCCAGATTTTGATTGTGATTTTAACAAACATATTATCCACAGCTCTGTAATCATTTTTTGTTAATATTTTTCAACAGTAAATGTTTAATAACTAGTAGTGAGGGATTGTGATATTCAAAATATGACCATGGGGGGATAGGCTGAAACCATACTTCTTTTAAAGGTTCTAGAGCAGCAGCCTAGTGATAAAATTGCAAGTTGGGCAGTTTTAGTCCCAATTGGGAGTCATCAAGCACTAATTTCCCCCTTTTTAATCTAGTTTTACCCTTTTTCCAAAGGAATCCAGTAATTAGTCTATCTAAAGTCTTACAAGTTTCTACTGGTATCCATAATGGTAATGCCTGAAAAATATATAACAACCAGCGGATTATATTCATTTTAATAAGTTGGGTTCTTCCCAATAATGACATTGGGAGTCCTTCCCAATTTTGTAGATCTTTCCTAATTTCATCTATTAATGGAATTAAATTGATATCTAATATCTTATTCCATTTATTAGTAAGCTGAATACCAAAATAGGTTATGTGTTCTTTCTTAATTGTAGTTGGAAAATTTTGCATATCAAATTCTGCTGTACCTGAATGAATTAACAGTGCCTCTGACTTTTTCCAGTTGACTAGGTATCCTGATGCTCTACCATATTCTTTAATTATTTTTATTACTGAATTTATTTCCTTTTCTGGATCTTTAAAATACAATCAGATATCATCCACAAATAGTGATATTTTTTAAGCTTTACCTTGTGTGTATTGAAATCCAGAGATTTCACTACTGCTGCAAATTGTATTGGCTAAGGGTTTAATAACCAGTGTAAACAGCAGGGGTGACAAAGGGCACCCCTGCTGTGTACCCTGAAATAGGAAGAAATTGTTTGATATTGTATCCTTTGTTAATACTTTGGCTTTAGGGGTCTTGTATATAGCCTGTATCCATTTTAGGTCATTTGTACCGAGTGGGTACAAATGACCTAAAATGGATACAGGCTATATACAAGACTACTGTTTTCAGAACATCTAGTAGATAATGCCATTCCACCCTATCAAATGCTTTCTCAGTGTCCAGGGACACCACAATTGCATTTGCATCTTTTACTGCATACAGAACATTCAAAGCATTTTGGATATTATTCCGACCTCTTCTTTCTCCGACGAAGCCAGTTTGATCCTCCCCAATCAGTTCTGGCAGAACCATTTCTAATCTTGTTGCCAGAACTTTTGAGAACTGAATTTTATGAATTCATACACTACATGTTCCTGAAATAGCAGTGTGACAGCCATATGTTTGTCAATCTGACATAAAGTTACTCACATGTATGGAGTCGGCACATTGCTCCATTCCCAATGAAGTGATGACAGACATAGGATACAACTGCGGCTTCAAAGTTAATATTCTTCATTAGGAATCTGTATTAAAATCCACTAGAAATAATCCATAAAACAAATGATGAAGCCAAACTGAAGAACGCCATGTCGATGGAGTTGATCTCTCCCTATGGAGTTCTTCGCTTCAAGAAGTGTCAGTCAAATGTTTTCATGCTGGAAAAGCACTTTCTCAAGCACAAAAATGTTTGATTGGCACTTCTTGGAGCGAGGCTGCCATGGGGAGGGGGCAGCCATCGGCTATGGCATTCTGCAATTTAGCTTCATCATTTCATTTATAGATTATCTCTGGTGGATTTTAATACAGATTCCTAACAAAGAACATTAACTTTGAAGCCACAGTTGTGTCTTACATTTGTCATCATTTAATTGGGAATGGAGCCGTGTGCTGACTCCATACATATGAGTAACTTTTAGCTCCCTTGTTGGCACCAGCCACCTTGTGCTGAGCCACCCCTTTTCTCTTCAATCTGACATAAAAACAAAATTGTTCTCACATAAACCTATTTATTGAGGCTACATTAAAGACACACTGCTTCTATGAATTAACGGAATGCAGATTTGTTTCATATCCATTAAACAACCCTGTGTTATATAGCCAGAATAGAATGCAGAGTTTTGACAACAGAGAACTGACAACTGTGATACAAACAATGTAATTTCTCACAGACATTCATTCATGCCACTAAAATTCAGCACTGCACCCAAAATGATCAACTTTTTATGAGAACAGAAAGATAGATTTTAAGCATATCTCTCTAAACACAAGCCAGATGGTTTGGTAACAAATTCTGAGTGAAAAATGTTAGCTCTACAGACTGCTCTAACTAGGGACTGCAACAGCTTATTCAGTCAATAAGGGATTTAATTGGTGAAGCAGCAGGCTGGAAAGGTGTGATGTCTTTGCTCACTGACAGGGACAGAAACATCTTCACTGTTTCTTCATGGTTTCAGTTACTGCAGAGCACATTAACTGATGCTGATTTAAAGAAAACCACAGCACCACAGTATGCTATTTTTAGGAAACACTAATCATGGCACAGGGACATCTATTCAAGTGAATTCTAGCTTTTTATGAAATAGTTGTGCATTTGATCTTTAAATGCTGCAATCTCCCTTTTTGAACTGTTAGGCCACACAGTTTTGCTACAGGGGATCTACTTGCTCTTAGGATCCTTCTAATCATAAATGTGAGAGAAACAAAAATGCATCTTAGATCCAGAAGTAGAGTGAGGTGAAAAAATATGTTGAAAGACACATGGTGTAGTGTAAAGGTTTGAGGGTGGGTTGGTGGTGGTTAGGGGTTATGTGAGGGCTGAAGGAGGTTGGGGAGGAAAGGAAGAAGTAGGAGGTAGAGGTGATATGGTAAGGGGGTGCCAGGAAAAAGTGAGGGAGAGGGTCATTATAAAGAGATGAAAATGAAAGATAGGAATGCAAGACCACCAGTACAAATCTGTCAGCCTGCCCTACTCATGTAATGACTCAGCACCTATGGAAATAGATTATCGGAAGAGAGGGATATGAATCTCATTACGATATAGCTTTCTTTACATGACACAATCAAAAAGTACATTATTTTATGTGGTGATATGTTGGTCATCTTAAAAGCTCAAGATCCTTGTCTCAATAAAACAGTAACAGTTACAGAGTTTGGTGCTGCCTTTTCTATCTACAAATATATCTTTTGTGAAGCCTTTCTGACTCAAAGAGAGGAACTCAATGCTTGCTTCTGCTTTACTGCTGATCTCACAAATCGATATGGAGGCATAACATTTTATCTACCATCACAGGGCTCTTTCCCTAAATATGCAGCCATGCTTCATTAACACATTTCTTGGGCCATTCTGGACAATGACTTTTTCTGTCACTACTTTGCTGATCAAAAAAAATCACTATCTTATTCTTTATACTGAGCTCTTTTTCATCAATCTTCCCTTAGCCCTCTGACAGATAGTGGTCATCTATAAACTCTACTGGCTCAAACATGATCAGAATCTTCTAGAACTCAATGAGTATTTTCCACACTCTGTAATCTTACATACAGATGGGATTGCCCAATTGTCAGAGGATCCGCATATGTGATAATTTCAATGATTCTTCCTGAATGGACACAACCAGCCAATTATTGTACAGCTGTATCTAGTACAGTAAAGGTCATGCCATTATTGCAGCAAATCTTAATTCCAGCATTGTAAATGACAGTCTCCTCATCAATCCACACTATGGATGTGTAGGCCATAGTCATTGCTTACTGCCTATTCAAATAAAGAAAAAGTCACATTTCTTATCTTTCGATTAAAAGCTGAATTCCATACATAAGTTCAAGCCCTACCTACAGAGTCTCTTACCTGCAAAACAAATCTCAGATCAGCATTAGTAGAGCCAGAAGTTGTAACAGACCTCATTCTAAATGAAGTCATAAATTAATTCATTATATATTTTTTTCTCTACCCCTATTTCCAGTCTTCTTTATAAACCTCACTGGAATTGCTACTCAAAAATTCTCAGGTGGAAAGAAGCATGTACTCTTATCTACAGTAGTTGATTTATCTATTCCTCATTCAGACTTGATAACAAGCATAAATTCCGTATTATACAATAGCAAGGATAATCCCACAAATCTGATTGGCTGCTAAGCCCTAGAACCAGTGATGTCATCTGATAAAAACATCAATGGAGGTAGGGCAGGCAAAGAAATGAACACATGACCAATACAGAAATCAGTACATTCTCAATCCCCTGTGAAGCCAGTTTTACAAGTCACACATGTGACAGTCAGATCTATGTTTCAGTTTCACTTCCTGATGGTTCCCATCAGTTTTCTGCCCCCAATTCAGTGCCCCCATTTCATTTCTTCAGATTTCTGTACCATTTTGCTTAATAATTAAAATGAAGCTGACACACTGATCAGCTTCTTAGTGAATGGTCAGTACAGCAGTCATGACTAGCTCATGCACAAATAAAAGCAGTGCACACTCAAGCAAGAAGAAACAGGTGCACTATTCATTTATAAGCGATGATGCTATCAAAAGCAGTAGAAATTACTGCTGCGCTTCATTTACAGGGATTTCTGTCATGTCTCTCACCTTTTTGTCCAGTCTGATGTCTAGTTAACAGAAATAAGGCTACAGACAGACCCTTTTTCTCCTGGTCTGCTCCAGGTCCCAACTTCAGTGTCACCCGATCTGACTGCACAGGATTATTCATGTGTTCACTTCACTGATGAAAAAAAATAAAAGAGCAGCTTTTATACAAAATGCAGACACCATCTGTACACTGTATGTCTGTGTAACAGGAGGGGGAAAAAGCAACAGAACAAGGAGCACAGGGGATCACAAAGACAAAGAGAACCACAAAGAGATACACACAAGGGAATACAGGGCAACCATGTAGGGGCAGCAACACGTGCTGCACAAGACAGAAACTATGGACTTTTTTTCAATAGGTATACCTGCCCTAACAAAAAAAAAGTTTTTTTAAACATGTTTTCCCATGTGTGTCTTCTTAAAACAAAATGAGTTATTGCATACTAGCAATAAGGCACTCCTGGGGGTATGCTATTGTGTAATAATGTCAATTCTTGGGTGTTGAACACACTCAGGCTGCAGTCTTGTGCTTCAACCATCTGAGGTGTGATGCTGTTACACAGTAACACACATCCTGCCATGCCTTACTGCTTAAATATCCACTGAAGAATATTTTTTGTTTTACTCCCCCGTAGTTGACACCATACATTTCATCAATTTAGAAAGACTTGTAGTCTGGTTCTCCAAAGTATACGTAAGGGACACATTTAAACTGATACCCATTCATACTGAACTCTAATATCTGTATTGGACAGAGTGACAGTCAAAATGTTACTTCACAGTTTGTTTTAACTTTGGGTGCAAAAGCAGCCCAAAAACTCCTCTGCAGCTTTTCAGACTCTTTGCTGCAAATTCCTTTTTATGTCTTGCAATGCTCCATTGTGCACATTTCCACAACAACAATTTTGGTTGATTAGAAACCTAGAATTTATCAGCAGAAAAGGATAACTTGGCCAGTCAAGTCTTCCCAGATGGTCCCTGCCTAGTCTGTCATGGCAGACCCTAAATGGTCTCTGGCAACTCACCCTCCTCCCTGCCTATATACTAATATTCCCATATGTCTATCCCATGCATGCTTGAAGTCTCTTACTGTTTTTGCCTACACTACATCTGCTGGCAGTCTGTTTCAGGCATCTACTACTCTTTCAGATAGATAGATAGATAGATAGACAGACAGACAGACAGACAGACAGACAGACAGACAGACAGATAAAAAGATACAGATATATATTCTTTATTTATGCCCTCTGCTCTCTTCTTTCCTGGTTCAGGAGTCTACCTCAAAAAACTCAAGGGAGGGGGTGGACAACAGAAGAAACAACAACAAAGGCAGGAAAAAAAACAGACTAAAAGAAGAAGAAGAAAAGAGCAAAAGAGGATAGAAGCCACAACTTGGGCCAAATGCTTTCACTCAGAGAATTTCAGAGTGTTGAACTACTTCAAAAGACAGTTATCTCAGGTGAAAGAGAGTTCTCTCCAGATGGATCTGTTTGCACCAATGGCTTCAGTAAATGAGTCTCAGTTCAAGTTAGATCTCCAGTGATTTTATTGAAAATTATGGCTGGAATTTTTTTTGTTTTATTTTATTTTATTATTATTATTTTTTTTTTTTTTGCTGACTAAAGGAAGACAAGATACATTACTCAGCATTTGTTCCCCTAGGAGCTATTCCTAACAATACTGAAACTTACACTGACACAGTAGAAAAAGAAAAGGATAAGACAATAAAAGATTTTGGAAATCAAAGAAAAAAACTTACAATTTGTATAAAGAAGAGACTGTTGCCCATAAAGAGCTAGGAAAGGATACAACAGTCATTATATAAAAAAGGCTTACAAGGATGGGGAATCATGGTATTAGACTACTAGATTTACAAGGAGGAATGTACTAGGGTCTGAGGATTATTGAACTAGACAGTTGATTAATACCGTTAATTATGCTAAAATTGAGAGCAATCCTACTAGCGATATAGGGCAAGAGATTTCTAGAATAATATCTGGTGCTCTGGAAAAATGGTCGGAAAGAGGATTGGGTAGTTGCGGCATTGCTTAAAAAAGATCCAGTTGTACCTTTAGTTTATTGCTTGCTGTACACGCATAAGGGGGTGGTGCTCCTTCCTGATGCCCTACAGTTTCAGTGTCAGATTCAATTCTTGAAGCTTTATCAAGTTTTGTAGATGTCTGTCTTCAGTAATTCACCCCTCAATTCTCTCCTATGTGAAAGGCACTAGGGATGTGCTAAAATTGGTTACAGATGTTAATGATGATGGGTAGAGATCAGAGGTGACTAGTCACCATTGACATCACTGACCTCTGCTCCTCCATCCCATAATTGGAGGGTTTGTCTGCATTGAAAGTGTTCTTGATTTGATAACTCTGTATGAGTAATTGTTGGTTGACTTTAATGCTTGTATTGGCAGCTACAGTGCATTGCCTGGTAAACCCAAGGATGTTCACTCTAACATTGTAGTAAGTTTGTATACGAGAAATTCTAAAGATAAAAAAATAACAAGGCTGGGAAACAATTAATTAATAAAGTAACTGAATATATGTTATATCCCTTGAATGGTAGAATTGTGGGGCACAATGAAGGAGAATATGCATAGTTATCCCCTAGAGGAGCATAAGTAATAGATTATGTTCTCTGGTCAGGATCATTAGATTTCTGGGAAAATATGATAGGGTTGAAAATGATCATTCTACACTTTTCCTAAAGTCATTTGATTTTCGAGATATGCATCAAGATATACAATTACTTACAATGCAGTCCTCAGAAATCACATCTAATAAAACTATATAATGGAACCCAAATGTCTTAAATAACCTCACCATGATATTGAAGAACTCTGTTCTATCAACTGAAATACAAGACTTAGTGCAAAGAGACCTGGGAAACTTGTTACGGTCTATTAATTTTTTATTTGAGGAAATTAAAGAAAAGTTAGCTTCATCAATTAATTGTACTCAGGATTCAAATACTGTTGGCTGATTCAATAGTGAGTGCAAAGTGATAAAAGCCTGCCTCAGGAAATAATATAAATCATATAAAAACACATGCAACAAACAGACTTTGACTGATTTAAATTCAACTAGACAAAGATATAAGTTTGTGTTAAAAGGAAAAAAAGCAAGCCTTTTTGTAAAACAGTGGCAATTAATGCTCAGTGTGGTCCAAAACAAGGATAGCAGGGGGTTCTGGACCAAAGGTACTAATAAGTATAAAACTGAAATCGATATATACATCTCAGAAACAAGATGGATCGAGCATTTTATTCTATGACCCTGCTGAAAACAACTGTATAAACATTTTGCTTGATGTAATTACAAATTATAAAACTATTACTAGAGATGAGGAATATTTAACAATTTTCTCTCTTAAGAGGAAAAAAGCTGCAGGGCCTGATGGTATTCCTGCAGAGGTTTACCTGTGCGAGACTTCACTCTGGACCACATTTCTTACCATCTTATATAACAAATGTATATTGTCTAATAGTTATCCAGATATCTGGAAGGGAGCTAATATAGTTTCCATACATAAGAAAGGTAATACCGCTGATCCTGCCGCATATAGGCCTATAAGTCTTTTAGATATTAACCTGAAAATGTTTTCAAAACTTTTGTTAACTAGATTGATGAAGTTAAAAAATATGGGGGGCATATCCATTTATCAAGCTGGCTTTAGGTCTAACAATTCGACAATAAACAATATCATTGTACTTAGACATTGTGTTGAAAAATACATTAAAGTAAGGGGTCAAAAGCTATACAGTTTTTATAGATTACTCAACTTCTTTTGATACCATCTTGCATAATCTGTTATGGACTATATTACTAAATAGAGGCATAGATAGCAACCTGGTGGGTATTATAGCCCAGTTATACAATGGAACATGGGCCACAATTAGACTTGGAAAAAATGGTCATTAATCTTTTCCATTTGAAATCAACCAAGGAGTTAGACAAGGCTGTGTGTGCCTTTATTGTTTTCACTTTACATTGACACTATGTTAAAGGACTGTGAAAAATCAGATATCGACTCACCAAAGGCCGAATCTCTGCCTTGTCCTCTGCTTGCTTATGCAGATGATGTTGTTTTACTATCTTTTTCCTAAAGTGGTCTAACATAGAAACATAGAATTTGATGGCAGATAAGGACCGCTTGGCCCACCTAGTCTGCCCATTTCTTTACCTAACGGATAAGCTGCAGATCCTAGTTAACCAACAGCCTACTTCCTCCTACCCACCACAAAAATTGCCTTATGTCTGTCCCATGCATTCTTGAATTTTCCCACAGTTTTAGACCCCACAACCTCCTCAGAAAGGCTGTTCCATACGTCCAACTCCCTCTCTGTGAAAGACTACTTCCTCACATTGCCCCTGAGCCATCCCCCCTCTATCTTCAAATTGTGCCCCCCTTGTTCTTGCGCATCTCATTTTCTGAAAGATGCTACCCTCTTGGACTCTGTTGAGTCCCTTGAGGTATTTGAAAGTTTCTATCATGTCCCTTCTTTCCCTCCTTTCCTCGAGGCTATGCATCTTAAGCTCCTTTAGTCTTTTTTCATATGTTTTCTGGTCCAGACCCTGCACCATTTTGGTTGTCCTCCTCTGGACAGCATCCGCCCTGTCTATGCCTTTGCAGAGATGGGGTCTCCTGAACTGTACACAGTACTCCAGATGAGGTCTTACCAACTGTCTGTACAAAGGGCCAACAACTTCCTGTTTTCTACTGGTGTTTCCTCTCCCTGCACATCCCAGTATCCACCCATCCCTTCTTACTGCCTTCTTACATTGCTGACCCATCTTTAGGTCATCTGCTATGACTACCCCCAGGTTCCTTTCCATTTTTGTTGCTGTCAGTATCTCACCCCCCATTGTGTACTCTTCCCCTGGGTTTTTGTTTCCCAGGTGCATTACTTTGCACTTCTTTGCATTGAATCTAAGCTGACATACATTTGACCATTCCTCCAACCTTGCCAAGTCCCTTTTCATCCTTTCTATGCCACCTTGCATATCAACCCTGTTGCAGATCTTTGTGTCATCTGCAAAGAGACATACTTTTCCTTCCAGTCCCTCTGCAATGTCACTTATAAAGTCATTAAATGGAAAGGGTCCTGAGGTAGTCTTAGCAGATGACTTAAAGGTGGACCACGGTCAGGACTGTTATAGAAAATTATAAGCGTGCTTCATAAATCCCCTACACAATCACTTTTCATCTATCTCCTACCTTAGGTCCACACCACTATGATTTCTCATTGCCTTTTACTTTCCTTATAAGTGGTCCAGCATACCTACTTTTTCTGGCCCACATATTTACAGTGCCTCAGATAGCTATTACCCTGGGCTCTTACTCTATATTTGTTTTTCAACTTTCAAAGGTGACCTCTCCTCGCTGCAGACCATTGACCACTTGGCCTTTGGCTTGACATCCTGCCATTCAGTTTACACATTATCAATATAGACTGGTACAGCTAGCTATTAGAATTGCTCGTGTATTTTGTGTATTGTATTTTCTTTAAACCAATCTGTGTTTTTCCTAACCAATCTAACTAATAGAATGTCTATTGCAGCTTGTTTTTGTACTTTGCTTCAACAAATCTGTATGTATCCTAACCATTCTGTATAAACAGCCAATTTTATATTGTAATTGTTTGGAATATCTACTCTATGAGGATGTGTTGTTGTATACACCAATGTGATTCTGTCTCATATGTAATTATTACCAGGTCCATCTAGTAAATGAGTTCTTCTCAATGATGTTTCACCTGGCTAAATAAAAATTGATTGATTGATTAAAAAGGACTGGCCCCAGTACTGAACCCTGTGATACCCTACTAGTAACCCCCCTTTCTTCACAGTGGACTCACAGAGAAAACTGGACTACTTCCAAGTTAGGTCTACAGAACTAAAACTAAAAATAAATATAAAGAAAACAAAAGCTGTAATTTTTGGAGGTAATAAAATATTAGGAAACTGGTATATAGGGAAAGATAAAATTGAGGTTGTTCCCAGTTATATATATTTGGGTATTACTTTTTAAGCAAATTGTGGATGGTCAACTCATTTGGCAACAGTGTTTGAAAAACTTAAAAAAACTCTCAGAGGGCTGATTAGATTTAACTCAAAATTTGGGGGATTTACCTTGCGCCCATTCCTGGAAACTATCAGACCACAATTTGAGGCACAGCTATTGTATGGATCAGACATTTGGGAATATAAAAACATGAATGAGATATTGTCATCCTTATATGAGGTATTATAGAACATCTTGAGAGTGGGGTTTGCATGTCCTTCACCCTACCTGACAGCAGAACTTGGTCTTCCCAATATTAATGCTTTGATTGAGGCGAGGAAACTAAATTACTGGATTAGACTAATTGAGACCAGAAAGTAACTCTTTGGTGAAAAACTGTTGCTATGAAAAAGAGATCTGGTTTAATCTAAGCTTTAAAGATGGTTTGTGCTATACCTCTTTAATCCATCTCATCAAAAAGCATAAGTTATCTAGCCTCAAGCATGCAGATGATATTAAGTATAAAATATAAGAAATATATATCCAAAAACGTTATTAACCAGTGGAATGTAATCAATCTTAAGCTGATGGCTAACTCACGCTATTCAAAATGGTATGCCCTAAGTAATTATTATTTTGGGTTTAAACCATATTTGGACAACTTGAGTAACTCAGAATTAAGGATGTTATTCAGCATGTATAAGTTTGAACAATTTCCTAGCAATATGCTCCTTTTTAGGTATAAAAAATCTTGAATTGAGTCAGGAAACTATGACTGTACACATGGTGGGATTGAGAATCTAATGCATGTTATGTAGTATTGTGCATGGTATGCAAAAGAGAAGGCATATTGGTTGGCACCATTTACAAACAGAACATATGAGCTTGATAAAGACAGCCTGACTAATATATTGCTGAACACTGAAGATCAATGTCTCGGGAAAGGGTAGCTAAATATTTTCATGCTGTATGTAAAATGAAAAAAAAAAATTGTCTATGTCATGAATTGTAATGTATATAGCTGCATGATTCAGTTTAACCAAAGATCTATGACAGATTCTTCTTTTAATTCCTATGTTTGCACTTTTATTTTAACCTGTATGTCTCTCTTGTATCCTTGTATACTGTTATTTATTTTTTCTAACAGCTTTTATGCTAAACAATAAACTTGTGATTGACACCCCAGCTCTGAATGAAAAACCTCCCATAGCCTTTCTTTTGGAACTGAAGAGAGGAAGAAAAAAGTGCCTTTGCAGGGACTCCCATAAATATTTATTTATTAGCTTTTGGTAATCGGGTAAGCATACTAGGCAAAGCTGCCTATTTTCAGACATGACCCAGGAGAGTGTAAGTCAATCAAGACATTGCAGTACATACAGAGATAACAGCATCTTTACATAGGAACAATGCATACAGAGATAACAGCATCTTTACATAGGAACAATGCATACAGAGATAACAGCATCTTTACATAGGAACAAGTACATACAGAGATAACAGCAGCTTGACATAGGAACAAGTACATACAGAGCTAACAGCAGCTTGCAGAGGTTCAGAGTTACATATCATATAAGTGACAGCTGTAGGGCGTAATATATACAACAGCAAAACGGAGGTACAAGATAAGCCAGAACCTAATTGACAGTAGTACAACAATCTATATTCAAGGTAACCAGGAAGAATGAACCAAAACAGAAGGCAAAGTTGGGACAGTAAGGTATAGAAAAGGCAAGAAAGAGAGGTGACATTAGTAGGACAGCAAGGAGGTGGGGATGCAAACAGAAAAGAGTGACCTAAGTGCATATCCACAGCTCAGGAAGAGACAGGGAAGTGGACGAGACAGAGCAGGCCTGGAGAGATGTGCCAGGCAGGATCTGTAGGACAAAGCATGAAGCTAAGTACAGTTACATGTATCAAGGGATGAAAGGTAACTGAAAAGAGCTTTCTTGAATGCAAGGTGGGTTTAGGTATATCTTAAATCAGGATGGAGGGAGTTCCAGAATTTGGGGGCAAAGCAGGGGAAGGCAAGTTCACCCATTCTAGTGGAGCATTTAGGACAGAGAGCAGTGCTAGAAATGAGGATCGAAAAGACCGAGGGCAGTCACAACAAAGGAGCATAACTGCTAGGTCAGAGGGAAGAGAAGAACGAATTATGTTGTCAGTTAGACAACCTAATGAATATGGTCAATGGGAAGAGGGGGATAACCATCGGAGGTCAGAGTACAGTGTACAGTTGTGTTTTGGGTGATGAGCCATCAAAGCTAATCTACAGACATTATTGTTGGCGACATCCCAAGTATGAATGACATTAGCATGTGCCTGTGCAAAGACAGGCAGTGCATAGCAAAGGCCAGGGAGCAGGAGGCTTTGGGTGATGGAGATCCTGGTGGTAGGAGTCAAGGATTGTTGGACAATCGGTAGGCCAAGCTAATTTGGTGTTGATAGACATGCAGGCTGCATTGACGTGATGAGAGAAGTTAAGAGATGGATGAAGACAGACCACAAGATATTTGAAAGTTTGGGCTACATTGATGAGAGAGCCATCGCAGCAAGAAACCTGGAGAGACATAAGCATGGAACCTAGTTTCCTTTGGGTCCCAAAGATCATGGCCTGTGTCTTGGCCACATTTAACACCAACTGATGGGCTGAGAGCCAGATTTGGATTCAACACAGATCAGAGGAAAGGAGAGAGTTAATTTCATGACTGAGTTGGAGGAGGTATAGAGAACCATGTCATCCACGTATAGTAAGGAGCGACAGTAGGTGGGAACAGTAAGAAGATTGTTTATGAACAGCGAAAAGTGTAGGGCCAGTGTACTGACCCTTGCGGGACTCCAGAGACAAGCGGGGCCAGGGTGGAGAGAACTTTAAGATAGGAGACAGACTGAGAGCAGTAAAGCAGATAGCTGGAGAACCAATCTATGGAGGAACAGGAGGCACCAAGCATCCTAAGCTGACGAAGGAGCAAGCGGTGATTGACAGAGTCGAACTCCTTAGACATATCGATGAAAACTACCTCAGTAAGCAGGCCACCGTCCATGTTGGTTTTGATGTCACTTGTGAATTGCAGAAGGGCAGTTGTGGTGCTATGGCCTCTCCTAAACCCATACTAGGCAGAGGATTGCAGACTAAAGTTGGTTAGGAAGTCAGACACCTGGAGATGGATAAGCTTTTCCAGAAGCTTACTGAAGGCTGGCAATAGTGCTATTGGGCAGTAGTTTGCAGGGTTTTCATGGTCATCCCTGGCATTTTTCCTCAAGAAAGGCATAGTCACTGAGTTAATAGAGAGGTTGAACAAGCGTGTAATTGGTGTGGCAAGCAGGGAAGCACCTAACTTGAGGATTCTGGGTTCCAGACCATCAGGGCAGGAGCTTCCATGAGGAGACTTCATAATGAGGGCACATAGGACATCTGACCTGGTGACCTGGTTGAGAACCAGGGAGGATTGTGATGGGGAGGTGACTAAGAGGGGATGAGTGGCATGGGTGGGGCATTGGAGGTAGAGCTAGTTAGGGAGGTACATATGGAGTTAAAAGCTTTTGGCAATAGTAAGCGGGTTGTTGCAGGAGACATATGCACACTACACTCTTGGGACTGAAAATTTCTTTGGAACTTGCTAGTACAGTTTTGCATAGAAGGTTTTTTTTCAGATTTGAAGGACAAAATTACCAGCAAACATGTAGAACAGCGATGGAGTCTACAATGGCCCCACATTATGCTAATGTATATATATATGTATGTATTCAAAACACATTTTATTATGAATCCTAATGTGAATAGATTATTTGATAAGATATTGACCTATAGACATTACATGGATGATTTATTATTTCTACGGACAGGGACAGAAATTCAACTTAAAAATTTCCATCAATATCTGAATGAGTGTAAGGACAATCTTAATTCTATTTAGAATACAGTCTGGAAAGAATACCATATTTAGAGATTGAGATTTACAAAGAAGACAGGGCTTTCATATCAGGTTATATAGAAAGAGTACTGAATACAACATGACACTGTATTATCAAAGCTGCCATCCTAAACAGCAAAGTATGGCATACCACTGGGACTCTTCCTTAGGGTCTGGAGCAACTGTTCCAGTAAGACTACCTATTAGATGGAAAAAAAACTGTAATAGAAAATAGACTGTGTGAGGGGATACCCTTTTAAAGTGATTAAAGGGGCCATAGTAGAGTCAAACAGTAGGCATAAGTAGGACCTTATTCATACTAGAGTATGAGAAGAAGGGCAGCATAGGGGACCGTGTAGTATTTTTTAATACACTTTTCACCTATTCTCAAGAAAAGTAAAACATTTTCTATGCAAGAACTGGAACATTCTTAGATCCAAGACTATAAGTCAGTGCATTTTTGATGAAGCACCCCTTATTGTTGCAAATAAATATGAAACTCTCAAAGACAAATTGCAACATGCAGACAACAAGCAGCCAGAACAAAGGGATTTGGAATGGCGTTTTGGTGCAGCACCACAGAGGAATTTTCCATGTGGGTGCTGTGCCCAATGCTCAGACACGTACAGACTTCAAAAAATAAATAATAACTTTAAAAATTAAGAGACTTTGATCAGACTGCATATTACTTGCAATACAGCTTATTTGTTTGCTCAAATGCCCTTACGATTTGGGTTACAGTACATAAGGAAAACCTCTTGGATGCTCAGGCAAAGAGTGTGTGAGCATAGGTCTGCTATCAGGATGAAATATTTGTAATCCAGTGCTGCTAGACACTGGGAATAGAAAAGACATTCTGTTAACTTCACTTCAATTTTATTTTGGTCTTGAAAAAGGTTATTTATGCCCAACAGGAGAGGTACTTGTATCAGAGATTATTAAAGAGTGAGACGATATGGATAAAAAGAGCTGCTGCTTTATTACATAAACATAGTCTTAATGAGTCCACAGACTGGACTCTGATATTATAGGGTCTTGACTGTTTGATGTAACACTGTCTGTATACTGTTTTCTTTATTAGTGTTTTTGTTATTTTCTGACATTTTATTTCATTTCATCTGTCATTTGGATGATGTGCTCTGATTCACATTTAGGGTTCATGAATGCGCAGTGTCAAATGAGGGAAACTTTTTTCATATACCAATTTTTTTTATTTCTGAAATGATATGCACATATTAACCTTTTGACCTCCCTGTGTTTTGATTCAAAATTGGGAATTTTTTTATACCCTGTCATACCTATGAAGGTATGTTGTAATTAACATCTCCTCCCCTTTTAATACCCTGACCCCAACAAGCCTTTGTGTGGCCCTTTAAATAACTGGCTTGATAACATTTCATTTCTAGTTTACGTAGTTAATTAGTAACCTTATTATTCAAGTAGTTTCTTACTGTTTCAGTTTGGTTGGATTTTATAAAAATAATGATGGACCTTTGAGGAAGGGGTCAGTCAGAACATTCAGGAGTCCTAGATGTTGGGGGCTTGTATTTTTTGAGCGCTTCACACTCAGCCATGAACATGTTATATCATGATGTTTTGCCATCATCACTTCTCCATGTGGTGTGTCTTCCATGCACCTACATTTGCAGGCAGCAAGCTCTTTTTTTTTTGTTTCTTTCTCTCCACCACTGACCGTGCCCCTTCCACTGGCCCTCCAGCCTAATCACCCCGGCATCCACTGAAGACTTACCTCTTGGCACTTACCAGCTGGCTGGGTGTGGCCCCTGCAGGAGGCCAGTATCATCTCACCATTCAATGTTGTTTTCTGCCTCCATTTTCTCCCATCCCCGAGTGAGGAGCCACAGCATGCAATGATGCCAATGGCTGAGCTGTGCATGCTTTCTCATGTGGCATGCCGGACATCTGTTCCATCTCTGCCCCCTGTCTTTGGAGCTAGTGTGCCAGCCTCCAGCCACCGCTAGCGGCCAGGTGGCACTGGTCTCTGGTCCCACTCCTACCTGAGAGAGGAGAGCTGTCCTCCGGATGTTCGACCCTCACCCTCCCCAGCCGACCCCCGGCGACCCGCTCGCATCGAAAACATGGGTCTCCAGCGTGGCATAAGGTAAGGCAGTGATACGAACATACGAAATTTGCCAGCAGATAAAGGCCTAGAAGTCTATCAAGTCTGCTCGAATGTGCAGCTAGCACCCCTTATTCTGCAGCTGCCCCTCCCTTCCACCTTTCCCCTTCATTAACCCTCCCCCTTGTCCTGTCCCATCCCCTTTTGAAGCAGTCCACTGTTCTACTGGATACTACTTCTGCAGGTAACGCATTCCACCCAGCCACCACCCTCTCTGTAAAAAGTGTCTCCTCATCTCCTCCTGAACTTTCCTCCCTCCAGTCTCGTATCATGGCCCTTGTGGCCCTCCCTCCTTACTTTGAACAGCTCCTCTGTACCCATCTTGTTTATTCCTTTCATGTATTTAAAGGTTTCAATCATGTCACCCTGTCCCTCCTCTCCTCCAGTGAGTACATGTTCAATCCTTCAACCTCCTCTCGTATGATAAGTCCCCCAGCCCTTGATCATCTTTTGTCACCCTGCGCTGCACCCTCCAGTAACTTAATGTCCCTCTTCAGATGGTGCCAGTACTGCAAGCAGTACTCCAGGTGTGGTCTAACTAATGACCTATACAGTGGCAGAATCACCTCCTCCCTCCTCGAGGATATACCCCTTGCAATACAACCCAGCATTTTGTTGGCCTTTGCAGCTGCCTTCCTACATTGTGCCGAGTTGTTCATTGACCCTGTAATGAGCACACCCAGATCCTTCTCCTCCACTGTCTGGGCTAGCTGCACTCACCCCAGCTGGTAACTCCTCCTTGGGTTCTTCATCCCAAAATGCAGCACCTTGCACTTTTTGGCATTAAACCCCGGTTGCCAGGTGTCTGACCAGGTTTCAAGCTTTGCCAGATCATCCTGCAACCCCTGCCATCCCCCTAGGTTATCCACCACAGCGCCTACCTTGGTATCATCAGCAAACAGACTGATCTTGCTCTTGATGTCCCATGATATGTCTGCAATGAATATCCCAAACAACACTGGTCCCAACACCGAGCCCTGTGGAACACCACTCGTACTGCCCTTGGGTGTGAGGCTCCCCACCACCACCACCCTCTGTTGCCTTCCCTGAAGCCAGTTTCCTACCATCTCACCAGCTTTGCCACGCCCCTGTGCCTACTAACTTCCTTCCCAGCCTTCCATGCGGCACGTCGAATGCCTTACTGAAGTCCAGATACAGGACGTCCACTGCATGGCCCCTGTCCAGTTGCCTAGTTACCCAGTCATAGAACTCCCACAAGGTTGGTTTGGCAGGATCTGTCACACGTATGAAGCCATGCTGTCTGCTGTCCTGTAGTCCTTTGGCCTCTAGGAGGGCCACCAGCCTCTCCTGCAGGATAGTCTCCATTAGCTTACCCACGATGGATGTGAGGCTCACTGGTCTGTAGTTTCCTGGTTCATCCTTGAGGCCACTCTTGTGGAGGGGCACCACATGAGCCATCCTCCAGTCCTGAGGTACACACCCCGAATGTAGTGAGGCATACAGTTTTCAGCCCTACATGCCACTGGGTCAGCCTGGGCTGTAACCTCTTTTAAAAGGGCGGAAGTCAGATGACAAGTCAGCATGGCCTTCAGGCATGTTGTCTGTCATAAACTGAAGTGGAGACTTCTGAAAGAGGCTGAGCATCAATAGGAAATGCTCATTAATGAAATTGCAAGAAGGATTATTTTGGACTGCTTGCAAGTCTTTACATGTAAGACTTCATTACAAGAACTTGTTGCAAGCCATTTACTTGGGAGTGTAATATGGCTTGCTCTTTATAACTACACGTATGTTCTTTTTTATATCCACTATAAAGGTCCACTCTCCTTGATAAAGCACCATTTTTGTGTGAAACATTGGGGTCTGAGGTGGCCAGTTGATTTGTATGAAAATAAAATAAATTAAGCTACTAGCAAGAGAGACACTCGTGGTGTTTGCCATTCTTTTGAATCTTTTGAAGTAAGGTCCATTAGTAGACCCAGGATGCACTACTTTCAAGAAAAAACGTCTATGAATTTTGGAAACATTTTCTGTTGCACAGCCAGGAAGGAGACCCACACACTTCGGAGGATAAGAGCATCCTTTGGGATGCTTGATGCTTCTCCCTATGGCTGGCCTCCGATGACTTAGGCTCATTTGTGAACCTGAGTTGTTGGTGTCATGAGCGGCTGCACTACTGCTGTGCTGATGACCCAGCCATCCACCAGTCTTTAAAGAAGTAGCACTTCTTCACATCCCTCTTAAACTTCTGTCTTTTGGTCCACTTGCTTTTTCTCATGTGAAAGAGTCTCCACTCCTGCACCCTGATCACCATTATGAGATATTTGCAGGTCTCTCCTTCAGGATGTATTTGTCTAGATCTCTCAGTCTCTCCTCCTAGGGCTTTTGATGCAACCTTTGCACCATTTTATTTGTCTTACTCTGGACTGCCTTCCCTGTCTTTGTCCATTCTAAGGTGGGGCCTCCAGAACTGGACACAGTGCTCCAGGTAGCTTCTCACAAGCAAATGAAACAGTGGCAGCACCACCTCCCTCCTCCTGCAGGAGAGAACTCCCTATGCATCCTTGAATCAAGCTAGCCCTACCCACTGCTTTGTCGCACTGCTGTTACTGTGAAAAATATGAGCCATTCCTCTGTCTAATCATGCAGATCTGATCAACTCTTCACCCAATTCATTATCCCTGCATTTGAGACACTCAAAATCTGAGAGACTTTATTACATTACCATGTTCTGCTACGTTACCATTGGGAGTGATGATCACTAGTGACCTGAGGCACTCCATGCAGTGCAAGAAAGCAGCAGTAAGGGAAAACAAGATGCTGGGATGCATAGCTAGAGGGATCAGTAGTAGGAGAGAGGAGGTTATACCACCCTTGTACAGGTCACTGGTGAGCCCACATCTACAGTATGGAGTTCAGTACTGGTGCCTACACCTCGAAAAGGACATTAACCTGACGGAGAAGGTTGAGAAGAGGGCTACAGAGATGAAAGCAGGTCAGCAGGGTAAGGCATATGAGGAGAGGTTGAGGGCACTGAACATGTACTCCCTGGAGGAAAGGGGAGAGAGGGGGAGGGAGAGAGAGAGAGAGAGAGAGAGAGAGAGAGAAAGAGAGACAGAGAGAGAGAAAGAAATGATTGGGACCTTCAAGTACTTGAAAGAAATAAATAAAGTGGATAAGGAGGGTCTCTTTAAGCTGAGTGGCAACCATAACACAAGGGGGCACAGTCCTACACTGGGGGAGAGGTTTGGGAGGGAGGTCAGGAAGCATTTCTTCACAGAGAGGGTGGTGGACACTTGGAATGCACTGCCAGAAGAGGTGGTCTTGATGAAGACAGTGAGCAGCTTCAATAGAGGCTGGGACAGGCATATGGGAAAGATAAGGATCATGGGTAGGGAGGATGGGAGGAGTGGGGAGGGTGGTCAGGAACAGTAGCTTAAGCTGTGGATCCTGCAATATGAATAGACTGTATAGACCAAATGGCCTTCTTCTGCTGGCTTCTTCATATGTTCGTATGTGCATATTGTTGCCAAAAACAATAAATGTTACTGTTATTCAAAAAATATTTACCCTCAATTGAGTTAAGACATTCTGATGTATCTCTCTGTATCTCTCACAAAGTAACAGTAAACAATTAATTCTGGTTCTTCCACCATGTCTGGATCCTGTTGTCCAGACTTCAAATTAACCTTTATTTCTTTTCAGGTCACTTCTTCAGTATTGGAGCAGTTACAACCACATCCCAGAAACAGGTTCCAGCCCACATTGTCAAGGCATTTGACAGATGGTATTCTCAGTGCTTTGAATCATACATCAAAGAACCTTCATACAAAATGTAGCTACTTCACCAAGTTTTTTTTCTTCTTATACTTGTGGTACCTAGAGGTAGGTCATATCAAGGCAATGGATCTCCTGAGGTTTCCACCACAGTTTTTTTCTCTCCTCCCAGGCCAAGTGATGCACTAATTCAATGAGTTGGGGAAGAATATAGAAGTTTTACCATCTACAAAATCTTTGATTCCTTCTGCAGGTATTGCATTCCCTTTAATCATAGGTCCCCAACTATGGCATCTCTAGCAGTGTGAAAATAATTGGAAATTAAGTAAAAAGTTTACGTTACATAAACACCTCTCAAAACTCCCATTTGTCCATATGCCCAGTGAATTCAAATCTTGATAGGGTTTAGTGGTCAGCTGATTTTACCACTCCCACAGCTACCACTTAAGCTATCTAGTTCTGGCCCTCAGGCTTTAGTTGAGCTTCACTAGCCCCACAACCCCTCTTGTTCTCAAATTCTTTCTTTCTTCTGAGTCCTTTGGGCTACTTATCCAGGTACTCCATTTCCTTTCGCTGTATGTCCTTACCTAAGGCACTTTAAACAGGGTGATAATAAACAGATAATTAAGCCAAAAGTATGTATTACATAAGCACAGCACTACACTATATTCCCACTTGGTCATATGCTCATCGAATTGTAATTTTGTTTGTTTTACCAGTAGAAAACTCCAGTGAGCAATGCTCATTCACAGGAAGTTCCTGAATATGACAGAGAAATGATACAGAATTAAACTGAATATAGATTTAGAACAAAGTTATATCTTACTGCATTAGGAGCATATAAATTCACTACACGTAGCTCTATGAATAGTGTTACTACTTCATGTAGCCTTTTGCATTGTGCTGTGTGTAGTGAAGTGCCAAATTTTCCAGGAGAAGATTATGCATAGTGGCACTTCAAAATGAGCAGAAAAAAAACAAGCAGAAAATTAGCTCACAGACTGGAAAAAAGGGACCGTGGCTTGGTCATAGGATAAAAGAAAATTACATTTATTATACATACACAGAGGTAGCACAAACCACCGTAGACACCAATGCCAAGGGTTTTCACACACCACCTGTGTGCTTTATCAAGGCAAAGTATCATTTCAGCCACAAAGTGTCACTTCTTGTAGCACTTCCTCTGCCAAAGACTCTGTGATGTGTGACATCTAACTCACAAAATTGTGCAAATTGGCACTTCTTGGAGTCCTTCTATGTGTCAGTTGCAGAATTGTTTCTTCCAATCACCCTCAGTAATGGCCCCCAGAAAATACCTCCTCCACAGTCCTGACCATTTTGAGAAGTAGTAACATTCTTATTCCAACCAATCATCAACAACCTCTGCACCCTCCCACCCCCAAAAAAAAATAACTATTATTAAATTAGCATCCACTTTTACTGCACACTGACTCTGCACCTGGTCACTTTTCTCCTGTAATCCCACAAAAAGAAAACCCCTCCCCAACCAACTGAGCAACCCTCCCCAGCAACCACCACCCGCAGAAAGGATACATTAATTTCATTTGGAGTCAGAGGGGAGGAAGACCATTGGTATAGACTCACATCATCTTACAACCTCAGATGTCTGCTGTCTGAATGAAAGGGAGTGAGCTTACAGTGTAATCAGCAGATTACTAAAAGTGCATGTTCCCATTTATTCAGATGGTGGCCTGGTGAAGTGGTGAGAGGAGTTTCAGTGCCAGTCCCTGTCTACCTCTCTGACTGTACATACTGCTGGCTACCACTAGGGGTGCAAGGTGGCTGATGGTGGTCTCACTGCTGTTTTGGACAGAGTCAGAACCAGCCTTATGTTCCTGGGGTCCCCATGAGGGTTAGTCACTGGAGATCCTTGAATGTTCCTTAGTGAGTATTCTTATGACATTGTGAGCCACACTTTAAGGTTCTGCCCAGTCAAGTGATGTCGGGAAAAACTGCAGAGTCAGGTGCACTCTAGAAGAGGTGCAGGTCCTCATAAATAGAATTCCAGGAAGCAAAAAAGAAAATGAGCTCTCCCATGTGGAATCAGCATGTAAGTTGAATTTATTTCAAACAAAGCACCTATGTGCAAAAATACAAAAGTCTCATGTTCAGACTAAATGAATCCAGTGAGATCCCTTGAATGAGCCTGCAACAGTACTCGGGGAGTAAAATGCATAAACTAACAAAAAAGGAAATAAACAAACTATGAAATGTGAATGACTGATGACCCACAGAGCTTCTATCCGGGGGACATGATTAGGGAGGCATCCCACAACTGCTGGGACTGAGAGTGCTTAAGGTGGCTGTAGGCGAAGGGGGTTATCATTTTTGTGAGGATGTGGTAAAGGGTGTCTGGGTGCTGAGAATATAGGCTGGGGGCAGTTATTAATTTAATTACAGAATATTTCCTTTTACAAGGAAATGGGATGCAGGGTGCAAAGGCCGTTGCTGAATGGGTTGAGGAAAGGGAGTACTATTTCCGAAAATGATAGGGGCTGGAAAGAACAAGGTTGGGTTTTTTTTTTGATGCTACCGAGTGTGGAGGAGGAAACATTGTTTTTTTGTTCTTTTTTTATACATATGTAACTTCACATTATGAATTCCCAGTGAAGTGCCAACATCATATTACCTACGAATACCACAAAGTGTAGCAATTTTCTAAATATCCACTGGTGAAGTTTAATTTTCACAGCAGTCCTAGCATAAGTTTCTTGTCAGTTTTGCTGAAAATATTAAGGCAGTTACAAGTCAATTCAAAGTCAGCAATGATGGAATAGCTATTTACCATACATGGCAAATTTCCCAAAAGAACTTAAGGCAATTACAGGCAATCCAACTGGCTGGATTGTAGGTGCAGTGTCTTTGTGTGAGCACAAAGTGATCTTTGGAACTACTGTATTTAGTACCCACTCTAGAGACCGAGAATCAGGACTCAAAAAATGTTTAAGTGCTTGTGATAATCAAGTACGATAGGCATTTATAGTCACTAAAGTGCTAGAGAGACGCATTAAGTCAATATCAAAGTGTTACAATCAGTACCTCAGTGTTCTGTACAGTATGTTTTCTTACTCTAGAGAACCTTGTGGGAGCACAAGGTATATACCTATATGACTAAATCTTTAACTACTTACTACATTTTAAAAACATTTTTTTCACACACAGAACAGGATCTTGCAATCAGGGTATTTGTACCTTCTCTCTGGAGTACTACCAGGCATTCCACTCTTCTTTTCCCTGCCATTCTTATCAAGAGAGTGGACAGCTTGAATGGAGTAAACTGTGCAGATGGAATGTAACTTGTTTGATGTGAGAAAAATGTTAGAAAGTGTCTTGTTATAGCACATATATCTTTGGCAGAGCAAAATATATGTATGTGTAGCTCCGAGAAGCATTGAACTGAAAAACTTCCAGAAGCTGTTCCATTACCGTGATAGTAAACATAAAATAAGTAGGCATGTACTATTCTATTTATTTATTTATTTATTAAATTTTATTAACCGGTTAAGCCCACTGGGCCCCGAAGGTTCCTTTTTCAGGGGCGACTCAGAGTTAGTTACATATAATTTTGCGCATACAGTCAGGCAACACAATGTTGGACATATTGTACAGGATTACAAAGACAGTATACAGTTTTACAGTTTTTGTGGAAGAGGCAGGAGGTACATTACATCAGTGAATACAGCAGAACAGTGTAGTACATATAATACAGGAGGTACATTATGTTAGTGAATACAACAGTACAGTGTAGTACATCTAATACAGGAGGTACATTACATTAGTGAATACAGCAGAACAGTGTAGTACATCTAATACAGGAGGTACGTTACATCAGTGAATGCAGCAGAACAGTGTAGTACATCTAATACAGGAGGTACATTACATTATTGAATACAACAGTACAGTGTAGTGCATCTAATACAGGAGGTACATTACATTATTGAATACAGCAGAACAGTGTAGTACATCTAATACAGGAGGTACGTTACATTATTGAATACAACAGTACAGTGTAGTACATCTAATACAGAAGGTACGTTACATTAATGGATACAACAGTACAGTGTAGTACATCTAATACAGGAGGTACATTACATTAGTGAATACAGCAGAACAGTGTAGTACATCTAATACAGGAGGTACATTACATTATTGAATACAGCAGCACAGTGTAGTACATCTAATACAGGAGGTACATTACATTAGTGAATACAACAGAACAGTGTAGTACATATAATACAGGGTTATAAGGATAGTATACTGTTTCTGTAGAAGAGGGCAGTAAATACATTACAATACAGACTACAGCAGTGGTGGCAGATAGATGTGGGGGTGGTAAGTGCTTTAAATGCAGACAAGAAGTTCCATATAGGATAGAGTACCAGCTTGTGCAGTCATTGGTCATTACCCTTGTAGGGAAGCATTTTTGTACTAACACAAATTGACGCGAGGTGTGATTGACTAGCCATTGGTGCAGGGGCAGGGACTAAGTTTAAGGAGGTGAGCGCGAGGTCCCTTTTGAAATATGGCTAGGGTGGGTGCCTCCAGACGGTGGCTGGGGAGATTGTTCCATGATTCAGGGGCTAGGTGAGTAAAGGATTTACTCCCAGTGACAGAGCAGGCCAAGGGAATTTCCAGTAGTTTTTTGTTTGAGGAACGGAGTGGTCGTCTGGTCCGCTTTGGGGCAAGTAGCCTGATCAGACCTGCCAGAGGTTGGGCATCGAGGAGCTTGTAGGTCCAGCATAATAGGGGGTACTGGAGCCTGTTGTTCAGGGATGGCCAGTTAAGGGCTGTGAGGGCATCACAGTGGTGGGTCCTCAGGTGGGATGTGGAAGCAAAGGGAGCAATTTTGTGGTATAAGGTCAGTAATCTGCTGTGGTCCATTTTAGCGATGCCGAGTATGATGGGGGCTGCGCAGGTTAAGGTTGGGAGAAGGATGCTTTGTGATGCTAAACATGCATTTTGCATTTGGTCAGTCGCATAGATTACTCTACTCAATTTACTACTCCACCAACAGAGACTATCTGTTTTTATGTTGGCCCAAGATACCAGGGGCATGATATTCAAATGTTCGTGTGGGCACAAATGAGTGTTTGCCCACACAAACCCTGTGCTGTGCCAGAATGTGATATTCAAATGGGGTGGTTTTGTGAGCAAACAGGGTTAGCACCTGTGCAAAACATAATGTATGCAAGTGGGCAAAGGGAGGGCAGGGACAGGAATAGCCACACAACTCCATATTCAATGCATTTGCACTACACAAAAGGGCATATCACAGTCCATTTGCACAGTGCAAATGTCACTGACTGAAACCCTGTCTTACTTCAGGCAACCCTAGCAGGTACCAGAGCTACTGCAGCCAAATACCACATCAGCAGGTTGGGGAGAATACCTGCCCCCTGGCACCCCAAGGACCACCCGCTGCAGATCGCTGAACCGGTAAAACATAATAGTACCCCTAGTGGCCAGTGGTCCTCCGACCCCTCACTCACCATTCAGTCAGTTGGCTGAAATGTCCCTGGTGCCAGTGGCCTCCCGATCTCTAATTGCCAGTCCCATATTACGGAGCACTGTTCTTTGTGCCTAGCATTCCCCACTCAAAGGTCAATTGCCAGCCTGTATGTAACAAAACTAGCCTTGCATCACTGGACCCTCCAGTACCCGTACCCCCGCCATGTGTGGCACCCCACAATAGCCTGGTGATCAGTTGTCCATCGATCCTCATCCCTATAGGGAGAGGACACATTCCTCGCAGCTAGTGGGTCTTCCTGGTTTGTGATCACCAGTCCAGTATGAACATACTGCAGCTAACTATAAGGAAGCAGAGAAGTGCTCCAGCAGGAATAACACATATACACAACAACACAATGTCCCCAGCAATTGCAGGGACCCCAAACCCACTGGTCACAATCCCCATAGCACCAGACACAGTACCTGGTGTCTAGGTCCCCCTTCAATACCTCATCCACTGACCACCCACCCAGCCCAAGCCCCCTTACCACACATGCTGGTGCCATGCAGATATGGCAACTGGCACAGCCACCTTCACAGCTCCTCAGCTAAGTATGGAGTGCACAACCTAAGTATAGCACAGGGCACACATCCACTGTACTGTACTGTATGTCATGACAGAATGGGAGAAACTATACTTTCCACGGTCTGTATGAAGACACATTTTGAAATGTTAAGCAGAATCAGAACTAAATGGTGGGAACCAGGTAGAGTGGCTGGCCTAGTAAAAGACTGAAGGAGCCACGACTGCTGGGTTCAATCATTAGAGATGGATGAGATCTGGAGAATCAGTTCAGTTGCCTTGTGCCTACCAGCTTTCAGTCTGTACTCCCTGCACTTAGATCAGCTGTAAAAGAAACAGTCAAGCATCTAAATGAAATCCCAAATCCATTGCTTCCTGATTACAGAAGCCAGCCACCGGCTGTCAGTCCATACCCCCAACTCTGAGATCAGCACTCAGCTGCTAAGAGAAAAGTCTGCTGAGAAGAATCAAATTCCAGATGCCACTGAGTCTTTCCTTTGGTATTCAATACAAGTACCCCCACCAGTTGTGAGTTCATGCCACCCGCCCACCTTGTCTAGCTGTAACACCTTTTGTTTCTTCTTGTAAATGGTGACTCTGAGACTCTGACTTAGTGGGTACTTAATGGCCCGGGGCCTGCCTTAGGTGTTGAAGAGAAAGTCATTAACTTTATTGTCACACTCACTGTTCAGAGCAAACAGATGCTGTCCCTTTTACACACAAAGTCAATGACACTTGGCATCAACTTTTATTATTTACAGCAGAATGCATTTACTTCAATCCTTTAACAAAAACACACCTAGCACGGATTCTCAGTGTCTGAGGCAACCCTTTCCAGTAGGATACAAACACTATCAACAGAGAATCTCTTGCAATAGTTTTCACAGCAGGTACAGGGTGGTTAGCAGTGCATTTGTATGTTCTAATCTCCAGTGTACACAACTTGTCCCATCAACACCCCCTCTCCATATCACTCAGTGAGACCAGTACCCATCACATTTATGTGTGTATATCAGTTTTATTTTGTGCCACAAGTGACTCCCCAACAACAGCTTTAGGTCAAAAAGATTCTACATATTCTGTAACCCTCCTCCCCGACTAACTCTGCTTGTAACAAACGTGTGGGTGTGCCTTTATCTAGACTTGATGGGGATGCACTTCCTTTTTTAACTTCAGTTAGCCTTGCACTCACAGCGAGTACCTGCCAGAGACCAGCCCCTGCTGCACTCCATGTGATGGCGGCACCATACTGGATACCCCCTTCTGCTCGTATGTATTACAGATGTTTTTGCGATATGTTCTGAATTAACCACTGACCCATTCCTGCTGTCTGCTTGCAGCTCTAAGACAGTAAATACCACAAGTACAAGACTTGAAAAAGAGCTGAGGTCTAAAATGGTTCAGGCTTAGAGACATGGAATAGTTCTGGGATGTAAAAACAGTCTAATTGGCTATTCAGATCTCTAATTTTGCACAGGTTGCTACTGGGGTGGGGCTACCTAGTCAGTTCTATATCAAAACAGTAACAGTGAGCCAGTTTCACACTCACAAAGCAGCAAGACTGAACACGACCCAAACAATTTGGATCCATTGGTGCTTGCCTTTGTTGGCTACCTTCAGTGCCTGTGCTGAAAGGTTTACTGTCTCTGCTTTAAGCCTGGCCTGCAAAAAAGTAAGTGCTTCTGGGAAACTTTTATTGATGGATTTAATTTTGTTTGGAGTCTCTTCCTATGTTGCCTTTTTCTGTTTCCAAAGTTAATATAGACACATAGAAACATAGAATAGCAGGTAAGAGCCACCGGGCCTACCCGTCTGTCCATTTTTGTTAACCTTCATTTTTTGCTGCAGACCTTACTTGATCTATGGCAGAATCTGCCCCCCCCCCATCTTTACAATTCTCTTGTACCTGTCTTGGGATTTATATCACCTTGTACTAAAAATACCTCATCTCCTAAGGCAAGTTGCTTTTCTTATGCTATATACAGTATACAGTACACTGCAGTCCCTGTGTTACCACTCTGTCCCATAGCTTGCAAGAAGCTTTCAGATACAGTGTGTATGAAAAAGCCACTTATAAATGTAAGTCCTTCTTCTTCTATGTCAGCATTAAAAAAAGTCCATGCAGGCTGTAACTAAAGATCTTCCAATAAAAGATGAAGCCACAGTCAGGTTTCGTTTTTAAAGTTAAAACCTAACTCTTTTACTTTATTGTGAAGCCAATTACTTTCTTCATCTGTTTTGATTATTGAAATCATGAAAAACTGCTTATTTTATCAAAACCTCAGTTAAAAAAATGTCTGGCAAACAGGACAGCAAGAAATCAGATAGATAGACAGATAGATAGATAGATAGATAGATAGGGATACTAAACTGATCAGTGTAACTGGAAGCTGTCATTAGCCCCCATCACAATACAGACTTCAGAAAATGAGCAGCTTCAATAGCAGTAGTTATTGATGACACAGATAACATTTGTATACTCATTCCAGTGAGTGAGACTTCCATATCCATTTCTATTAAAGTCCAGTTTCCTGAAAAAAAAATAACATCCTCCCCCAACCCCGGCACAATTAGCATAACCTGCTGAAAGGATGCAAAGACAACAATAGGTTTTATTTTCTGTATCCCTCTAACTTTCATCTGAGAGCTTGCTTTTATGCTAAACACTGTTAAAGCATCCAATGAAGTTTGGAGCCTAGTGTCATTGGTGTGAGTATTTTGTGTGTTAGATTTTCTGACTTGGGGTGTGAAGGGAATTATTACTAATTGACACCTCAGCAGAAAACTGGTCATGTGATTTGCCCAAATGTTTTAATTGACTTGCATTGCCTTGCTTTGGTGTAGTGATATACAGTAGGTTTATGACCTGTGCTAGTTTTTTTGTCATTTTTGTGCATTGTGGCTGCCAACGTAATTCAGATATGGAGCACCAAGTGCAGCTGAGGGAGGGGGATCCCAGTCACAGGGACCCCTGAGATGCAGTTCTGCCACCCAGTGCAGCTTGGCGGGGGGGGTCCTGAAGTGCAAGTCTGCCACTTGAAGTGGCTCTGGAAGGTAGGATACAGAAAATCAGGATACCTGAGATGCAGTTTCTCTACCTGGTGTGGCTCAAGGAGAGGATCCTGGCCATCAGGACTCAGAAGGAGAGTTTCTGCCACCTGGTGCAGCTCAAGGAGCAGATCCCGACATTCAGGATTCCCAAGCAACTTTTCTGCCACTGACCATCAATGAGCAGTTTAGCCACCCAGTGTGGCAGACAGTGACATGATGTAACTGTCTCCTAATAGCCTGTAGTTCTCATGTCACTGTTGTTTGCCAGCAGGTCCAAACAGAGAGCAGGCACTTAAAAAAATTCTCCATTTTCTTGTCTTTCTTCCTTTAGTGACTGCTGGTGCTTGGGGGAAGAGGGTGCTGGGTCATTGGGATGCATGGCATTTACAAAGTAATGGAGTAACCCCATGACCCATTGCCCAATGGACTGGCTTCATGTTTGTGAAGCTCTTCATAAGACAGTGTGAGTCAGACAATAGCTCTAGTGCTAAAATTGCCATTTTTGCTAAGACATGAGTTGGTGAGAGATTGGTCATGCCAGCTCCATGCTGTTGTGTGAGGCGTGAGGTGTGATGTGTTGGCTAGGAGTCAATGTCAAACATTTGTTCTCATCCTAAATGACCTCTTCCTTCCACCAGTCAACTCTGTCCAGTTGGCTCCTCCAGTCCTTCTCTGTTTTGGCTGAAAGGCTTGAACATAGCCTCAGCCTTCCCTGTTCTCCTGCAGGTGAAATGCAGCAAGCAGTAGTGTAGGCCAGCTGGGTAGAAAGATGGTCATTTGGTCCTCAAGTCCTGACTTGTTGCTTGTTGGGTGGTGAAGGAGACAGTTTGCAGACACCCTGAGCCCCACGTTAATCAGTGGACTATTAGATCCCCTAGCAGATGTGGCCTTCCTGGATTTTAGCAAGGCCTTCAATACTGTCCCACATAAAAGGCTAATAAACAAATTGAGCAGCTGGGAATACGGACCCAGGGTTTTTAACACTGAGCAGTAGGACACAAAGAGTGGTAGTGAGCGGAGATCAGTCTGTAGAAAAGGTGGTGACCAGTAGGGTGCCTCAAGAATCAGTGCTAGGCCCAGTCCTCTTTAATGTCTTCATAATAACATTGCAGAGAAGCTGGAGGGGAAGATGTGCCTCTTTGCAGATGACACAAGAATCTGCAATAGGGTAGACTCACGAGGGGGGGTTGGAAGGAATGAGAAGGGATCTTGGCAAGCTGGAGGACTGGTCAAATATATGACAGTTGAGATTCAACACAAAGAAGATCCTCAGGATTGCTGGAGCAGCTGCACAGGGGAGGGAGCTGGATGTCATTGTCCACCTAGGGACAAATGACCTGGCTAAGAAAGGGATCAGAGCAGTGCAGGAAGAGTTTGTGGAGTTGGGGAGGGGCCTTAGACAAGTAGCATGCATGGTAACCTTCTCAGAGGTGCTGCCTGTCTATGGCGTAGGTGAGGCTAGGGTGCTCCACACTATGGGATTCAATCAGTGGTTGAAAAAGTGGTGAGGAGCTCAGGGATTTGGCTTCATTGGTGACTGGGAGTCCACCTGGAGTGATGCAGGTCTATACTGGCGTGATGGTCTGCATCTGTCCAGGAGGAGAACCAGGATCCTAGGTGATAGGTTTAAATGCTTCATTGGCAAGGATTTAAACTAGCCAAGGGGGGAGGGACTGGAAAGGAGCAGGAAAATCCTAGCCCCCCCCAAAAAAGTAAGGGTAGTAAGTGAGGTAAACACCAAGTTAGAGATGTCGATAGGGAAAAGGGCAGGGGTAAATGGAGAAAGTGACAAAGGCAATAAGGACAGGGATGGTGCAAAAAGGGGTAAGGCCATCAGGAAATTGAGGGTAATGAGTACCAATGCCAGAAGTCTGGGCAACAAGCTCCCTGAACTGGTGGCCTTGATGAAAGAGGGATGCCTGGATATCATAGCAGTCACAGAAACATGGTACACAGAGAACCATGACTGGGATGTTAAAATACCAGGGTACACAACCTACAGGAAAGACAGGGAGGGGAGAAGAGGGGGAGGAGTAGCTCTCTATGTAAGGGAAGGGATAAAAGCAACTGAACAAATGAGTAAACGGAGGAGAGGAGGCACTTTGGGTCACCTTAGAGACTGGAAATGGCACCACAATCCGCACAGGGATTGTATTCAGACCCCCATGTCAGGGGGAGGAAATGGACAATGATATGATAGAAGGCATTCTTAGGATGGCAGAGAAAGGGGAGATACTGTTGATGGGAGACCTGAATATGCCAAATGTTAACTGGCGCACATTTGCTGCAGTCACATCCAAGAGCAGGGCCATTCTCGATACCCTACAGGTTGTATGCCTCAGACAACTAGTTTTGGAACCCACTCATGAGGGAGCAATCTTAGACCTCGTTCTCTTAAATGGGGACAGTGAGAGGATCTCAGATCTAGAGTGGGTAACCATTTGGGAACAAGTGACCACCAAACAGTGTGATTCATGATAAACTCAGCTACAGAGTCAAGCTATACAAAAATGAGGGTACTGGACTTCAGGAGGGCTGACTTTGGAAAGATGGGAGAGTGCCTTCAAAGTACTAGCAAACAGGCTAGAATGAGGGGGAGCAACAATGGAAAACATCAAACTGCCATCACAGAGGCAATAAGCCTTTGTGTGAAGCAACAAACAAATCAAATGAAAGAAAAAGCCACTATGGTTCTCAAAGAGGTGGCAGGGAAGGTCAGGGAAAAGATAGTATTCAGGAAGTGTAAGGAACACAGAAGGAGCAGGACAGAGCTGTACCAGTTAAGGCAGAAGGAAGCAGGAGGGAAGTCAGAATAGCAAAGGCCCAAACTGAGGAAAAGATAGCCAACTCGGTTAAGAAGCGGGATAAAACCTTTTATAGGTACATCAGGGAACGTAGAAAGACAAAGGGAGGGTTAGTGAGGCTGAATAGAATGGATGGTGCGTGGTCAGAGAGGGACAGTGAAAAAGCAGGGATACTGAATGAATATTTCTGCTCAGTATTGACAAAAGAGGAGGAGGTGCCTAATCCAATTAACAGAAGCACTCTGAATAGGGGGGGCGAGCCCAGTCCTTTCACAGAAGAATGGGTTCAGAAAGAACTCCTAAAACTGAAGGTGGACAAAGCAATGGGGCCTGATGGAATTCACCCCAGAATTCTAAAAGAATTAAGGGGAGAACTAGTGAAACCACTCACTACCCTTTTTAACAAATCATGGGAGGATGCTGTGGTACCTGAGGACTGGAGGAAGGCGGATGGGATTCCCCTTCACAAAAGTGGGACCAAGACAGAGGCCGGAAAATACAGACCTGTCAGTTTGACCTCTGTGGTAAGGAAAGTGATGGAATCACTTCTGAAAGAAAGAATTGTTGAGTACCTAGAGGCCATTGAGGCACAGGACCCAAGGCAGCATGGGTTCAAAGAGGGAAAGTCATGTCAGATGAATCTAATTGATTTCTTTGACTGGGTAACCAAAGTAGTAGACCAAGGAGGAGCTGTGGACATTGCCTACCTAGACTTTAGCAAGGCATTTGATACAGTCCCACACAAAAGATTAATAGCCAAATTAATGAGCCTGGGAGTGGGTCCCAGGGTGGTAGCCTGCGTTAAACATTGGCTGGACAACAGGACACAGAAGGTAATTGTAAATGGATTCCACTCTGAAGAAAGAGGGGTTACTAGTAGGGTACAACAGGGTTCAGTACTGGGTCCAGTCCTTTTTAATGTCTTCATAAGTGTCATTGCAGAGGGACTGGAAGGAAAAGTATGCCTCTTTGCAGATGACACAAAGATCTGCAACAGGGTTGATAGACAAGGAGGTGTGGAAAGGATGAGAAGGGTCTTGGCAAGACTGGAGGAATGGTCAGAAGTATGGCAGCTTGGATTCAATGCAAAGAAGTGCAAAATAATGCACCTGGGAAACAAAAACCAAGGGGAATATTACACAGTGGGGGGAGGGGAGGTAGTAACAACAACAAAATTGAAAAGGGATCTGGGGGTGATCATATCAGATGACCTTAAGGTTAGCAAGCAATACAAGAAGGCAGTAGGGAGGGCTGGGGGGATACTGGGATGTATAGGAAGAGGCATCACCAGCAGAAAACAGGAAGTTGTTATCCCTCTGTACAGACAGTTGGTGAGACCCCATCTGGAGTACTGCGTCCAGTTCTGGAGACCCCATCTCTGCAAGGGCATAGACAGGACAGAGGCAGTCCAGAGGAGGGCAACTAAAATGGTCCAGGGTCTGCAAGAGAAGCCAGACGAGGAGAGACTAAAGGAGCTTAATATGTATACCCTTGAGGAAAGGGGGGGGCATGATAGAAACTTTTAAGTACCTCAGTGAAATCAACAAAGCCCAAGACGGTAGAATCTTTCAGAAAAAGAGATGTGCAAGAACAAGGGGACAATTTGAAGATGGGGGGCAGTTCAGGGGCAATGTGAGGAAGTATTCTTTTCACATAGAGGGTGGTGGATGCATAGAACAGCCTTCCTGAGGAGATTGTGAGGTCTAAAACTGTGGGAGAATTCAAGAATGCATTGGACAGACAAGGCAATTTTTGTGGGGGGTAGGAAGAAATAGACTGTTGGTTAACTAGGATCTACAGCTTATCCTGTAGGTAGGGAAATGGGCAGACTTGGTGGGCCAAGCAGTCCTTATCTGCCATCAAAGTCTATGTTTCTATGTTAAAATTATGCACTTAAGTCTCAGGAAACCAAGAGCGGAGTACTCACTGGGGGGGTGGAGGTGCTGTTGGACACCAAACAGGAGAGGTATCTAGGAATAATTATATCTGAGGACCGCAAGATAGTCAGACAGTGTGAGAAGACAGTTAGAAGGGCCAGTGAGATGTTGGGGTGCACTGAGGGAGGCATCACAAGCAGAAAAAAAGGAGGTGGTGATGCCACTATACAGATCATTAGTGAGCCCTCATCTGGAGTACAGTGAGACCTCATCTGGAGTACAATGTCCTATTTTGGAGGCCGCATCTCAGGGAGGACATAGACAGAGTGGAGGCTGTTCAAAGAAGGGCTACAAAAATGATATATGGGCTGCACCAGAAGTCATATGAGGAGACGCTGAAAGACCTCAATTTCAGTATGTATTCTCTAGAGATGTGAAGAGAAAGGGGGGACATGATAAAGATGTATAAATACAAAAACAAACAGACTTGGGACTGCACAAGGATAGGTCGTGCTACAAATTAAAATAAAATAAACAACTAAAAAAATGAGCACTCACCACAACCTCAGTTAAACAAGGGCACAGGTCTATTTCAAAAGAAGGAAAATTTTAATAATTTAAAGTAAAATTTAAAGGAGAAACCCAAGGGAAAGAAGGGGGGAGGAAAGCTAGTAGCGTAAAAAGAGGAAGGAAAAGGTGGAAGGGGAAGGGGAAAGGGAACAGGGGTTTCTCCTTTAAATTTTCCATTTAAATTATCATCATATTAAACCTTGCTATCTCCAAAAATCCTCCACCCTTCCTTGGCCATCCCAAACTACATCCTTTTCCACCAGGACCAGGGTAAGCGAGGTGGGGGGTAGCTCTGTGCATCAGGGATTCCATACCATGCTCCACTATATACAAGGAGTCCTGTCCCTCCTCTCACGAAACCATAGTTGCTCACCTTATCTTTCCCTCATCCAACCCCTCTATATCGGGGCTCTGTATGCACCGCCAAAGACCTCACCAGACTACCTGGTTAAAGCCATCTCAGAAATTTCCATGAGAACTACAAATGGGGAACTCATATTATTAGGCAACTTCAATCTCGACTGGCTCTCCTCCTCTGCGAAACCCACTGCCCTAAGGATTGAAGACCTAAATCTCTCCCAGCTAATCCAGGAACCTACCCATCTAAACCATCAGTCCTTAAGTCACACCCTTTTGGACTGGATATTATCCACCCATCCCCACATGATCTCATCAGCTGGCATCTTCTTTGATGCCCTCAGCGACCGCTGTGTCATTTGCTGCATCCGCAAAATCTGCTCCCCCCACTCTCACCCCAAATTTATCTGGTCTTGCCCCCTTTGCCACCTTAACAAATCTGCCCTGCAGCAGGACCTAACAAACACAGACTGGTATCCAGTCTTTTCCGTGCCAGACGTAGACACTGCCCTATCCCACTTCTGCAACATCCTCCAACGTACCTGGGACCTCCATGCTCCCCTCAGGAAAGTTAGAGTGAACAGGCACCACCACCCCTGGATCACATCCAACCTCACAACTCTGTGTTGAGTCAGGGACAAGGCATGGTGGCTATACAAAGCCACCCATATCACTCACGGCCTCCAATCCTACAAGCACCTCAGAAATAAATGCACTAAAGCTATTCGGCAATCAAAATCTTCCTACTTCAAAACATAACTGACCCAGAACTAAAACTCCCCTGCATCCTTCAGGAAGGTAATCAATTCCATGTTCAAACCCACTTCCAAGCAGACTTTCCCAGTCCTTAACATTGATGGCAGACAAGTTTCTGATCCTGTTTCTGTAGCTGCTATATTCAATTTGTTTTTCATCTCATGCACCCTACCTGTCTCCCCCCCTCTTTCACTTGACCCCACCGAACCCCGTCTTCTTCCCTCAATTTCCTCTTTCCTTCATTCACACCCTGGGAAGATTACAATGCAAGCACCTCTCTTAACCAGGCCAAAACCAGCCCAGATGGCTTGCACCCTAGACTTCTCCACATCTCGGCTTCAGCCATAGCAGCACCCTTGACGTACATACTAAACCTCTCCCTCGCCACCGCCACAGTACCTTCAGCTTGGAAATCAGCCAAGATCCTCCCTCTGCACAAAGGCGGCGACCCTTCTTCATCGAGAAATTACAGGCCTATCTCGCTCCTTCCCTCTCTCTCTCTAAAATACAAGAATCCCTCACACTATCCAAATGGACTGATTTTCTCTCCTCAAATAGCTCCCTCTCTCCCTAACAGTCAGGTTTTGGAAAACACCACTCCACTATCACTGCCTTGCTGTGTGTAACAGACTCTATCCTCTTGGCAATGGACAGCAGTCTGACCACCTCCGCCATATTTATTGATTTGGCGAAAGCTTCTGACTCAAGTCTCCCATACCATGTTGCTCCACAAACTCAGCCACTTTGGCCTCATCCAACCCACCATAAACTGGTTCCACTCTTGCCTCCAGAATAGGCAGGAATTGGTTCAAATAGGGGATACCACCCCCCCTTCCCATCCTCTCTGGCATCCCTCAAGGCTCAAACTTCGGCCCCATCCTATTCTCCTTATTTATAAACGACTTCCCCTCTGCCTGCCTCTCCGCTAATGTGCATCTGTATGCTGACGTTTCAATCATTTTTGCCTCAGGACCCTCCCATGACAGTGTCCTCCCGGATCTCCAAAACGACTTCAATAGAGTCCAAGCCTGGTTCCTGAAAAGGCAGCTTAAACTAAATGACATAAAAACAGTCACCATGGTCTTCGTATCTAGAAAAAAGCATACCCCCCTACCGGTCCCCCAGTAATCTCCACCATGGATTGTTCTCCCCTTAACCTGGTCCTCACTTTCAAATACCTAGGAGTCTGGCTCAACAGCCATCTAAATGTCTCTATCCACATAGAGGCCGTCTGCTCCAAACTCCGGCCCAAACTTGCCATCCTCTGTCACCATAAAGACAGCCTTCCCCTTCCTGACCACAGTGAAATTATACATAAAACAATCATACCAGTATTAGACTATGCAGACATCATATATTGCACAGCACCAACATCATCCCTCTCCAAACTTGATATTTCGCTAAACACGTTCTATCATTTTGCCACCACCTCCCCTCCACTTACTCATCATTTCCCCCTCTACACCACTCTCTCCTTGGCCTCACTCTCCCACAGGAGAACCATCCATAGCACCTCCTTCATAGCTAAATACTGGTTGGGCTCCCTGCCCCCCTACCTCACCTCCTGCCTTGCACCAGCTAACTCCCTAGGCTACTCCCTCCACCACAGGGATGCCTGCACTTTCAACCTCCCTCACCCTTACACTGCCTCCAGTCAAGCTGCCTTTTCATACCATCTTCCCTTCCTATGAAACAACCTCCCACCTATCTTTTGCCAGACCTCCTCCCTCCCAGCAATTAGGCAACTCCTCAGACTCCTCCCAACCCCACCTTGCCAAAGATGCATCTTGGGACCCACCCATATGTGGGACTAACTCCAGCACCATGAAGCCTCAGTTGGTCAAGTATCTACCTACGATTATCTCAAGCTATTACTAATTCCTACATCCCTACTGTACTACTCCTGCATCTGTTTATACAATATTGCAAGACAACTGCTTTTATTGTAAGCTCTGTATGTTGTACCTACTGCCTGTGACCCAGAACTCTTTGTGCAACTCTGTCTGTAACAAATTAATTTGTTGTACTTATTTCCTCTGGATAACTTCTACGTACACCTCTGTGCCCGGGTCACATCTGGAAATGAGCCTCAGCTCAGTGTGCCTTTCCCAGACACCAAATTTTAAATAAAATAAATAAATAAATATTTATTAATGTGTATATGTGTTCTTGTGATCTCTGATTCATATTTCAATGAACTACTTTTTTTTTTTGTCAACTCTTTTTCCCTCTGGTCACGGCCCCAATGTCCTCTCTCAGGCATCCAATCCTTTTTCCTGCCTGCCTGAGGTCCCTGAACTGTGCCTCCTCTCTCCCTCCCCTCCGATGCCAGCACCCCCAGCTAACCCTATCCGAGGTGGGTCACCATCCTCCTACCTGGGTGCCTCTCATCAAGTCAGACTCCGGCATAGGACGGGGAGCAGCAATGGAAATCAAAGGCCAGTTGAGGAGAGCCTGACGTTGGGCATGGGTGACTGGTGCCATCGCCTGATCCTCGGCGCCAGGTTTTTCCTTGTTCTGCTACCCCCCCTGACATAAGGCATGCAATGTCATCAGCCTGTGCCGTAGGGGCTCCCACCCACATCTGGAGATGGCTGCCTGACGTTGTCCCCTCTTGTATACACCTGAGCGCATAGCAGTGCCACCGGTCTCCACCGGGGGCCACTGTTGTACCAGACTACCCTGGATCCCACCCCTGAGACAGGAGAGCAGTCTTTTCGATGCTCAATCCACTCTCTCCACTGCCAACCCCCGGTGGTCCGGGCTCATTCCCAAACCCGGGTTGCTGGCGTGGTGCGAGGTGTGGTGTCCAGCACCTCAACCCTCAGCGCCATCAGACCGGCTTCAATGAACTACTTTTAAGATACATTTTTGATTACACTTTTTGGTGTTTGAATATGAGGATATACCTTTAAATGGGGAAATGTTTTTAGCCAATCACATGGTCTGCTTCTGTGTGATGTTTTTTTGAATCTGTTATTTAACTGTTGGGTCATTATGAGATGTTTAGCCTTTGAGAAAGGGTGGCTAGCCATCCGAAGTGCATCAGGCATTTGTAATTTATTTATTAAATCAAATTTTCCTTCTTTTGAAATAGATCTGTGCCCTTGTTTAATTGAGGTTTTGGTGAGTGCTCATTTTGCACACATGACAGCAACATATTGTGGTAGCTTGGAATAGCAGGTTTTGGAGGTGCGGTGGTGTTGTAGCGTGTGACGCCTCTGTTTTTTCAAGCTGGGCTCTGTGGCAGCAATGAACTAGCATACTGTCTATGACAGTAGTGTAAAAGCATGCCACCAACTTGAAAGAATTTTGCTGCTGCAATGAGGGAGCTCCCCCGCTTTGCAGGGCATGCCTTGCCTGGTGTAACGTTGCAATAAGCATGGCAGCAGCTGTCGCCATCTGCCTCTGGCCATGATATTACTGTTCCCTGTCATCTCCTTCTTCTAATATTAGTACAAGGGGCTGCATATTTGTACATGCAGGCAGCAGTATCTCTAACATTCCAGTTCACTTTGACCACAGCTGACATATAAGCTGCCAGCCTGCCATGTTCTGCAGCAGGAATCAGACCATTGCAACCTGTAACCGGGCAACATGGAATGCTAACACCAAAGTTGGCTCCTGCCTGCTGATCCTGTTTTTTGTAAGGAGCAGTGTATTAAAGAAGACACTTGGCTTCTTTGTATCTTTGTCATTTTTCCCAAACTGGAGATAGTGGAGAGTGTCAGACCACTCTTAGAAATACGTTTACTGCATAAATGATGCTGCACAAGAATTGCATAACATGTTACATCACCACATTAAATATGTGTATTCTCAATCATGCTAAAAATTACTAATACACAGTAGCATGTTCATTGCATCTGGATAATAGTAAGCCTAAATTGCTATATACACACACACATAAAATGTTTACTAAAGTATCAGCAAGATTTTAATATAACTTACATATCGAAGACGGTTATCACACAGTACCTTCTCAAGAAACAAGATTTTTTAAAAGGTTTTCTATATTTTAAGATTTAAAGATTACAAGGTATAAGATTTAAAGATTACAAGGTCTATAAGTATTGGCTATCATACAAAAAACAGCAACTATGTTGACACGATTATTGTCCATTCAGCAGTAATGATTAGCAACGTTTTCATTCTGGTTTGAGTTTATTTTTTTCTGTTTCTGAAAGACAGAAATAGAATAGACTGCTTTAGTGATACAAACAATATTGCCTGTCACTTCAATGTTTTTAAAAAAGGCGTATTCAAAGTTATTGTTTTCACCAACTTACACATTTGTTCGTTTTGATATGGGGTGATGTGTACTAGCATGTTACTGAAACTTTCCGAGCAGGTTTTGTCCAAACTCTCTCTCCACACAAAGGAGCCTAGATAAGATGCCACCATGTTAGTTCATGTACCATTCATTTGTTTAAATTGTTTTTTAGCTCTTGCCCAATAACTTTCTATAGAATTTGTATGCACACCATTTAATGTGTTGACAAAGTTAATGAGATGTTTGACAGTTTTATGTACATAGTTTTTATTTGGGATATCTTCTATACAGTGGTATGCAGCCCATTGATCGCTGTGCATTATGGTTCCTGCGTTTATGTTTTATTCGGTTATCAGCAGAAGTGTTGCTGCATCCCTTCGGTCAACAAACCGAAGTACTCCAACTGATTTTTCTACATCATACAACACAAAGATCCATTTGTTAGGGGTGTGTGCATTACTGCCTCTGTTGTACTTCGCTTTCACCATTACTGTGGTGGGGGTGGCAGGAAGTAGGCTGTTGGTTAACTAGACTCTGCAGCTTATCCAGTAGGTAGGGAAATGGGCAGACTGGGTGGGCCAAGTGGTCCTTATCTGCTGTCAAAGTCTATGTATCTATTTCTATGATGTTTGCCTACTCCTCCCAGTTCCTCATTAATTTTTAGCATTTGCCAGGTACATATGTCATGTAGGAACTGATACCAGTCAATTACTTTTCTGTTCATTAATTGTAACTGCTCACGTGTAAGTGCCACTGAAACCATTGAACACCAGTAAAATGTAAGCATTACCAGCTTTGTCAGAGGGATTCTTGATTTGGAGAAATACATCCCAGTCAGTAAACTTGTTTTTGTCCTGCACTGCCTGGTGTGTATTTCCACAGTACTCCTAGGCTGCAGTCAGAAGAATCCTCAATTATTAACATTGGAGAACCACATTTTATACAGTTCATCTCTTTTTTTAATATTCCTTTTTCCTGCAAAAATGTGATGCGGCTACCAACAGTAGAACAGATAGATGATAACGTGAAAATTGTGACTGGATCTATGTTGTGAGTCAATTTTACTTTGTGTGACAGAAAAACAGTGTCTTTTTTGTATTCTTAGACTTTCTGCTCAAGTAGAATGTTCTGACGTTAGAGTGAGACATCTGCAGTCACAACATGCCTTTTGTTTTGCTGTTTTCATTTCTCACTCAGACAATATGGGCATGAAACAAATACTGTGTACATTCAGAAAAAAAAGAAAAGGGGGGCTGCGGGGGAAACAGCTCCCCAATTAAAGGCAGCATCTACTGATAAAATACTGCAATAATCATGCCTACAGTGATTGGTGATAGTGGAGATTATCATCATTGTTGGTGTTATATTGTTTGTTAGTTAGTATTGGCAATTTGTTTTACTATTTATTTTAAGTATGTTGCAATAAAACATGTTTGCTATAAAGAAAAGGGGGAGTGCAGGAGACACAGCCCCCGATTACATAAAATTACAGAAAATGGTGTGTGCCTTTTGCCAGAGTTAACTCACTTGTTGAGCTCTCTTCACCTCGCGAATTGTGTAGCATAATGCTTACATGTTGCTCACGTCATGCAATTCAGGTTGCGTTTTATGCTATGCAATATCGGGTGGTCCGACACTCTCCACTATCACCCCTGAACTTACTTTGGGAAACAAAATGATGCTCTCAGACATCCTGGTTACTCACAAACCCACTCCCCAGTCTATTCCAGCAAGGGAACTCCCTCCCAAAAGCCACAAAGTAGCCTACAACACTAGCCCCTATTCCTCCTCCGGACATGCTACGGCGGGCTTCCATTCCACCAAGCACCTGATGGAGGAGTGACTCACCAATAACTGTAACAAATACAGTCAGGTGCTCACTGATAGGGACAATGGTGAGAGGAACCATCAGAAATCCAAGCAGCTGTCCACTGAAATGGAAGAGTGGACCCTGAGAACACAATCTGACACCACCAAGAAACTAGGTGAGAGGCTGCAAGACATCCACTTCTGGAAATCGGAGCTGCAGAAGGAGACTGAAGATCTGATGGTGGAAATGAATTTGTTGTTGCTCAAAAGATGCAGCTTGAACAGGCTCTGGATGCCACTGAGATCCCATATTCCACAGCTACAGACAACCTGCAGTGCAGGGAGAGGTGCATTGGGTCAGACCTGGTCAAAGATGCTGTAGAAATTTCTGTTAGTCATTATTGTTCTCAATGGGGTTTGGATACCTATAGTTCAATATTGCTTATAAAATGGCAAGACAAAATCTAGAAACTTCATTGGGTGAGAGATGTCACCTGGCTGTGCATTAAATCTTTACACATACTGTATGTGCTGAATTTTATTTTCCTTCCCCAAAAAACTACCTAGAGCCATTTTCAAGTATAAATAAGCCCCCCCTCCACGTGCATCATTGCGTCATAGGATTTTAATGCACAATCCAGAGACATAAGGACACTCGCCCTTTGGCTTTAGGCCATACTACACCCCGAGGCATGTTTTAAAAATAGAATAATAGATAGATGAGTATGTGTTACAAGGCAATAAGACAATCAAGAGGTTTTAGGGCTTTGGAACCTTGAGTGCGAAGCTTGAGAGGTTCCCAAAGTCCCCAAAACCTCGATGTTTTGACTGCCTTCTAATACATACTCATTTATTTGTTATTTTTGGTAATATATGGATCCCATTGTGAAAATGTGCTATTTTTTTCATGTGTTTTTTAAAACATATAATGGACTGTTTGGCTGATCCTGCATTCATTGAACAATGAAAAAACCTAAAACATAGAAACATAGAAACATAGAATTTGACGTCAGATAAGGACCACTTGGCCCACCCAGTCTGCCCATTTCCCTGCCTACTGGATAAGCTGCAGATCCTAGTTAACCAGCAGCCTACTTCTTTCTACCCCCACTCCCTAGAATTGCCTTATGACTGTCCCATGCATGCTTGAATTCCACCACTGTTTTGACTCCACAACCTCCTTCGAAGGCCGCTCCATGCATCCACAACCTCTCTGTGAAAAATACTTCCTTAAATTACCTCTGAGCTGCCCCCTCTATCTTCAAATTGTGCCCCTTGTTCTTGCACACCTCTTTTTTGAAAGATGCTACCCTCTTGGACTTTGTTGATTCCCTTGAGGTACTTGAAAGTTTCTATCATGTCCCCTCTCCTCCTTTCCTCGAGGCTATACATATTAAGCTCCTTAAGTCTCTCTTCATATGTCTTCTGGTGCAGACCCTGCACCATTTTAGTTGCCCTTCTCTGGACAGCTTCCATCCTGTCTATGTCTTTGCGGAGATTGAGTTTCCAGAACTGCATGCAGTACTCCAGATGGGATCTGACCAGCTGTCTGTACAGAGGGATAATAACTTCCTGTTTTCTACTGGTGATGCCTCTCCCTATGCATCCCAGTATCCCCCCCAGCTCTCCTTGCTGCCCTCTCACATTGCTTGCCCACCTTCAGGTCATCTGATATGACTACCCCTAGGTCCCTTTCCATTTTTGTTGTTGTTAGTATCTCACCCCCCATTGTAGGGGTAGTAGTAGTAGGACTGCCTACTAACTCCAAATAAACAAAATCATCCGAAATGAGCAGTGGCACAGTCTTCAGTGCTGCAGGCTGCTCAGAAAGTGTGTATTCAGTGTGACAGGCAGCCAGCCCATTTCACAGAATCCACATAAAGAAACAGTGCATTTTCACAGTGGGATCCATATATTACAAAAATAACAAATAAATGAGTATGTATTTGAAGGCAATCTGAGCATCTCAAGGTTTTGGGGACTTTGGGAACCTCTCGATGGTCTTACTGCCTTGAGTACATACTTATCTATCTATTATTCTATTTGTAATGCACATCCTGTTGTAGCTGATTACTTTTCTTATGGCTAATGTGAAACAGGAAACCACATATACTGCCCACTAACCTCATGGAACAATCAGTACTTCAAAAACGCAGTAAATAATAATGAAAACCTCCAGAAAGGAATCCACTTATTATTGTAAATGAAAAAAAAAAAATTCTTCCGGCAGCATCAAAATGGGAGAAAAAGGTATATTGCAAGACAAGCAAGCAAGGTACTCTTAAACAGAATAAAAAGGTGTCGGTCAAAATGTTTCCTGCTAGCATGCACTGCTGCTTTAAATTCACTAAAATATAACCAATAACTCAGTCTGGTTCTGTTTCAGTAAGTTTGCTTGTGTCCTGGCCCCAACAAGGCGGAAAATATACATTAGTGTCTAGCCCTCCTTTTGTCATCCAAAAAAAGTAAAATGCATGAAGTAACTAAAAACAAACAAACAAAAAACTGCTTCTTATACAAAGGTGGTCAATTTGTCACTTTTTTGCTAGTAAAAATTAGAATCTTATATCCAAGTTTGCTCTCGCAGTCAGTCACAGTGCAAAGGTTACAGCACCATTTGTGTTGGTGGTTTCTTATGTGAATACATGCCCACTGGGTACAGAACTGGGACAGCAGAGTAATGCACTAGCGCTTTTAGCTTCCACTGCAATAGTCTGATTGGTCTAGACTTAGAATTAATCTGCGTGGATGATCTAGGGTTTAGATAATAAATGGATACCATGATTTTATGAGCAAAGACTAAACAGACTAGAATGAATGCCCCTTCACAAGATAATTAAGAGGGGACTTACTACAAATGTTCTTCACATACGCAAACTGAACTTGCAGTTTTGTGGTGTTTTCAGCACTGGAAAAGGCTATTCAATGTTTAGGACACAGCTGATGGTTACTGTAAAACCTCGGTCACTGTTACACAACCTTTTAAGATAACAGGGGTTCAGAACAGAGCATTGTACATTCATTCTGTTTCTAAATAAAATTTGATCTTGAATGCCAGTTTTGCTCAAAGGATTCTACCGATTTCCCTTAATCCATGACCTGTTCTGTACTTGAACATTTCACGGCAGACTGTCATGATTACACAATGCAGAAAAGATAAAATAAACTCTCCTTAGAAACAAAAATTGTTATAAAAGGACCTATTCACATTCTTATGTCAGCAAAGTCAATCTGTCAGAATCCCCCCCAAAAAATTGTAGCATGTAGATAATACTATATGTTGTTCTGTACCCCCAATATTCGTCAGTGCTGCAATTCATTTAATTTAGCCCAAACTCCCAACAATGCACCTCCCAACTGAAAATTCAGTGTTTGTCGGGATATAATTTGTTGCCAAACCAACCCGGTTGGTAAATTGCAGTCGGGCAGTAGATTTTCAGCAAGTTGCCAGTCAGGCAGTAGTACGGATCCCATCATTCATGACCCCTCAGTTACAGCTGGACTTTACGCAAGATCCAGTGAACACCAGGTGACACCCATTATAGCTTAGAGGGCAATCTTCCAACACTAAAGATGACGGTATTTCTTCACTGAAAATAGTTACATTATGGAATGCTCTCCCAATAAATGTAATCACCAGTAAAACTTGAAAGGAATTTTTTAATAATTTGGACAAATACATAATGAGCAATTTAAACTTACAGTATTATGGCTAAATGCTGGATAGCTGTTTATGGGCTACCACCTTCTTACCTCCTGTCCGCCTTAATGAACCTTAGTGAATAATACACAATAATGGTAAGCAACCTATGATGGGCAATTTTAAATGGATACTGCCAACCTTTTCTTGCATCATATTATTTCTAGATAAAAACACTTTCTATGAATGCGTACCTTCTCTAAAATTCATTGATGTTACTAATTGTTTTTTCGGTCTTCTTATTTAATAGAACTGAAATGCATTGTTAATGTGTAGTTATAACCAATTGAAAGGCTTTGCATATGGTTCAATGGGCTGTAGCAATCAGCCACTCCCCCCCCCTCGAGCTACTTAAACTCCATCCAATCTGCTTCACTCTGAAGTATTTTTTTCATGTCCCACCATCCTCTCATCCCCCTACAGTGGCTCTCCTCTCTCCTCTGGGCTCCTTCATAAGGTATATTTAGCCTAAGGGAATCCATACCATGGCATCTCTAGGGCTGGAACCCTCCTTCAGAGTTCCTTACCTTCAGAATCCCTACAGGGTGGTATTCCCCAGAGGAATGGAAGTGAATAGCCACAAAGGTATACTGAACACGTTGCAGAAGCACAACACTGCACCAGCTTGTGTAAGCACATTGTACCTTGTTTTGTTTCAAATCCTGGATCTGTTCTTACTGCATATGTCCTGAATATCAGCAACACCCCCAAACAGGACAGACACTTGTGATGGAATAAGCTCTACTCCCATGAGTAATGAGTGGCTAGATAATGCTGGGGTATTCCTAAGTCTGGCAAAGATGCAGTGGGAGTTGAAAAATGTAAACAAACTCAGACTCAAATAACCAGCTATGTCAGTAGTTTCTACACAATTCATAGATTCAAAGAAGAGTGATGGCAGAAAAGGACTGACAGGCCCACCTAGTCTGCCCATTTGTCTAGCTATCTGCTAGGACATGCCCCCCAACACTCCCCTGTGTTTGTCCCATACTTTTTTGAAGCCCTTCGTTGTTGCTTCTCCAACCACAGACACTGGGAACCTATTCCACTTATCCACCACCCTCTCTTTGAAATAGTACTTCCTAACATTACTGCTGAACTGTCCCCCCTTCCACATGTAAGTCATGCCCCTTCATCCTCTGATTTCCCTTGAGCTGGAAGATGCTTTCCACCAGCACCTGGTTTATACCCTTAAGGTACTTGAAGGTCTCAATCATGTCCTCAAAATGTGAATGATCATAATGTCTTTTTTAAATAAAGGACACTTTAGAGGCCTAAGGGGGTTGACAGTATCCCTTTAAACTACAGCAATCATTTATATCTTTAAATCATGAGTATCATTAGTTGTAATTATTTAGGAAAATGTCATTAAACAATTACATTTCATTTCTGCCTAGGAAGTTGAACTAAGTCAAAATGTTCAGGAACTTCTTAAAAGAACTTTGGATCAAACGATTAGTCAAATAAGATAAGATGGGCTTCATCTCTGGGGTTTAATTTCTAAGTATAAATATACCAGACTCATATCATTTCAGTTTCTCATGATCAGCAAATGGTGCCATACTCTTAGAACTGCAGTAACTTTAAAAAGTTAATACGATCCCAGATGGACTTTACTTGCCAAAAACCATGATACATTTTGACTATTGTAACAAACTAGGTTTAGTGATTTTATAGAAATTGTAACTGATGTAACAGATCAAGTTGACCTATTTCCTTTTCTGCAGTACATTCTAAAATGTCTGGCTAAGAAAAAAACTATAATTATTATTGTTGTAGCTGGCCTTAACAGTCTCATGGAACACAAGTAAGGCATTAATAACAACACACAATTTTGTTAAAACGCTGTAATTAAATCTGCTTAAAACTCGGCCCGTATCAAATTCAAACATGCCAGTAAGAAAAGTCACAGCAATATTTCTGTATCATTCCATGGTGTCACTGGGCCTATTTGCAACTACACTAAGCTCAATAGAGATAATGTTTTAACTCAATAGAGGAGATGTTGTTTTTTACATTATTCCAGAAGTATATTTTGTGACATTGTAACACCATACAAATTTGTTGTAGTCATTTCAAGTTCGGGGGGGTATGGGAAAGGGGACCAAACTGAACAAGTTGTGCAAGTGAAAACTACATATCTTGAGGTTTAAGTATCTATAAAATAAGTATAGTAAAAAGAAGTGCACAATAAAACAATAAAAATAAACAACAATGCAGTCACAGTTTATAGGCAAAATATGCATGGCTATAACAATAAACAAGAGATATCCTGCATATTAAGATACAAGTGCTATACAGTACTGGCAGCAGCATCAGACAGCAGCAGGATTAGCACCCCTGAGACTGCTAAGGTGCAATCTAACAAACTGGTGCTGGGGGTGGGGCCCTGAGGCACAGTATTACCAAATGAATTAACTGATTATGGCACAGTTATCCTAGGGCAGGAGTTGCTTACAGCGGGGGGAGGGAACAAGGGGGAAGTCAACAACACAGGAAGAGAGAACACAAGGGTCAGAGATCAGTGACAGCTGCAGGGGGGAGTGGCAAGATGTCAAAGATGAGATACAAGGGAGAAGAAAGACAAGGCTGTGCAGACAAACAGAGGAGGGAGGACCAGAGTTTGGGAAAATGATACGAGAAGGCAGGTTGTTGATGGATGTTTTCCTGGGATGTGGGGTGGAGAGAAAATTGGGAAGAACTGTTCCTGAGGTGGTAGGAAGAAGGAGGTGGAGGAAAAGAAGGCAAAGAAGAAGGGAGGGAGAGCATCAAACCAGAATTTGTAGGTCCATGTGGCACACTGTGTGAGGCATCTGGCATTGAGGGAGGGAAAGAAGGGAGAGGGAGGGCTAGAGGAAGCACTGGTGTGTATGTGGGGTGCAGTCTAATGCAAAATGGCAGAAAGAGTAGTAAAAGGAGGTCCAGTCTGGTAATAGTGGACTTGGGACTGGTACTGTAGACAATGTCACTGTAGTCAATGATAGAGGGGATTATCTTCATGACTGACTGAGATACTTGCTTTAGTTTGGTGTAGCCACCTAGTTTGGGTACAGTTTGAGGTAGATAGCATCAGTGTGTGCTGAGAAGTCATGGTGCCAGTCCAGCCAGATCCCAAGCTACTTAAAAGAGGGTACATCAGCAAAACAGTACCATAAAGAGTAAGGAAGAGAGTCTGTCAAGCCTCTGGTGGAAGCAAAAGGTCTCAGAGACAGTTTTCTTGGCATTAAGGGACAGAAGGTTCAAATGGAACCTGCACTAAACACTGTTAAAATCCTGTTGGAGATGGACAGCGACATCTGCAGCAGAGATGCCACAGGTAATCAGCACTGTGTCATCTGCGTACATGTGGATGGATGCAGAGGAATAGGCAGAGATGAGGTCATTTAGTAATATGATGAAGAGTATGGGGCACAGGACAGATCATTGGCGATGCTTGAACAGATAAGGAGTGGGTGGGGTGCTTGTCTTCAATACTGATAACATGCAATCTGCCCTCTAGGTAAGAGTGGAACCAGTTAATTAAGGAGTCAGAGAGCCCCACTATCTTAAGTGTGTCCAGGAGAACAGGGTGTAACACATTGTTGAAGGCTTTGACCAAGTCGACAAAGATGGTGGAAGTAATTCATCCCTTAACCAAACCAGACAGGATGGAGTCAGTGAGCTAGAGGAGTGGTGGGGATGTGCAGTGGGACTTCCTGAAACCAGACTGGAAAAGAGTAAAAAAAGAAGGTAGAGTCATGGAGCTGGGTGAGTCATGAGAGGACAAGAAGTTCCAGGAGCTTGGCCAGTGAGGAGAAGAGGAAAACAGAAGAAATATTTCCTGGAGTGGAAGGATCACCCCCATTTTGGGAGGGGGATGAGAGCTGCCTGCTTCTAGACAATGGGGATAGAGGCTAAGGAGGAGAGGCTAATGAAGAGGGAAACAAGTAAGACAATGGCTGGTACAGAGAGGTACAGAATCCTGGGGTCAAGGACATCTGGGTTCATACTATTGTGTGGGTTAAGAGCTAGAAGGGCCTAAAGGAGGTCGAGGGAGTGGTAGAGGAGGAGTGTAAGGGAAGAAGAGAAGGGTGGGGAAAGGTGGGAAGCAGTGGACTATGTATGTCATAGTTGTACAAGTTTATATATGTTGAGATAATGAGTTTTTCAACAGTCAAAGGCAGTGAACTTTACTTGATAGGTTTCTTTACAAGAGCAAGTGCTATGTAGTGAATCCATGAAATTGTATATTACAGTGACACAAGGTAAACTGCTCTCCATATTTCTCAACTGCCCCTGATTTTCATGGATGTCCCTGATTTTACATTACAAATCTCCTTTGCCTCTCCTACATGTGGTGTTTGTGCCACTGAAGATTAGAAATTTAAATCATGAAGTGATACCAGACGTCAGTTTTATAGTCTACTTCTCAGTCAGAAAATGTTTTTATCACTCACCACTTACTGCAAGAGCTTCATGAACTGATATTGCCATTTTTTAAGATGTGCCCCTGATTTTGTTTGTGTCCCTAATTTTGCCGGTTTTTGATGTAGGGGGTTTGACAGATATGTTATCTCCTACACAGCTCAACTTTTGTCAGTTGCACTGCAAAGAAGCTACTGGCTGCTAAGCACCTGAGGTTTGACCTGTTTCCTGCCAGCATGGGTCTGGGTTAAAGGGTTTAATACTGATGGACCGTTGGCCCATATATGGTATAGGGATGAGAAGAACAGATTAGATGGGGTGTATATTATAGTACATTGTTGGGTAGAGGTAACTAAAAAGATTATATTATCAAACTCAAAATAATTTAACCCATTTCATTTTTTATTACTAAGAGCATTCACATGAAAACATGATTCTTTGCCCATAAAATGAATTTACACCAGATGCTCAATCCCTACCTCAAGTGGGCAGTAAGTTTTGAAAGACATAAAAGTACTCACCGTTTTGATAGTCCCTCCATATACCACATACATTTTGTTGCAGAGCATAGGTTTTAAAAAGTATGAGGTCTATAGTGAATGGCTACCTAAAGTAGACAGTCACTTACTGTACTTTGTATTAAATGTTTGGGTCTAGATCATGACTTGGAAAACTGCTCACGGTGAACATTTCTGTGGTAAAACCATATAAAACAGAAAAGGCTTACTGTATTTGCTTCAGTAAGCCATTTGATTGTCAAATGTGTATAGTATCATAAAAATAAACATACAATCGTCAAGCAAGCAAAGTAGCATTCTTATACTCTGTTGATGTGATGTGCAATCCCTGGATTTTCAGATCGAACAGTATTGCCAAGCAGAACCTGGAGATGGACTAGTCTGAGAAGTTGGAAGATTACAACACTGACGAGAAGTGCGGCACAAACACCAATCAGAGCACTGACATACAGTACCACCCAAACTCTACAAAGTTTGAGGCCAGTAAGTCAAAAAGACCATATTTATTTATCAGAAAGATACTTACAAAGTTTTCATTCACACTAAAAGGGAACATGTTTGCACAACATATTATATTTATAGGAATCTGTATTGTTTAATCGCATTCTCTAATAGCAGACAAGCCAAAATTCTCTCATTTACAAAGCGACAGCTACAGTAGCACCAATAGCATAAACCTCGTCACATGATTCATATTTCCACACCACTATACCACAGAGGGTAAATACTTACAGCAGCAGCCACACTAACAAGCTGCTGGTCACTTAATATGGTGCTGCTCCTGTTAGGGCTGCACTAAAAGAATTGAATATCTGGGCCTTGGTGCATTACTATATCAGACCAGTACGACAAGTAAAGTAAAAGTGTTCAGTAACAACAGAGTGTCGAAGGTGCTGCTGGGAGAGTAGGGCTACACGTGTGCATGTGTCCTGGCTTTGCCTAGCCCTGTGTGGGTTCTTGAATAGAAAGGAGACGCATTCAGTGGGGTACAAAGAATTACGTTCTTGAAGTACAGCAAAGTTCAGGGTGTTACATATGAAGGATGACCAAACTTCTTTATCCCATAGCATACAAATAATTTACATGTGGTGTTTTATGAATGACTGGTTTATGATTGTGTGCTTTAAACACTTTATCTGATATTTAGATCGGGGTAGTAGCACAGTCATTGTTATTCTTGTTAGCTTCGCTTGCAAACACTAGAAGTTTGCAGATGCTGCAACCAAAATGGATGTTCATTTAAATGACATGGTGTGGATCCCCCTCACTTTTTCACTGCTGAACCTGGGGACCAGAGTCAAACTGTACAGTATGTAACTTTCTTGTAAATCAATGAAGAAGTATAAAAGGGTACAGTGATTTTACACACGTTTCTTTTGTTTTTAAGTTGAAATATGGTATGTGTTTGCCACGTGGAGCCATTTTATAAGCAGAGTAACACACCCTAGGTGATGCAATCATTTGTGGAATATGTGCCCTTCTCTTTGTATTTGAAAGCACTCAGCTTCACTTTGAGCCTAACAACACCTAGAGGTGACAATGACTGCACACTCTCGTATATGTTATTGCTTACGGGTTTAACCTTCTGAATGCATAATACACTGTATATACATACTGTGAATGATTCCATTTTTTCTCAGCCACTTTATTCTACAATTATTCTCCCTTATTGATGTTTCATTAATTATGTTGTCTTGTGCACGCAGTGCAAGCAACATTTTGTGGCAGCTTGCTGGAGTAGTAGGTTGTGGAGGTACAGCAGTGTTATGGCCAATGGTGCCACTGCTTTTTTGGACTGGTTGCTATAGCACCAATGAATAAACATGCTGTCTATGACAGCAGTTCAGAACTGTGCCTCCAACTTGAAAGAATTTCACAGTCGCAATGAGGGAGCACCTCCTCATTGCAGGGTGTGCCTTGTCTGCTGACACATTTCAATAAACATGGCAGCGGCTACCGCAATCCACCTCTCACAGTCCCTAGGAAGCTGATGTCGGGGGTGCCCAATCCCCCTGTTGGCATGCCCGCTCCCCAGTTCATTTGCCAATGGGGATGCCCAGTCCCTGTTGGCATAATGTCCCCCAAGGTTTATTTTTCTGCTGAGGGGGGGTGCCCAATCCCCCATGGCATCATGCCCCCCCAAACACAGAGAGGCTTTCTTTGCCAACAGGGTGCCCAATCCCCATTGCCTTCAGTCCTCAACACCCAAAAACCAGAGATGCCACACTGGGAGCCCACCCCAGTTTGCCAAAATGTCTTTGTCACATCATGAAAGAGAAAAATCTTCCAATGAGATTCATTTTTTACCTCCGGAAAAACAGAAAACGGTCCCTTGTGGTCACAGCGGCCCCCCTCCCCCAACCAGCACCCACCCTCTGCACACCCTACCTCCCCATTCCACCATTACCCCATACTTATCTCCAGAGCCTGGCACAATGATATTCAGTGGAGTGGGAACACATCTGTCCTCTTCAAAGCCGACCGCAAACTGAAGAAAATCACGGTAAGCTGTATAATGCCCTCAATGGGGGGGGGTTCAACTTAGGTGGATATCTCGGTCATTTCTGTGACTTTTGGCTCCAAATTTTTAACATGGGGTTCTTTGGACCCCACCTCATGAACTCAGTCACTGTCATTTTGTTATTCAGTCCCAAAGGGTGATTCCGCAGTCACTGCACTGAATCACCTTTCAGGACTGATTAATGAAACAACAGTGTCAATGTTCATGAGGTGGGCTCACAAAAAGCCTATGTTGCAAATCTGGTGAAAACATTCCACAAAATTACTGTGTTACGATCATGCATTGCGCAGTTTCCACACACGCTTCTAACTTGGAGAATTTTTCATATTTTCACTCCAGATTTCCAATATTGCCATTTCTCCACACCTCCTTATGAATGGTACAGCTGTCATTTTTCACATCCTGTCCAAAATGTGTTTTCGCACATCTGGTGCAGAACGGCACGGTTGCTGTGGGAAATCGACATTCGGGACAGATTAACAAAATCACAGTGCCACTGTTCTTGAGCAGAGGTCCCAAATGCTTTCATGAGGTGGGGTCACAAATAGCTGATGTTGACAATTTGGACTGAAAATACCAACAAACACCCGGGGTGTTAGTGTTTCTAACCGTAACGTCCCACCTTCTTGACACTGACAGGCTTCAGTGGTGTGACTTTGGATTGTGAGCTGTAATGCTCACACCATTCAACCCCCACCCCCACCCCCACCCTGAAGCCAGTGACAGGCATCAAGGTGTGTCTTGGACTCTTCAGCCCCATTTTTCACCCCAGTCTGCTATATTGCACCCATCTCAATGTATTTCCTTATGGAATGGGGTGAGCATAAGGCCCAATGACCCCAAGGCACAAAGCAACACTTGTCAGAGTCTGCAGGGTAGGATGAGGTGAAATGGCATGAGCATTATGGCCAATGAACCAAAGGGACACCTCAATGCCTGTCAGTCTCTGCAGGGTGGGTTGGGGTTGGCATCAGTTCAGTATTTTACTGCAATTCCTATTACACACCTCTCTAACTCCTTCACTACCAATGCCAATGCTGGCTAGACAACATTTGGCATTGACAAATGCTTGTTTTAGTTGTTTAGATGTATAAATATCTTAAAGGGATCAATATGGTACAGGAAGGTAGCATCTTTCAGAAAAGTGTATGGACAAGAACTTGGGGACATGAAATTAAGTTGGAGGGAGGAAGAATAAAGGGTAATGTTAGGAAGTATTTCTTTACAGAGAGGGTGGTGAATGCTTGGAACAGCCTCCCTACAGGGGTGGAAGGGGCAGAAATGGTGTAAGAATTTAAAAGTACATGGGCACACACAAGGGAACCCTATAAAAAGGGAAGAGTAGGAAAGCCGCATTTCAATTATAGTCTGCAGCATAAGTTAAAGGTGGGACAAAATGGGCAGAATAGATCAATCAATCAATCATCATTTATTTATCACTGATCTTCCAATAGATCAGAGCTCTTTACAACATATAAAAACTAAAATTCCAGATCATACAAATAAAATTACAGTATAATACTAATTACAAATATAAAATTTATAATACAGTGTACCTATGTTTGATTTTCCTCAGGGAATGCCTGGCTGAATAGATCAATTTTCAGTTCAGATTTAAAGCTGACAGTGGTTCAGCAATCTCTAATCAGATGAGGTAGAGCATCCCACAGGGTCAGGGCAGCAAATGCAAAAGTACACACCCCAGAAGTCTTTAAACAGACCCTGGAAACTCTAGCAATCACTCGTCGTCGGAGCAGAGTGGGTGGAGGGAGTGGTGGGACACAGAAGATCTTGCAAGTAACCAGGTCCCTATCTGTGTAGGGCCTTATAGGTCACAAATCTGACCTTGAAGGTGATTCACCAATGTACAGGCAGCCAGTGCAGATAGGGGAGCACAGGCATGATATGGCAGGACCTTGGTAAGCTAATCAACAGCCTGGCTGCAGCATTCTGCACTAGTTGCGATCGGTGAATGTCAATCCACAGTAACTCTAGGTGCAGGACATTGCAGTAATCAAGGCATAAGGTTACAAAGGTTTAAACAAAAGTTGGCATATTCCCAGGTAGAAGCAGGCGCTTGATCCGAGCGATGTTCCTCAGATGGTAAAATTAGGTCTTTACAATAGCCGACACCTGAGACTTTAGCATCAGACCGCTGTCAAACACAACACCCAGTTTTTGCACCTGATTTGAGGTCAGCAGCTGAGCATCTCCGAACCAAAGCCTAGACTGTTGACCAGCCTGCAACCACAAGCCTTGGTGACCTGTCTCTATAATCAACAGCTCTATTTTGTCTGGATTTAACCTCAACCAGTTGGCACTCATGCAACCACTGATCTCAGTGAGGCAGTTGTTATAAACCAAGACCACATTATCATGTTTGGGTACAAAAGACATGTAGAGCTGAGTATCACCTGCATAAGAGTGAAAACTCAGCCCATACCACCTTAAAATGTCCCCCAATGGCAGCATGTACACTGCAAACAACATGGGGGACTAGATAGAAGTTTGAGGAACCCCATATGACAGGGAAAGAGGTACCGATAAATAAATCCCTTACATTCCTCTCGGCATCCTGCCAGTGAGGAACGATCTAAACCAACTGAGCACTGTACCAGACAGTCTGCAGAAAATCTGCTTGTGCTCCATCAGCACAATGTGGTCCACAGTGTCTAACACTGCTGAGAGATCGAGAACCAAGACTGAATGACTCCTTCGATCCTTCGCCTTCAGGAGATCATTCAGTACCCAAACAAGGGAGGTCTCGGTACTATGCCTCTTCCTGAAACCAGATTGGAGAGGATCATAGACACCATGCATATTAAATGGTCATCCAGTTGTGCTGCCACCATCTTCTCAACAACCTTGCCTATAAAAAGGCAGATTACAGTCAGGTCTGTAGTTGGCCAGGAAGTCTGGGTCCAGAAAAGATTTCTTCAGGAGTGACACTACTACAGCCTCCTTCAGGGGGTCTGGAAAAAAACCATCTCCAAAGAACATTGATCTATCCTAGCAATGACCAGGAAGATGACTTCAACACACCCCACAAAGAGGCATGTTGAGCCCGGGTCCAAATTACAGTAGGTGGGATGTAATCCCTGGGTGACCTGCACAATGTCCACAATCGCCAACTGGTCGAAGTCAGACCAGACAGGCCAGGTGCTTGCAACCTCTTGCCCATCACTGCAAGGTCCATTAGAGGGTGCTAAATGGATCTCCAATTTGATAGTAGCAATCTTATCAACAAAGAATTGAGCAAACTCAACACATCTGACATGTGAAAAAGCTCTCCGAGACTGAAGACAGGTTGGATTGCACAACCAATCAACAGTTCTGAAGAGCTGAGCTGGTCAATTCCTTGCTGCAGCAGTTTCCTTGGACAGGAACTCTGCCTTCTTATAGGAGATTGCTGATTGATAGTCTTTATAATGAGCCATCAAACTAAGTTTGTCATCCACCAGGCTGGATTTCCACCAACACCGCTCCCACCTTTGATCCCCTTGCCTCATCTCCTTCAAAGTCGCATCAAATCATATGGACATGGTCTCATCCACCAGGCTGGATTTCCACCAACACCGCTCCCACCTTTGATCCTCTCGCCTCATCTCCTTCAAAGACGCATCAAATCATATGGACATCTGATGAAGGAAGGGGGGGAAAAAATGGATAGGAGATATGGAGTCAAGGGCCCCAGTCACTGCCCTATTATAAGCTAGTACCAATTCCTCAGGCTCCTTGCATACACTCATCAGACCTGATAGGTTCATCACCTCCATAAGACCATCTGGGGTCAAACTCCTTAAAGGGCGGTACCAGACACTCTACCTAGGGACAGATCTATTGAGGGGTGCCACAAACCTGAACCCTATAGTATGATGGTCTGACCAACTGACCATTTCCACCCTCAGGTCAGAGATCTCCATCCCAAATAGGAAGACCAGGTCCAGTGAATGACCATGAATATGCGTTGCAGAGGTAAGCACCTGTGTAAGGCCCAACAAACACATAAATTGGAGGAAGTCTTGTCCAAATTGCGAAAGTTCATCATCCACCCAAGCATTAAAAACCCCAGAATAATCCACCTCAGGAATTACGCTGCCTGGTCGATGATGAAGTTCGTGATCTCCTGAAGGAATTCCTTCCCATCACTGGGTGGACGATAGATGAGAAGGTCCTGCAATCTACACCTGCAACCACGATACATTCAAAGGATTTGGTCTCATCCACTGGTATGGCTACAAGGTTCAGGCATGATTTACAATAAATGGCAACTCCCCTGCCCTTATGATCCTTTCTTGAGCAGTGTATCACCGAGTACCCAGCCAGAACTGCTGATTCCAATACTGGGCCAGCATTCTCATCCAGCCAGGTCTTGGTGATGTAAGCCAGATCAGTTGTTCCAACAAGATCAATAATTATCACTATCTTATTATTTATAGATCTGTCATTGCACAACACCACCCGAGAAGGATAGGTAGACAAGATAGACCCAGTACCTTGCCCACAAAATGTGGAGCCCTTGGGTATGGGAACCAGGCAAGGAGGACACCTCTCCTGGACCCATTTTGACCCAAGGTGTTGTCTCATCCTCACCACCTCAATCTGCCCATCCCTCTCCACAACCCCACCTTGCCCAGATGCTCCCCCCCCCGGCTATCCTGAGTGCTCCACAACGTCTGTATACTTCTGATGTTAAAGGGGGACAGTCAAAAGGATGAAGATCTCCGAGCCTGGTGGGAGAATAGTGCCTGATCACTGATGTCCTCAGCCAGCACATACCCAATAGATTACTAAATAACAGTAGTAACACAATACACGATCCTACCCACACACACCCCCCACAAAACTAATTCACTCACATACTCCACACACAGGTCACCCACACAATGAAATCAATTAACAATCTTCACCAAAATCCCCCCTCCCCACAACTAGCTAGCTATAACAAAATATCTGCCTTTTTCAAAAAGAGCAATTAAAATTCAGGTATGATTTAACACAGCCAGACTTTGAAATTTATTAAAGTATGCTTGGATGGAACCGAGTCCAAAAATAATCTTGGAAAAAAGGTAGCCCTTAGAACTCCCACCTCCTTGGGCTAACAAATGTCCATGTCCAGTCTTTGAAGGACTCTCACTCCACAAAGCTTCAGTCAATCAGTTTATTTACAAATGTATTTATTTTTTATTTTTATTTTATTGGAATTTCAGATTTATACCCTTGAGCCAGTAGCTCTTTTACAAAGGTTCCAAGCCATAATACAGAGAATGTGAGTACAACATTGAAGTAAGATTAGAGACAAGCAATTGAAGTACAATATGTAATACAGGGTAAACATAGCCTAGGAGCTGAAGCTAGTGTAAATGAACAGTAGTGACAAAACAATAAGCATACAAATACAAATACAAATGATGATTCACAGCAAACTATATTTGTAAGGTTGCAAACTATATTTACATGGTTGTAAAGCAGCCAGAAGGGCTTTGTCGAGAAGGGAATGGGGAGCTGAGGATTGAGTTGCTACAGGCTAGGCAAAGAGGGTAAGGCAGATGAGCTAGCCTGGATAGAGGGTTGAGGGGAGAGGAGAGGGGTAGGGTGGAGGGGAGAGGTGAGGGGCATGTCTGCACGAAGGGAGGAGAGGAGTATCCAGCTATGCAGGTAGAGTAGGGGAATAGGAAGAGAGAATGGGCATAGATGGGTTACTGGGAGGGAGGTAGGGAGAGGGGGAAGGGAAGAGAGGAAAGGACCAGGGGACTGTGAAACCGTAGTGGGGCGAGCAGGGAGAGGGAATGGGAGGTAAAAGTACGTGCGAGAGAGAGTGGAGGAGGACCAAGACTAGGAAGAGAGGCAGGGGAAAAAGAGGGGTAGAGAATTTAGGAGGGGTGGTGGTTTGCTATGGTATAGAATTAAGGGAGGTGGTAAAATGGGAGAGACAGGTAGGGAATTTAAGAGAAACAGTCACAGGTAGCCCTGGACACAAGTGTTTGGCGTGGTTTGTGTTTGAACGAGCAGAGGGTGTTTATGTTGGTTAGTTCACTGCCCAGGGAATTGAACATCATGGGGGCTCTACCTGCGAAAGACAGCTGACCTTGGGAGGTGTGACAACGTGGGACAGATAATGCAACATTGACAGATGTTCTTGTGATACGTGAGCAGCTGGCTGGGCTTAGGAGGGACAGAACCTCAGGGGGCATGAATCTCATATGTGATTTTTTTACTAATAAGCAGGTTTGGTATATACTGCAATCCTTCCCTGTAGTTGCAGCCAATTTGACTGTTCATAGAGGTTGCAGGTATGTGTACAGTGGGCAGCTCCAGTAAGGAGTCTGCAGGCCTTGTTCAGGGCTGTAACTATGTGTCGTAGTGCTGTAGCTATGGCTGCTCCATAGATGACAAGCCCATAGTCTATGATGGAGACAATAGAGCTATGTATTGCTAGTTTAAGGGCGTCATGTGTCAGACAGTGTCTATACTTAGAAAGAAGGCCAATACAGATGTTTACAGATTTTGCAACCACATCAATATGGTTGGAGAAGGACAGCATAGGGTCCAGGATCACACCAAGGTATTTCAACGCTTGTGTCTGGTCCAGGGTTACAGCCGAGCTGTTTTTGATAGATAGCTGTTGTTGCTTATGCTTACTATGAATGCCATGGAATATTATAGTCTTTGTTTTATTGTAATTTAGTACTAGTTTCTGTGAGACGAAGCAGGCCTCAACTTGCATGAAACTTTCCTGCAGTTGTTTCTCCAGGAAGGAGGTGTCAGAATTCTTAGAAAGAAATCACTGCTTCGTCCGCATGCAGGATAATGTTTTCATCACAGACAGAAGGGAGTTTGTTCCTGAAGATGCTGAAGAGAAGGGGTACCAGAACTGATCCTTGGGGAACCTCAGCCCGGACAGGTAGTTTGGAGGAGAGTGAATCACCAATCCTAACTTTTTGTGACCGGTTGGAGAGATAACTGTTGATCCATTTTAGAGTATCATGAGAGAGCCCTACATTGCCAAGTTGTTCCAAAAGTAGTGGGTGGTTGACCATATCGAAGGCCTTCGAAAGGTCTATAAAGGTGGCACCAGCAAGTTGTCTTTGGTCCAGTACTAGATGAATATGACCTATAAATTCAAGGAGGGCAGAGGTGGTGCTGTGGCCATTTCTAAACCCATGCTGCTGCGGACATTGCAAGTTGTATTTCTCCAAGTACACCAATTGGTCTGCAACAATTTTTCCAGTGCCTTGGATAAAGTGGGTAAGATGGAGATGGACCTGTAGGTACCATGTAATGCCTTATCTCCAGATTTGTGTATTGGGGTCATAAGGGCTGACTTCCACTAGAGAGGGAATTGATAGAACTTGAGGGACTGGTTAATAATCTTGGTAAGGGGGTGCAGGACTTCTTCTTTGCAACAACGCCTTGGAGTGACTACCTCCTAGGACTAGTAGATATTAGTTCCAGTTATTTCCGGACTCACACTCCATAAAGTCCAGAAAAAAATTTTAATACGGCCCACAACAAACTTAAACTGAAATAATTATTTCCTTGATTTGTCCCAAATGTCAACTACTGCACATGTTAAAGAGGTTTACCAGTTCAACAGTTCAGGAGAGTTCATATCCCTGTAGAATATTCAATCAGAATATCAGAGTATCCAGTCCTGATTCCTTCACCATCCCACAGAGCCCAGTGAGCAAAATTGAGTCCCTGGCGGCCACAACCAGAGCCAAGGATGCCAATATAACTCCCTGCCTGAATGAGCAGGACAGAGACACCAATGAACAGTGATATTTCATGCAAGGCTTCTTTGACTCCTAAGTAGGGCCCCCCCCCATGATCCCAACCCTGTTCCCCAGACTTAACCACTGTCACAGCCACCCACCGGCCACCACACAGCAGAATGGAGCAAAACTGCTGCAGCTGCCCTCTGGCACCTACACTGCAGAGCACAATCGGGTCAGATGGGCCAGACAGTCCTTATCTGCCAATAAATTCTATTTATCTATATATAGCAGCCTCAAGTCCAGTTTGATTTTTTTTGTTAACCTAGAAATCTGTTAAAGAATCTTGAGTGATTTCTCAGTTAGTATTTCAGCAGAAACAGGGTGTGGGGGAGTATAGGAGTACTGGATTGTGTTGTGAGCAGCAAGAAAAAGTATTGCTCAGCAGCCTGAAATAAATAGCTTATTACTGCTAGAGTCAGTGATCAGCAACAAAAGGTTTTAAGTTTGGCACTTCTTGTTTTGCATTTAATCATGTGCCAGAGCCACCTGCATCTGGGATCTTTTATGCCGGTTTATAGATCCTTTTTAGTCCTATAATCTGGTTATTTCCTGCATCCGGAAAGCTTGACAGACAAACTGACACAAGCAACTTGCAAGCCAGCCAGGTAAGTCATTCACTGCATTTAGAGGGACAGCAGGGTAGCAGACCAGGCAGGGCCAGCTCTGGCTTTTTATTTACTTGCACCAATATGTTCACCAACATATATATTATTGTGACATAAAGAACCTATTGTCATCCCTATTTAATAGAGCCAAACAGTTTTAAAAATCACCATTAAATTTTTTTTTACTTTGCTCCAATGGCGAGTGGCAGAAAAGCACTACCAGGTCAAGTGCTGCTGGTGACGGGAGAAGGGACGCTGCTGTTGTGCCATAGAGGGTTCAGCCTGGGCCTGGGCAGGCATCACTTGCTTTACTAGCCTAAACCTGACAAGCCAGTCCTTGTTCTTGAGCCTCCCACACATACAGGATATTTTTGTATCAGTACTGTACATTTTTTGTTGAGGGCTTGGGCACGTTAGATGTGCGGAGTGGATGGAAACCTCTTACCATCCTCTCTCTAAAACACAATGCAGATCCTAGAAAGGGATGGTAATTGACAGTGGTCAGTGATGGAAATGAAAATGTACAAATCAGGCTGATGAATTGCAATGGTCAATGATGGAAAGGAAATTGTCCAGACAAGTATTTTATTTATTTAATCATGTGTGTTAAAAGAACGAGGAATATAAGAACATAAGAACATAAGAATTTGTGAGCAGAAGGAGACCACCTGGTCTATCTAGTGTGCCAAAGTTTGGGTTTTTTTTGTTCTGTACCCCTACTCTAGTGCCTCTACTCCCTCCTCTCCCCTTTCCTTCCCTTTTCTTGTGACCCATGGCTTTCCTCTGTGTTTGTCCCAAACATTTTTAAATGAACCCACTGTCCTTGCTGCCATGACCCCTTCCGACAGCTCATTCCAGGCTGACACCACCCTTTCTGTGAAAAAAGCCTCCTCACTTCCCTCCTATATCTTCCCTCCAGCAGCATTAGGCTGCATCCTCTGGTGGTGGTATTTTCTCTCTTGTTGAAGAGACCCTCACACTCTATTTACTCCCTTCAGGTATTGGAAGGTCTCTATCATATCCCCCTCTGTCTCCGCTCTTCTAAGGAGTACATCCTCAAGTCTTCCAGCATCTCCTCGTATGATCTGTCCTGCTGTCCCCTGATCATTTGATGTCTTTTTGAGGTATGGGCGCCAATACCTCACCCCGTATTCAAAGTGAGGCCTCCTTTGTGATTTAAACAATGGCAGAATAATCTCGCTGTTCCTGCTACTGATACCCCTTATGATGCAGCCCAGCATCCTGTTGGCCTTTGCCACCACCATTTTGCATTGTGTGGACTGATTGAGATCACTAGTAATTGTCACCTCCCAGGTCTTTCCTTTCCTCCTTCTCAGACACTTGTACCTTCCCTATGTAGTACTCCACCCTAGTGTTTCTTTCCTCTATATGCATCACCTTGCACTTTTTGGTGTTGAACCTGGACTGCCAAATCCCAGACCATCTCTTCAGCTTGGATAAGTCTTCCATTAGCTCTTCTATACCCTCCTGGTTGTTCACCCTCCTACAAAAGTTTGGTTTCATCCATGAATAAGCACATTTTACCCTGAATTCCTTCCCCAGTGTTGCTTATAAAAATGTTGAACAGTACTGGGCCAAAAATTGACCCCCTGGGACCCCGCTGGTGACCTCCTTTGTACTGGAGGCTAACCCCCCCTACTACTACCCTCTGCGTCCTGCCCCTCAGCCAGCTCTCAACCCATTTTACCAATTTCTCCCCCCCCCAGCTCTCTCAGTTTTGCTATCAGTCTTCTGTGTGGCACCGAATCGAAGGCTTTACCAGAGTTCAGATAGATGACATCTCTTGCCTGCCCCTTGTCCACTGCCTTCATGACACTGTCAAAAAACTCCACCAAGTTTGTTTGACATGATCTACCAGTCACGAACTCATGTTGTTACTTGTCTTGCAGCCCATTCTCTTCCATGTACCTCACCAGTCCCTCTTTTAGTATGGTGTCCATAAGTTTGCATACTATCGAGGTCAGGCTGACTGGCCTGTAGTTGCCTGGGTCTTCCTTGGGACCACTCTTGTGAAGTGGCACCACATTTTCTGTCCTCCAATCTTCTGGTACTACTCCTGAACTCAAGGACCTATTAAAAAGAATTGTCATTGGGCCCGCTTAGTTCATCTAATTTCCTTAGTAAACTGGGGTGCACCTCATCCGGCCTTGGGGATTTATTCACTTTCAGAGCCCTCAGACCTTCCTTCACTCTTTCTAGCCCAATGTCTCCTATTGGATCCGCCCTAGTTCCCTCCTTTCTCATCCCCGCCTGTGGCATTGGTCCATCTTTTTCTTTTATAAAGACAGAGTAGGAAATATTCATTTAATACTTCAGCTTTTCCTTTAGTATTTTCTTCCCTTCTCAGTTAAGGTGTAACCTGTCCTGGCTGTATAGTCCTTTGTTTGACCATGCTCCTCCCCCCTTTCCTATAAATCCATGCCCCTCCACTCTGTACCAGTCCGCCAGCCATATACTGAATTCTGTGATTCTCCTTTTGCTCACTGTACTACCTGTGGGGACTCGGACTATTTCTGAAAAAGCCAATGTGTTTACTGACTCTCCACACAACCTACTGGAACCCCTAGGTGGTGCTATCCCAAGGGCTACTACCCCAGCCAGCTTGACTAGTAGCATGTTAATGGGCCTGAGTTCTGAAATGGATGCCTCCACACGGAGGTCAGGGATGGTAGTGGTCAAGCTAACTTGGGCACAGCCCTCTGGAACACTGTAACCCACCTCTTTCCTTACTAGTGGCCAGGACAATACACAATAATCACTTTCACAATACCTCTGATACATCACACACGTACTCACACTGTTTGAACTTACCACCAGGGCTTTTCTGTGGCCTGGCCCTGGGAACACCCTGTAAAACAAAGTTATACACAGCAGATAGCAGTACAGTACTCTTGCACAAACTGGAACCACAGTCGGGGTAAATGCCAAAAAGAGTTAGATCTGATGTATTTAAGAGACTTGAACAAGGGAGGGGCGTAATCAGGTTAATTTGCTTAAAAGCTGTATCAGTCAAACAGTTATGCATGCACTTCTGGGACCATAAACAGTCACACACTCTGGGTACCCAGGTGGAGAGGAGATGGGATAGCCAGTACCATTGCCTGGGGTAGGCCAGCATTGCAGCTGGTTGGGGCTATGTCATGGAAAAGACAACATGCACAGTACACACTATTTGTAATCCAGAGCCAGAGGGTTCAGTTCGTGAAGAAAAAGATACAAGAAGACAATCAGATGACACACTTAGATTAAGCTGTTGTTGCAGGGAGCTACCCTGATATTTACTCATGATACCCAAGGCTGGACACAGGCGTGATGAAAATCGAGACAGCAGGTGGTTGATCTGGAGTACCAGGAGTAGCAGGGCCCACACAATTTTCTGAGGCATTGTTCTTATTCAGGTGTGGAGCAGGGGGCTGATCCCCATGCAGGTCTCTCATTGGTGGCTTTCTCTGTGCAGTGGGGTAGTCTGGCAGGGTCAGCATGGCATGGTCCAGGCCAAATGGAGATGAATGCGGATTCAGTATGATTAGGCTGGTTAAAGCTTCCAGCAAGCAGAACACAGTTTACACAGTGGGGAGCCAAATCACGACCCACTTTCTCTTTTTTTTTTTTTTTCCTATTTTTTCCCCACGCCTCTCGTCGACCATCCACTCTGGTCACGGACCCCTGGAGCCCCGGCCACCGGATATTGCCATCTCCCCCGGTCATCCCTGGCTTACCACCCAGAGAGTGGGGCTGCGGTACCGACCCTCATATCGGACCGCTGGAACTGTGACTGGTTGGGGAACGGCCCGTACAATCAGGGCTTTCCTGGGCAGAGCGTCACCGAGACGCAAGGCGGGGATTTTTGTTCCTCCTATTTCTCCTCGAGGAGTGGGACGTGCAATGACGCCAGCATCCATCCCACCTCCTCTCTCCCCGCTTGAACGTCGGCAGCGTGAGTACTCCCGGCCTCCGCCAGGAGTCCCCAGTGTTCCAATGTTGCTCTACCTTTCCCCGGAGAAGGAGAGCTGCCCATCAGACGCTCTAATCCTTCTCCCGCCGCCTCTCTGACGATCCCGGGTCCGCTTCTCAACCCGGTCGCCGCATCGCAAGCGGAAATCCCAACTTGCGCCGGCGGGCCGGCCCGGCCTACGACCCACTTTCAATACATAGCACATTTACATGTAAGGAAATTCTACTGTACCAGGCAAACCATTCTTCGGTTATGATCACAAAGTCTCTGCACAAACCAGGGATTAAAAGCAGCTGGAAATCCAGACAGACCGATCACATTCAGCAACATCTTCAATCTTCTTCAGGTATGAGCCTGGTAAATAAAATCAGTGGTTTACCTTATTCTCACAAACTTGGATTTAGTCTGAAATAATTCTCTTCTCTCCCTCTCAGGGGCAACAGGCAGACATGCAGGCCACAACTCAGGCTTTTCCACAATTCCCCCATTCGAAACTACTCAGATGGCTGCTTGACTGTCTCATGCTGTTGCTTCTTCAGCTCCCAACTTAGATCTGACTCAACTACCAGCAAGCCTGGGGCTTTCCTCAGAATCCAAAAGGTTCGGTTGGCTGATCTGTCTGCCAGTCACAGCAAAGGCTCTCCCATCAGGTGCAAAAAGGCTCCAAAAGCCCAAAACTACAATTCCTACAGATTTTGACTCCAGACAGCTCCTGTAGTCCAGCTCCATTTTAGGTCCCACCAGTACTGATTGGTCCAATTCGGCAGTCCAGGACCAAGATAGTGGAGATAAACAAAACAGTCCTTGCTGCAAAGAAGGCAGGTTAGACAAACTACATTGTCATTATCACTCTAAACGATTTTCAGCAAAGAGTTACATCTTTCAACAGAGCTCCATCTTGGATTACTTATGACTGCAATCCAGGCAGCTCTTAAAGAGACAGTACACAGAGGCTATACAGGCACTCTCTGGCAATCACATTAAAACTGCTAAAGTGCAGGACACTAGCCTGGCAATGAGCATTTAGGCAAGCTTAAGGAAGGCTTTTTGGGAACCCATATTCATGGGGGGGTTACACTAGCTATGTCCCTGAATCTTTTGTTAACCACCTCTACTTCTTACCCAGCTAAGTCATGGGTGCCAATATGCAACACCAGGTCTGTTTTCCCCTCTTCTTCCCTTATCAACTCCTTGACAATGGGTGTTGTTCTTTGCACCTTAATCCATGTTCTGCAAACTACTGTTGTTCTATTGGCAGCAAAAGCCAACAGGATGCTGCAGTGCATAGCAAGGGGAATCTCCTCCAGAAAGAGAGGTGATCCTGCCCCTATACAGGTCGCTGGTCAGGCGCACCTGGAATACTGTGTGCAATACTCATGCCCATTCATGAAGAAGGACATCAGATTGTTGGAGGGAGTACAACGGAGGACTACATTGCTGCTGCTCCCCTCCAGCACACAATTCACAGATACAAAATGCAGAAACTGAAAAACTTACTTTACACTATCTAATCAATGAGTGAATATAAAAAATTACTGTGTATCCACAATGCACTCACAAACAAAGTTGATCAACATTTTGCTCAAATGGAACTTTTTTTTATGTTTTAACAGGTTCAGCCAGACTAAGACAATGTGCTGTCAGAGAGACTCTCAACTACAGTACAAATCACATTAAACTGTTCCCTCAACTCACTGGTGTAGCACTGTTCAATGAGTTTCCTAATCTGTGCAGTGTTTAATTCAATGAATTACTAAAAGGTTAGTATTGGTTTGCATCTAGCTGTTATGTACTATGAGCTTTATTTTCAGCTGAGTGCTTATGAGTTTCATTTCAGAAGGCAGACTAAACAACTCTTAAGGAATGCTGTGATATTTATAAACAATGCCATGAAAATGCAGCTACTGTCATTTCACTAAACAGCTACAAGTGAGTTGAATAGGTAGTGAAGAATGGTTGGAAAATAGTTGAAAGCTTCAACAGTTCGAGTTGCCACCGCAGTAGCATCACAAAAAAAAATGCTACACCAGTGAGTTGAAGGAACAGTTTAATGTGACTTTTACTGTACACTGCACTCAGACATGACCTACTCAGCTTCCTATAGGCTATTCAGCAACATGTGATCACCCTAGAGCATCAGATGACATCCTATCTCATACTACAGTGCCAGTTTCGCATTATGCACAAATTTCACCAGCAAAAGTGTCATTTCACATAACAGTAATAACTCAGATAGTGGCATAATGGAAGTGAAGTCAGCAAATTAGAGTTTTTTGTGAAATCACCAGAAAAGGACAACTGGGATTTCGCATAGAGTACAATTTCGTGGAAAGTCAAAACTCCATGAAATATTATGTGGCACAAAATTTGTTGACTTTGCACACCTCTAGTCTTGTATATAACCTTGAAAAGACCCTCTTTTATTCCAAGACCCCATCTTTATGACATCAGATGTATTCTCTTTACATTTTAGGGGTGGGATTTTTCATTTATAGTTAAAAACAATGCAAACATATTGATTAACGTTATTTTAATAGTGTATCCAGATGAATTGTGCCCAGCCTCCTGATCCTTGTTTTACCCTTTCCACTGTAAGAGAGTGATGTGTATTGATTGTTGCAGCCTTCTACAGTGTTGTTGAATAATTTATTATATATTGTGTGCTGATGTGTTTGGTTGTACACTACAGTATTTGTCTGTAATGTTTTCTGCTTTGTAAAGAAAAGTTTTCAATAAAAATGAAATTTAAGAAAAAAATGACCAAATACCATTTAGATCAGAGGCTCAATGTGGTCGAAGCTGGCATATTGCAGTACCAACTTCTGCCGCTGAGATGCTACCCATAAGTAATTGACATTGTGGTTCCAAAAGGTGAGGAAGCTGGACTCCTGAAAGAAAGTCAGAAATATGAGCGAGAACATTGGGGTCATTTTGATTTGAGGCATAGAGCTCCATATAGTATTCTTGGAAACCTCCACTATGTCATGCAGGTGAGTGACCAAGGTAGAGGTACATGGATTCTGCAGGCCAATAACAATTTTCAGTGCTTCTTGTCACCTCAGACAAAGGGCAAGTAATTTGCCCACTCTCTCCCCCCATTCAAAATATTTGGTTTTAGCCCTGAAATTGCAAGTTCTGCTTCACTTCATTCAGCAAGTTGGCATATTGGGCATTGAATAAATTTAAGAAGGCCCAGATACTCTCTGGGATATCCAATTTTAATTTAACCTCTAGGGATCTAATTATTTGTAAAAGTTAATTTGAAACTTTCTGCTTCTTATTGTGTCTCTTGGATGCCAGTTGAATACAACCTCCATGAAGAGTGCATTTGGCAGCTCCACAGAGCACACTTAGATGATCAGTGAACTCGACCTTGAGTTCAAAGATGAGCTTTAAGTGTGTTTTTAAGTACTAAAGGGTGGCAACATCCCACAAGAATTACTTGTTAAATCTCCAGAGTCCATCTCAGTCCTTCCTCGATGAACATGAATCATATAGACTGAGGCACGGTCTGAAAAAAAACCTGCTTCCTAATTTTGCAGGTCAGAAGGTCAGGGATACTGTTCTGACTAATTAAAAATAATAAACTCCAGAAGAGGTACTTTGGGGTGTAACATTCTCCAGGGACCAATTAGGACTAATGTGTCAAGTAATTTCCATAGTCCTGGCTGATCAGGTGATGAGCCATTTCTCTGGAGCGAGATTTGTCCAAATCAGGGTAAAGGACATGATTCTAGTTCCTCCCAAGTAAAATCAGGGCACAGGTAAAAGAAGCATGTAATGTGGCAATGTGGGTGAAAACCAGGGGAATCAATATTTGGGCTGTGCGCTGAACACAGAAGCACCTCATGTGCTCCTAATCTGCCATGGAGGAAAGTATACCTACCATTCTCATGCAATATTTTAGTGATCAACTGGAAGGGGGTCATTCTTGAGACAAGAATAGCAACTCCTCTGGCTTTACTGCTATTCCCAGTCAAAAGACTCTACACCACCCATTTCCTACGGAACGGGGTGAGCTGATCCTTTTTTAGATGGATCTCCAGAAGATAAACTGTTGCTGCACTTAACTGCTTAAAATGTTTGAGAATAGCATAGCATTTCTTTTTGGTTTTGGCCCATTTCACATTCCAAGTAATAAACGCATGACTGGTACTCATTGACTAAAGACACCAAAGGACATACAATGAAGGATAGCTATAAATAGTAAATGGAGATTACTGAAACAGCACTCAAGCAGCCCCCCCACCCCAGCAAACATGAACTCTAAACCAAAATGACTATGTATAACTCCTCAAAATAAACAGTAAACAATACAGCAAAATAGTAGAACTCCACAGAAGAGAGAACAATACCCTGTTTACCACTCCCTGGTCCCAAGGACTGCACTCTCACCCATAGTGGTCTGTGACTGGTCCATGCCCAATCTCCATGGAAACTGCACTGAGCCGATCTGTCCCAACAGTATGGGAGCGAGAAGTCAGGTGAGAATCCCCTGAAACAATAGTCCATAAGTACATCAAAACTCTCTCAACATACCATAACCAATGTGTATCTCGCTCTCCCAACAAAATAGGGGGACATCTTATGAGGGAGACAGATAAAACTGAACATGCATCCCACAGAGAGAACAGCCTGGGACTCCTAGACTCCTAGAAGAAGGAGTCCAATGAAAGCTCTCATATCAAAAAATAAAGCCTTCTACCATGACCTAGGTGCCCCCACAAAGAGTGGTATAAAGAGAGTAAAAAATCGCCAATCACTGAAAAAATACAGGGGCCCAGTAATGAGTAAACACCAGCCATACAGGGCCGGTGCAATGACTTTCCCTTCTCCCCTGCAACCATCCAAATTCTAGGTCCAGCGAAAGAAAATAGTTGATGACAAAAACAAACCACCAAAACTGACATCTTGCCACCCCCTCAAACAGATGAATCCCCACAGAAGTAAAAGGAGAAACATGTCCATATGCCAGTGCCTGGTACACATAGGAACAATAGAAAAAAAAATACCAAAAGGTCGCTCAATGTGAAAAAGTCCACAGGTGCTTGATGATAGTAAAAAATGGTGCAGACTAGTATAAGCGTGTCAGGTTGAGACATAGTGATTTCTGGCTGATCAGGAAAACAGTGAAATCCGAATACTGTGAATAGGACTAATGGACAACTGAAGAAATAACGAGTTGTCATTGAACGTTAGAGATGGCAGTGGCTCTTACAGTTAGTCCCTTACAAGGACATGTGGTGAAAAAGGTGCAGCGATAATGAAATGCCAGATGGTTCAGACATGTTCCAGACAGAAGGCAGTCTTCCTAAGAGACAGTCAATAATAACAACTAAGATCTATCAGCTCCAGTCAAAACTGGGAAAGCCACTACAATGGAGATGCTGAAAATGAGACTGCAAGACTTCATAAATAGTAACTGAACATAAGCGGGGAAGACCAAAAGACAGCTGGCAATGGGGAGCTGTAAAGCCAGTGGCGCAGGCCATAAACACAGTCCAGATGTACACCAGAGACCTGTGGCTGAGGAAGAGCAAGGGGAGAATTGTTGACCAGTAAGATCAGTTCAGAGACGCAATGTCCGAAGAACAACAGCAATACCAAAACACGAACAGCAGCCCAAGTGGCAGGCAGTAATACTAATAAGCACCACTAATGCTGCCTTGTAAAGGTCAGGAACAGTAAGGGAAAGCTGTTTAGTAATCTGTTCAGCAGTCAGAAAAGACTTACTATCAACAAACATCCACAATGAACTTGGCAGGCTAGACTAGGTGAAACGTAATCCTGGCTGCATACAGCTTTGACTTAATGGGCTTATAGGCAGCTTGCTATTGTCACACCTGAGGAGAGAGGTATTAAAATATGTAAATCTGACACCCTTCCTACAAACATCTCTCTTGCCTCCTTCACCTTAGTAAGAATATGAGATTTTTCCAAGTAGTTCAGCAATTTAAATATGATAGGGCATGGTCTGTCCCTGTCTGCTGGAATCAGCCCCAGAGCATTGTGAACACACTTGATAATGTGTTGGGGACCATTCAGGGAAGGGCTGGCAATTTTTTTCATAAAGGCTTTGAACAAAAAGCGGCGTATTTCTCTACTCTGATTTTTCCTGGAGTTCTAAGTTCACCAGGTTATTATGCTGACTCCAGCCCTCCTGATTCTTAAGACACTCTTTGACGTGGGAGACGTTTGTGTGGAGGGCCGTGAATTCTGGGTCCACCTGGGCTCACCAATCTACAATCAATCTCATCTTGGTCTCTGCATCGCCAACCTACCGGATGAGCTCTTCTAGTGCTGGTTGCATATTTTTCATGTCGGTGGCTAATGGTAGAATCATGCCTCCTAGTGCAGTTATTTCCTGGATGAAGCAGTCAGTCATGAGGGCCTCCATCAAGGATCGGGGATCATAGTAGTCAAGGTGCCATGCTTCAGGCACTTAGGCACCAGATCTCATTGCGGAGGAAATGGTGGAATATGAAAAATCACCACTTTCTCCATTTCTGCATCCACAGGATGAGTTATTTTGGCCTTGTCAACAATGTGGATAGATTTATCAATGTTAGCATCCATTTGATAATACTTAATTGAGGGGAAAACTCAAATTGTTAATAAAATGACTGCTGGGTTAATCAGAGGAACATGGGAAAGGTGGCTTAGCTCAGATGCATCACATGACCTCTCACTTGGGCATGTGTTGGGCATGCACAGTGTAGTACAGCACTATTCAGTTGCACTGTGTGCTTTGCATGGGCAGCGCAGCCTGATGACATCATAGGTGGAACACGTCATCAGGCTTGCATAGAGCTGTAGTGCATGCAACACGTAGCACAGTGCACAAGACAGCTGTACAAAAGCTACCCTGGATATTGCAGCTGGAAAACCTTCAATACAGCAGAAGCCAATTAATCAGGATGCAGATAATAGGGATGTCCTGTTTATTGGGATGACCTGCCAGGCACCGATTAAGTGGCTATGTTATTCAATGGAGGCTCTAACTGCTTAATTGGGATGTTCTTGCCACCTTATTTGGATGATTTAGGTCTGATCATACCCATACTTGTCCCTCACTCTAAGGTACTAATCCTTTGAATGGATCTGTAACATGTTCTCTCTCACCCAATTCAGTCAGGGTATGCAAATGAGATAATTGGGCAGTCTGTGGGCAACTCACAACATTATCATGTCATTATAGGCACTGTTGCATTTATTAGCATGCCAAAGAGCACCTGGGTTATTTAAAGGAGCTCAGTGCACCACCTATATAGCATCGTGGAACTGCAGTCGAATGGAGGTAAGTATTCAATGGAGTGCATTAGGGTGTGTGCTGTGTGCAGTTGCCTGTGTGTATTTGGTACTACAGACATGTTCCCTCAATGCATGGGCCACAGCCAAACCTTTGAGATGGTTGTCTCACAAAACAGGAAAACAGACACACATGCAGGGATACATCTGACACTGGAGACTGGTTGCACTGCACTCTACGACCAGTAGGGGACTAGGACAGACCACTCAACCAGTCCACATTCAACCGTGGCACATTGGCTGTCACACTGTGGTTTGTAACTGCCATGGTGGACAGTAGGTTGTGAGTACAAACCCCACATTTCCCTCAAAAGCACAGAGTTGTTATGTAGGCCACAGGAGCAGCTGGAGGCAATATCAGGGACTTCCCAACATCCAGGAATAGTGGGACAGTATGCGCAGAGCCAGAGCTCCCAGAATGTTTTGGAACTGTCCCTGTACCCTGAGGTGCTGTGCCTGTGTGGATGGGATGAACAAGCAGGCCTTGACTATCCAACACCCCCAAACTGTCCCCAGTTGCCTGGATGGCTGGATGGGGCAGCCATCCATGTGGACACCGCAGATGACCTGTACCAAACAGGACACCCAGTAGTACAGGGGCTACTGCATGTACTAGGCAGGGGTTGCCATCCTATTGTGGATCATACCTTTACAGGGCCAGGAACCAGGGAGCAGAAAACTGGCCCCATATCTCTACAGAGGTAGATGGGGTGACAGGGCTGTCAGATGGCCCTTGCCAGTGTGTGGCAGAGAGGGACACTGCATATGTGCCAATGTGTTGCAAGTTTGCTTCACACACAGATACGGATGCAGGACCCTGCATCACTGGGTCTGCAGTGTTCTGGAGCCTTCCATGTTGTGCAGTGTCTGCAACTATGACCAATGTTCCCAGTATTTACTCTATGACTGTGGCCCACTTATCCATTGACTCCCAGCCCATGCAATGTACAGTGTGGGATATGATTTGCAGGTTTGTGGGCCCTGCAACACTGCCAGTGCTATGGCAGGTGTGCATCTTCACCAGTTGTCCATGTGTCACCTATCATGTGAATATGCCATCCCTCAACTACTGGTGTACATGGGAATGCATGCTATCAGTGGTGGGCCTGCCGGCTGGATACTGGGATGATGCAGGGGAGGCCCTGGAACACCATAGTAAAGCACCTTATGTGACAAATGTCTGTGGCTGTACCATGCGCATGTGGCATTGCTGTGTGTTGGTGCACTCCACCATTGGCATGATGTGGCCATGTTGGAGGCCCCTCTTTTGGCCATGCCACACTCTGCAGGCAGGCCACCTCTGATTAGACACACATCTGTGTGGGTGGCATAGGGGTATGTGGCTGCCGCCACTCTCTGCCCCTGACTATATGTGACCATCACTAGTGATGGCCACAAACATGGATGGGCTGGCGTCAGTTGTCCTGGAACTGCAGCAAAGCATGCATCTCCGGGATACCTCTGAGGTGTACGCAGTTGAGGGAGGGTGATTTGTGGTTGATGCAGCTCTGTGGCACTGGCTGTATGCCCCTGTCACCCATATCATACCCCCTGTTCTGTAAAGTACCATGGATGATAGTGACAGACTGCAGGTCCACTATTTCAGTGTGGAAGAACTGTATGTGCTGGCATGGGCCTACAAGGCTAGGGAGTAGGTCATGTCCTTCTGAAAGAGCACCAATACCCGTGTCTGGTAGGCCAGAGAGGAGGTCGTGGAGGAGGTGAATGCCATCAGCAGGTGGAATAGGCCTGTGGAGGAAGAGAGGAAGCAGTTCAGGTATTTATAGAGGCACATGAAGGAGGCCATGGGGAAGGTCACCCTAGCAGCTTGTCACACAGTGGCCCTCATGCAACCTGGGGCTGCCCACTTCTTTAATCCTGCACAGGACGCCATAGCATCCACACAACAGCCCATGGAGGTCACTGGAGTGCCAGGTATGAAACCAGCTCGGACTTGCTCAGCCATGTGAGTGAATGCTTGTGCGACCCCCATGGGCAGGATTTGTTGGTGTGGTTGTCTACCAGTGTGGATGCATGGTGCAGCTATGGCTGGATAGCATATGGGGGATGGACAACACCACTGCGTCCCCTTCACCGACACAATGAACAACTGTGTGAATGCCCATGACAGTGACCCATGTGGTGCTGTTGGTCTTCCTTTCAGAGTGGGAATATGTGCACTTTGGTGTGCTGGGGTTTGCCTGGGTCACAAGGGGTGTGACAGCACTAGTGCTGGGTGTGTAGCCTCTGGTGGTGGGGTGTTTACTCCATGTTGCAGGATTTATGTCATGTGTGTGGTGTATGCACACATTGGTGATGGGCTGTGGTGACACTGGTAAGGATGCCAGGCCTCTTATGGTAATTGCGGGTGTGTTCCCAGTGTCAGTTTGTAAGTCTCCCTGCAGGGTATGGGCTCCTCACTGCACACACTGTGTTGGTGCATGGCACTGTACTCCAGGGCATACACACGGCTTCAGCCTGTACAGTGCTCCATCCACTGTGAGCCAGACTAATTCCCTGTGTCATCTCCTGACAGCTCAGCCCATGAAGGCAGACATAGAGGAGGATGCCACTGGACCATCCTTGGATGTGTAGTGTCCACTGCCCACCTGTCCACGCCACCTGGAGGAGAACCATGAGGAGGCCCAGCAAGAAATGATGATGAAACCTATGTCAAGAGCTTGGAGCAGGTGGCCTCCCACAGCCAGCCACCACCACACCAGGAACCAGCCGCAGTCACTTCATGGCAAAGAAGCCACATGGCTGATGCTCACCTCTGTCTCTGACACAGCCATGGCTGAGCCACCCCAGGGCCACACCACCACCATGACCACCAACCTACCAGCCCCCATTGACAATCCTGGGTATGCCACCCCATGAAGACTCCAGTATCATGTCAATGGCCCTATCACCCCACACCCATTACAAGAGAACAGACACAGCCAGCTTGCAGTGTCGGCCTTGGGCTGTCACACCAATCTTGGTGCGGTCCTAGCCAATAAGATGGCCACGGCTGCAGCCCAGACCTCTCCCAGTGGACAGTCCTCAGCAGCAGTGGGATGCATCAGAGATCAAGTAGCTGCTGAGGACCACCATAGAAATACAGACTACAGCACAGCAGAAGCTGACACACCTCTTCCACATGTTGCATGAGGACATAACATGCCTCCACCAAATGCTGCATAATGACATGTTGTGTGCTGAGAAGCAGACAGAGTCATGACTAGCTGTGCTTGTGGCTGTTCTACAGGACCTGTGTGGCACTGTGCAGCAGGCAGAAGTCGTGGTGGCAGGCACTGTGATATCTGTCCATAGCTCTGGCCTTTCCAATGTGAGTAGTACCACCCCACAACAGGCACTGAGGTGCACACTAATGCCTAAGGATGCCGGGACAAGGACACACAGTACGCCTGGAACATCCAGATCCCTGAGGACACTGTGCACACCAGGTTGTGACCTGATCCTCCCTGTGGATTGTACCCCACAGACCCACGCCTGTGGGCAGGTGACACTTTGCCATTGACATCCCCCACACCGTGGCTGCAGTTCACATCCCCACCACACAGGGTGCTGCACAGGCAGATGGTCTATACCTGGGGTGGTGGTCGGGGACAAATGTGGATGGTGCATGGCTAACCCCCACCACCAGGGTGTACCCCCATACCCCTACAGTCCCCCACCACTCCTCCAGCTGCCCTGTGTCATAGCCATGGCCATCCGACCCTGAGATGGCTGTCATGGAGTACAATGCCCACCCTGCCTGACTGTCATGTATTCCTGTAGACCTCACTGTTGCGCCTCCCAACATGGCCTACGTTTGTGCATTCCCATGTGCCACCCCTATGATAGTGGGCCAGTAGTGCCATGCACTCAAATCCCCCAGTCTGGCTGGCATGTATCTGAGTTGGCATCCCTCAGGCAACCACCAGCCATGGATTTCACCATATGTGTTTCCTGTTGGCACCTCATGCCCAGTAGCATGGCCTGTTGTGTTATGCCCACCATGTTCCCCACTGGCCAAGCATACTGCACAGCTTGCATTGTTGATGTTATTGTTGTCATTGTTGTTTATGGCTTTGCCCTGCTTGTATCTTAATACAGTACTGAACCATGCAACAGTGTCCTGTGTAGTCTATACTGACCTTCCAAGTCCATAGATGTCATGTATGATGGAGGATCCATACTCCTGGGCCCTCCTCACCATTCTCATATCATGCCTGTCAAGCTGCTCTACTATCCCCGGCTCCTTTGGCTTCTTATCTGATGCAGACTGCACCTCTGTGGGCAGCAGGGATAGTCCTTCATTGAGTGCCATATCGTGCAGTATACAGCAGGATAGGAATATGGCACAGGCATTGTGAGGGGTATACTTTAGGGCACCACTGGAATGGTCCACTCACTGGAACCACATCTTGAGCATGCCAAAAACATGCTCTATGATGTTGCATGATGTGGTGTATGCCACATTGTACCTGCTCTCTGCTACGGATACAGGCTGGAGGACAGGTGTAAGGAGATAGGGCACAGGGGATAGGTACTGTTCTTGTTAAGGTAAAGGGCATAGGTTAATGCGACATAACAGCATAGACAGTTGTACTATGACAACACCCAACACCCTGTGGTCCATCCTGTCTGCCCATCAACCCTATCATGCTCAAGACCTAGTGTCCGTCTTTGGCAATACGCCTTCACATCCCATATGGGGCTTGTTGCGGGGGTTCCTGTGGAGTGCACTTACTGATGAGGTGGCCACTAGGGATGTCTCTGCCTTCAAACCTCTGACATAGGATGGAATTGTGCCATATGAAGGCATTGTGTTTGCTGCCAGGGTACCATGCCAGGACATTGGTGATGCACCCTGTTGCATCAGACGTCACCTGTTAATTCATGGAGTGATACCCTTTCCAATTAAGGTAGGTGTCTACCCCATCACTGGTAGGTGCCAGGATGGCAACATGGGTGTAGTCAATTACACCAAGAACAGCTGGTAGGTGTGCAACTTGATGGAACTGCTGCATGGTTGCTGTGCACTCCACTGGAGTGCTGGGGAATATATCAAAACTCACCAGCATATTCCAACACTGTGTCTAGGAACTCTCCCAACAGTCGCGAGGTGGCTGACTGCGAGATGCCTGTGGTGTCTCCCACTGGTGTCTGAAATGTTCTTGTGGCCAGGAAACACATTACAGCAGTAACCTGCTGCTCCACGGACAATGCATGGCTGTACTGGGTGTCTGTTCAGAGTTCATTATTCAGGCGCTCACAGAGCTGCATGAACATGAGCCTGCTGAGCCTGTATGGGGCTCATGAGGTGCTCTTCACTGAAGACCTCAAATGTAACTTGTGGATAGTACTGTCTGTGTGCAGCATAGCAATTCCCCAGCATGGCTACCTGCCCCTTTTTCCATGTTGTCCAGCCTCCTACAACATGTGCAGCACATGTGCTGCCCTGAACACCATGCTGGCTGCAGTGTCTCCAGCCACCTCTGTGGTTTGCCTTGGTTTCATTTATCCTTTTATAGGTGATAAATTACATTGCAGGCAAATTCGTTGAATATCGCGGTTAAGCCCAGGCATGCATGGCCCAGCCCTTGCACGCTGCATACATTTTCCTTGCCTGCACATGCTATCAGTTTTTGCTGCATGATCCTTTGATTATGGGAATCTGGTAAAAACCCCATGCAATATTGGCACAATCACTTTGCACCCAGTGCCCACTTCTGAATATCTGGCAACAGTTTTCATTTGGAAGCACAAAAACACTACCAGCTTTTGGAACCCAAGTGTGTCCCAATGTCATCTCATACGTTACTGCATTTAGGATTTTCTAACTTTTAACCCTGAATAAAAAATGTACATGCAATATAGTGAACTTGCAATATGGTACAGTAAACCACATAATGAAATACACAATTGCACATACAACACTACTGAAAAGCACCATGGAAAGTTTATGTAAATCCCAATGCATGAACTAAGGCTGGCCTGGCAAGTGTCTGTATCTGTTATTTTTTAGTCTTTCAGTTTGTGCCCATTGTCAGGACTTTTGGCACCATTCATTCCTGCCAACCTTATTTCGTTTACGATGATTTACATATTCTTTCCATAATGCTTTGCATGAGTGGGATATGTATAATGTTATGTTTTTCTGAACTTTAGCATTATCACTAATGACTTTCCATAGTAACCCTTACTTCAGTGCTATTGCACTGAGGATCTTGTCTTTTAAACCACAAAATTGTCTTTCTTGTAGAACTTAAAAAAAAAACAAGTTTACTGCCTGAAACTAATGTTAACTTCTAAAAGCATCAACTATTACTTTTCATATCTCAGGTACTCTTCCTTTTCACATTTGCTAATCAGAAGATTTTCTGCATGCTAAAATAAGGTGTGATGTGTGGAACAGAGCTGTGCCTGTAGGCTGACATATCATATTCTATGCCTGTTTGAAACTCATCAGTATTGTGAACTCACTGATTATGACATCACTGCTGCTCAAGAAGAGCTCCTCACCTTCTGCCAGAACACATACTTGTGATGTCACAGTGCTTATGACATAGGAAGAGGGGCAGAATGGAGAAGCAACTGCACCCTATTGTGCACAATATAGGCAAGACCCGTCACACACACAAATATACTCTGTCATAAGCACTGTGACATCACTCACAGCAGATACCAGGCGAAAAACTACTCTTCACATCACACATAATGCTACAAGATAGAGCTCTTTTCAATGAGACAAAATATATATTTTAGGAATCAAAAGTAAGAATTTACTATTTTTAATAATTAATAAAGTTTTCTGCCTGCTGTGTTTGGTGCTTCTTTCTCTTTAATGGAGACCTACACCCTCATACAATATATTTTAAATTACATAAACATGGATCAGATTTACCGGTATTCTGGCACATTTGGAATACCATTTTCTGTGCCGGAATACCACAATTAATCCACTGGTGTTCTGCCTGGATTACCATGTTCTTTCATGTACTATTACTGCAGTTAGAAGTCCCGGCCCAAGATAGCACTGCAATGACGGTTTACATGGAGCTTTTAATTCTTTCTAACTGTACAGCCTAAGCACAGAGGGAGAGAACAGAATGCTACATGACCCTTGACCAGCAAGATAGTAAATTGTGTGATGGGCTGTACTTCTTCAAGAAGTTGGCATTTTTTTTCTTGATGCTCATCCCTTGCAAGAAGGGGGAGAGTGACACACTACGTGACCATTGACCAGCAAGGTAGTAAATTGCTTGTTGCAGTGGCGTGCACTGGTGCCATGCATGAGGGGGAAGAGTGGGTGCAAAATGAAAATACTAATGACCTTATTTTTAGAGGATCAAATAAGTTCATTTTTCTAACTTGTCAAAGCAATGTTTTTTTACTGGGGTGAATTCACGTGTCTTGGTGGGGAGGGGAGGCACGCTGGCTGGCTACTTCTGCACAAGAAGTTCCCTGGGATCAGTTATGCTGGGTTTCAGTGGGGCTGATTTTGGTGCTATGTAGAGTACCTTTGTGTGTGTCATGGGTCGTGTCTATACTGTGCACAATAAGGTGCAGCTGCTTCTCCATTCTGTGTGCTTTGGGAAGCGGAGGGCAAATCACAAACAAGAATGGAGAGGCATTTTATCGGACAGCTAGTAATGAGAAGAGGTGAATTAGACATTAACCCTAACTGTGCTGTTTGGGTCTTATTTTCTATTTACTATGAACATTAGTAGCACAACCATACTTCTAAACCTTTTGTCATTGAAATGTGGCTGGAGCACAAGACACTTGTCAGTGTCAGTGGCTCAGTAGGTAGCACGCTCACCTCTGAGGCCGGGAGATCAGAGGGCTGAGGGTTCTGTTCCCACATCTGGCACTTGGGTTAATATCACAATACTGACACTGTATTTCAACATGAGAGGGGTGCTGCACTTCTGAGGTGCCATCTTTCGGATGAGATGTTAAATCGAGGTCCCATCTGCCTGGATTGGTGGTAGTTGAGGTGGATGTTAAAGATCCCATGGCACTTATCGAAAAGAGCTGGGGAATTTTTTATTTTCACAACAACGAAACAAAAAGGAATACAAACATAAGTCACAAAATAATAAACATATCATATAGGAAACAAACTCAAAAAAGTATAACAATCATACATCATCCTAGAAATGGGAAAGGAAACAGGAATAAGCAAACCCCCCCACTGAAAGAGTAGGGGAATTTCCACGGTGTCCTGGCCAAATTTCCCTCATTCAGTAAAATACTACCAACAGCTTAATCTGGTTCAAATTCAATTGCTTACCATCTGTAGCCCCCAAGTCGCTCCTGAAAATGGGACTGAGCCCAGTGGGTACCAGGTCAACAAAATTCAACAAAAACAAAAACTCACAATGTGGAACACATCATCTAACATGGAAAAACATAGAGAATAATGGCTGGGTTGGGGGTTATAATGAGAATTATACACATTCCCCGAGGTGTGGGATGCCATATAAACCCCCAGAGCGAAGCTCTCAGGTTTTATAAAGGCATTCCACACCGAGGGGGGGACGTAAAATTTGAGTTTTACCCATCCACTCTGTCTTTATTTTATATAATTGCTGGGGATCATTTTTTTGCCACAGCAATTATATAAAATAAGGAGACATGCCAATGGAGCCACGTACCAGTCGGTGTTCAGCGCTGTCCATCCGCTCCCGACAGAAACATACATTTGCCTTTTTGTTTTGTTTTTTCACAGCCAGTATAAAAGTATTTTCTTTTAGCCTGATCGTTGTTTTTTTTTGTTTAAAGAACTCATCCTGACTCCAGTTGATAATGAACAGTCATGTCCCGAGGAGTGAGGCTGGAGCAACAGTTTAGCACTGAGAAGCAGTGAGATCACGGCTGGCTGCTGCATTTGCAAAGCTAGGGAAACCACACATGTGTTCGCTGTTTTAACCAGCTGGTTATAATGGTGAAATTGCAACCTGGTTTCCCTATGGGGAAGAAAGAGACCCAGTAGTTATAAGCTCATATCACACACAACAATCGGAAAATGGAGGCAGCCAAGCTAGTTATATGGGAGTACTCTTAAAAGTAAAAATATTCAACAGAAATCTAGACCCCAATAGTTAAAGAAATTAATTTCACTTGTAACAAGGAAACATGTACAGTTTATTTTGTCTTAATAGGCCACATTCCCACTCCCCCCACACCTGAACAGACTGAGACAAACAACATGCTTTGGAGAAAATAGCCACAGCCATGTGTTTATTAAACAATTGTGACACCAGTTACAGTGAAATCAGCATGATGTGCACAGCCAGGTGGTTATAGCAAGTCATTCATCAAATCAAAATACCATCATAACAGCCATCCCCTTATCACCCAGGGGAGTGACAGAATGAGTACAAACCTTGTGAAGTACTCCAGTGTCTGAGGCATCAGGGACGACACTGAACCAGGTGCCAGTGGAACTTCCCTTGTCAGAGGGTGTCGCAAAACCATAGGCAATTACCAAAGAGGCTGTCTTTTCAACTGTCCCCTGAAGGGGGAACACCAGCCAAGGGGCCCTCACCTTTTGCCAGCCTCAGGGTGATCTGCCTGCAAAGATGCATGATTCCCTATTGTCCCCTCTATACAGATCTTTCAAGACTATTGTGCTGTCAAAGGATGAGCACTGCCCCTAATGCTCATCTCCCCACCAAGCACCTCACGCTACCACTTTCTACAGAGCACTTTGTAAGTCAGTTAAAAATCTACTCTGGATCAGACTGGTGCACACCATCCCAGGTATGAAACTGGGGTACTTCTATAACAACAACATCCTGCCCCAGGACAGACCCTCCTGAAAGCATCCATAAACAACTGCGTAGCCATGTTGGTCAATATGTGGGCTCTCACAATTACTCTGGGGTCTTGGGAATGCCATCAATGCCTCCTTTGGATGATGTGTGACCAGGTAATGTGCACCTTGGGCCAGGTGTCCCAAAACAATGCCAAGTCCTCCTTTATCTGGGATAACAGTTCAAGTGACTTCACAGCCTCCAAATCATTGCCCGTTAAATGCACCAGCTGAATGATGAGAGGACCCCACCATTAAGTTCTGGCCATGACCCATTACAGCAATTCACCCCATCGCATCCCCCATCATCTATTCAAAGAATGTGTCCCTTCTTGGGGTCCATAAAAAAGGTCTCACCTCCTTGGAAACACCTTGTTCTGACGGCTGGTCAGTGAATAAAGGAGTGCCTGCATATCCATACTTGGTTATCTCAGGGACTGCAACCCGCCATTAAACAAAAACAAAGGTTAAAGTAAATGGGGCTGCACATATCTCTCAATAGCCTGTGATGTCCAGTGGCCAAGGATCTGAATCTGGCCATGTGTAATTCCTTCTGCTCTAGCATATGTGGCAGCCACAATGCAGAAGGAGTGGGTAATGAATGCCTTTAAGTCTGCCTCAACCCCATGGCCTTTTCTAAGATATGAAGAACCTGGAATGCCATCAGGGTGATATATCTTCATGCTAAAAAAAGGCCCCCCTCCCCCAGGCCAGCCAGCATGGCACATAGTCTTGCACCTATACCTGCATGCCCTGCTGCACCAGCATAGCTGTGCCAAACTTTCTATCTTGCTTTTTTGCAGCTGAGCAAACACCTCCGCTATGGTCACTGTCACATTGTCATCCTCCAAAGCCACTGTCAAGCCTAGAGCCTTGCATGACTGACCAGTTCAAATACCCTAAAGGCCCCACAAAATGCCACCAGGAACACCAGTCATAACAACTGTGCTTCCAAAGGGGACAAGCACACCCTCAGTAGCTCATCCCAAACATGTGCCCACAAGGCTAGACTAATTGACCACTAACTATCTAGCCACTTTGGGGCTCCACAGGCTCACTCTTCCAACATCTTGGAAGGCAAAATGCATGTGTGGTGACCTCCTTGCCTGTGACCTTGGAGAACAATGAGCTGCTTGCTAGGTGCTGCCCCAGTGCCCCTGAAGTGGGCCCTTCTTGTTTCTTATGGAGGACTTATGATCATAGTTGACCTGGTGGGATGCGCCATACATTCACCCATCCTTGTGCCTGATGCACACTCAAACCTTTCTCCACCTCCTCTGGTATACCACCCATGTGCTGGGTGCTAAACAACTCATAAGTAACTCCCATGGTTCTGGATAACCAATTCCAAGAGATATGCTGGGACTTCCTGAGGTACCCTTCCACTTCTACAGGCAGCTCCTGGAATTTCTGTCACTGCAAATGAGAATGCTCATCAGCAGTACTGTTATCCACACTTTCCACATGTACGGTTCCAAACTTTATGTTAAGTGCCAAACATTTTAGCAAACAGTCCCACATTTGGTTACCCATAGGGCCATTTCTCCCTAGCTGGCCACTAATGGTATAGACTACTCTGGTGTTGTCTATCCTGAAGATCACTCTTTTGTTCTTAAACTGCTGCCCCTCTCACATAATGAGGGCCACCATGATTGGTGGGTAAGCCCTCTGTTAACCAGGCATGGGACCATTGCCCTGTGTACCACACACCTTGAAAATCTGCAATGAAGCCAAATCCCCCCTGACACATCCATAAAGAATTTTCAGCTCCTAGCTGGTTGTTGCCTCAGGCCAGAGTGACACCACATTGAAGCAATTTAGGAACACCAGCCACACCCCAAGGTCCTCCCTCATCAATTCTGACTCCTGTATCCTGTGGTGAGGCTTACTGCAGTGAATGCTGACCTTTCCTGATCAGCAAAGAAATATGCTGCTCATTGACATGACTTTGCAAGCAAAGTTTAGGTGTTCAAGCAACTGCTGCAACTCATGCAAGGTGACCTTGCATACATTAGCCACGCTAGACAGGCTGTCCCAGAGCACTGACACCTTCTACTGAGGCTACCAGAATTTGGTGGCCACCATGTCAATCTCTATGCCCAGGAAACACAGTCTCGTACATGGACCATCCATTTTTTCATGAGCCAAAGGGACTCCCAGGCCAGCACAAACTGCTTGAAAGGCCCCCATTAGCTGGTCATGATCACTGGTACCTGACTGCCTTATGAATAGGAAGTTGACTAGGTAGTGCACTACCTCATAGTGTCCTGCCCTTCACATGGTGATCCAATGCAGGAAAGTGCTGAATTGTTCAAAGAAAAAGTGAAAAGGAAAAAAAATAGTAAAACCATCTGACCAATTCTCCCAAGTGCATTGTATCTAAACCTTGCAGTTCACCTCAACCACTTACACTTTACATTTTCCTCCTTTTATTTCTCTGGCTCCTTGAGTCTGTTCAAGAGTGTGAACATATCCACATGCTCCCCATTTCCTATCTGCTGCTGCACTGGCTCCCTCAGGCTTACATAGCCCACAGTTGCAGATCGTACATTACCTTGTTGGCCTACCTGGGATGCAGGTGCAGGTTATGTGTCCTAACGTTGCCCTGGGTCTGCTTGTTTTTATTCTTGAGCCTCTATGAAGGCTAATACCTTTTTGAGACTGTGCTTGAGCAATGACATACTAATTGGAGGGCTCCCTGGCTGGAGAAGGATGAGAGCCAATTGCCACCCACCCAGCTGAGGGGTATTGGTAGGTGTGGGAACAATGGCAGTGGTATGATTGCTTGGATCAGGGCCAGAGGTGTAGTGGGTGGAAACACTGATGCCAGTGTAATCAAGGGTTGGGTTCAGGGGTGGTTACACTAGTTGGGGTGGTGTAGGTGGCCTTGTTGGTGGGGATGCTGCATCCTGAGATCCCACTAGTGTAGAGATCAGGTTGCCCCCAGTCCCACTGGGCATTTTGAGGTTGGCTCATCCCTTGAAAAGGGACCCTTAAGTGCCAGCTGCTGCAACAACTGTCTCAGCTCCTCATCAGTCATGTTTTTCAAATTAGGCCTAACTGGCTGTGGATTCTCCACTGCAGGACGTACCAACCATGGTTTCCACATCCCTCCTTTTCTGGCTTGCATTACCAGTGAAGGTGTTCTTTGGAGGCAGTGTCACTGGCATCTCAGGCTGCAAATGCTGATCCATTCTAGTTGACTCCGAAGGGACTGTGGCAATCTGGATTCGGAAATGTGGCATCCCACCGTGCTTTTCTATTTGCACTAATGAAAGCCACCAGCTGCTACTTGAAATCTGCTCCAGACATATTCCCTTTGCTAGGCATTGTTCCCTAAAGCTGCCAAGAGACAAGAAAAGAAAAACATGAAACATGAAAATACTACATCTGTGGTTTTAGCTTTTGTAGTCACTGCACTACAGGGTCGTACTGTGAAAAAGTTCTTGGCTATATACTTAAATTACCAATTATCTTAATAAGCCAAACACTCTGCAGGAGCACTCTGCCAGGCTTTTGTTGGTAAAATCAGAAGAGATTCTGAAATCTGTTCATCTGTAACTGCTTTTCAGTTAGGCATATAACTGTCCTGTTTCATCTCCCCCAGGATATAAGTTTCTTGAGTGACTGGCATTTGAACAAGAAACAATGCACTCCATTTTCAAATATATGCAAATTAAAATACCTCACGCTTTGACTTCATTCCCTACTTGTTCATGTGTGTGGCACTAAGGCAGTTTACCAGCAGCTGTGATAAAAACAACCAATGTTTTTTGTGTTTGTTCATATTCAGTAGTAACAGTAAATCAAGCAATAATTTCCAGTACTGTATCACGTATTTCATTGTTAACTTTTGTCTGGTTCTAGCTGCTGCCCTGTCAGCAATAATCCAAAGTTTGAAAACTTATAGAGAAGGACAAAAAGATGCTCAGATGCTTAGAAAATGAGATTTATGATGCGACCTTCCCAACCTTTCTTGAATACGAAATCTGGACACCATTAACTAAGTTTATGTTGTTAATGCTGACCACATTTTTTTCAATGCACTGTCGGATTTCCCACTGCTATAATCTACCAAGAATAACAAGTAACATGCATATTGCCACTTTTGAATTGCAAGATGCTATTCAAACTAAACAACATTGCTCTTTAACTTGATTCCCTTTATGCACTGAAATAGTCTGAATCTTAAAATGTATAATCAGCCAATCTTTGGATACTGTGCTGAAAGCTCCTTTTGTTGATGAATAGAGAATATGTATGGTAAGTAACCTTATTGCTGCATCTCCTTCCCATACTATGCAGTCAAATCAAGTTGTGTTAACAGTTGTAAAGACTCATTTATATGAGATGCCCCTTGGCTACACCACTCACACAGACAATGAGGAAAGCATACAATCTTTAAATTATGGAATGTGAAAATCCCATTGCTCTGCCCCCCTCCCCCAAGAAACACTTTTGAGTAATGCTGTACTCCAGGACAGAGAGGCAAACCAAGCAGGGAGGATACTTCAGGTCTAGTGGCTACACTTAAAAGACAACAGCCTGTTTCAAGCAGACCCTCCCCAAACAAAGCACATTTCCTTCTTTGCCCTCTAATACCTCAAGCATGCACAACATTTTGCCAGTTTCAGCTCCTATATTTTCACATAGCCCTCTAATCAAAAAGCCAACACAAATGTTTTCCCAAATGAAGATCCTACATTTTCAGTTTTTCTATCTATCCAAAAGTGCATTATGCTCACAAAAATGTATATGTAATTTTTTTAAATTACAAATTATATATATATTCAGTAAATGGTCACATGGCCATAAAATAAAAACACTGAAAATTGCAAGCCAAATTGAATAACTGTCTGTGGCTCCACATCTATAGAGTTATCAAAGCATATGACAGGGCAAAGAAAAGGAACAATGGAAAGTTCATGGCTATCTAAATAGGGGTGAGGAAGATGTGCTCAGCAGCTTCAAGTCATGAGAATCTGTAAAAGACAATCACAAATAGCACTAATTAAATTAACTATTTGTAAAAGTTTGCTATGGGAAACCTCTTGCTCTACTTGAAGCAAAAATTATCTAGCCAGTTCCAGAATCACTTCAGAAGTCAAACAGCCCCACGCCAGCAACACAACCACAGCAACAAACCACCCAAATGTTTTTTATAAATATATACAGCCAACAAAAACAAATGAACTACCTCTCCCCAGGGGATTGCATGTGTGCTGAGAGTAAAATCCAGGCCAGCCTAAGAGTTAAACAAAAATGCACTTATTAAAGCGCCCCAATTTTCAAAATCCTTGTTGCTGCTGCTGAAGGAGTATTCCAACTGGCGGGAGATGAATCAAGATTAAGAAAACCTTTCTTACCTGGGCTTTTTGCTCCTCCCCACCTGCCATAAGCCTCCCAGCCCCAGGGAACTCCTACTTACCTGCCTTTCACCACCCCTAATAGTTAAGATTACCTGCCAGTTCAGCTGTCAAGAGAGAGAGTGACCACAGACAAGGCTCCACAAGCAGCAATTTTTTGCAGCCTCCCTAAATACATAAGAGAGTATACCTTCTTCAAGTACTCTACCATACTTAAGAACAGTCCACCCTCTAGTCTTTTACCTGATAACTTAATCTAGGCGCACATACCATGTGAACTACCTGTCAACATTATAAGTGCATGCAATTGCTATACAATAGGAAGAGAGTGAGAAACAAATACTAATAAACAGAGAGATAAAGTGAGAGAATTGTTTTTAAGAAAGGGAGCAAGTGGCAGTTCTGAATGAGCTGAAAAAAGTTTGGAGGAATAAGCATTCAGTACAGTAGATGAAGAAATAGATACTGTACAAGGAGAGAGGTAGAAATGTATGTGTTTTTATGAAAGTGAGAGAGCAGCACTTTTGAAGGAGTTGAAGAAAATTTAGTGGCATAAGTATTGACAATACTTTCATAGAAACATAGAAATTGACAGCAGATAAGGACCGCTAGACCCACCCAGTCTGCCCATTTCGCTGCCTACTGCAAATATCACAGACCATACTTAATCTCCAGCTTTATTCTCTTTCCTATCACTGGGGTTCCCCAATTCAATCCCCTTTCATAGGCAACACCGGCTTAAAGTTTAAAATATCAGCCTATAGTCATGATGTGCTTAACTTCTTGGGAAATGCTGCATTTTATACTTAATGTACCCCACTATTCATGAAGCAGTTTTTCAATCTGATGTCAGATGATTTACTTTACTTTCTGTCCACTCAGTTTGTACCCAGAAACATTTGACAATCACACTGGCATCAAGAACTCCACTCCCTGCAGCAAACAACTATCTTTGGGTAGAATCCCGAAGTGTGGTGCCCCCATGAGGTAACTCTTTCTCCCCTATTTTACTCTACCTCCCTTTGTGACCAAGACTTTCACTAAGATAGGTTAATTATGAACAAAAGATTTATACTGTAGCAATGAGCAGCAAGTAGCAATGTTTTGAAATATTTTGTCTCATGATATTTCATGATTTACTATAGTATTCATGCTCCAGTTAAGTGACTGGCTGCCATGATATATCATGAAATATCACAGCATATCAGAATGTATCACAAGCCATTATTACTTATTGCTTTCTGTACTGTACAAAAGATCTGAAATTGTTATCAATAATAACCTTTAAAATGAATTCCACGCGGTATTTTACATTTACACGTTTAACACTATACTACACATTTGATAGCAGAGAATAAGTGATTGAAGTGCAACAATGTAAACTCAGGGGAAAAGTCTCTATGAAATTATGTCTCAACTATTTATATAGATCCCAAAGTGTACAATAAGTCAAGCATGATGTGAACTATCCCAGTGCTGATTTCTATCAAGATCTAAGACAATATTTTTAAGACTGCTGTGGCAGTTCAGCTGATAGGAACAATTTCCTTGGTAAATAATTTATCCATGCCATGTGTTTGTACAATATCAATATATTGTTCTACAGAGCTCCAAACCAATTTAAGTTGTTATTAGAATTGAATGAGTGAGTTGTAAACAGTTTCTTTCTTGGCCCTGTAAAGGTCAACTGAAGAAATAACCTACTTCTCCTATAATTTAGTATTCCTTTAGAGCAACAGCCATGGAAGTATATATAATAGTCAGATATACCCTATTTTGAGTTGTTTGCCTTGTACAGGAAATAAATAAACAGGAGAAAAATGCTAAGAAAAATATTTCCAGTTTAATTCAAATGAACTGGTATGATTTTAAAAATGATAGTATGTATTTGGCACTAGATATTTAAAAGGGTTGTATGCAGACAGAAAAGCATGCTTCATCTTTGTCTGTGTCCACAAAATTGTGTCCAAACAGCTCTGCTTCTATTTTCAAAAGGTGTGCCTGTTTGTGACAAAAAGTCTTGATTCATGGGAACAAATTGTTTCAAAATGTTTCGCATCATTTTCTGCAGCAGTTGTGTCTTCTTCAGACACAAACTTCAAATGTAGTTAGACCATCTGATTTAACAGTTTGGATGTTTGTTCAATTTAAGAATAACAGTGTATGGGTCCTTGGCAGGTTTTTCTGAAAATCACTCCTCCTTGTGGATATAGTCTGGTTGTTACCAAACAAACGATATTCTGCACACTATTTATATTTTTATTAACTAGCTATGGTTAAGTCTCTTTATATTGTAGCTTGTCTGAAAATGGTAGTGGTGAGTTTGAGCTTCTTTTTAAATGCAAAAGAAAAAAGCCGTACAAAAATATGTTCGGTTGCAGTCCTTGATCGACTCCCACTGTACCCTTTCTGAACTTGAGAACATCCCCAATACAGTCGAGCCACTCATAATGCAGTGGGAGGATAGCAGACTGTTGCATTATAAGTGGCTGCACTGTTTAGGGCGTTGCTACAGTTCAAGAAGTATGCAATAATAGTAGATTAGGTATTTGAAACAAAACAAGGTTAAGTATAATTGCTGAGTATCTTGAATCCAATGAGCTGCAAGATCGGAGACAGTATGGATTCATGTGTGGGAGGTCATGCCAGACAAATTTGAGTGAGTTCTTTGACTGGGTGTACAGGGAAATTGATTATGGGAGAGCAGTGTATGTGGTCTTTCAGGACTTTAGCAAAGCTTTAGCAGCACCAGAGTGCTGAAGGAACTTGCGGATGTCCTGTCGAAACCCCTGGCGGAGCTTTTTACCATCTCTCTGAGGGCAGGGTGGGTGCCCCAGGACTGGAATGTGGGCATATCGGGCCTATCCACAAAGAGGGATCAAGGGAGGTGGCAGGGAACTACTGGCCTGTCAGCCTGACATTGGTGGTGGGCAAGGTGATGGAGGTCATTGTCAAGGAGAGGCTGGGGGGGACCTGGAAAAGTCAGGGTGCCTGGATGGTAGACAGCATGGATTCGTCCCGGGGAAATCTTGTCAGACAAACCTTGTGGAGTTCTATGACTGGGTGATGAGTGCCTTGGACCTGGGTAGACCAGTGGATGTCCTCTTTCTAGACTTCAGCAAGGCATTTGACTCTGTTCCTCACATGGGCCTGTTGGATAAGGGAGAAATGAGGGTGGGGAACCAGATGATCAGATGGATAGGCAATTGGCTCCAGGACCAGACCCAGAGGGTCACATTTGGTGGGATAGTCTCATCCCCAAGCAGGGTCATTAATGGGGTCCCACAGGGATCAGTCCTTGGGCCCCTCCTGTTCAACACCTACATCTCTGACATAAGGACAGGTATCAGGAGTGAGATGAGTCTCTTTGAGGATGACTCAAAACCAGGGGCGGTGGAAGATGGGGAGGAGGGAAGGGTGGCCATACAGGGGGACCTGGAGGCTCTGAAAGAATGGTCTAGAAAGTGGAAGCTGAGGTTCAATGCAGGGAAATGCAAGGTACTGCACTTGGGGGCCAGAAACCTGGGCCAAGTTTACACCCTGGGGATGCTACAAGTCTCAATGGCTGAGAGGGACCTGGGGGTGGTGGTGGATGTCAAAATGAACAACTAGGAGACTTGTAGGAGGGCAGCAGCCAAGGCCAACAGGATGCTGGGATGCATCGCTAGGGGGATCATCTCCAGAAGGAGGGAAGTGATGCTCCCTCTGTATAACTGCTTGGTGAGGCCGCACCTCAAGTACTGCATGCAGTTTTGGAGGCCACACTTAAAGAGGGACATTAACCTCCTGGAGAGGGTCCAGAGGAGGGCAACCAAAATGATTTGGGGCTTGGGGGACAGGACCTATGAGGAGAGGCTCGAAGAGCTAAACATGTACACATTGGAAGAGAGAAGGGACTGGGGGGACTTGATAGAGGTCTCCAGGCACTTGAAGGGGGTAAATAGGGGAGGAACAGTCAGGGTGCTTCAAAGGAATGAGGAGGGGGGCCACTAGAGGGCATGAGTGGAAGTTGGAGTGGGAAAGATTCAGGGGAGAAAGGAGGAGGTGCTACTTCACTGAGAGGGTGGTGGAGCTATGGCATGTGCTGCCTAGGGGGCTGGTGGAGGCAGAGATGGTGGAGCGGTTCAAGATGGGGTGGGACAGGTACAGGGGAAGGGTTTCAGAGGCAAAATCCAATGCAGCGAGAATATCCGGAACTGGGAAGGGAGAAGCCAGAGAAGGTGAGGGGGGCAGCAAGATCAGCTCCCAGGGTGGGGACTGACCAAATGAGCAGTTGCAAAAGACCGTTAGGCCTATTCTGCTGGCATTTTAGTCTGTTAGTAAGGCCTTCAGCACTGCACCACAGAGAAGACTGATTCATAAATTGAACAGCCTAGTGGTGGGATTTAAATTGGTGAATTGGTTAAGACATAAGTTAATGGATAGGTGAAAGATGGTGGTGGTTCACTGCACTCACTTTAATGATGGGAGAGTTATCAGTGGGATGCCATAGAGCTCAGTACTGGGACTGGTCTTCTTCACTGTCCTCATAAGTGACATTGCAAATTAACTGGAAGGGAAGGTATGTCTTTTTGCAGATGATATCAACATTCATAGTAGGGTAGGCAATAATGTAGTGGTGGAAAAAAATGAATACAGATGTTGGGAAACTTCAGAAGGGATTAGTAGGACGCCAGTTGGGATTCAATTCTAAAAAGTGCAAAATTATGCACCTAGGGCATAGGAACCCAAGAACTGAGTGAAATATGAGGCGGTACTGTCAGTCAAAAGGGACCTTGTGTTTATCATATCTGATGACCTCAAAGTTGTAGAGAAGTTTGACAAATCAGTGAGTAGGGCCAATGAGATACTGGGATGTACAGGAAGAGGCATCTGCAGCTGCAAAACAGAGGTGGTGTTGCATTTTATGCTCACTGGTGAGACTCCCACTGAAGTATCCTGTCCAGTTCTAGAAGCTGCATCTCAAAAGGACACAGACAGGATGGAGGCAGCCCAGAAGAGGCAACTAAAATGCTGCAGGGGTTGCACCAAAAGCCCTATGAGGAGAGTGAGGGATCTCAACATGTACATCCTGAAAGATAGGAGAGTGGGAGGGGATATGATAGGGGCCTACAGGTACCTTGTTGGGAGGGGGTTAACAGGGTGCAGGAGGGTTGTCTCTTTCAAATGAGGAAGGGCAACAGGACCAGGGGGCATGTAAAGATGCTTGGAGGGGGGAGTTTAAGAGGGATGTGAGGAAGTACTACTTCACTGAAAGGGAGGTGGGTGTTTGTAATAGACTGCCAGAAGAAGTGGTGGAGGTGAAAACAGTAGGGGGCTTCAAGTATGCATGGGCTAGACAAAGGGGGATATTAAAAAATGAGCGGGGAGTGGGAAGGGTCTCCAGAAACCAGTTAAGGTCTGCAGAGACAAACTAGGCAGGGACCAACTGGGCAAACTGGGTGGGCTAAGCAATCCTTTTACGCTGGCAAATTAAATATTTCTATTACACTATTAGTATGCATTTCAGCTCTACTAAGAAAGAAAGCATATAAAAAAAGAAACAACATTAGTGAATTTTAGAGAAGGTAAACAATAATAAAATGTGGGGTTTTAGCCAGAAGTAATATGATACAAAAAGAGTTGATGATGTCCCTCTAAGCAGATGAATTATTTACAAAACCTTTCAACCAAAATAAAATGCCAGTGATTGAGCCATTATAAGCTGGAGACTGCTCATCTAAACCTCTTGATAGTTTGTATGTCCTTAGGACACTTACCAAGTAAAAATGCAGTATTTCAGGTCAGAGCTCTAGCTCAATAGATGACTGTGTTATTATCAAATCAAAGCAATTCAAAACTTCCATGGAATTCCTTAGCATTTGTGGAATTTCACCAACATTTTGTGAATTCAGAATTTTATAATTCTGCATAATAGAGTTGGGTCAAATGTATCTTCTGCCAGCAGAATTCTTGCAAAATGCTGATTTCACTTCTGTGAAATTTCAAGAAATGTCCATGAACATTTTACAAAATGTTGCCGAAATTGTGATTTTGGTTATTTCTATTTATTTAAAAAAAAAAGTATTTGCAAAAATTGTACCAAATTAGGTATCGTGACTTAGAAATTGCCCATACAAAACTGTATGATGTTTAAGATCCCATCTTTAAAGATGACTGAATAAGTAGCCTCCAAATATTCAGAAATATTAAAATTACAATTAACTACATAAACTATTAATGTTTTCCTAATTGCATCACATTTGGTATGGTGACTATACCGATGCCTATACATATGTGTGCCAAGTTTCAGATCTCTAAATTTAAATGGTGTCTGAGTTATAAGCCTCCAAACTTTCAGAAATTTTAAAAATTACATTTCACAATTTTTTAAGTCCATGCAAATTTAAAGCTAGAGAACGGAATATCACTAATGTTGCTAGGTTCATTGACCCAAAATATTTGGTATTAAGGCAACCCCCATGGCCCAGCACCAGAGCATCATGCTGCCATGCTGATGACCTGGGTTCAGAACTGAGTGCGGGAAGTCATGTTGGGAAGTAGGTCATGGCTAAAACTAACAATGTACATCACCAGTACTTATTTATTTAGCAGTTTCTATGACTCTTCCAAGAAAGTATACATCTAAGTTTTCAATTATCTAGCTCCAAAAGTGGTTAAGTTGTAAACAGAGAGAGATTTTCAGAAATGTTGACATGAATATTAAATTGCCATACTGCAAGCCCCTATAACTTTCCAGCCTTCATCCAAATGTTTTAAATCTTGGTTCACATTTAGGGTCTGTAGAATACAATGTGTGTGCCAAATGTTGGACCTCTCGTTCCAACATGGTCTGAGTTATATCCAAGTAAAAATGTTTAGAAAAGTCCCAAACATTTCAGGAAATTTCCTAAAATTTCACTGAATTTTGTGAAAATTATGCAAATTCCAAATCTGCTAATTTCACCCAGCTCTACTGCACAGCTCTACTCCTCATACCTTCAGCTCTTGTTTTCCATATCCCAGTGCAGACAATAGTCAGCTCCAGCTCTGTCCTCTGGCTGCAGTGCATAGCTATGCATCACACTGATTGGACAGCTACTGCAGGCAGGTGGGATGCTGTGCATGCATTACCATCGTGGTTCTGCAAATCTGCTCCAACTCTCCTGCTATTTCTACTATGAAGACTCCTATTAATGCTTCCTTATTACCACTCTAACCAACCATTTTCTGCCTACTCCATGAAATGACAGGTGTACGTCTGGGCAAAAATTTATGGTTATGGCTTATATAAAATTATCAAAAACTACAATTTTCCAAAATGTCATGAAATTTTACTTTTCTTTATTTTTTCACATTTTTTCTGCCTATAATGTTGCTATCCATTAGGCAAGAGATTAAAAAAAATGACACACATTGCCTTCTGTTTAGTTAAGGAAAACATAAAATTTGGTGACAATCTGTTCTTTAGTTTTAAAGTGCAGGGACTTAATGTGTCACTGTTAAAGCACAAATTGCATTAAAAATTAAAAGATGTTTGGCTGATTATGACTTTGTTTCCTTTGCAGGTTTAGGTTACATTCGACAAATATATGCATGTTGTACTGGTTAGCCAATGTGCCAGATTAATCAACATTTGGATCAATACAGTATTTTAACAATTACATGGAAGTGACTGAAAATTATAATTTGGCAAACTCACAAAATTTCACAAAAGCAAAATTGTAATTTTATCAGAATTCTGCTGACAGAAGTTACATTTCACCCTGCTCTACTGATGACAGAAATTGCATGAGTGATTTTATCATCAATTACTGATGAAAAAGGTAACAAATCTGGTTGGCAATTTCCATAGCTGAACTGCAGTTTGGGGGTTTCAGTTTGATGATTACAAATGTTGGGGGCACAAAGGTGGAAGAATTCTTAATATGGTGGACAGCTGATGAGTCGACAATGAAAATGTTGGATGATATAGTATACAGAGTGGTGATATATTTAATTTCTCCACTTCACATGTGTCATCAAGCTGACATCTCTACTTTAGCTAAGTTCCATCCCAGATATCCAATTTATTAAAGACATTTTTTTACATGTCCTTTCCTGAAGCCATGTTGTTGTGAGCACAATATATTGTATTTGTCCAGGAAATCTGTGAGGTGATCTGCTGCAATGCATTCAAGGGCCTTGGAGAGGGGTGGCAATACAGAGATTGGATGGTAGTTTCCATGAGTGGCCCTGTCACCACTTTTATGGACAGGGGTAGCAGTTGTGGATTTCCATTTTTCAGGGAACTGGCTCAGCCTAAGTGAGTGGTTGAAAATATATGTCAGTGGCTGTAACACCTCATCAAGGGTGAGGGACAGCAGTTTAAGGTCTAGTGTATCACTGCTGGATCTGGATTTGGTGATGGCTTTGGTAATGTATTTGCGGGCATCATGCATCTTGACTGCTTTGAAGTAAAAAGGCAGGTGGCTAGAGGAGGAGAAAGCATTGGGGGGAGGAGAGGGAGAATCATAGTCCTTGAAAAAGTCAGAAGGGCGAACACTGCTGAGATCAGTGAATGCAGTGTTGAAGGTATTTACTATGATTTTGGGGTCAAGCATAGTGGACCCATTTATGTTGAGCAAGGTAGGGGAGATTTTTGGCTGCTTCCCAGTGACCTCGTTAACATTGTTCCAATATGCCCTCCCATTACCCCAGGTACCCGTGAGACCATTCTTGAAGTAGGTAGATTTCTTTTGCCGGATAGCTTTGGTATAGTCATTCCGTGCATGTTTATAATTTTGGATGTCAGTTTCTTTACCAGTGGTTCTGGCTGGATCCCAGAGGTGATCTCTAGATTTTAGTTGATGTAAGAGATCAGCCAAGAGCCAGGGATTGCAAAGGGCTTTGACTTTGCACTTTTTAAAAGGAGCGTAGGAGTCACAGGCTGCATTGAAAGTGCTGATGAAGTAATTCAGTGTAGTATTTACATCTGTTGCTTTGAAGATAGGGGACCAGTCTTGGAGGTTGAGGCATGTTTTGAGGTGTGACAACTGCCCACATGGTAGAACTCTACTAATGATGATATTAAGAGGGCGTTTGTGGAATTTGTTTGACCATTCACAGATGACAGGGGAATGGTCGCTAAGCGAGTCAGGGAGGACTGAGGTATTTGTGATACGAATTGGGTGGCTGGTACGAATCCAATCCAGGAGGGTGCTGGTGTCGGATTTGTAGTTTTTCCTGGTCTTGTATTGCTATATGGCACTTAGGGACTTGGCATCTTCTGATCTGAACCTGGCTAACCCTGTGGAGTACCACAATCAAGATTCTGATCCTGTGAAGGATACAACTTCATATTGGGCACCCCTTTGTCAAGACTGGGTGAACTGCATCACTGAATCAAACAAAGAGGATGGACAGGCTCATTCTTCTGCACCAGCACAGCAGCAGCAATGAGATGTGACTTTCAATCTCCTGAATTTCTAGGTGAATGCCCAATCAATGACAGTTTTGGTGATGGTCAGGGAACAGGAGTATATCTTAGGTAATGGGTGGAGTGATTACCACAAAGCTGGCAATGGGAATTTTTGCTCTGGATGCTCTGATGCCTCCTTCCACTGTGATTATTTCTCTTTGGGGAAAACAGGCCCCAAGCAAGCAGAAATGGCCTGTCTATGGTACTAAACAGATGGCTCTGTTTTAAAAATAGTGGCTATCCTTGGTTGTACAACCCTGCCCCCACCCTGTGACATCGAAGTAATGTGTGTTCATCCTTGTTCTGGTAAGTGACTGCTCGCATTGTGGACTGTGCATCTTGTACTGAATGATGCAGATGACTTCCACGGGGTTGGATTGGCACACGTTTTTAAGCCCTCTCATGGGTCTGGAGATTTGCTGCTGTCCATTTCCGTGAGTAGCATGGCTGCTGCTCTCAGTCTCTTCTGCTATCGGCAGGTATTCAAAGTGATGTTGCAACATAGCCAGTCCAGTCCAACAATACTGAAGTGACAGTTCTTTAATGTTTCAGTAGCTTAGCCTACACAGTTTTTCTATTAAACTAAACTCTGTTGTCTTTGCTGGGCAATCCAAGGAGGCTTTCCACAGAGTGTTGGAGTTCTTTGGTTATCATCTCACTGCATGGTCCCCAAACATAATGTTAGCTCAAGTTAACTGTGTGTTAGAGTAGCTCCAGTGTTAAGGTTACATGTGTGCTAAGTGAGCCTGTTAAGTCCCATGAGAGTAGGGGGTTAGGATATTCCTTATCTTTGAGAACTCGGATGCCCCCCTTGCCTCACTTGCTCTGGCTGCACAGCAAAGGAGCAACGTGTTAAATTGCCCATCTAAGTTGGTTTAAGATGCGGTCTGCTTCATGCTGCAGCCCTTGCCCTGTTTCTAAAAGAGGGTGGGGGGGTTAGCTGACATTAGGATGTGTATTGAAGTGACTGCCAGATGCTCTGTGGAGGCAGCATATTTTGGGGGAAGCAGTTTGCACTTAGTTTATGTTAATTGGGGTACGCTAGTCAGGTAATAGTCTTTAACCCCCCTTACCACCGCCATCACTACAGAGTCGTGGTGCAGTTCTCACTTTTCTTTTTCTTCTGCTGTTTTTCTTTCTTGACCTGTTGAGACTCCCTAGAACTTAGCTGATCAGCATCTAAATTGGGGGACCCAATGAATGGAGGATACAGGCTTGAAAGAAAGAAAAAAGTAACCCTCACTATGGTGGAATATCCTTTATCATAAACCCCGGAGGTGGTACCAGGGAAATAATTTTGGCTGTGGGAGAAACTCCTCTATATAGATAGCTTCAGCAAATAGCATATAGAGGATGGAGTGTAGGATAAGCACCCCACCCCCATAAAATTTTCTCCACCGTGAAAATGTTTGCAACTGGTGGTCACTCCCAGATTGTCTAAAGGTAAGGCCCTGGGACTAAGACCTTTCTCATCAATATATTACATATCCTCCCCCACAAGATAGTATCATATCCCCTCGGATACTCCATAGATTTATCGTGGCTAGGCATTAAGACAGTAGTTTGAACTTCAGGTTCCCGAGTCCTAACGATTGATCAGCTAACGTCAAACTTCCCTCCTCTGGGTGCGGAGAGCACACAGAGGAAAGACTTATGGTATGTTATAACCTCTCCCCAGGGAACTTCCCCAATCATTGGCACCAGTAGGAGGTGGATGCCGGGTATATTGGGGAACCCACCCCCAAGACAAATGGGTTATGTATGGTTTAAATTCATGTTGTTTGATCCACTCAATGTTTTTCTTTTCTAACTGGAAAGTATTATGTTGCTTAAAAGGTCAAGGGATCCTAGGTATGTTGCCTCTCTTTCTGGAGGTATAAAGTCATATGTAAAGGCTCACCTATGGCTTAGTTTGTTTCTGTGCTCAATACAAGTTAAAAGAGCTGTAAAGATTCACAATCTAGAATATACAGCAGGCTTTGCCTTTTCATGGAATACTGAGTGAGATATAGCAAATCTTGGGCAAAGACTATAGGCATAGGCTTGGTGCTTGGCTGACACAGACCCTCAATGTTGGGTTTCAGACAGAGAATATCAGTCATTTGATGCAGTTCATGACCCCTGACCTTGACTATGGACAGCTTATTCGTGTTAATAACTACCTCCTGGAAAATGAGGGGAATGAACTCGCCAATTAAAGGAAAAAAGGCTCTCTCAAGTCCGAAAGAGTTGAAGAGAGAGGTAGCCTTTTTGCGAGACACTAAATTGACCAGATCTGAAGCTCAGAAATTACAGTAGCTAGAGAATGGATAGGGTAGGAAACACACAGCTTGTTTGGGAAAGCCAAATGTGGAGTTTCTATCCCCTGTGACAAGTGATTAAAATAGATGCCCATTGAACAAAAAACAGACACAGAGGGCAGATGAATACTGACCAAGATGTCTACCCCTGTGGGCCTGATCATCCTGGCCAATATTTTTCTCCAAATGAGGATGCCCCAGGTTCTTTAATACCATTTTCCAGGCTCGCCTGGACATGGCTTCTGATGGCTCAGATATAATCTTGGGGGGGGATTTCAATCTGGCACTGGATTACATTTTGACAGATCCAATTCCAAACCAGAGCCTCATGTCAAATGTCTTCAGGCTCTGAAGGAGCTGCTCTCCCTACACTGACTTGTAGACGTATGGAGGCTCTTCCATCTGGCAGTTAGAAAGTACACATTTTTCTCCATAGCTCGGATAATGTCCAATAGATTAGATTACTGGTTTACACCTCCCAAAATCACCCCTTGGTGGAGGAAGTAAAAAGTGCCCCAGTCTATATTTCTGACTATGCCCCCCTAGTCATGCTCTTAGTGTTGAGACCACCACCCCAAATCTGCAACATGGTTTCTAGACTCTATTTCTAATGCAGGACAAGGATTTTAGGATCTGGCTGTCTTCAGAAGTGAAGAATTTTTTCCTGGATAATCCCCAGGGGTCTGCATCACCAGTCATGATCTGGGGTGTCTTTAAGGCCATGATCCATGGTAACATAATAAACTATGCCTCCCATTGTCATTAACAGATTGAGAAGGAGGCAGCTAGGGTGGAGTAGCAGCTAGGCCTGAAGGAAGCTCTGTATAAAAAAAGACCCTTGTAAACTCAGCAATAAAAACTTAATTTATGAAATTATGTCCCAGAGGATCCACCTTAATTACCTTGTTATCAGAAAAGCTGAGCTGCAGATACGCAGGACACAGCACAAGTGTTGAGCTTATGGGGAAAAACCTGACAAACTACTCTCATGTAGGCTCAAGAATCAACACGCTGAGAGGCATATTGCATATTTGAAAGACCACTTATGTAATCTGAACATTTCCACAAAAGCCATCAACCAAACAATGGTAGGCTTTTGTAAGAAATTATACAGCTCTCATGTGCTGTGTGATGCTCAAAAATTCTCAACTTTTCTGGCAGACTTGGAATACCCTCAATTATCTGAATACCAGAAACTGTCTCTAAACACACCATTCACTGAGGAAGAACTGAGCTCAGCCTTATGAAATATGGCCCCACATAAATCACCAGGGGGAAGATGGTTTTCCAGTGGATTTTTATCAAGTTATTCATAAAACAGTACTTCCACTGTTGTTAAATATGCTGCAGGAAGCACAAGAGAAAGAAGTACTGCCAGACACCCTGAGGAAGACAATCATAACTGTGCTCCCCAAGGATGGGAAAGACCACTCCCTCCCAGCCAGCTATAGGTCTATATTTCTCATCAATGTGGATGCCTGTTACCTGACTGCAGATGATTGCTTATACCTGTCTGTACCTTATCTGACAGTTGGACCCAAGCCTTTGTACTTTGTTTCAGCTGGTCCTTCTTGCTTGTATTCTGACAGTACCTTTGTGTAACTTGATGCTAGCCTCTCTACTGTTATTGCTTTTATCTCTATAACTCTCCAGGATTGCACCTGAAAATTGGCATGTGACTGTCTAGTGTGCTTATCTAGTAAACAAAAGCTAAATAAATAAAATATTAGCCAATACATTTGCTTCCCATCTAGAGAAACTCCTCCCATTTTTTGGTACACCCTGCACAGGTAGGTTTTGTTAATGGCAGGGTTAATGTGGATCATCTGAGGGCACTAATTACATTGATGCAGGCAACAGCAACTCTTCCCTCCCTGGCAGCCGCCATTAAAGTAGACTTTAAAAAAGCCTTTGATTCAGTTGAGTGGGAATACTAGTATACAGTTTTGCAGCACTGTAATTTTGGTAACAACTTTAGAACTTGGGTTAGAAACCTATACAATGGCCCTACATCTAGACTTCTCACCAACAGCACCCTCTCTGTGCATATTACATTGTGTTGAGGTACGTCGCAGGGCTGTCTCATTATCCCCTGTTGTTTGTGTTGGCAATAGAGCCTCTGACAGCATCAATAAGGTCCCACCCAGGTATTACAGGTTTAAAGGTAGGAGAAAGGTATTACCACACCAAGATTTATGCAGATGACTTTCTCATCCTAACTAGTGATACTGTATTTACTCAAGCATCTGTCACATTCTTGCATTGCTAGACCTTTATGGGTATATCAGGGCTCTGTATTAATGTTACCAAATTGGAGTTACTTCCCCTTAATGCCTTTACAACCCCTGACCTCCTAAACCACTCAGGGCTGGCCTGGGCACATGGGAAAATTAAATATCTAGGAATTAGGATTGCCCTGGATGTACACAGCCTGGTCACCAGGAATTTTTGTTCCCCTAATCAGTACCCTACAAAAGGAAATAGAGAGATGGGAACACCTAAACCTCTCAATAGCAGGTAAGATAGTGGCAACTAAAACAATGTTTGCCCCTAGGGTCTTCTGTCTATTATCCCACCTTTTAGTAGAGATTCTCAATAAATAGTTCCAAAAATTGAACTCCATTATAGGAAAATTTCTTCAAGGGAACACTACTCCAAGGTACAGTAGATCCAAATTGAGAGCACCTTGGAATAAGGAGGGGTGGTGCTTATTGCACTTTCAATTCTATGCATATGCCTTCCTAACATCTGGGACATGTATAATGTTCCAGAACCACAACCCAAATACCAAAAGGGTAGCAACACAGTACAGGCACAAAGGACATGACTTGCGACTGAAGGGAGGTACATTCAGGAGCAACATAAGGAAATTCTTCTTCACTGAGAGGAAGGCTGAGTCATGGAACAGCCTGACCCCAGGGGTGGTGGGGGCTAAAATGGTGAGGGAAATGTATCTAGTGTGGGAATTTCAAGGAAGCATCAAACTAGGTGGGGGGTTCAAATCCATGGGCAAGCTAGAAGGATCATACGGTCCCTATCTGCTGTCACATGCTATGTTTCTATGTGAGCCTGAATTGATTTGGAGACCAGTGTGCTACAGAGAGCTCATCCTACAGCATATCTTGCTTTTGTGCTCCCCCAAAAATGCCACGCCTGGCTAACTATGAAGGCAGTGCTTTCGGCTTGGTATAAAGTTTGGCAAATAGCTAAATCTTGCCTAAGCCCAGGGATTTTTATCTCTTTTTGGAATAACCCCCAATGGTGCATAGGTCATCAACCCTTTTATTAGAAAGAATGGCAAGTTAACCATATCCATAGAATTAAAAATATGTTAACATCTGACAGACAGGTATTGAACTCCTTTCTAACACTGCAAACAAAATATAGTCTGCCGAAAAATTACTTTTGGAAGTATCTTCAGTTCAGGTAACTGTTTCAGGTTTGTTCTAAAGCAAAATGTCCCTGCCTGACCTGTAAATCAAGGGGGATGGGGCACAATGTGAAGTTGCCAATTTCTGCATTGCTAAACTCCCCTGCAGGCCTAGTGGGCTGTATATACAAAATGTTGAAAGATGAGGCCCCTGATCCCTCAATGACAGCCAAAATTAAAGGATACCTAAACCATCCTTTTTACAGTTTTTATTTTTTTTTGTAAATACTCCATAGGCTGGTAAAGTAGAGGCTGTTGTTTACATTTATACTAAAACTGTATTTATTAAATTAGGATATGCAGTTTCATAGAATTTGAAAATTGTAAACACAGCCTCTTCTGATTCAAAACCCCTGCTCTTAGAATTCTAAAATGACTTCCATGGAGATGTCACTCATGACAGAGCTGACAGCAGTGTTCTAGCTCTTCTGTTTTCAAAAGCAATAACTTTATAATGAAAATGGTAGTCTGATACTGTGTGCATGAATGTTGTTCAGCACAAAAATATCTACAAAATGAGTAGTGTTTCATTTATACATACCTTTTAGTCTTTTTTTTAAATTAGCAAAAAAAGCAGCAGAAAATTCAGTTATCACTTTTTCAACAAACAAATGCAAATAACTTTAAAACAACAAATAATAGCATAGTACTGTGAGCACATTTGTTCAGCACAAAGATATATACAAAATGAGTGGTGTTTCATTTATAGATACCTTTTAGTTTTTTTATAAACAAAAAAGCAACACAAAATTCAACTGTCACTTTTTCAAAAGACAAATGCAAATAACTTTAAAACAAAAAAAAGATTTAGTACTGTGAGCATGACATTTGTTCAGCACAAAAATATCTACAAAATGAGTGGTGTTTCATTTATATATACCTTTTAGTTATTTTATAATTAGCAAAAAAAAAGCAGAACATTATTTTTTCATGTTTTACAACAAACAAATTCAAATAGCTTTAAAACAAAAATTATAGCATGGCACTTAGAGCACAAAAGCTGTTCAGTGCAAAAATATCTACCAAATGAGTGGTGTTTCATTTATAGATACCTTTTAGATTTTTATAATCAGCAAAAAATGGCAGGAAATTCAATTTTGTTTCCAATTCTTTGGAGGTATAGAATAACTGGATTATGCTACCTCCCTACTGGAAATATTGTTGATACTTTTTGTTCTCATGCTGATTGACCTGATGACATCACTTGTGGTTTTGCCACTCATTATGTCATTGGATCAATAGGTACATACGCAAAACATATCAAAAAACTTCCAGTAGGAGGGTAGCAGATCCCTTATATATTCTTTACAAAAAAAGTCTGTTAATGCATCAGTTAGAGTTGCTATTAAAGTGACAGTAGTATGGACATTTAATGTTAGGGTTTTTAACATACAGCAATTTAGTATTGTTGCATACCCTGCCACATGTTAGTGCTTACTTACAATTTACAGTCTGATCCTATGGGAATCATATACCACATTTCACAGGTGGTTGAAGGCATTCAGCTGTGCTTCATGCCTCACAACCCACCTTGGGCATGTGGTAATTTAGCATTGCATCATACCCTTTCATGTGTTATTCTTTGCTCACAATTTACATTGTGATCCTAAGGGAATTTTTTTATTGCACTTCCCAGGTGGTGTGCAACTGTGGATGTGCATGTGGCTACAGAAGTGCTTGTTTGTCTTACCTGATGATGGATGTCTGTGGTTGCTTGTGTTTCCTTTCCCCTTTGGCTGATTTGGAGGAAGGATGCAGGGATATTGTTTAAAACCCTAACATCACATTTGCATACTGTTGCTGCTTTAATAGCAACTCAAACTGATACATTAAAGGAGTTTTTTTTGCAAAGAATATATAAGGGATATGATACTTCCCTACTGAAAATATTGTTGATATTTTTTGTTTGAGTGCCAATTGGCCCAACTACATCATGAGTAGTGAAACCACAAGTGACATCATCAGATCAATCAGCATGAGAACAAAAAGTATCAACAATATTTCTAGTAGGGAGGTAGCACGATCCATTTATGCCATACCTCCAAATAAGTGGAAAAAAAACAACAACATTGAATTTGCTGCCATTTTTTGCTTATTATGAAAAATCTAAAAGGTATCTATAAATAAAACACCACTCATTTAGTAGATATTTTAGTACTGAACAATGTTTGTGCTGAAAGTACCTTCCTGTCATTTTTATTTTAAAGTTTTTTGCATTTGTTTGTTGTGAAAGGTGAAAACAATTAATTTTCTGATTTTTTTCCTAATTATAAATAAGCTAAAAGGTATATTTAAATGACGCACCACTCAGTTTGTAGATATTTTTGTTCTGAACAAATATCGTGATCACAGTACCATGCTATCATTTTTGGTTTTTTGTTTTAAAGTTACTTGCATTTGTTTGTTGAAAAAGTGACAAACAAATGAATTTTCTGCTACGTTTGTTGCTAATTAAAAGAACCCTAAAAGGTATCTATAAATGAAACACCGCCCATTTTGGAGATATTTTTGTGCTGAATAACCTTTGTGCTCACAGTACCATGCTATCATTTTTTATTTTAAAGTTATTCACATTTGAATACAGTTAGAAGAGATAGATCACAGCTGTCATATCTGGCATGAGTGACATCATCATGGAAGCCATTTTATAATTCTGAGAGCAGGATTTTTGAATCAGAAGAGGCTGAGTTTATAATTTTCAAATGCTATGAAACTGCATACATCCTACCTTAATAAATGCAGTTTCAGGATAAATGTAAATGGCAGCCTCTCCTTAACAAGCATATAGAGTAATTTACAAAACAAAAATGTGTAAAAAAGATGATTTAGATATTCTTTAAGTGGCAAAGAATGCCAAATGTAGCCATATCAGAAGATTAGTGGTGTCAGTGTTGGATGTCTGCTTGTAAGGCATGTGGGGACCACTGCAGCTTTCTTATTCAAAATAAAATACAGCATCCATGGTATTATACTCAGGTACAGCTTAAGGCTATGGGTCTTATGCAGATGGACAACTGTTTGAGATGCGGTGCCCCAGGGGCTGACCTGCTGCACATCTTATGGCAATGCGACTGTAGCTTGCTGCTCTAAGAGTTTACAATGCAGTACCCCGTTGTCTCCTGCCACATTAATATTCGGTATGGAACAGGTTAATTGCTTCTTGAAGTCCCAGCAGAGGCTTTGGTTGTTACAGGCCTCTGTTGAGGTCAAAAGGCTGATCCTTAGGAACTGGCATTCCACTGATATCCCAGCTTTTAAGGGATGACATATGGCTATGGAAAAATTAGTCACTTTTTTAAGATTGACCAACTTCACTGCTCATACCTCCCAGAAAGTTCTAGATAGGTGGTCAACATTCCTACTATTCATACATGATAGATCAAGTCCCCGGGTGGGCTCCTGAAGGGCTGTCCTGTGTCTGGTTGCCTTCTCAGATCTCAGTTTTTTGTCATGTTGTGACAATGAAATATGTATGCCCATGATAACCCCTTCCCCCCCATAGGGGGACCATACTTGAGATTCTCTTCACCCCAAACAGTTATCTCCATTGGTATAATGGTTAATAGACAATCAAACAAACAGTTGATATTTTCATGAGCAGCTTTCTTTTATGTACTTGAACTATATTTGATTGTAATTAACTCTGATCTATTTCAAACAGATGTTATCTTGATCTTATCACTCAGTATGTCTCACTATATTGAATCTATAGTATATATACAAGGTGCATCTTTTATAGCTCAATAAAAAGATTAACTGCAAAAAAAAATTACCAACTCTCCTCTTTCTCTGTCTCCCCCCCATGCCCTCACATAAGGTGGCAGAAGTTCCCTATTTTTCTCCTACCCCTCTTCTTTTCTCCCCTCCTTGCTGGTGATGTTGAACCTAATCCTGGTCTCCCCTACTAACCCGTGCAACCCTCTCCCCCTCTACTCTCACCCAAAAGGCCTGAGCATATTCCATCTAAATGCCAGGAGCCTTCTGCCAAAGCTCAACCTAATCAAAGTGTGGACCTCACAGTACTCCCACAGCCTCCTATGTATATCTGAGTCCTGGCTCTCTGCAAGGGTGCTTGAGTCAACCCTGGCTCTCCTGGACTGCCACCTTTTGTGACAGGATTGTAGCAAGTGCAGGGGTGGAGTAGCTTTGTATGTATGCCAAAATCTGTTTGTCACAGTCATCCTCAAAGAATAAGTCCCTTCCTGTCATGAACCCCTACATGCCAAACTATCCTTCCCTCATACCCTCCCTATTTATGTAGGTATGATTTATACCTCATCAAAAATCTCTCTCTCCTCCCTTCTCAATACTCTGTCTTCCTTTGTCTCCTATGCTGCCTCTGGTGAACTTATTGTCTTGGGTGATTTCAACTTACAGTAGACTGTCTTTTCCCCACCTAAATGCTCAGACATAACAGTAAAAAATTAATTAGACCCATTTATCTCTAATTGGAGACAATTCATCCGACACATAGCTGTGACTTAAACTGAAGCATTCCCCTTTAAAGGAAAACTGTTATTAAGAGATATCCCCCTAAGTAAACTCCAAATTAAGCTTTTAGCAGAGATAGTGTGTCGTAATACCTGTGATTCTACTCAGCTGCTTAGCTTTGCTGTTGAAACACTAAAAAATTCAGGTCTTACAGGTTTGTGGCTTCTATGTGTGATGCCATCAAATGTTATAGTGCTGGCCCACACCACTAAGTGATTGCTTATGCAGTTAGATGCTTGTGGCCAGCCAACCACTCAATGCCTTTAACATGGGACAGCAGTGCCCTGAACAGAGGAGTGTTTACATTTTGGATGTTGTTAAAACAGTCAACGTTATTACTTGCTGCAACCAGTATTCAAAAAATATTTAGTGTAGGCTGAAAAGCCTAATTTATGTATATTACATAGGTGGTGGGGGAGAGGGATGATAGCTCCTGGAATGAAAGTTATGGTTTTAGAATGTCTCTGTTCTGGTATGATATTTTTCCTAACCATCCCATGATTTAACATGGCATCTCATGTTAGCACATATTGCATTATTGTCATGTAAATCACTGCTATTCATATACTGTAACAGTGAACCAAAAGCCACATTGGTACTCATACCAATACTACGAGTTGAAATTGTATGATATGGATGCCTCAACATGCTGTCTTGAAGCTCCAAGGGACTGTAGCCAGAAAAGCTACATCACAAAAATGAAATCTGGAAAGTTACATAAAAGTACTGTGGCATTATGGTTGGGCTTCTGTGCAGGTGGTATGTGGGTGTCTCTTTTTTTAATAAAGAATCTTGCCTCTGTGGTAAGTGACTCTGGGCCAGGGAAATGGATGTAGCAGAAGCAGCAGGAGGTGTTACTGGAAATCATGGACAGTGTGAACACTGTTGCTTGAGTTGCATGTGGATTACTGTAACCAAATCCCTTTGACTATTACAGGCCACCTGCATCCAGTGTAGTCAAATGCAGCAGATCAGCATGATAGTGAGCGCGATGAAGACAGGCCACGTGAAGAGGATGTGAACACTGATGGAAACTCTGTGCAACCATCAACTAGTGCCAGTACCAGCAGCGGTGTCCGAGAGCAGTGGCACAAAGAAACCATATCGGCCAATCAGAAAAAGACATCTATGCTGGACTCTGCAGTGGATAGAGGAGAGGCAGAAGAGGGATTTTTGGGAGTAGCATGTGTCACACACTTGTACAAATGTTGATGTCCCCTGCCAGTGTGGCTTTGGAGGGAAAATTGGGTGAGCTACTGCTTGTCTGAATGGATTCTCTGAAGTCACAAATATTGATAATGGTGAGGAGAGTAAAAGATGGTTCAGTAGTTGGAAAAATGCGTAGAGAAAATAACTGAAAAGTAATTCACCTCCCTGGGTCCAAGTGGTCCCCACACAGTGTAAGCAGTAAGGCTTCCAAGTGTACCATAACTCCAATCAAGTAATGGTCTTGGGTGTTTGCCTGTTGGTATTGCTTACTTTCTGATGCTCATTAAAATCTGACTTCATTGCTACAGTAATGTATTTTTTAAGTAAACTTGGACCTTTTCTCTTTTCTTCATTTGGGAGGTTCCTTTTCTGGCCTTTTCTTTTTTGTGCATATTTATACTTTTCATAGTGCCTTAGCTATTGGATTATGCCTATTTTGCTTGGTGTTGTGTAGCTAAATTCAGCATTTCCTTGTGAACTGCAGGCTAGCAAAGTTTCAGCTCACCCAGCTCTGTTTAATATAGGTGACTAACAAGCTCATTCCATTGTGTTTACCTCTATGTTTCAAGAAATGCATGACATATGTATGTTTATTTTGCACATGGCACCTGTTTTGTAATCAATGTGATCAAAAACTGTATATAGGGAAGGTCTGTGAAATTGAAAAGGGGTTTTTAGTCTGATTTTCAATACAATAATCCCTTACGTTATAGGTTTTTACAAGCTACATAGACTTTTGTCCTTTATGCTTGCCACGATTGTTTAGTCCAGACTGTATTTGTTAGGGTAGAAACTATCTAACCTTTGTCTGAATACTTCCATTGTTCCACTAGTAACCACCTCTGTTGGAAGGGTGTTCCATAATGCCACCACTCTCTGGCTGAACCAGTGTCTTCTCTTTAAAAGGTTCCATTTTCCCACAGTAAATTGGAGTCTATGCCCCCTAGGCTCATACTTGCAGTTCTTTCGCATTAGTCCTACGTCCTCCCATAGTGATTTGTCCTGCAGGGCTCTGTGTACCATGCACATGTCCCCCCTAAGTCTTCTATAGTGCAGTGTATACCATTTTAATCTATCCAGCCTCTTTGAATATGCGACCTCCTTAAGACCCAATATTGCTCTTGTGGCCCTTCACTGTATATTCCCTAGTTTCTTAATGTCCCCCTTTTTTATATGGTCACCATACCTGTGCACAATACTCCAGATGAGGTCTTACCAATGTTTGATATAAAGGGAGCAGTACTTTGCTGTCCCTATTCCTTATGCATCGCAGAATTCAGTTTAAGGCATAATTTGCCTGTTTAGCAATGATGTTACAGTGAGGGCTAAATTGTAAATCATTGGTGACCCTGACTCCCAAATCCCTTTCCTCAGTTGTTTTTGGCAAGTTGGTGTTCCCCATACTATACTTAAGTTTTAAATTATGTTTCCCCATTTGCATAATTATACACTTTCCCACATTCAGTTCCAGCTTATAGAAACATAGACTTTGATGGCAGATAAGGACCACTTGGCCCACCTAGTCTGCCCATTTCCCTACCTACAGGATAAGCTGCAGATCCTATTTAACCAACAGCCTATTTCTTCTTACCCCCCACAAAAATTGCCTTATGTCTGTCCTATGCATTCTTGAAATCTCCCACAGTTTTAGACCCCACAACCTTCTCAGGAAGGCTGTTCCATGCATCCACCACCCTCTCTGTGAAAAAATACTTCCTCACATTGCCCCTGAGCCATCCCTCCTGTATCTTCAAATTGTGTCCCCTTGTTCTTGCACATCTCTTTTTCTGAAAGATATTACCCTCTTGGACTTTGTTTGATTCCACTGAGGTACTTAAAAGTTTCTATCATGCCCCCCCACCTCCTTTCCTCAAGGGTATACATATTAAGTGCCTTTAGTCTCTCCTTGTATGGCTTTTCTTGCAGACACTGCACCATTTTAGTTGCCCTTCTCTGGATTGCCTCCATCCTGCCTATGTCCTTGCAGTCTCCAGAACTGGACACAGTACTCCAGATGGGGTCTCACCAACTGTCTGTACAGAGGGATAACACCTTCCTGTTTTCTGCTGGTGATGCCTCTCCCTATACATCCCAGTATACCCCCAGCCCTCCGTACTGCCCTCTCACATTGCTTGCTAACCTTAAGGTCATCTGATATGATTACCCCCAGGTCCCTTTCCATTTTTGTTGTTGTTACTACCTCTCCCACCCAATTGTGTAATCTTCCCCCGGGTTTTTGTTTCCCAGGTGCATTATTTTGCACTTCTTTGCATTGAATCCATGCTGCCATACTTCTGACCATTCCTCCAACCTTGCCAAGTCCCTTCTCATCCTTTCCACACCTCCTTGTGTATCAACCCTTTCGCAGATCTTTGTGTCCTCTGCAAAGAGGCATACTTTTCCTTCTAGTCCCTCTGCAATGTCACTTATACAGACATTAAAAAGGACTGGACCCAGTACTGAACCCTGCGGTACCCCACTAGTAACCCCTCTTTCTTCAGAGTGGACTCCATTTACAATTACTTTCTGTGTCCTGTTGTCTAGCCACTGTTTTACCCAGGCTACCACCCTGGGACCCACTCCCAGGCTGGTTAATTTGACTATTAATCTTTTGTGTGGGACTGTGTCAAATGCCTTACTAAAGTCTAGGTAGGCCATGTCCACAGCCCCTCCCTGGTCTACCACTTTGGTCACCCAGTCAAAGAAATCAACTAGATTTGTCTGAAATGACCTTCCCACCATGAACCCATGCTGCCTTGGGTCCTGTGCCCCACTGGCCTCTAGGTACTCAACAGTTCTTTCCTTCAGAAGTGATTCCATCACTGTCCCTACCACAGAGGTCAAACTGACAGGTCTGTAGTTTCTTGCCTCTGCCTTGCTCCCACTTTTGTGAAGGGGAATCACATCCACCTTCCTCCAGTCCTCAGGTACCACACCATCCTCCCATGATTTGTTAAAAATTGTAGTCAGTGGTGTCACTAGTTCTCTCCTTAATTCTTTTAGAATTCAGTTGCGAATTCCATCAGGCCCCATTGCTTTGTTCACCTTCAGTTTTAGGAGTTCTTTCAGAACCCTTTCTTCTGTGAAAGGACTGGGATCGACCCCCCTATCCAAAGTGCTTCTGTTAATTGGATTAGGCACGGAGAGATCACGTGATGCGCGTAGCGTGATAGCGGGACTGCTCTGGTGCTCTCGCCCTGCCTCTGCTAATTTGTTTACAAATTAAATACCTATAACAGCCCGCGATCTCTTTTTTTGTTTTTATCTGTTGGGGGAAACAATGAGGAAGGTTAAGGGGTGGAATCAGTGGCGCTACCCAAGTGGTATCAGCGGGATGGAATCCGAGATGAAAACGCACCCTGCTTAACCCCGACAGTTCCCTAGAAGCAGGCCAAGAAGGCCAAACAACAACTCACTCCTCCCTCGATGCCACAACTCGCTTTGCCACCTCCAGCCCACTATTGGAGGACAGATTTCTTGAGGAGATGCAGCCTCTAAAGAGGCATTGCTGGAAATAACTACTGAACTCAAAAATATGAGAGGGGAGGTCTCCCATCTGAAACAAAGAGTCTCAGACAATGAAACTCGCTCCATTTCACTTGAAACCTGGAGGAGTAAGCTGGATCCCAACATTGTGAAAATGAAGCAATTAATCAATAAGCTGCAGCAAAGACAGAAGACCTAGAAGGTCGTCTCTCAGGAACAATGTTTTAATTCATGGAGTGCCTGAGGGAGAGGAGGGCTCCTCCTGCGTCATGTTCATCCAGGCCTTACTGAATAAGGTGGTGGGCCCATCCCCTCATAATCCAGCATATATTATTGAGAGGGCCCATAGGTCGCTACGGCCCAAGCCGGAACCCCCAGCCCCTCCCAGGCCAATTATAATTAGATTACTCAACTACCTGGAGCGGCAGCATATTCTGGTGAAGATTAAGGAGCTACACTCCATCTCCTGGGAAGGGAAAAGGCTTCGGATAACACAAGACCTCCCACTGGAAACAAGGCAGCGTAGAGTCACATTTCATCCTGTTGTATCCAAATTAATCACTGCGAACATTAAGTTCAGGATGGCCTATCCTGCTCGGATCCAAGTTTCACTGGAAGGCAATTGGCACAGTTATGATGCAGTATCTCAAGCTCAGGAGGATTTATCCCATCTGCTACCCTTACTATTTAAAGCCCCATGACTTGTTAGGAGGCTGAAACTAATGGCCATCACTGTGGTTCTTTTACTGGTCCAGGAGAATTAATGTTGTTACCATTTTACTTACTGAGCGAAGGCTGTTTTGTTCTATCTCTGGGACTGAGGGGCCTTTCCTGGTTCTTATTGGGCTGCGAGAGAGGGCCCAGTATCTATTCCCCTCCTTTTTTTCCTCTATGGAGTGATTTGCTCCCCCTCTGATGGAATGAAGATCCGATGGTGGTTCTGGTGGTCTGGCAGGGGAGGAAAATCACATAGCCCTGGATGGGCACTCCTACTGTGAACCTGTGTTTCTGGGGGGTGCACAATAAAGCACACCACTGTCTGGGTGTCCCTTATATGCAGTCCCAGAGGGCTCACAAATGACAGACTGTAGGTTCCCCTGAAAGACTGAGGACTCTGGCTTATTTTCCTAGTTGAGGCAACAAGGAATATTCAGAAGAAGATGGAGAAGATGGATCAAGATGGAAGGACAGTGCAAGAAACATATATTATCTTCAATTTGCTTCCTTCCCATTCCCCCCCTTTATAGAATCCTCCTTCCTCCCTTCCCCCCTTCCCCCTTTTTCTTCTCTCCCCCCTTTTTTTTGCTGATTTCTAGAGCGGACCTCATGATGGATGGGGGGTGGGAGCACTGGATTTGAACCCGGGCATGTCTAGCCATGTGTGCTGGAGTTTAGGGGAATTACACCTGGCCTACTTTACAGTAACTATTAGTATTTCATTTTGGGTGGGACCAATCCCAACAATATGGGGGAAATATTTGGGGAAAAACTTTGGTACTGCCCAATATCGGTTTATATTTGCTGTTATAATATTTCATAGGGTACTGTTTCTTTCTTCCAATGGGGGATAAGGGTCAGGATTTTGGGGAATTACAATAGGATTATATACTGTTTATTACATTATAGGTGGGGAGGAGGGTAGGGGGCAGATAATTAGTTTCTTAAGAGCTAACTATATAAGGAAAAGGGGTTTTTACCTTTACTTCTTTCTGATACAAGAAGGACCTCTGGTTATTGTCGGACATAGGGAGGGAAGGTACTATTATGGAAGGATCATATTTTTCCAACTTTTATTTGGGGTATTATTGACCTATTTTGTGGGTGGAACTTAGTTCAAATCAGGGATGGTGGTGCATATATTTTAGGTACCGGGTAGCATCAGACTGGCGGGTAAATGGCACTCAATTATATTAAGTTTGTTACATGGAATGTGAGAGGGCCGCAGCATGCTAAAAGAATGCGATATTAAGGCATTTGGAACATCTGCAAGCGAAGGTCTCCTTTATACAAGAGACACACTTACTTCCAAATGAAGCAGTTGGTTTGCGTAGACGAGGTATTGGGCAGATTTTTGCCTCGGGTGACTCATCCAAAGCCGGGGGTACAGCGATCCTTATTCACCGGTCAGTGAACTTCCAAGCTATCATGACCATATCTGATCCCAGAGGCAGGTATACCTTAGTTAGGGGTATGTTAAATTACACTGAGGTCTTGCTAGGGAGTATTTATGGCCTAGTCGGGGGGGATCCAACCTTCTTTGTCAGTCTTTTAGAGAAGTTACAAGATTTCCTATCCCTACCAGTGATACTTGGAGGAGATTGGAATCTACCTCCCACCCAAGACTTAGATAGATCCAACCTTGCACTTAAACCCCCGTCAGATGCCCAGAGGGTACTGGCAGACTTTATGGAAACATTTGGCCTCTGTGACCCGTGGAGATCACTGAACCCGACGACGCGGGAATTCACATTCTATTCTACGGTACATAACATATGGACTAGGCTCGACTATATTTTAGTTAGTAGTATGATACTGCAAAGTATGGGCAGTGCAGGTATAGAAGCCATGGCGGTATCGGACCATGCCCCGGTCTGGATGACCGCGTTACTGGATGCCAATATTAAGAGGGATACATTATGGAGACTAAATAATCAACTTCTGAAGGAAGAATATATTAGTAAAAGGATATCAGAGATGATTCAGAGTTTCTATTTTGTTAATCAAGGTTCAGTAAATAGGGCAGATCATGAATGGTGTGCGTTGAAGTGCTATTTAAGGGGTGAGTTTATTCGCTTGGCCACTATACGCAAAAGGAAGGCGGAGGCGAAGGCTCTTTCACTCCTCACTCGGATCAGAGGGATAGAACAATCCCTCTCTGCATCCTCTACAACGGATACACTGGAAACTCTCCTATCCCTGAGGAATCAGTATTCGATGCTATTGCAGGAAAAGACTGAGTTTGCCATTTTGAGATCCCATGCAAAGTACATAGAGTCCGGAGAGAAAGCTAGTCACTTATTAGCTCTGAGGTTAAGAAAATTAGAGGCCTCTAGGGCCATTAACTCTATAGAGGACTCCAAGGGGGAGATTAAAACCAACCCGAGGGAAGTAATTTCAGTGCTCAGAACCTATTTTGCTTCACTATATAATAGAGGCAGTTCTTCTCCCTCCATGGACGAAATGCTTAAATACCTTGCAACCCTTCCCCTACCTTCGTTAGACCCTGACCAACAGTTGCTGTTAACTTCTCCTATATCTACTCAGGAGATATTGGCCGCAATAAAAAGTCTGGCTCCTGACAAGGCCCCAGGGCCCGATGGGCTCTCTCCAAATTTTTACAAACTATTTGCCAGTGACTTAGTACTGGGCTTACATCGTCTATATCAATACTTATTAGCAGGGGGGGCTCAAGACCCCACTCTCTTAGAAGCCATTATTATTCTTCTTCTCAAACCAGGCAAGCCCTCACATCTTCCCTCTAGTTATCGTCCCATCTCGTTATTAAACTGTGATATTAAGATATTAGCAAAAATATTAGCCAAAAGGATTGAACAGGTATGGCTATCAGTAATTAGCCCTGAACAGATTGGATTCATTGCAAATAGATCCCCAGTCGATCACCACCGTAAGTTGCAATATCTACTTAAGACGGCTCAGGCATCTCTGTCCCCGATGATCTTAGTATCCCTCGATGCAGAAAAAGCGTTCGACAGGGTCAACTGGACCTTTCTCTGGGCCACTTTACAAGCTATGGGCTTCCCACCATTGTTTATCACATGGATACAAACTTTATATGTTTCGCCAATAGCCAGGTTGTATTGCAATGGGGTCATGTCAGATACTTTCTCACTTACTTTGGGCACGAGACAGGGCTGCCCCCATCTCCTTTCCTATTTAATTTGTATCTTGAGCCCCTTCTTAGATCATTAAACTCCTCACCATTAATATCGGGTATCCCAGTAGCCGATAGTACCCCCAAAATCTCAGTACCGTGGATGATTTACTTACATTTGTCCAATCCAGTTTCATCGTTGAGGGCAGCGTTAGGGCAAGATTGAGGCGTTTAGTGTATACTCTAACTATAAACTCAATATCAATAAAACTGAAATATTCCCTCTTAATCATGTTACCTACAGTGCGGATTTTCTCGAATTTGGAACGAAGTGGGGGCCGCGCGTGTTCCATTAAATATTTAGGGATACACATTTCTCTTAGCCCATCAATGACGAGAAAGTTAAACTTAGATGATCTCTGGCGGGAGATCCAACAGGATTTAGTTAGGTGGTCTAAGTTGCCTCTATCATTGTGGGGCAGGGTTAACACTATTAAGATGAATGTGCTACCCAGAATATTCTACCCCTTGAATATGTTAAATTTGTTGATCCCCCAATCTTACTTTAAGGGTATTCATTCTGGAATAAGTACTTTCCTTTGGAATAATAAATCTATTAGAAAATCTTATAGTAAGCTTTCCCAACCCAAGGAACATGGAGGACTTCGCCTTCCTAACTTTTTATATTATTATTGGGCCTCGCACCTTAGTAAATGTGGGAAATGGCTATCCAATGCCGATTCTCAGTCTGCTCAAGGGTACAAACCATTATGGCTTCAAATAGAACAGGATTTCATGAAATCTCATATAGATCCAAGGCTCTATTTTATGGGTCAACAAACAGATTCCCAGACTATTTTGGTCCCTACCTCTTGGAATCTCTTTGAAAGTGGTATTCCAGATATTTAAGCATTTTAAGATTTCCCAAACTGGGGATCTAACACAACCTATATGTCTCAACCCCAACCTTTGCATAGGCAAGTCAGTGATAACTGAAAAGTGGCTGCCACTGATATCGAACTGTAATGTAAATGATTTTTATTCGTCGGACTGCATTCTAGATATGAAGGAGATTCTAGATAAATTTCAATGGCCAGCTAAAATGGCATTCAAAGCATACCAGTTACGACATCTCCTGATTAGTAAATTCGGGAATGTCAACAAAGTTCACCTTAGCAAATTTCTTCTCTCAGGTCAGGGTGATTGTTAATAAGCCACATAGTGTCTCAGAGTTGTATAGTTTATTACATAAATTCCCAGAAATCCCATTGATCACTTGTCCCAGTATTTGGAGAGGTCTTTACCCCGATGGAGATAATGACTGGCAGAACATTTGGAAGAACTTATATGTTTATCATACGCAAGATAGATACAGAATTACACAGTATTGTATTTTGAATAATCTCTATTACACTCCAATTAGGCTGGCAAAGATGAAACGTGCTACCTCAACACAATGTCTTAGATGTGACAAGGAAGAGGGTTCTCCCCACATTTTTGGTCTTGTCAGTCGGTGTCCCCCCTCTGGGCTCAGATAGAAACCCTGTTAGACCCCCTATTGGGACTACAAGGTCTCTTTTCCCCTAAAATTTGTATTTTGGGAGACTACTTGGAGATACAGGTGAAGGAGAAGAGATATCACATGGCATTAATATCCATGGCAGTCAAAAAATTAGTGCTTAGACATTGGAAGGACCGCTCCGTACTAACTTATATGGAATGGTTACATGAGATAACTTTTGCCTTACGAGTAGAGAACCTCATAGCACAGGTGAACAGATGTTTATCCTCCTATAGGAAAAAAATGGGGGAAATTAGATGCCTTATTATTAAGGAGGCATTAGGCAAAATAATAAGCTGCGGGCCCCTCTACACTAAGTACATTAAGTATGCTATATTAAATATGCTTCCTCTTTGTTTCATGTGCCATCAATGAAGCTAGCGGATTGTATGCAGGTCGTTTTATAAGTAGCTACTCAATTCCTGGTACCTGGAGTATCTAGTGAACAGTTTGATATGCACCACAAGATTGGGGAGGGAGGGAGGAAAGAATTAATTTGTCTATTTTTTTTTTTTTTTTTTAACCGTTATTTAGCTAAGGATACTTGTTGGCTTAGTGTAGGTCCTTTGGTGGTTGTTTCTTTTCTCCCTTTATTTTTGATGTTTAAAATGCTGGAACAAAAGCATAACTGCTATTGATATGTTGTTGTCAAACTTAATAAAGAGTATTGAATTCAAAAAAAAAAAATTGGATTAGACACCTCCTCCTCATCATCTTTTGTGAATACTGAGCAGAAGTATTCATTCAGTATCACTGCTTTTTCACTGTCTTTCTCTGCCCACCCACCTTCCATTATATTCAGCCTCACTATCCCTCCCTTTGTCTTTCTATACTCCCTGATGTACCTATAAAAGGTTTTATCCCCCTTCTTAACCAAGTTGGCTATCTTTTCCTCAGTTTGGGCCTTTGCTATTCTGACTACCCTCCCTGCTTCCTTCTGTCTTAACTTCTGCCTGACTGTCCACTGATGTATGTAATGTTGGGTCTCTTGTAGGTTGTCGCTATCCTCTACGTTATTTACAATAGCCCCATTGCTGCAGTCATCTGCAAACTTCATCAACCATATATTCAGGTGGCAGCATTTGAGAGATGATACATATATATTAAAAAGACAGGGACCCAGCACGGAACCCTGAGGGACCCCATTTGTTACCCTCTCCCAGTCTGATAAAATACCATTTATTGTTAGTCTCTGTCTTCCCTCTCCCAACCATGCCTCCACCCAATTTATTATGTTTGCTTCTAGTTATATATCGCTTAAAACTTTCATTAGTTCTTTGTGAGGGAGTTTATCAAAGGCTTTCGAAAAGTCCAGAAAACCCACATCAACTGCATTTCCTTTGTCCAGAGCCTTGTTTGCCTTTTCATAAAATACCAACATGTGTGTCTGACATGATCTAGATTTTGTAAAGTCATGCTGAGTTGGGTCTGTTAGATTATGTGCTACTATGTGTTCCTTCAGAATGCCCTCCAGAATTTTGCCCATCGTGGATGTCAAACTTGCTAGTCTAAAATTTTCAGGTCTAGTTCAAGGGCCTTTTTTAAGTAAGGGTACAACTATGGCTTCCTTCCACGCTTGCACAACCTTTCCTAGTTCTAGATGCTAGTGATAGTCTTGTAATGGCAAAAAGGAATGTATCCAGTATGTGGAAGGAAGGGATCAAAAATTGTGCTGAACAGATGGCCAGATGATCCTTTCCACTTCCTGGTCTGCCAGCCCTACCCCCATGCTTAGACATTTTGTGATGTCCAACCAAGGAGAGAGTAGGAGTGTGCCACATACAATTGAATGGAATAATTTGTCAGAGCTGTTTTATGTTTAATTAAAGCAACCTCTGATATAAATGATAGCTATCACTCAACTAATAGGGGCCCTAGTAGTCTGTTCTTAAGAGCAGCGTCTTCTTATTTTGGGTGGTGAGTGCTGGATTGTTTTGTTTTCACATTTGCTTCTTTATCTTACCACCCCAGCCCTGTGCACTTATTGATCAAGTTTTTTTTTCAGGGTATATAAATGTAATACTTCGCCATACAATTCCCCTGGAAGAATTCATACAACACAGGTCTTGGAGAAATGGCCACGACCATATGTTTATTAAATGAATTTACAAACTGTTGTAGTGGCATGTGACACTAGGAGATCTTTTCAGTCAAGTTGGAACTCCACAGCCCTTCCAGTGAAGAGTCTTAATGCCCATGCAGACCAAGTGAACAATACACCTCTCTGAGTTGGTACCCAAACCCCAGATTAGGGAGGTCATGTGGCTGGGTGGCAAGTGACCATCGCCATCTGGTGGCATCGCACCCACAGGCAAGCTCAATGAGGTTGGATTATGACTACCCCAAAATGTGGACCAGGTTTTGCAGTCCACAGACCTCATGCTGACAAGGAAAGATGAGTCTTGAGGAAGAATTTTTCTCTTTCCCCTTTCCACTTGTACCATCACTCTGAGAGACTTCCAAGCCATCATGTTACAATGGCTGAGACAATTTATTATCTGAACTAAGCCTACCTTGATTAACACCTTTGGAGGAGTTGAAAAACCCAGGGAAAAGCTTATGAGGAAAAACCAGGAAAACTCTTCCCCAACCCCTAGTGTGGTCATCCATAATGGTGCAAAGGGTTCGCTGTTCTACTCTTGCCAACCTGGAACATAGCATTTGTGACAGCAGATGTTTGGGAAATCTGAAGAGGGAGGAAGAAGTGAGGTGCAGCTGCTGACTTCAGCTCTTCTAACCCCTCATTTGCTCTCCCTCCATATGCCTTACACCCTGTGGGCAGCCTCTGTGGTTCCTCCCACGTAGGTGGTGCCAGGGATAAGCCCACATCCCCATGGGCAGAACCCTACCTGGCTGTCTAATGCTAAGTTATAGAGAAGGAGACACAGACAAGGGGATGTGTGCTGCAATTCTTTTGCAGACTTTGTAATGTCTTCTTAGTAGTCCCTATACCCTTCACCTGGAAGAATTCACAAAACACAGGTCTTGGAGAAATGGCTACAGGCATATGTTTATTAAATTATTTTTCACACTGTTGGAGTGGCATGCACAGCTGAGAGATCTCGTCAGTCACCTCAGGACTCCTTAGCTCTTCCAGTGAATGGCATTCACCCTTGTGCAGACCGGGGGAATGCTGTATCTCTCTGAGGTGGTACCCAAACCACACAAGTTGGGAGGTCATGTGAACAGGTGGCAAGCCATCACCCCTCTCTGGTGACACTGCAACCACAGGCAATCTCAATGAGGTTGGTTCATCACCCCCCCCAAATTGGGACCAGGACTTGCAGCCCCACTGACCTCATGCTGACCAAGAAAGATGAGTCCTTCTGAAGAATTTGACTTATTCATTTTTTCCCTTGCACTATCACTCTTAGAGACACCCAAGTCACCACAGGACAGACGCAGTCTGACCACCCAAGCAGTGCACTTCAGTTGTTACTCCAAGACTTGCCAGGAAGAGTCCAGTAACAAGTCCAAACATTTGTATCCCAAATGCCCACCATCTTTATCATTAAGTCTCTGGCAGGAAGTGCCGCTATCACAGTACAAAACCACAGTTACCCTCAATGGAGTCCACAAACAGCCACATTTCTCCACTGATGCATATGCGTGCTTTATCCATAACTTTAAAGTCTGCTGCATGCTGCCACTTAAGCCTTTGAATTATGTGGACCAAAATCAGTTTGATCTCTTGACACCATTATCTGATGGATCTGTAAACACATTGGGAACTTCATACTTGAGTAAACTAGATGGACTATAAGGCCTTTAACTCTTGGCATATTTATATGTTCATAAGTTTTCCTTCATCCAAAGGAGCAAAGCAACATTTGTTTGGTGTTCAAGGTCATTCCCACCCAGGTGAATCAGTATGACGTCCAGTAAACTTCTCTGACATGCAGACCACTGAAGCAGTAGGTAAGGTTAGAGGGATGTTGGGGTGTATCAGTAGGGGTATCACAGGTCTTAAGAGAGAGGTAATAATCCTTCTTTACGAGACACTGGTTAGGCCCCATCTGGAGTACTGTGTGCAGTACTGGAGGCCACACCTGCACAAGAACAATAACAAAATGGAGGCAGTCCAGAGAAGGGCAACTAAAATGGTGCAGGGACTGCATCAGAAAACATATGAGGACAGATTAATGTATACCACAAAATGAAGGAGGGAGAGAGGTGATATGATTGAAACATTCAAACATCTTAAGGGCATTAGCAAGGTGAAAGAGTCTAACATGTTTCAATATAACAGAAATAGCAGGAGAAGAGGACACAGCATAAGATTAGAGGGAGGCCAATTGAGGGGTAGTGTGAGGAAGTTCTTTTTCACTGAAAGGGTGGTGGATGCATGGAATGGCCTACCTCAAGAAGTGGTGGCTATGAATACAATGCAGGCCTTCAAATAGGCATGGGATAGGCATAAGGGAGTGTCACAACCTCACTTAGGTCAGCCCTCTACTCCCAAAGTGCCAACCTCTGAGTGTAGTATTGTGAACAGTTAACAGAACAGGGTAACCCGCCTGTCTGTTTTGTAGGTTCGAGTCACCTTTTGTCCCAAGTTCTGGAGGGATTCAAACTGTTAACCTCTTGCTAGCATACCCAATGTACAGGCTCAGATAATTCTGCTCTTCGGGGAAATGCCAGATGTCTTTCACCTATGGGCACTCAACCAGGTATTACAAAATGAACCCATAAAGCTCTATGCAAGACCTTAGAGAAACTCTTACCTGTTTCCCAATTTGGTATCCCAATAAGCTTAAGCACAGTGTCAACTTTAACCATCTAAGCTTCACTTACGAAAAAAGAAGTCTCAAGGCACACCAGGCAGTTTCTGTTTTAAAATATATATATTTACTTTAAAATAGATTAACATAGGCAAACAGTAAATACAGAACAAAATATCCCAATGCATACAATCTTAAAAACATAACAGGTTTAAAAGTGCAAAATTCCTAGCAACCATTAGGCTTATTTATCTGAGGTACTTCTTATAATCTTTCAGTGCTCTGAGATTTTCCATTTCTCAGTCCAAGTATATGAATCTCTGTGTCTAAAGGTCAGCTACAGCACACTAAAAAACAGTCTTGAGCCGGCCTTCTCTCTGAGGTCACCTAGCTCCTCCTCGGTGTGTTAAAATTTATATTTACAGCATAGGATGTCCTAATAAGTTATTTTAAAAATAGGTGACATCAGAGAACCTCTTCTCTTCATATGACTTCCCAATCTAGCCTGTGATCTGCTATTATCGTCTTTCATCCAGGAACGGTCTCCTGCTTCACAAAGACATGAAAGATTCTTTGATGAATTAACTGGCTTCCTCTGAAGACACTCAAATAAAGGCATATGCCAGTTCCTTATGACACCAAGTGCCATCAAAGGACTTTTCCTGAGGAGGCGCCCAAACAACTGCATATGCCCCTTCCTCTTGACACCAAGTGCAAGCAAAGGATTTTCCTGAGGGCATTAAAAAATTCATAGTTTAGCTACTGAATTCAAAGCAACTGACAAGTTAATTGTATTCCAGATATCTGTAGTTTAACCTACGTCCTGTCCTTTGAAATT